>JAZGTH010000078.1:5382500-5982500 GCA_036877525.1 Chromobotia macracanthus | reverse complement strand
ACACAACATTTAGTTGAAACATATTATATTACAATACATCTGGATCAAATTAAGTGTGCAGTTAGTCTGTAGACACCTAAAAGGACACGAAACTTGAAGGTCTATTGGTCCACGCTACCTAAATAAAGTTTAAAGAATAATTTCCTCAAAAATGTAATTGTATTTTCTTCATCTGTTGCTTAAATGTACATAATAAAACAAAAGTCTATAGCGAAAGGTCCAGGCTGTTCTTTTACATTCATCAAAATTGGATGAAAGCCAGTATCAGAGCACAAAAGCCTATTTCTGTTCTCTCAAGAGTTTGGGGCGTCTTTTGTTATTCTGAAAACTAAAAGGTTTATAATATAAAGTATGTACTCCAGTCATTACTGGATAAATGACAGGAGCCTGACTGAGTATTCAGCGGAAGTAGAAAAAAAAACCCTGTTAACACATCCTGTTAAAAACGTGGATTTTACACTAGATAACAGACTAGACTAACAACAGCTTTGAGTAAGAGACAAAGAACATAGCTAATAAACGGTAAATATAAATGAAACATGTACACTCGTTTAGAAAGTGAAAGTGATTTAAAAATGGCTGCATCGAGCGTGGTATCAATGCTTTTGTATTAGTTTTTCTTTTCTTTTTTCTAAGCAGAGTCATGGATGGTCTCAGTCGTGCAAACAGCGTCTTCGCCCTGGATCTTTATCGGGCTCTGAGTGCGCGCAACGCGGACGGAAACATGTTCTTCTCCCCACTGAGCATCAGCGCAGCGCTTAGCATGGTCTACCTCGGAGCCCGAGGAGATACATCCAAAGAAATGGCAAAAGTAAGCAACATGTTTCCTTTCCATGAGCAGGCTACTGTTTATTTAAGACTCATGTTGATTCTGTGTGCAAATACGCTTTTCGATTGTCTGAAAAACGATCAGAGCAATGAAAGTGTTCTTCATAGGTTTCACCTGTTTTTGCAGGTTTTGTCCTTCAGTTCTGTCGCAGATGTTCACTCCCATTTTGAGTCCCTCACTTCAGCTATCAATAATCCATCAGCCTCTTACATACTCAGGCTGGCCAACCGCCTGTTCGGAGAGAAAACCTTCAGCTTCTTACCTGTGAGTCCATTCTGCCTTTATTGTGGAGGATTTGAGACATTTTGTCTTTTAAGTTTTTTGCCAAATTCATTCTTGAAAACATCCCTCTAAATCCTTTCCCCTGTAAAACGTTATTTTGTCTTGCAGGAGTATTTGAACTCCACGCTGAAGCTGTACCATGCTGAACTTCAGCCAGTGGACTTTATTGGAGCATCTGAACAGTCAAGACTAACCATTAACAAATGGGTGGAAGAGCAGACAGAGAGTGAGGGAAAAACTGCCAGTGTTAAAGGAATAGTTCATCCAAAAATGAAAACTAGGCAATAAATCATTCACCCAAAAATGAAAATTAGCCCATAAATTACTTACCCTCAAGGCATTCTGGGTGTGACTTTCTTCTTTTAGCCGAATGCGATCAGAGTTATATTAAATAATATCTTAGCTCTCCAGTTTTGTGATGGCATTAAATAGTGCCTGAGATTTTGAAACTTCAAAAAGTGCATTGATCCTCATAATAGTAATCCATATGACTACAGTTTGTTAATAAATGGCTTCTGAAAAAGCACAATATGTTTATAAAAAATATATTTCGACATATTGAGGATCACATATCTATGTAAACCGACAGATCTTGCAGCACATCAAAACTGCAACTTTTACTGGTTCATTGGGTCTCATGACTACGCATTTCATCACTACACATGACAACTAGTCATGAGACGCATGAGAACCAATGAGATTCACGGATATTAACATGTAGCTAGTGTGTTTGTTAACCCTGTTGGTTGTATTCATACAGCTGTTTACATTCAACTTTAACGTATTGATCACCAAATACACTCAAAATATTAATTTTCTTTTACAAAATGTTTCACAAATCATATTTCACTTCAGAAGACAGATTGTATTCATCTTAAAGAAGAAAGCATTCTGGATACCATGAGGGTGAGTAATTTAGTAGGGGTTTTATGGGGTAATTTTTATTTTGGAGTGAACTGTTGCTTTAATAATATTTAAACCCTCTCAAAATGTAAATGGGAATAACCATGTTTATTTCACAGCTGGTAATTTAATGAATGAAATATAAGATGTTTTTCCTTCATAACAAACGTCAAACTTTTTTCTTCATAACCCATAACTGTATTAACAATGAAATGTTTTTTTCAGATAAAATCAAAGATCTGCTAAAGCCTGATATGGTGACGGGAATGACCCGGCTAGCTTTGGTTAATGCCATATACTTCAAAGGAAACTGGATGCACCCATTTAAACCTGAAAACACTAAAGAAATGCCATTTAAAATAAACAAGGTTTCATTTGTATTTCTTTCAATGGTGCAACAGCTTATGCAAAACTTTATAGAATGTTATTGTGCTTACCCTACATGGCACATAGCAAACATGCAATCATAACTACCATAAGTTGTTTCGAAGTTGTTCTTCTCCTATGCATTATTCCACTGATGAAATGTGTGTCTGTTATCAGAATCAAAGCAAGCCTGTGGAAATGATGTATCAGGAGAACGAGATCCCCTTTAGATTCATCCCTGAAGATAAACTGCAGGTGCTGGAGCTACCATACGTTCAGCAGGAGCTCAGTATGTTGATCCTTCTTCCGGAGG
This sequence comes from Chromobotia macracanthus, assembly GCA_036877525.1. Taxonomy (NCBI): domain Eukaryota; kingdom Metazoa; phylum Chordata; class Actinopteri; order Cypriniformes; family Botiidae; genus Chromobotia; species Chromobotia macracanthus. Next base: position 5,979,807 of record JAZGTH010000078.1, on the reverse strand, counting down.
AAACTCAGGATGGTTCTGACCCTCTTTCGAAGGTCTGCTAAACTATTATGACCTGTAGAAGATGTTTAGATTTTGAGTGGTTGTAAACTGGTCTGGTGCTGTATGTTGAGAAACACATTGTTTTTGGATTTGTTGTGTTTAACAGCTGGAGAGCAAGTTGACCATTGACAAGCTGCTTGATTGGACCAAAAGTGACAAAATGGTGAGATTCATGGATATCAACGTCTATTTGCCAAAGTTCAAGCTGGAGGTTGAGAGCTCCCTAGCAGAAATACTGGAGGAGATGGGTATGATCTCTGTGTTCCAGCAGACAAAGGCTGATCTGACAGGCATAAGCAGTAAGGGTGGCCTGTCTCTTTCATCAGTGATCCACAAGGCCTTTGTTGAGGTCAATGAGGAAGGCACAGAGGCAGCAGCAGCAACTGCAAATGTCATGCTTTGCTGTCTTTCTGAACCAATGTTTTTTAAAGCAGACCATCAATTCCTGTTCTTCATTAGACACAACCCCACTAACAGCATTCTCTTCCTTGGGAGATTTAGAGGCCCACCTTAGAAATGCATTACCTATGTTGTATTACTGCTCACAAGCCTTAGTTCTGCTCACAAGCCTTTCAAAGTATGCATTGTCGAGCTAACCATAGCGGCTCAAGATCATCTTAAGATGGTAAACTTTATCATACAGAATGTATTAAAATAACATAGCAGAATGATGTAATAAATCACTCAGTATTATCATTCATATGTATTCTGATATAAAGATCTATCATCCTAAAATGTATTCATTTGTCTATGCATGTAGTAATTACTATTACCATTATGACCATCATGACATTTTCAAGTACCAACTTAGAAGCTATCTCTGCAATATCTTTACAAAGTCAATAAATTGCAGTACAATAATTTTCTTTATGTGATGTATATGATTTCAGTTCCAGCCTCTGTCTGTCAACATTGAGCTTTAACAGTAGGACTGTAATAATAGAATACCCAGCCGAATTTACTGCCAGAATTACGTTACTGTTTAAAGAACCAAATGATGGGTTCAACCCCATGATTAATCTGAAAGAAATGCTATTAGGTTTTTTGCAGACAAAATACACAGCTGAATCCTTACAGTAATGAACATCACTATTCACTTTCCACATTAAATGATCACAAATGCCATCAACATTTCTCTCTAAGCATCATGTAAAATACATAGGAATATGTTGCTTGGGGTACTTCAATCATGTCAGGGTACTTGGGGTACCCGATCATGTCAGGGTACTTCAATCACGTACTTCTGTATAAGTGAAACATGCAACTAATACATTTAACTTGCTTTTCTGAATGTTTTGTGCATGCATTTGTAATATATGCATATTAAAAACTGAGTCAGGCAGCACGTGAGATGAGACCAATAAACAACTCATTGTGCAATTATGGAATCATACATTTCGGAATATCCAACCCATTTTGAAAATGCTTTAAAAACAAGACATCCATCGTTGAAGATGGGACCTGGGATAGCATCACAGACGCTTTTGTTCGGGTCTCCCCGGGCTTGCGACGGCCTGCTGTCGATCAAGTCGCAAGCGTCCGCCCCCATCGGCCCTTTCACTGCTGCAGCTGGCTGCCTCTCTCTGCTCACCGCAATCTGTGCTAGAGAGGCCGGAGGAGCTGCATCTTCAGTATTAAACACGGCCTACGAAAAAGCTTATGACGCTCGCCACCAAAGAACGGAAATAGCACGAGGTAAGTCTGGCCGTACTGTGATATGTCATTTTAATACATTCTGTATTATAAAGTTTACCATCTTAAGACGATCTTGATCCGCGATGGTTAAATGCGCGGTCGATTTCGAAAAGAGGCATGTTTGCGGAAGTGACCGTGCGGTTCACGATCAGCCGCCTCTACTATTTTCCCTTTCATGTCATGTGTTTCCAAAACGTTTTTTTACTCACACGTGCATTTTGTCGACACGTTAAATATTTGTAAAAGTTGAAGATGCTGTTTGGGTTGGCCGTAAACGATCGGAAGTTGACTAGCCAGCGGACCCGTTTGAAAAATCAAAATGGCTTCCATCTTTGTCGCGTCGGCAGAAAGGTTTATACCTTTGTTTCTCCGTCTCGCAAGTCAGGGAGCCTGTGAGTAAACTCCTTTTAATCTTCATGTCGTGGATTATTGTTCAACAAACCTTTGTTCATTTTAAGAATTAGGGTGTTTGTTTCACTGGTTTTGTATTTATTTTGTTACTTGCCCAGTAGCGCACATTTTGACCACGTCAGTACGGTGGGGGAGGGGGCATGAGGCTGACTGGGTGGAGCCTGTATGAGCAATGATATAGGCGCTATGGATGAATGACCAAATGCTGTAAGTTTGATTTGGTTTAGTTTCCAGCTACTAAAATAATGGAATAGTCTCTCTTGCACTGACCATTTCCGTCAGTTTTGTCACAGCTTACAATATCGAAACTAGTTCTCTTGATTAGGTGTTTGTGTAACTGTTTAACCAATGGTTTCATGGAGATCTACTGAGAAAACTTTCTAGATTGTAATGAAATGCAGTGCTGGTATGCGAAAATGATGGTTGTAGTTTTAGTTGCAGTGGATGTGTGTCAGCTTGCACTCTGGTCTCTTTTTCAACAGTGCTGGGATGTCACCCATGCTTCAGGTAGGCAAATCACCATGCCATTAATATATTTGGTTAACAATGTGGTTATGGGTTTAAAGTTCTTGTGTGTGATTTTTTTTTTTTTTCGTAACTGTCAAGCAAACCATCTTCGTTATGTTAAGTCATCCCTCTTAACATGAAACGACTTTGCAATGTATGTGGTGGTATTTGTGTGCTTGCACTCAATGGATTTGTTGGTTTGCTTGTTTTGCATAGAGTTTGGTGTGTAAAAATGTAACTCCATTACCATTTTTAGCAATCGTCCCATGTTTTCCCCACCTCTCACATATCCACCAGTATTTGACAAAAGTAGCTGATCAGAGGTCCCCATGCCCATCCCATCTCCTCCTAACACAGACACACACACGCACAGTCACACGCAAACACTCAGTTGGTAAAGAGCTGGTGTGATGACAGATTATGTGCTTTGTCATGCTGGTTGGTGTCATGTGTTTTCCTATACTGGATGCATGTTTGTTACTTTTAGGCTCCTGTAACCCTGGTTGGCTGGCCACGGAGACAGGGAGTCGTCATCTTAATACTGTCCCTCTCCACATTAGACTTACTGTTTGGGGTATCTACTTTCCACTCAATTTTTATTTACATTTCAAAGGCTTGAAACACAATTCCAACATTTTGTTAGCTAAATCATTTGATGTAGTTTGTAGTTTGACCTGCAAAACAAAAACACCTTTTTCATGCTTTACTCTAGGTTCCTGTGGATTGACCATGAATGTAAGATGCGACCTGTGGACTCAAAAATATCCATATATTCACTGAAAGATGAAGTTGCTGTTAAAATACGTAGATTCATAGCAATATTAGACTCTATTCACCGAAGTCTCTTTGAAGTTACAGGATCATTTTACATTCTTTTGAAATGCAAGTAATTAGTAATTTAATTAACTTTGTATTTTTTTTATCGTTTTTACTAATTGTTTTAGTATTATGTTCTATTTTTCTGGTAGGCTGTGAATTTACTTTGCATATAGAACTGAATTTTGAATTTGGTTAATTTCTGGTATTTTAAGAAAATAGTTTATCATTTGTATAAATTTAAGTGAAATTTGCTGAGAAATAGTGACATGATTTAGTTTTTTCTATAACAAGCATGGATTTATGTAAACTGATCCTCCTTATCCCTTGTTTCTGTCTGTAGGGTAAACATGTTCTCCAAGGGCACCAAGCGTAAGTTTTCTGATGGTAGTGAAGACATAGAAGACGAGAACCTGGTAGGCGCCAGGGTGGCATCTTCGTACAGTCTGCAGCGTCAGTCGCTTCTCGACATGTCCCTCATCAAGCTGCAGTTATGCCACATGCTGGTGGAGCCCAACCTCTGCCGCTCAGTTCTTATTGCCAACACAGTCCGACAGATTCAGGAGGAGATGACCCATGATGGCAGCTGGCAGGTGGTCACCGAAGCATTCTGCAGTGCAGGCCAGAGCTCCTCTGAGCGCTTAGTGGCCACTGAGGTCCTTTGCCGGTCACGAGAGCAGGATTCAGAGCCTAAGCTTTTCTCTGTCATAAGCTACGAAGACTGCCGAGAAGAGGAGGTGGTAGCAGATGAAACACTGTGCTCAGTCTCAGTTAGTGGCACTATATCTAACGTGTGTTTGGCAGGAAGTATAGGCCAGTGCTGGGAAAAGAGTGCGCTGGATGGTGTAGAGAGAGAGGAAGAGGCCCTTGAAGACTCTAGGCTAGGCTCGGGAGAAGAAGAAGAGATAGATACAGAAGATGAGGCTTCCAGAGATGGTCCAAAGACCATAGGACAAGTTTTTGGGACATTTGAAATAAAAAACAGTTCCCCAGGTCCAGACTCTGCTCTTGAGGAGTTGTTCTCAGATGTGGACACGTCCTACTATGATCTAGACAACATGCTTACTGGTATGCAGGGTGCACCCAAGATGGGCCCTTATGACATTCTTGACAGCTTGGGACCTTCACATGGTCCCCCTTCTATAGTGTCCACCCCAAACTGTCGTTCTGATCTCAATGAACTGGATCATATCATGGAAATCATTGTGGGTTCTTAGGTTAGACCTCATTCAGAAACATTTTGAATACATGTCTTAATGTTACTGGCCTTTCAGTTCTGTATGGAAAGTGAGTTAAATCTGGAGTCCTTACAGGGTCAAGAGTTGATGTCTTGTGAAGGATGGCTTTGATTTTATGAGCTGACCATAGTCAATTTATTTGCATACCCTTTGTATGTTTTAAAGTTTTTCTTCTGTATTTGTCTGTTTAGACATGCTGTTTTGCTTAATTTATTTGTTATACTCACAACACTACATGGAGCAGAACAAGATGTATACAGAAGTTGTAAATCTTGGGATATTTTCATAAGGAGACAAAATATTGTCTAAAATTTGTACATAAATATATATTTTTACCATAGTTTCTGCTTGTAATATGTTACTGTACATTCCGTACACATTCTACAAATTGATTTTAATAGAAGAGATTAGATTATGTGCAACTCGGTATTCTGTTTATTAACGTACACAAACTGAAGGAACTTTCTTAAACGGTAGAATATAGAAAAGGCAAGTATACATATAATGATGCACGTTTACATTTATGTGCTCATTTGCACAGTATTTTTTCCTCTTGTGGTTTGATTGCAGTTGGTTATCAATAAGCTCAGCCATAAGTTTTATTTGTTGTTGGATGTCAGTGTTCTTATATTTGTCTTATCAACAAATGAAGAATAATGGGACAGTCCATTCTGTATTGCGACTTAATTTATTTAATTTATTTACTGCAAACAGCGAGTGTTGGCTGTGGTCAAACTCAGTTTTTATTATCGCTAGAGGACTTAATAAATAACCAAAGCCTTTGCTCATTAAATTTGGAATATGTGGGAAGCTGTCACAGAATTAGTGCTTGGTCAGTTCATTTGCATCAATTATTTAAGTATCGGTTTGCATAAACCATTTAATTATGGGCAAATGGTTTACGTATATCTGTTGCTTTGTCCTTTGGACACCTCATAAGAAAGCAAGTCTATTTCTATGCATTGAGTGTCAAAACACACTTTCTATGCATTAAGTGTTTAATAAGCATTTAGTACAGTATTCCTTTTTATTTGAAAATGAACCAACAAAACATGGTTTATTTTACCATGCATTCCCCTTGTTACATACTGTATATTATTTGGTTTTTACTAAAATGAGTTTTTGCATAAACAGGTTGTGCAATCCATAGGTTTTTACACTTGGATAATTGTTTTCTTTCACATTGTCTCACACTTAAATTCCAAGAGGACAAATGTTTTTTATTATATGATTTTAAACTAGTATAAACATTTTATATGAGCATTGTAGCTTTTTCAACGTTTTTTAATAAAAGGTGCAACTTATGAAAACATTTATTGTTATTTCTGATGTATAAACGAGATCTATTAATTAAGAACGAGATCATGGTATCAAGTACAGTCATTACAGATGAGCACAAAGCACCTTTGGGGGCTAAGAAGTTTATTATTTGAAACTGTAACACAACACGTAAGAAACTAAAACCATTTTTACGTCCACTCTACGTCAAGATTTTAATATTGTAAGCGGAGGATCCTTGCGCCAGTGACGTCAACAGACGTCACTCAAAGAACGTCAGCGTTTAAATCCCACCTTTCCAGCTTCTTTACAAATATCATAAGGCTGCATGTCAGAAAATGTTTTAATTATTCAACCCTCACGGTGATGTTTTATTACCTAAACGTATCACACTCAACTAAAGAGCAGCTTTAGCAAGCAGCCTCTAGAATGGCATATTTTAACATAAATCTATGGAATAATCTAGTAATGTATTCAGATCTTGTTTAATAAACAAAGGTTTAATGCCAAAAAGCAAGAGAGTCACGACGTGCCATTTTCAGCGCGATAGATGGTGGTGGCCAGCGCTCCAGCAGTCACGTTTTTGGTCTGTGGGCATGTCAGGATGAATGTGATAGACTATGGAGGTGGGGGAAGAGCACGGATTCCACCAATCGGGTGCAGTTACTAGGCGGGTCTGAGATCCCATTCGACCAATCACAGCCATCCCACCTGACGACCGTCAATCAGCTGAGTTTGTTCCCGTACAGTGTAGCGAGAGTTTCGTGCTCTTGCCCGCATAGAGTCGCGATCGGTCGCGTAGTTTGTGCATAATAATGTTTAGACTTTGGACCAGGAGCTCAACGCGGAGTTTAGCGACCGTTTTAAACACGTTGCCCGTCTTATTTCTGTCAGCCAGAATAATGTAGCGATTCGTTGATCTCGGGTAAATTAATTTCTTAGTTTTATTTAGACGGAGTCTAAAGTACGAGCTAGCTAACTGGCTAATTCATTGCGCTTTGGCGTGAGCTTAGCCGCGGTGGCTAGGCAGCGCGCGTTCGTGGCTGGTGAGTAGTTGGTTTTAATAAACGCTAACAAAGAAGCAACTAGTTGAGTCAATCATAATGGTATGGGTCAAGGGGATATCACTCCGTTCGAGGCGTCCATGAAAAGAAAAAACGGAATTCCCGCTGTCTCTATGTGTCGACTGGATGTGGAGTCCGCTGTTGTGAGGAAGGAAGTTGCGCCCGGCGAAGGAGATGGTGCCCTTTCTGCGTCAAGGTAACGTTACTTTTAGTCAAACTATTTCTGATCGAAGTCCTTTTCTTTATTAAGTTGGTCGGTAGTCTAATCTTAATTTTTTACATTGTTTTATAAAGCAGCTGTGCTGAACAGTTCAATGCTATCACAATTTACGTAACGACTCTAGTTCGTCTTGGTATTACATGGGCTGAGTGGATGTTACTTCGTCTGTCCTAGTGTGATTACAAAACGGGGTTTTCTAGCAGAATGAAAGAAAATAAATAAAAATATATATATTAAAAAAATATATATATATATATATATATATATATATATATATATATATATATATATATATATAATTTATTATATATTACGTATTTATTACATATATATATATATATATATATATATATATATATATATATATATATATATATATATATATATCTCCTGATAATTAACAGCCGAGAAAATTGAGACTGATATTCCGCGTTTCATACGTTAGTCGTGCGTGATTGCGTAACGATTGAGCCACACGTTTACTGTGACGTGTGACTGAGGTTCACTCGCAACGTTACCCAGTTTTCTTAAAACATTGTTAAAAAACTCAAAGTACGCCCATGCCATTTTCCCGACGCCTCTTGTGTTCTTCGCCAACGAAGTGTATAACGAAAACAACAGTGTCAAAAGTGAAAGAACTCTGCTCAGGAATGTTTGGTTTTGGTTTAAGTTTCATGTAAGTGTCGTGTGAATGATGTGAGGACTACGTGTGGTTTACTGTTCTCCCGACGAAATGATTTGAATCTTTAACTGTGCAGTGAAATCTTTGTCTTGCAAGTCTTGTATTGTCGGTCTATGAACTAACTACTTAAAATGTTTAAGCAAGTTGTTTAAGCAATCAGCTCACTTGCAACTTGCAAAAAGTTTCCAGTTGTCTGGTTTTGTTTTTTTAGCTTTCTGGGCAAGTATCATGTTGATGTCTTAAATTAGAAATGTCATTTTATTATAGATCCCCACATTAAGAGTGCAATCAAGTATTTGTTGTTAACATTTGAAATTTATTGACCATTTCACCGCCATAGCCAATTGCAACTAGGCAATTATTTTGATTCATTTAATTAAGAAAGTACTAGAGTGAGGTGTCACCAGTGACTCAAAGACAAACACCACTGATAAAGCAAGCAGGCTTCATATGAGCGTGTCTTCATGTCTGTCAGTGTGACTAATATTCTGAGTCACTTTGTCAGTCTGTTGGAACCGCCCAGTTACAAAGCTGCCCAAACTTAGACATCCGGCCTGTCGGCCCAGTAGTTCCATTCAGGACTTGGTTGACTCGTCAGTGACATTTGCCAACCCTCAATCCCGGCACTTTTTGTACTCCTCATCTCAGTGTCTCTGTCTCCTCCCACTTTTTCTTATGGACCAACCTTTTCTTACACTCCTACTTGCTCTTTCTTGTTTCTAAGTCTCTCCTCCTATCGTCTTTCTTGTTTCAGGATGAGAACAGACTGCACCCTTTGGGGCAGTTGGGAGGGGTTACAGTAAGCCGGAAGTGAGGGAGCAAGCGATGGAAACATGGTTCAACCACGTCAGTTTGGTTTGCTGTCGTACAGGAAATATCGCAACTTAGATGGCCGTACGAGTTGAAGCAGTTCTTATTTAGGCAGAGTGTGCCTGAAAAGAGTATTTCAGTGCTGTGGGTGTCTCTTTCTAGTTTATTTATTTATTTAAATTTTAAGTAATAATTGCAGTGATGGAAATAAAGTCTTCATCTCAACAGCTTCAGTGAAACTTGTCTCTTTGTGTGGCACTAATTTGTTATCCTTTAACGCATCCATAGGAATGCAAATTGAACTAAAAACAGTGGTTTAAATACAATTGTTGCTGTTCAGATCATCAGCGTCTTCTATGTGAGTTGAAGTATATACAATCAGCATAAACGCTATCTTGACACTATTATCTGTAAAAGGATACAGAACTTCGTCATTTTTTATTGTTTTGCTTTTTTGCTGCCATTGCACAAATTTAGCATAATCTGTTATTGAGCCTAAACTAAAAGAGGTTTGGCTGACAGGTAGCATTTTAAGTATTTGTGTATCACAAGTAGACAAAGTTTTGTACAGCAGCATTACAGGCAGAATTTGTAGAGTTGTCATGTCGCACAATTGTTTGTGTTTTATTGTTTTTTTTAATGTTTGATTAATATCTATGATTGATGAAAAATAGCAGTTGAAGCAGAGATGGCAGTAAGCGTAAATAAAAACAAACATAAGCATTTAAGGCAGTAAATGAAAGCATGTTTCTATTTGTCCAGGCCTAGTGAACAAAACCCAGTAAATGGTGTAAGTATTTGTTTCACAGCATTGTATTGCAGTGGTGAGACTTTCCCAAAGTGTCTTCTAAAGATTTTTACCTGTGAATCACCAGTGGGCAAAGATGGCAGTTGTTAACCTGAACTGATGCAACCTGGTATACTATACTGCAATGCTGTGGAACCCATTGTGATCTTCCACTTTGATGGGTATCTCCGTAGTTTTGAGCTGCAGACTCTGTCACTCAAGCCCAGCCTCTCATCCACCGCTGTTGCTATGGCAAGCAGACCACAGAGGCCAGTCTAACCAGAGGGGCCCAATTTAAATAATGCTTCCCTGTTTCACAGTCCCTGATTTATAGCTGTGAGACTTTATAGAGACTGAGTCAAATTCTGAGTTGTTTAGCTTGTGCCTTTTTAAATAACGCTTTACAAAGATATGCTAGCATGTTCACGCTGTGTTTTTACACTCATTTCTCATCATTAAGCGTGACGATTCATATTTAATATGAACACTCCCATGCTACTATTGCTGTGGCTCTGTTCTTATTGATTATGTTTTTCCATAGTCTTCGTGCTTCCCTCACTCACATTCCATTTATAGCCTCCTGTTGCTGACAGAGACAGGCTGCAGACCCTTTCCCAACGTTTCCGGCTTTCCTGCTGGAATTCAGCTGTGAAATGTGCAGGAATACAAAATGTCCCTTTTGAAGCCTTGTGACGGCTTTGTGGGAAGGCACCTATAGGGCTAAGCAGCAATGAGCCTAGAGTGCTCATTGGATGGTTATATAACCGCTAGCTCCAGTGTGACACTTAAAAGCCACAGGCCGTGCAAGTGCGCGCACACACATGAGCTAATGTTCAGGCAGTGAAAAGTGTTTAATCAAACTTGTTTCGACTCTGGTGCATTGACACTTACTGAAATCAGATGTTGTGTTTTTTAAATATTAAGTTGCCAAGATATTCTCTGTAGCCTCTTCTCTGATTAAAAACAATTTGAGTTTCATGACTGTTTACAGTGTCCGTTACCTTAACTAAGATTTAGACGGATGTTTTTGTTTAATTTTTTTAACATTGCATGATGGGAATCACGCTGTCTATTGTATCCGTCTTGCTTTTAAACACGAGAGGCTCTTCTGGGCTCCTGAAGCTTCCTGTGCACCCTGCAGTAGAGAAGAGCAGTCACTGACCAGACCTGCGGGGGATGTCTGCATGCGTTCAGCAGAGTGATGGATGGAGGCGGGGAGCCGCCCACACCACTGAGAGCACAGAGGTGGATAGACAGTCTCTCGCATTTACAGCCCTTTCCACTCAAACGGTGGCTCTCCAGATCAGAGTCGGCTGTCTGACAGAGCTGTTATGGTCATGATTAAAACAGGGAACCCGCAAGCCACACTGTTTCAATGCTATTTGTTCAGACAGATATGAACCACAGATAATTGTGATTTGGAATTGTAGCATTGAACGTGGTTTTGCATATTTCAAGTAAGCTGCAAAAACTCAGTACTTTATTTTTTTTTAAGTAAGACAGGTAGGGGTTGTTATAATCAACATGGATGTCTTGGCTGGTAATACTATTGAGGTGCGTGTGGCAGCACTGGGTAAAGAGCTTTGACTATCTGCAGCAATAAGCATTGCGTTCCTGTGCTGCATATCCTCCTCCACTGTGAGAAGAAGGGAGTGCTAATGAAGCATGAGCCTATTCTCAAGCGTACTGCAGTCGCAGATGGGAGGAGTTACAACTAATGCATCCAGTCGCTCCGGGGGAGGAGACAGAACCCTATGTCAAGTTAAAGCTTCTATCTTTAATCAGTCAAGTTTCAAGCCAAAATCATGCAAAGAATGCGTCAAGAACAGAGTTTAGCGTGTGGTGGATGTTGTGGATGGTGATGAGAGTTATTTAATTCTGTGGTGGTGATTTGTCTCCTTGTAATATATAGACTGAGCAAACCACACAGTAAACTGTGCAGGAACCATTAAAACATTGGTATAAAATCCTGTGACTTTACTCTCATTTCGTGATGGATTGTGAAGTTGTTCAGTGATCAGCTTGGTTGTCTAAAGTAAGACTTCTGCAATGTGTCTCGCTTGTTAAAGACACATGCAGCATATGTATTTCTCCTTAACATGCCTCTGTGTTCTTGCTATATTACTGGGTAAAGCTTTGCTGTAGATTATGAGATGATGGCAATTGTTTGAGCAACCTTATACATTATTTGATTTCACTTCCATTATATATGGAAAGTCAACAGTGAAATTTTCTGGTACTGGTTTTCTAAACTCATCTTTCTATTCTCTTCGGTAGGTACATGTTGGGCCGTGGGTTGAAACGTAAGCTGAGTTCGTGTGAGGACCTTGCCCAGGACTTGCCGTATCCTCAGCAGAGGCAGTTGGTGCTGGACTTGTGTCTGGACAAGCTACAAAGCTGCCAACGCCGGGCAGAACCCAGCCTGCATCGTTCAGTTCTGCTGGCCAACACTCTTCGCCAGATTCAGCAGGAGATGAGACAGGAGGGGGAAACATGTTTGCCACCAGCCCCACTCACCCCTTCACTCCCTCATGCCTCCACCCCGCGTCATTTCCCCGACCTGCCACCCGTGCCCTTAGACTATCCTCCACCCCTATCCGGAGCACTGTCCCCTTCATTTCCCCTGACAACAGCTGAGGATGAAGAGATCCAGTTAGGTGGTGGCGAAAACAGAACCCTTCTACCATCCTTTGCAGATGAGGAGGATGCAAGGTCATCAGATTCACTATTTGGCTCGTTTGAGATTACAAATTCTACCAGCTACTTGACTGACCTGGCACTGGATGACATCTTTGAGGACATTGACACGTCAATGTACGACTCCTCTGACATTTCTGTGCTGCCGTTTCCTGCACAGAGGAGCGGTGGAGTGGACGATGGCCTCAAGAGCCTTTCTAGCTGCACTTCCAACAGCAGCCTACAGCTCTGTCTCTCAGACCTCAACGACCTGGACCACATCATGGAGATCCTGGTGCGCTCCTGAACCTCTTGCACCGCAGGGTCCTCCTTCAGACAGCCATCCCGACATTTTCTATGGGAAGTAATATGATGTGTTTTCTTTTTTAAACAAATGTTTTATCTATTTTTATACAAAGGACCGATATATTTATATAAGAAAAGGAGCTGGCTGACACACTCTCACTGTAGGATAAATGACACATTTTTCAGATGGTCTGGCTTATGCCGGCATCCTTCATATTTAAGCAAATCAAGATAAATATGCAGGGACTTCAAAAACAAAGTATTACTATTGGAAGCATTTATTTTTATGGGATTGTGACCCAGCTGTGTTAAAGAAGAGGAAATAGACAAATATTGGATTGTGAACAATTTGTAGCTTTCGAAAATGACATTTATTTTATATGAACTGATTGCCACTGTATTCTGAAACATTACATTTACTGTCAGTAATTATGATGATCATGTCATGCACATGCAGCCCTCACACTACCTCTCAAGATACCAAGAGCTTTTTCTATATACAGACTGTCATTGTTACAACTGTCTTTTAATGGTTTCTCTCCAAAACTGGTGATTGTTTCAGATATGACTCTCTGGTCATGGGAGAGCCTGTCCTCAAATTGATTCAGTCCAAAGCTATAGCTGTAAAAGTTGCAAATGGGGGAAAAAAAAATCTTCAGTTTTTTTGGAATATTTTCCAAGGTTTCTCACTTGCTTACTTTCACAATAATGAGCTATGTTGCTTGCGTATAAAGTGATATATATTTTGTAATCACTTGTTAGAATTTAATGTTATTTCTACTTTACACGTACGTGATTGTCAGACACACAGACACCGTCGAATCCCTCGTTTGAACATAGTGCCTACAAAGGAAAATGAAGACTGCCGATGATGAACTGCACACTGTGGACCCGTATATAGATTTGTTAATCGTTTCCTTCTCTACATCCGTAATGCTTTCAGTGTGGGTTGCTTGCTGCTTTTCAAGCATTCAGTCTAATGCTCTGCCCTCTAAAGAAGCCATTACCCAAATGTGGGTCACTACTGTCTTTATTAATGTGATCTACACTGCATAACATTTATTGTGGATGCCTGTTGTGCTGTGATCTTGAAGACCATTTCTGAATGTCTAAGCTTCAAGTCTCACCTGCCTGTTTATACCCTTGAACATGAAAACCTGAAGTCATTAGTTACATGCTAGAAGAATGAAGGCCCTGTATTTCTCACAAAAACAGCTATTGAACATCAGGCAAGACTGTTGCTGCAGAAAGTGAGAGCTGAGACGCAAGCTGCAGCCTGTTTTAAGACACAGCAGAGACAGGGGGAGGGGAAAGAACAAGAGCCAGAGCTTCTGTCACGTGGAGAGCCCTGCTTGTGCTAAAGTCTACAATTGAGAGTTTGACAACAGCTGGTACGTTCATGCTCGCATTGGTGTGCATGTTGTTAACTAGCTCTGCCCCTGGTGAGGCCTCAAGGGACTCCATTCTCCCCCCAACCAATCACTCTTAGTTAAAGGAGGAGCTTTGTTCTCTAATGCAGAATAGAATAACGCATGGTAGTAGTTCAAATCAGTCGGTTCGGGCATGGTAGAATGTTTTGCTGCCCAGTTCTTAGCTTTATTTTACAAAAAATACAGCTAATTAACCATGGTCTGAACTTGAGTTAAAGTTAGACATTCCAGGTAAATTAAAATGAGTTGTTATTAGAGGTGCAGTTTCACATATAGTAATTGCAGAGCCAGAGGAAGCAGAGAAGAGCTTGTTTTCTGTGAGGTCGTTAGTATAAACAGACTTTCACAGTGTAAACTCAGCCTTTCACAAAATGTGCACAGCCACAAAGAAAACCCAACACTCACAAAGTTTACACTCAGATTTTAAGAAAACATGCTTGTATGAAATGGATGGTCAGCAAAACTCTTTGGTGACGCCATCAGCATTTCAGCGGTGATGTGTTTTTAATGCTGAAAGCTGTGTATCTAATGCGTTTGAGCTTTTTAAGCTTTGTAAGCTTGATTGTTTTCTTTTTTTTGTTTGTGTATATATGTATTTGTATTTATATATTTTCTTGTGCTTTGTTGACGGAAGATAATGAGATAATATATTGCTTCTATTTAAGAGTGAAATATGATCACTAGACTTCGGTCTTCAGGAGGGTTTATTTGTTTTGAAGTGTGATTTGTACTTCACCTCCTCTTAGTAATAATTGTGTACATAGATGATCCAGAATTATGAAGAGACTTTTATCATTGAAATTATTTGTAAAGGTTTCATTTTGTGCTGACTCTGAACTGAATGACTATGGGATCCTTTTTTACAATGTGTTCACTTCTCTTGGACCAGGCAGCTTTAAACAGTTTTATGCTAAAGTGGGTAACGTTTATTTGTTGGCCCCATTTATGTGGCCATTGAAATGTAATGAATAGTCTAATTTCTGTCTCCTATAGCTTAAATATTAGACTCTTGTAGGACACTGACTATCAGGAGTGTTGTTTTATAAAAATCAGCCCCGATTAATGTAAATGTTCATTATGGTTTAGTCTATATGCATGTGTTGCGGTATTATGCACAGAGCTGTAGTGAAATAAGTTTACATTGTTTTGTAAACTTGGAAACAGCTCTCCCAAATAATGTATGGTACATTACATGTACTGGTTGCACAGAGAATACAAAAGCAGCAAGTCTTTTTCAAATTTGCTTGGTTATGAGGCACAAAAAAACAAGCTTTACGCATCATCTTGTTAATCTGGAATTTTGTAATTATCCTTGTAAATTGTAATAACGAAAACCTCAAAATGTCACTTTGTCCTAAGTGCAATATGAAATAAAGCGCTGTCTTGCTTCTTTGCAAATGACACAATGTATTTAGCCCATTTAACTTTAAACAAATACATGACTAGATGTTATCCTTTTGGTGAATTATATATTTTTCTCTTTCCCCAGAAACTGTCCTTTTTAACCACAGATTTTTGAGGTCTGTAAATAGCAAAGCATTTTCTTTTGCAGTCACATTCTATGCAATGCATTGTAGCAGGTCAGTATGTCAAATAAAAAATGGAAATGGAAATGTGTGATGTATTTACTCAGGATCCTACGTTACGAAACACAAAATAACAAGCAAGAGGAGATTATAGAACATGCAGTAAACGGTAGTAAATGAAAATATTAACATATATTGCCCCCTAAAGGCAAAATTCCTTATTGCAGATGCATATGTAAAATTTTATTCAGTACGCAATACAACATGAGTAAAATTGAGATGAGTATCATTGATAATTTTAGTTATTCTCTGTCTATCTAAACTGGCTATGTTATTGTACTATGGCTGCTGTTGCATCATCCAGGTTGATACAGCACACTAGTGGTTGGGGAGGTTTCATCACTCACTATAAACCATTTTGAGTGGCTATATCAAAAAGATTACAGAGTTAAAGACTTAATGTAATTTTTCCTTTTACTTTATAAAGTGGAAAAGCCCTTAGATAAGTAAAATCAAGGTGATACATGCTGTGATACACATGATATGACTTTACATTTTACAATGTTTGCATTATGCAGCTGTGCATTAAATCAGTGATTTTTATAACATGATTATTTAATATACACATAAGTGATGGCTACATGGAGCATGACCTTACTTGGCCTGAATAGCTTACAACAACCTCAGATTCATTAACAATGCAAAACATGTATGAAGAAATCTGCTGCATTTTTCTTTTAGTCTACATCTCCCGATTCAAACAGCACTGAATCAGGTTCTAGTTGATCTATCTGCATTTTTCATGGGTAAAGAGACGCATCCTGCCACAGTCCTCCTGGGATATCTCTGCAGTTCTGCAGAGCAGAGTTAGAAGGGAGACAAATTTGACTGATTAAGAAAAACACCAATGTGTCTCCTAAAATGTTTTCGCTGGTTTACTCATTGCAACATGAAAATGGTATTTATAAAGCACTCTGTTCAGCTGAAGTGGTCGGGTACATGAGATGCTCACCTGTCAGTTTTCTCTGAATAATTTATTTTGATTTCCTGTGTTGGCTCTCCACCTTCAGAGCGTTTGAAAGAGATCAAGGCTAGTATTGTCTCTTTGTTGCTGTACTTATTTAAACACATTCTAAGATATTTATTCCTGGTCTTTTAATTAGCTTAGGTCTATCAAAAAAATATATATAAACAGCAAATCATTATTAAACAGGTGACTTAATATATAGTGTTAATATGTTCATCTGCTTGTTGAGCTGGAGCCTATATGAATATGTTAATGTAACATTTCAGAATACAAATGCTGGATTTTAATTTACCGACAGTAGGACTTAGTTAATGATTGTAGAATGAAGGATTGTAGAATTATCACGTTTTGCAATGTAAGGTCAAATCTTACATAAACCCGAAAGATAAGGCTCTTTATCTCCCCCTGCTGGCCTGACATTAACAGTATGTACGCTGCATGAAAAGACTAGCCTGTTCTGCTGTTCACTATTTACACTATTCACTAGTTTGTTGGATTATCATTGTGTAAATGCATTTAAATATCAATTTCATAAAAATATATAAACCTATTTTGTTTTTATAAAGTTTGCATAAGTAACTATGTAATCTTTCAGAATAATATAGAGGCTGGCATTCGAAGGACTTGCATATATGATTTTCTAATAGGTTTATAGCGTTAGTTATTCCAGCATTTGCATGAAGCTGCTGGAATGACCTGTTGTTGAAAAAGCAGTACAGGAATATGAGACAGAATTAGACCGGGTACTCTGGTGAGAGGAAAACGGAGTAAGCTTACTGAGTATTTTTGAGCTTACAATTTGCATTTGACAATTATTTTTTGTATATGTTTTGTTACAAAGGTACTTAGGACAAAAGCCTCATCAGTCTGATTTACACCTGATTGAAAAAGGAAAGACTGCAGGTGTTATGAATAGTGTTCTTATATGAAACACATAAAACATTTTTTAAATAAAACAAATAACCTCTTTCTTGGAATTCATGTAGAAGGTGAAGAAGGCTCATGTGAGATCACAGACATCAGCAATACACATGAAAAGGCCTCTATTAACAACTGCAGGGGCAAACTCATCTTCTTCTATGATTGGAATATAAAAGCCTCATAGACTGGTGGGTTACATAAATAACATACCAACATTCGAATCTGTAAATTAAGCATATGTAATTCTACGCTGTTAGTGTTGTTTTTGTAAGAGCAGCAGAAAGTCTATGCTGTTTTTGAAAAAGTTTTTTCCATTCCTTTAATTGTTTAAAGCTTGTTTATGGCATCAATTTAAAGCAGATGCAAACTAAATACATTTTTGTGTTGAGAGACTTTCCCTTGTATTGTGACCAGGCAACAAAAATTGCATTTTAATATTAGGGCTCTGTATCTGAGGTAAGTGGAGCCCAGTTGTGTGCCATGCCAAAAACATGGAACAATAATACAAACATTGTGCATATTGTAAAACATATGTCCTACACACATTATATAATAAGTTGTTGGATTCTCACAAACTTAAAAAATAGGTGCGTTTTTGCATTTGTTTTAACTTATGTTGTGTTTAAATGTAAGATGTATGTCTGAATGTAATATTTGTCTGACATGGATAATGAACTATTTAACTATATATATATATATATATATATATATATATATATATATATATATATATATATATATATATATATATATATAGTATATTATATAGTAGTTAATACAACAGTTAATATTATATAGTATATATAATTCATATATATATATATATATATGAATGTATGTATGTATATATAGTTATATTGTGCAAAAATGAAAAGTAATAATAACGCAAATCACTTTTCAACACTTTGAATAACACATGATTTTACTTACATGCGTCTATAAACGAAAACCTATTGCCATTTCTTTTAAATGCATACTATAATAAAGTACAGAATATTAAAAATATTATTATTATATTATATCCTGTTATTTACTGTACGCTGCCGAGAGACCGACAGCTGTTTGAAGGCGTTCCCACATCCTGCAAGCTGTCGCGTAAACTATTGTGTGTGCGCATCCGATTGGTCAACTGACTCTTGACGCTCAGCGATTGGCTGTCGTCTACGGTCTTGCATCTTGATTGGTGAATCCGAAGCTGATTAGGAAACAAGGGTCGGTCGGTACACAGAGATATGCTGAAACACGAGAAATGTAAACTATTAGCTTGTATTGCTGCGTTTTATAGCCTTTTGAGTTTGTTTAGATTTCGGAAATTGTGTTGAAATATTTTCATAGTCTGCGACTTCAGCATTAGTTTGTGAGGAGTGGTCTTTTGTGTTTGTTTAGCCGGGCTAGCTGTGTAGATAGACTGTCCCTCAGTCATGTTGAGCTGCTAGCTAGCTTCAGGTGTTAGTGGTGTTAATGTCTGACTTGTGGAGCGAATGGATTATTGTATTATAATCTGTTTTGTGTCTTCAGAGAAGTTCATGGTTGAACGGCTATCTGGTCAGATTTTATAGCTAGTGGGTTATGCAGTCAGGTGCAGTTCACAGATCTCTAAAGCTCGATGGCTGGATAGTTTACACATAGCTGAGGTGCTGGTTTAATCATTGAAATTAGATGATCGGTCGTTCACCGCATTTGTTACACACACTGGCAACATGAAACCCATTAAGAACTTTTGTCTGGTCCTTATTCTGGCTCTTGTTATGACATTGCAAGTAACAGCTGGTAAGTCTCATGTGACTGTTTTAAAACATTCAATGCTGTGTAACTGAGCAAGGAAACTGTATTATAATTTGTTGCTTTAGATATGAAATAAAATTGAAGCTCTTAGGTGTTAATGCATTGACATCCTGTGTTTAACAACTGTAAGTTTGACTGTTTGGCAATACAATTTCAGATGTACCTGTAGATAATGAAGACGTCACAGAGGATGGTCAGACTGAGGTAAAACAGTGTAAATACATAATTTCATATTATTCAAGCTATATAATGTAGTTGGTAGAGCATTGCATTAGCAGCACACAGGTTGTGTTAGATTCCCTGGGAGCTTTAATGTACTGTAAGTCACTTTGCGTCTGCCAAATGCATAAATGTGAATGTTGTAGCTGATAGTTTCAACTCATTTGCAGCTGAATAACAGACATTATATCCCATATGTCATGAAAAGAAGACTGAAATGGGCTCATCTTTTAAAACATCCTTGTATACACACAAATAGACTTATTGTTCTGGTCTTGTCATAATCAGAATACAGATGATAATGATGGATCCAGAATTGTGGCTGGTCAGGCATATGTTCCTAAAGATGTCCAGATGTACAGAAATACAGCAGACGCTGGTGTTGAGAGTGAGATTGAGGGCATTGAAAAGGAAGATCTTCCTAATCTTCCCCCTCCACCAGAGCAGCGATATAGGGAGGGTGAGTAGACCCAGGTGGGCTGGTTTCTAGTTTCGGTATATTGAGGGTTTGCAGGTGTTTCCTGAGTAACATATAATATTGAAGCCAGTGTAGTTTGGTTAATGTGTCATTTTCTCATTGGTGTTTATGATTTGGCATAGTTCCAGTGGTGATTGGTGGAACAGCCTCTGGGGAGCCCTGTGTCTTTCCTTTTCTGTTCCAAGGGAAGGAGTACTCGGAGTGCACCACTGAAGGAAGAGGAGATGGGAGGCTGTGGTGTGCCACAACCTATGACTACAGCGCTGATAAGAAATGGGGCTTCTGTGAGAGTGAGCAAGCTGATGCTGACAACATAATGTGCTAAGCACTTTGCATATTGTGCACATTGCAGCTTTCTAGAAATGCTACTTGTGAAATGAGATAGTGCTTATAAAAGTGAAAATAACAGTTTTTAGCACTTTAGTGTAATGTTGCTTTTGTTTTCCATTGCAGTTGTATGTAAAGTTCTGATTTGTCTTTCTTGTACCTTAAGCACTAACTTATGTTCCATAACCTGCTATTCCTTTGTACAAATAGCCTAGATGTAAGAAGACTTTTATCAATACCAGCTGTGATAAAATCAGTATTGACATGAGTTTAGCTGTAATAACTAATGAGTGAGAGTTGTCCACTCTTCTTTGTAGCGGAAGAGCAGGCTGAGAAAAGGAGGCTGGCGGAAGAGGCTGAAGAACAGTACCAGGCCACAGTTAAGATGATCAACAGCACCAACAGAAAGAGTCAGAAGAAAGAGTGAGTGCTCTGTGTGCTAATTTTTTTAAATGTTGTTTTTTTTGGTCTTCAGACTAAGATAGTCTTAATGTTTTCTATGTTATTCATAAAGGTATCAATGTATACCTTTAATAACCTTTGGATGTGTGGGTTTTATTCATTACTGTGTTACAGGTTGTATGAGAAACTTCTAAAGATTGCAGAGAGGGGTCATGTGAAGGCTATGGAGAAGGTGGCATATGCCATGCTGTTTGGGGACTATTTACCCCAGAGCATTCCTCAGGCTAAGGAGATCTTTGAGAAACTGGCACTGGAGGGCTCCCCTAAAGCTCAGACGGTAAGTATCTATTGCCTTGATATCTTTTTATATATTTAATCAGATATTTTAATGTTGTATGACTCATGGCAAGCCATTTGGTTAGAACATCAACTGTGTTTTGTTATATAGGATTATTTATATGAGGTCGTTACAATTTGTTACAATACTCCTGTTTTATAATTTGTGATTTCTGTATTAGTGAGGACTTAATTTGTCTTCACTCAGGCACTTGGTTTCCTATATGCTGCAGGATTAGGTGTGAACTCTAGTCAAGCAAAGGTATTTCATTTATCTATAAAGCACAACATGCTTATTTTGTTTATTTTATACGTTTTTGTAAATGTCTAAAGAAGATACTCATTTAATTGCAGGCATTGGTTTACTACACTTTTGGCGCTTTGGGTGGAAACCTAGTAGCACATATGATTCTGGTAAGAAGAATAATCCTTTGTCTTATGTTTTGAATAGGTGATTTATTTTTTAAAGGGTGGATCTAGTAAAAAGACAGGAAGTCTTCTAGTTTCAGACAGGAAACTAGACTTGATTAGTTGCTTAGCTGGTGTGTCAAGTCTCATTTGACTTGGCCTAAATCAAGCTGGATGTGTAGACGGGCCTTCTGTTCTAAATTCTGACAGATGGCTCAGTTAGATTAAAGCTGAGACCACAGACCCTGTGGCACCATGGTTTATCCACAACTACTTTTCTGTGTGCTCAATGCATTGCTACAGTGCAGGTTGTGTTCTGAACTGCTTTATTGGTATACATAAGAATTTGCTGTGCTTTCAGTTTTTTTTCTTGTGAGATGAATATTCTTTTATACATTTCTGTCAGGGCTACAGATACTGGGGAGGTGTTGGGGTTCCTCAGAGCTGTGAATCTGCTCTCACCCACTACAGGCTGGTGGCAAATCACGGTAAAACACATTACATTTCTGTGCTTGAGAATTTTGTTTCTGTGTGAACATTAAAAGAAATCCATTTTGAATCCAATTGCTTTCATTTGAAGTTGTAGTTACATGCATGTCCAGTCCATAGTCATAACAGAAATGATCCAAACATTTACAGTTAAAGGACTTTTTTTTTCATCAGGGCAGATTATGTCTAAACTCTGTGAAGATTGAGGCTCTAATGTAGCCTAAGTAGCCTTGTTTGTTTCTGTTGGTTGTCAGTGGCCAGCGACGTGTCCCTGACAGGGGGCAGTGCAGTGCAGCGGATCCGTCTCATAGATGAAGTGGAAAATCCCGGTTCGAGCAGTGGAATGCTGGAGGAAGATTTAATCCAGTACTATCAGTTTTTGGCTGAAAAGGGAGATGTGCAGGCCCAGGTAAAGTAAAACTATTGTGACCAGTTCAGTGTCGGTAAGGAGATTTGATGCACTTGTGAGGTTGGCATTGTCTACTCACTGCAGCTACTTTGTATATATTTGTTTATTGTGGTGCTCGTAGCCTTTTGATCTGCCTGTGTTTGCATAACATTTTAATGTGATCTTTATACATTTTTACTAGGTGGGTCTGGGCCAGTTACACTTGCATGGAGGTAGAGGTGTAGAACAAAATCATCAGGTAATTTGTTTTCATAAGCATTTTTGAGGCAAGTATTGATTTTCTCAAATAATAAATTTTTTATTTAAATATTTGTCATTCTTTTTCAGCGAGCGTATGAGTACTTTAACCAAGCAGCAAATGCAGGGAACACACATGCCATGGCCTTCCTTGGAAAGGTGTAGTCAAGTTTGTGTGTGCAGCTCTATTTATTTGTATTTCTTTTGGAACGTAACTGGACAGTTTTACTCTTGTCTTATTTAGTTTCATCTTTACTTTGCCCATTCTCTCAATTGCCATCTGTCTAACCACTCTCTTATTCTCCTATGTCAGATGTACTCTGAAGGCAGTGAGTACGTGTCTCAAAACAACGAGACTGCTCTGCATTATTTTAAAAAGGCTGCAGATTTGGTGAGAAGTTTTGACCCCTTAAGATTCACACACCACTGTTTATCTTAAAAATGTTCTGACCTAACATAAGGTCTTGTTTGTATCTCTTAGGGTAATCCGGTTGGCCAGAGCGGCCTTGGTATGGCTTACCTGTATGGAAGGGGTGTTCCTGTGGTGAGTTTTTCTAGGAAAAAGTTCTGTTGAGCACAATAAGATCATGGAAGATTAGGGTGTGAGATTGAAAGACCTTTTAGTCATAATTTCTTTTGGTTCCTGCAGAACTATGACCTGGCACTAAAGTATTTTCAGAAAGCTGCAGAGCAGGGCTGGGTAGATGGACAGCTACAGCTGGGAACCATGTACTACAGTAAGTATGTCTTGAAGAAAACATTTGTGCAAATACTTTTAAATTTGCATCTAGATTCAGTTACAGATTAAACAAAAGCGCTTACTATAGTCATATTTAGGCATTCATTAAATCTGTGTCTGGACATTTTCACAGTATTTTAATGACCATCATTCTAAGTCTAACATGTCCCTTGCCTCTAATGTGTTTATGAAATTGACTGATGATTATTAATAATGATTTTATCTACCAAATAAGAGTATAATGCTCCTAAATCAGTTGCAAATGTAAAAAGGGTGCATCCCTGTCTACCTTTCTAGCTCACTCTTCCCCTGCGCCATTTGATATATCTTATTTTTATCTTAAATCACAGCAGATTGCTTTTGGTTTGGTTGCCTAGGCAATTGTTACCATGACAAACTCCCACCTGCATTCTGCCTTGACATGAGCTTGACAAACACTGGAAACTGAGAACTGTCTTAGTCATTTCTTCTGGTGGGTGTTATAAGAGTTTGAAAAATATATTATTGTGTCTGTCTGTCTGTCTGTCCTTCCTTTCTTCCTATTCTTTCCTCCTTTTTTCCTTCCTTCACATCCTTCCTTCTCTAGATGGCATTGGGGTGAAGCGAGACTATAAGCAGGCCCTTAAATTCTTTAACCTGGCATCTCAAGCGGGTCACATCCTGGCCTTCTATAATTTAGCCCAGATGCATGCGACCGGCACTGGAGTCATGCGCTCCTGCCACACTGCAGTGGAGGTGAGACATTAATTCATGTTGCTCTTAACATCTTTCATATAGCATTTCTGTTAGTTGAGATGATGCCTGTGTATTTGTGAGAGCAGCTCTTTAAGAACGTGTGTGAGCGAGGTCGCTGGTCTGAGAGACTCATGGCAGCCTATGGAAGCTTTAAGGAGGGCGATATGGACTCTGCTCTGATACAATATCTACTGCTGGCTGAACAGGGCTATGAGGTCGCCCAAAGCAATGTGGCCTTTATTCTGGACCAGAGTGAGTCAATAATTTTCCATACCACTAGAGGGCACCAGATCCCTAAAACATTAACCGTTGTGATAAACGCTGTTTCAGAAAGTGGTTTTACTTAAAAGCTTTCTCTTTCTGCACTTTTAACAACCACCACGAATGTCTTGTAATTCAATTTTCATAATAAATGAGTAAAGCAGTCTCTCATAACAATTTATCCTTCATGTTTGCTGTTCCCTTCTTAAAACAAAGATAAATTAGACTTGCATTCATGAAGATAAACCTTACTTTGTGTGTGTTTGTTGCAGAGGGGTCACAGATCTTCAATGAGAATGAAACATACCCGCGAGCTTTGCTTCATTGGACCAGAGCAGCTGCCCAAGGTTCGACTGTTCACTTTAATCCACACAACTAGACTAAAAGTGCTTTCTTTGATGATGAGTATAGTAAGACTCTGTTTTTATTTCTGCTTTTATCTCTTGGTTTGAAATCACAATAGCTGCTTTATCTCTTGGTTGTGCACAGGCTACACAGTGGCCAGAATCAAGCTAGGTGATTATCATTTCTATGGCTATGGCACTGATGTGGACTATGAGACTGCAGTTATTCATTACCGTCTGGCCTCTGAGCAGCAGCACAGCGCACAAGCCATGTTTAACCTGGGCTACATGCATGAGAAGGGCCTTGGTATCAAACAGGTAAAATCTGTGCATGAATTTACATACACACAAGCTTGTGTAGAAAAACAGAGCATTTATGATTGTTCCTCTTTAGGATATTCATCTGGCTAAACGGTTCTATGACATGGCTGCAGAGGCCAGTCCTGATGCCCAGGTGCCTGTGTTTCTGGCCTTGTGCAAGCTGGGTTTCATCTATGCACTACAGTACATGCAGGATCTCAGTGTAAGTAACATCTGTGTTTTGCTTTGGAGAGAGAAATTACATGCAATAAACAATAACATCTATCTTTTGTCTTAAGCTGAAGGAGATTGTATCTCAGGTGGATCTTGACCAGTTGCTGGGTCCAGAGTGGGATCTGTACCTCATGACTGTCATTGCCCTGCTCTTGGGCACAGTAATCGCATATCGGCAGAGACAGCACCAAGCTGTGCCCAGAGCCCCTCCAGCACCCCCTAGACCTCCAGCCCAGCCCGAGCAGCCTGCTGCAGAGCCTGAGGAACAATGAGAGTGCAGAGATCAGGGTGGAGGTGACCCAATGGCCTAGGATTAAAGGAGAAGGAAAAGAGGCCCACCAGCTTCTCCTTGTCTTAAATCTTTTAAAACCCATAAGAGCTTTCCAGACTCTTGCTGCCCTGTCCAATGATCTCTAGTTTTTCAAGCTTCAGGAAGAACTAGATGAACTTCTACAATATCTTAAACATGCACCTCAGGGTTTTGCCATGTGAAATAACATTTGTGCAAGTCAATGCTCACTATGTGGGGTGAAAAAGACAGCATTGCTGGATCAATTACAGTAGTCGTTTCTGCTTTTTGCTTGCCACTGTGCTAAAAGCCAAGGAGAGAACCTGTTGGTTCTGTGCGATCCATTTAGATGCTTTTGTTAGTATTAAGTTTGGATCTGGTAAAAATCTTAACTCATGCTTCTTTGAAATACAGAGTAAGAGGTGAGCTGTGCTCTTAATTCAATATCTATAAACTTCATACTAAAAGCATGTTCTCCATATACCTGTTATGGTCGACTAGCAGATGAATTTGATTGTTGATGTTTAAGACAAAATGTGTAAAAATTATTTATGGCAATATTTGGACAAAAGTTCTTTTCACCAGCAAATAGACATAGAATTAAAATACCGCTGTCATGCACAATTAAGAACAATCACTTGCAGTGTAATTCAAAGATAGAATTTGTTCAAATTAAAGAAATTAATAAAAACGTTTGTATTGCTATAAACATTCATCCTACCAAATCTTGAGTTATTCAGACAACTACTGCCTTTAAAGTGCTTTCATTGTAACAAAAGTGTCTCTGCTGTGTTTACAGAAAGAATCAGTGCAATTACTGCTTAACTTACTGCGTCCAGTAAGTTTTAAATTGCGACAACTAATAACCTGTAATTTTTCAGAAAAAGAATTTATAGATTTTCTTCATCTGGATACAGAGGGAAATTATTGTAATTGCTCAGAGGGTTGCTGTGTTTGGCTATAATGCTTAAGTTGATAAAGTATAACAACACTTGTTTTGTTTTTTTAACTAGCTGGAGGCATTGGATGCTCTCTAAACTGTCGATTATTATTGTGTAAGGTCTGCAGCTCTGTGAAATCTACTTCATGATGCTGATTCAATTGTTCTAGATTATGGCTGTATGTTTATGGACAGAATCTCAAACTTTAGGTTATATTTCCGAGGAAAACTAATTCAGATCGTTTAAGATCGTTTGTGAGCATGTCTGAAATCTTTGATCTTCATTGTACTTCAGCAATGGGATATGTTTGTT
Source organism: Chromobotia macracanthus (assembly GCA_036877525.1). Lineage (NCBI taxonomy): Eukaryota > Metazoa > Chordata > Actinopteri > Cypriniformes > Botiidae > Chromobotia > Chromobotia macracanthus. The sequence continues at coordinate 5,953,129 of JAZGTH010000078.1, read as the reverse complement.
GTTTCAGGTAATTTAGCAATACTGCAATGTTTGGTGTAAAAATCTGTAAAGAAAGGTTATGTATGTTTAAAAGATGGAGAAACAGAGCCTGTGTTTTTGTGCAAAGATGCATCAGAACATCTGTCTGTTTTTGTATAGTTGTACTTACGCAATGGTTTAAAAGTGTATAAAAAATCTTTTCTTCCATGTTAATCAAATCCCTCATAATACAAAAGTAACACAATATAAGTCTTAAAGTAAATTAAATTTTCAGAACCGTGGTTTTTAAACAACTAATAAAAATATAAATATATATGGGTTCAAAGCTTTATATCATTTCGTGTTTAAAGGAGTAAAACATTCTGCCCTCTTTATTCCAGACCCATATGATTTTTTTTTTTTTGTGGATCTAGCTATCAGGCTACATTTTTTTCACAGCTGTCTCGTCCCCTGACCCTTTATCAGCTTGGACATTTTGCTAAATTCTGCATTCACCTTTTTGTGTTCCACAAAAGAAAAGAAAGTAATGTGAGTGAAGGCAGAGAAAATAGGGATAGAATTTTTCCTTCTAAGTGGCTTATTCCTTTAATGTTAATAGACCTAGTGTTACTTAGTGCAAAAAGGACGCCTTATGCACAACATAAACCCAAAATGTATATATTTTTCATGATGTCTGGCCCTGATCTACACTGGTGAAGTCATGAGTCTGTTTCTCCAAGGCTTCCCTGTACTACATGGCTTCTGTTAGAGCTCACTGAAGTTGTGAATGGTCACCAGCGACTTTGACAGTCGTGTGTGCTTGGATCGCGCTTTATGTTAGTGGGCCTGAACTACGTCACTCAGCTGTTTTGGGTGGGTGAAATAAAAGGGCACTGATATAATGACTTTGTTCTCTCTGCACACACATCCATTGTGCTAACCAGTTTGGAAGTCATGGAGTGGTTTTTGATTACCGTGGCAACCTGTTTGCTAGCCCTCTGCCAGGTAAGTGCTGGAAGCATCCAGAATCGGGAAGACATGAGGTTCCTGCACGGCCTGGGTTACATGTGTGAGAGATTGCTGCCAGGACTGAGTGATATTAATGGACCAAGAGGTTTTGGTAAAGATGAAAAGGTTTCTGTGGTAGTTCTTCGTCAACAGAGCCCAATCTGCTGTTTCAAATTCTATCTGAGGCCTATCTCACAGAATAAGTCTATGGTACTGTTGGATCTCAACTGTTTTCTCAAGGGAACGAGTGGAAGTTGGAATATGAAGAGGGACTTAGTCACTACAGCGAGGAGGCCCTCAGAAAGGTAATACTGCATTACTGGTGAGAATATTTATAGACTTCTTCATACAATTGTGTTATTGTGTTGTAATGTCATTGTCAACACAAGGCAATAAAATACACATCTTCCAACTGGCTGTTTATTATGTTATTTAGTTTGTTTACATAAATACTGTTACAGGAGTTTCCTGAAAAGATCAGGCCAATCAGTTTCAAACATCCACGTTTCATGTGTCCTGACATGAACCCCTCCCTCTCTGTGCCCACCTCAGGTAGGCTGATCCAGGATCAGTGTTTTGAACTTTTGTCCAGTGTCCACACTGTCCATGTCTGCCTGTTATGGATGTCAGTACGGTCAAGCTTGATTATACAATCAACAGCGCTGGTTTCCATACCTGTTCTTTGAGACCATGAGGTCATTTTAAATACATAAATTGGGGTAAATCTTGTTGTACTACATTTAACTGCATAAAATCAACAGCATTAAAGCAGAATTCTTAGAGAATATTTTGGTGCTGTTTTTGGGATTTGTCTTTATAATAGTTGAGCTGGTGAAGACAGCAGATATTAAATTGATTGCTGCTCTTGATGATTCGTTGACAGTGAGTGCAATTTTTTACTTTTCCTTGTTCTGTTTTGTCCACATTTATTGGACCCCATTCATTTGTTAGATGAAAACAGAAGTAATTCTACAGTGTTTTTGTAATCACAATGAATCATTTATGAGATGAGCAATTCATGCAGGTTACAGGTGCAAAAGTAAAATAATGGATTAAATGATGTTGTTGATAAAGTTACATTGTTAAATAAGACAATAATAATAGTAGCATAAAAGATCATAGTAATTTTATCACTTGTAGACAGCCATTGGTGCAAATGCAACCACAGTTCTTGGCATACCTATTGAATTTCGACACGTGTCATGGAGGTAAAAGTTAACTGGTGTTTCTTGATGCTAATATAACATTTGTCTTTCCATTTTTTTTTAAATTGTCAGGTTGCTGTTTTCAGTAATATTACAGTGTAACTACCTCTTATGCTATATTGTTAATATTTGAAGTTCAAATTCTGATAATATAGAACAATTCCAAAATGCTTGCTAACAAAATGTGTCTTTCATCGTGGCTATTGCATATTGTAACAGCATTGGTGGCTATGGAACCTTCCAGGATGTCATTACAATTGCAAGTATGCCAATTTACATAATATTAGTCTTATTAACTGCATTAACTTATAATCTTCATAGCCTGGTTGTCAATTACCTGTGAAAAGTGAACCAGTATGAACCAGTCTAAATAAATCAGCGTGCACACATTTCATATACCTGACCAGAGCTCTTGTGCTTGTCATTTAGATATCATCAGACTTTTCAACCCCAATTTAGTGGGACCTGCCCCAACCAAGACAACCCCAACTGGAGTTCCATGGAACTCCAGCTCCTCTGTGTGAGACGGGATTTAGCCTGGCCGTAACTGGACATAACACATTGTAAATGCCAGTACACCACAGGTTATTCTATTGTTTTATTTGAGGCTTATTTCACATTTGCTAATGTGATGTATAATTTAATACCGATTTGAATGTTGCCTCTCTTTCTAGTAATTTTCCTGAACAAGTCAATTATCTCTCCTTACCTCAAAACATTTGAGGTAAGGAGCATTTACTTACCTTTTTTCGCTGTTGTAATTCTTCCTGTTCTTGAAAATAGTTTATCATAACTATGCTTTAAAATATGCTGTTTCAATAACAAAATGTTCTGTCTTGTACATTTTACTTATTTAACTCACACATGCTTTGTGCTTTACAAATACAGATCTTGAAGTCTTTATTGTGACCTCTCATCTTCTGATACAGGACATTAACTTTGATGAGGACTGGAAACTCTTGACCATTCTTATTGGGATGAATGACATCTGTGATTACTGCAAAGACAAGGCATTGCTTTTCTGGACAAATCTATTGGCAGACAAGATTCTTCTACAGTATTGACTCATTTTGTTCACGCCAGACTGGGATCTAGATGAGGTTTAAATGTTGAAATACTGAATTGGTTGTGAACACACATAGATACATGCAGAGATTATCATCAATCTCTTATGTTTCATAATTCTTCAAAGTAGTGTGCTTTGAAATGTCTTTGCTCTTTGAGAAACAGCAGATGCAGACTAGCAAAAGTGACCTTTAGAAAGTTTTTCTTCTGCATTCAGTTTTGTAGGAGTGTTTTAAAGAAGACCTAAGTTTATGTCCTCAGTTTCAAACATCCACGTTTCATGTGTCCTGACATGAACCCCTCCATCTCTGTGCCCACCTCAGGTAGGCTGATCCAGGATCAGTGTTTTGAACTTTTGTCCAGTGTCCACACTGTTTAAGTTTATGTCCTCTATTTATACACACAGTCCCTCTTTTCAGTGGGGAACTTTGTCCATTACATGACGGTGTCCTTGGAAATGCTGAAGAATGAGGTAAAAGCAGGATTTGAGATTCTTTTAAGATGCTTATTATTACTGTTTTATTATTTACTGTTCTTTTATTTAATAATAAACCAATAGAATACTATTATAAAGTTTTGGAAAACGCTGTGTTGTGCTTGTACGTATTTTTATATACTGTATTTTATATTATATACTGTTGTGCATGGGCTATAGTTAAAAGGGGTAGATGATGAAACTAAATGAGATTTCAGTCTATGTGCATAAATGTGTATTAATATGTGTGTGTTCTTACAGAGATTCCACAGCGGGATATAAGTAAAAACTTTCTTTCTGTGCAGGTTCCTCAAATGATAGTGAATGTGGTTCAGATATTGCCCATGGAGACCCTGAGGGAAGTACAAAAGCCCACCCCAGGATGTCTCCTCCAAAGGTTTACAAAATGAAATCAAGCTTTAAATAACAGCAAGAGATGAAAGTGTTGTCATGGATACAAATTACTCAAAACACAAAAACAAAACTCATTGTAGGATCTTTTAAAAGATTTTACATGGTCTATAGAGTATTGCTGTGATAATGATGTGTAATAATCTGCCTGTCAGCATTATGATGAAAAATGACTTTTTACTTTTAGCGCTACAGGTTCATTTCTTACACCTGTTCAATGTTATGATCTCTCCAGGTCATTTTGCTTCTGTCTGGTAAAGCCAGCTGCTGGTTCGTCTGATCTGAAGGAACTGATTGGAGTCAACCTAGAATTCCAGGTGTTTTTACTATACAGATGCATAACAAGTTCCATTTACATCCTCTTGCGTTTACAGGTATATGTGTTTGCTGTGTCTTGCAATATATGGTTCTAAACTTCCTTTTCTGTCTCAGAAAGCATTGGAGCAACTTGTACAGTGACTGTTTCTTTAGGAATGACTTTGCCGTGGTTTTGCAGCCATTCCTGAAGCATGCAGATCCACCACGACTCCCTGTAAGAACGCTCTTACAGTTATTACTGTAATTGACTACTTTCCTCATTCCTGTAATTCCTGCCACTTTGCTGCTAGCCTCACATTGGATTTTAAAGGGACTCAACTGACTTCTATTAAAATGTGCATGTGTAATTGTAATATTACGTTCACCAATCAGAATGGGAAGATTGACATGAGCTTCTTTACCCCCGACTGCTTCCACTTTACCATGAAAGGGCACAAGGAGCTGGCCAAAGGACTGTGGAATAACATGGTAAAAAATGGTTAATTCATTTTTCTCTTCAAAAATGTGCAAAATTCATAATTTTAGTGGCCATGTCTGGCCATGTCTGCCACTATACTACAGGTGCAAAATGTTATATTTTCAGTGACATAAAATGTGTTTACACTGATTTAAAGATGATTTTCACACAGATGCTTTTATGCAGTTAATATCTGAAATCTCATCTCTCATTTGTGTGGGAAGTTTCAACCTGAGGGGGAGAAGTTCATGGTGGAGAGCTTTTCAAACCCTATTGAGCTCACTTGCCCCCCTGTGGTAAGAAATCATTATTGCTATCTTTTTATTACATCAGTTTTCTTAAAGGGATAGTTCACCTAAGAAAGGAACATTTTTCCATTGTTTACTCACCCTCATGTCATTCCTATATGACTTTGTTTCTTCTGTGGAACACAAAAGAACATATTCAGAGAAATGTTTTAGTGGTTTTGTATTCATACAATGGAAGTTAATGGGTGCCAGTGTTGTTGGTTACCAACAATATCTTATTTCGTGTGCCCCAGAAGCAAAAAGGTCTTTAGATAAATGATGGAAGAATTCCCTTTAGGTTAACTATCCCTTTGAAATATCAGTTTTATTTTATTTCATTTTGGATTCACTTACTAATCCTATTATTACATTCTCTGATTCTCTATCATGATCAAATTTACCAAACACAGGGTCATCCATATATTTACACCAGACCTAGTGCTGCAAAGACAGACCCAGCACTTCCTGAGATGCCCCAGTCAGCTGGCACCAGACTAGCAGCTCTCTACCTCATACTTGTCTTGGCTTGCCTTCCACTCTGGTTGGTTGTTCATCTGGTCTCCTTGTAGGACATCCATATGGAGTATCATGGTACATGATGTCTGCCCATTCTTACACGTCCTTACACCCTAGTTCTACTTGGCCTAGATGTCTTTGTTTTGGGGCTTTGAACATTTGAGGGTCTATACACTATGTTGTCCACAGTGACTGCAGGACATCCTGTAAAACAAATGAAGTAAACAACAAAAATTAAAGGTATTACTGGAAATTGCATTATCCAAATAAGGAGTCAGTTACAGTCAATATCCTTTTTAATTGCTCTGTGTAATCTATGCAATGGGAAACGTTGAAACCTCAGAACAGAAAAATATATGCTAACCTGATAATCTTTTCTGATATACCTAACCAAAACAGCACAACAGCAGAGGCACAGCCGCATTTAGCTCTGTGTAATGCTGCCATAATCAATTTATGCATGAAAGGTAAACGTGTAAGCTAATTCAGGCTGGTTTGAACAAAAATTGCCAGAGGTAACAATGTAAAAGCATTAAGCCCGTGTGGATAAAAGAACTGAGCGTTGGGTGAGAACGATTGTTTTGCTTGTGAGAGCATGGTGAAAATAGTGTGAAAGCTTCTTAATGCCCACAGTAATAAGTTAATCGCTTTGGATGCTGAAACGAGAAGTGCTTTTTTCTTCTTAAATAAAGCTTTTAAAAGGGACATTTAGCTGTTCATTTTTGTCCTTTAAATTTTTATTTAGTTTGGTTAAGCTTATTTCATACAAGCTAGGTTTTATTTAGGGTCTTTAGAATGAATTGGTAAAGCCTTTACAAATCAAACAGTATTTGTAGTTCTTTTTGTCTGTTCTAAAAGGTTTTTAGCAGCTATTAAAGATTATTGAGAGCAAGATTCCATCCTACTTAATTAATTTTAATTCATTTCAAGTCTATTAAATGAACAGTACGGCAAGAAAATTACATTGGCGGCGTTTCAAAAGCAAATGGCTCAGCTCCATCATTTCTTCAGTAGCTGTACATTCACAATTGTCCTCCACAAACATGTTGATGTTTTGTCAGTTTGCTCAACACTGTCTATGTTTGTCTGTATGAATATATTCAATAACACCATGGCACTGTAATGAGCACTATAATAATGGCATCCAAATACTGCATCTTCAAAGTGAACCGACATTAGAGACAGAACGCTGTCTGTCCGCCAAACAAATTCTGTTTGCCTGCTATGTTCAAAGCAAGAGTGATGTTCTGTGATGTTTTATTGTGGCTATTCAGTGTATTTATTAATATTGTTATTTAAACATGATGTGATTTGACCTACTTTACACTCAAAGCTGTCAGTGTCTGGCAGCCTTGCTAATATTATCCTGTTTTTCAGTCTCCAAAACTGAACCTAGCCTAAAAGTTTTTCTTTTATAAACACAGTACAAAGAAAGGAATTGACTGAAGTTAGTATCAAGTGTATGTCTTTTGCCACAGTAAGTTTCTTTATTGTGAGATGGCAGGAATGAGTATATAGGAGGACGTTTGAAAGCTTTTTACCTTTGAAACCTTAGACTGCTCCAGAAGCGTCAACATAGCAACCTTAAGTCTGTAGATGAAAGAGTAAGTGGTATTTTTACTTCAGTAATATCTGTGAGAAAGTACGCACTTATCTGCTAACTATAGAATATCATTACTGTAGCTTGGCCACACTGTTTTAGTTTTACTAGCTTAAATCGATTCAACTTCAACAATCAGAGCTGTTTGTTTCCTGTTAGAACTATAATTGTACCAGTGTGTATAATGGGCAAAAGGATTCTTCTGTCATTTAAATAGTGAGAAAAAAAATTAAGTATTGTTTATGCCTGTGCAAGACTGAATTGGTGTAACCTACTATAGGCTTTTATAAATACATATGTGTATGGATATAGTCTATATATTATTATGTAGATATTAGTATGCTGGGGCAAATGTGATATTTTGGTCAATTTCAAACATAAAACAACACCTTGTTTCCTCTCCAAAGAAAACTAGATGCATTTCATCACATAGACAAACTCTTGCTGACTGTTTAGTTGAATCCAATTTCCGTTTGCCCACTGCAGAAACAGCATTATTTTCTCATTAGAAATCCGTGGTTTGCATGTCTGCTGGCTGTAATTTCAAGCTTTTTTTTTTGCTTTGTATCTGCTCAGCTCAACATATTTTTCCCCAACAGTGTTAAAATGCTCAAATAGCTTCCACTTATGTGCACATAATCAGAACCCAGTGGAGTGCCGTCTCAGACTGTGTCTTACCTGTGAGAAATAAGGTCAGAATGGGTTCTTGAGGTCTAAAATGATTGCCTGATACACAGTTTCCATGAGCTTCCAAAGACAACGTTTATTTGTGCAATGCAGTCGTGTAATGAACAAAGAGAGTATATTTTTGCAGTAACGTTAGTCTAACGTTTTTCTAACGTTATATATCACTCATCAAGACATTATTCTTAAGTAGGTATTGGAACATTTTAAAAACATTGCAGAATTAAAAAAAGTTTGAATAATGTTGTAAACAAGAAATAACATTAATACAATGTCTTTTTGTTACTTACTTACGGAAACATATACAACCTAAAACTGTTAGCTGGGCTCTCATTGCACGCACTCTAATAATCTGCTCTTATTTGATCTTTCTAATGTATCTTTATGTGCTCAATAAATTAGCTGGTGATGTAGTCATATATGGCTCCCCTGAGGTCCATCAGTCACCGTCTTTGCCAGTGTTTAATGCGGTCCATTTTTAATGAAATTACGCTCTCAGCTGCAGGCACTCCTGACCGACTTCTGTTTGATATTCAGCTCAGAGACTCTTATTAATACAATAGCTTTATTACAAACTGAATTTCAGTTTACTTGCAAACAACAAGTGTTATATTATGTACATTATTTCCATTAAAAGCCCATTGTTCAGACATCTTATTGGAAACAAGTTTTATGCATTTTTATTGCCTTAAAATCCTTAGGATGGGATATCACACATCTTACTGGAGAGTGGTCATAAGATTTTATCGAGTAATGGGATGTTAAAGTGTTTGATGTGATTGTAAATACTGTAAGACATTCGTGTTTTGATGACTTTTTAGTTGTTTGGCATCTTCAAGTCTTTAAAGTTTAAGTTTTGTTTAGCTGAGGTGAACTGAGTAGCAGTATTTTATACTGATGTCACTTCCTCTTTATCAGGCTTTCTATATAAAGGCGGCACTGCTGCGGTAGTGAGGAGTGACATTGAGGTGTTGTGGTAGGCAGGAACCGACATCAGTCTGTGGGGCTTTATGCGCATAATGCATCCGTAAATAAACCTGGAGAGAGGAAAGTTTTAATATTGATTCGCTTTCCTTTATAACGAAGGTTTATCACTTTTAGGCTGCGCGGTTGCCTGCACTTCGCATACAAAAATGATTGCAAGGGGATGCGTCGGTCTTGTGTTGCTTGTGAATGTCGGTAAGTGTGTAATGCATTTAAATGAGCCTGTAATGTATTACGTTTTGATCGAAATACTTTGTTATTTACTAATAGTTATTTTGGATGATCGATCCGGTTGACGTCTTGTCTATATGTGAGCCTCGCTTCGCTAGTACCAAGGACAGCGCAGCGCGAGGAAAATAAATCAGTGTTTCACTCCTAATGCATGAACTTTTTGCTTGGATTAAATCATCTCAAAATGTCAGAAAATGTGGTGAAATTAAGCAAACTGAACCTCTTTCAGATCGTGTAAAAACAGCATTTGCAAGTCAAATAATTTTGAGTTAATAATTGATATTATTACGATTTTGTTCGTGCCGCGCAGTTTTCTCGGTGCCTGTCCCACCAGGACGCATGGATGAGAAGGATGTGAAGGTATGAGTTTATAAATCATTGTTTTCTAAACTGTGATCAAACTAGTTAAACTTAAGTTAGACCTGAGTTTGGTCGTGTGTTGCATTAATTTATCCCCAAACAAGGAACACTACCCTACTTTTTTATATAAACAGGAAGAGAGCTTTAGAGAACTGTTAGATGGAAATCTACAAATATAATATTCACATTTTGGAAGACAAATACTAGTCGAGCTGCAAACAGATGAGATGCATTTTTGCTTAGTTAAATGTTAAGTGTTCAGCTTGAGGCTTATTGAGAGAGGCTGTTTTTCCTGACAGCAGACAATGTTTGACTTTGGAGGAATGTGAAGCCAAACAAATCGCAGAGGCAGCAGGGAGAAATGAAGCAGTGAAGGGGAAATGACATTGAGACCGTGAAATGTAAGACAGTAAAGCGGGTCAGATTTTGGAGATGAAGAGACGTTTTTGAGATATTACTGGCATATTGTCCTCTGCCAGATTGGTCTCATGAACATGAACACATTAACAACATTTTATATTCAATAAAGAATAATAAGAATATAATCATTACAGTATATAACAAAATATAGACATTTTTGACACAGTTTATTAAAAAGTCTTGTATTTTAACATTTTCTCTGTCTATGTATAGGTGATGAAGTGTATTGTGGAGGTAATTGCTGATGTTCTGTCCAAGCCTCATCCCAACCCAGTTTCCCAGGACTGCCTTCAAACCCTGAGCACTGGTGAGTCCCTGCATTATTGTACCTGGATCAGTACTATTTACATATATTTGGCTGCACCTGTTTCCTAACAGCAGCAATGACCTTCCAGATATGATCAATACAAGCTTCAATGTTGCTGTGACTACAAAGCCTCTGATAGCTGAAACTTAATGGAGCAAAGTAATTAATGACTTTGTCTCAGGAGCATTCATAGTGTGAAGTTTGGCCCTGTGTTATTCAGTCACATTATGGGGATTTGTCTTTCAAAGTCACTGAAATATTTAGAAAATCAATCATTCTATTAACAAGGCAGCTATTGTTACTGTGATAACGCTTACAACAGGGAAATCAAACACCATGTGAGAGATTTAGACAATGAGTCTGGGACAGAGAGACAGTGAAGGACAGAGATTGGAAGAAGATATGTGAGGAGGAGAGAGATTTCTCAGAAAAAACAGACTTTAATAGAGGCAGTAAGTGCACAAAGATTTAAATACAGTATTTAATCGTGTGATGTGTAGAAGTGTGTCCTGACAACCTGACTGTTGGTAAATGCCCTCCACTCTTAAAGAGACAGTACACACACAAAAAAGAAAATGTTGTCATTGTTTACTCATCCTCATATCCTCATCCTCATATGCTTTTCATGGAAAAGAGAAAACTTATTTCTTATAGATTGTCTTGTGTGTTTTGCTATAAAATAATTGCAAAGATTGTGAAGAAGCTTGGCTGAGAAACAGGAGCACAGGCAGTTTGAGAGACAGTTAAGAGAAGAAGAGTATCTCTGCCGAGTGAGCAGCCGACTTGGCACTCTTTGTCGGTCAGCAGAAAAGGAAAAGCTTGACTCAACTCTAATTCAACCCAAATCTCTCGTCTCCCTCTCATTATTGCTTGTACTCTCTCTCTTACACACTCTTTATATTCTCTCTCAGTGGGCCTGATGATTAATAGGACAGCTCTGGAGAGGGACTGCATTTCCGTGCAATTAATGCAAATAATGTAAAAATAAAGTGCTGAATGCTGAAAATGATTTGGGGTTTAGAGACAATGTGAACACATTTTTACAGAACTCCGTATGAACAGTGGAAACCAGATCAAAACCTGTGTAAAATGTGCTGTTTGTTGCAGATGACAGACTCATGACCCTCCTTCGCCACCACAACTTCCTTCAAGAGTTGCAAGATATCGCTGTGGAAGGTAAGAGTCCACGCTCGATATTTGACTGGAGAGTGAAACTCTTTCAGCAGAATGGCAGCTTGGTGCTAATGGCTTTTTTGGCAGCAGTAGTTGATTTGAAATGTAGAATAGAGAATTGTGTAACAATGCTGATGAACTGTGAAAGAGAAATTACAGATTCAATTTTATTTTGACCGTGTTCCTTCTTAACTGCTTCACAGGTGCCAATGAGAGAGTACAGAGGCACCCAGGGGACACACCTGATCATGAGACAAGCATCCCTAAAGACACAAAGAAAACTGCAGGTGAGGTCAATCCACTTTTTAATTGCCATGTTACATAGTTCTTCTTTTTTGAGAGAGCACCAAGCTTAATTCATAAATTTCATTCAGTGTACTTTCTTGTGTTATACTTCATTTTTTACTTCATGCTGACCTTGAGAATGACATCCTTTTCTTTGATCGGCATGCATTGTAAATACACCTTCATCCGATGCTTTAAACTCAGCTCATATGAAATCATCAGTCTGCCTATACGCAAATGTAATATATGTACATATATCCAATGCCTGTAATATGCCATATATGAAACCTGTAAGAAATTCCCTATTCCCTATATTGACATATATCTGTCTGTCAAATAGATAATATTTTTTATGTTTAATTTTCATTAAATGTTGTTTAAGTCACAGAGCCGTTTGAATTAAATGATACACAGATGAGCACTTAACCTCAACATTACCCTCTGCCATTCCACAGATGATCAGTCAATGCTGGTTGCCATGGAGAAACCAGAAGAGGCTGCGGAGAAGAAAGAAGCCAGTGAGGAGAGTGAGGAGTCAGAGCAGGAGTCTCAAAAAAGGAACAACATTGCTGAGGAGGAAGAGCATGAAGAAGAAAATCATGGCAATCACATCTCTATGAATCCAGAGCAGAAGAGAGAGTCACAGGAGGAAGCCACAATAGGAGACAAGGAGAATCAGGAAGAGATGAAGCCCTCCAGCTTTGACAAGAAGGGTGAAAATGATCTAACTCACCATAAAGAGGGTAATTATGAAACTCAGATGTAGCACATCTGCTACTAACACAGTTCATCTTTGTGTTTGAAGCATCAACCATTATGATGTGTAATAACTCATGTAAAAATGCATCCCCATCAACATCTGGTTTATGCTGGTGCTAAAAAATGAAAAAACAAATATAACCAGGGAAGGCTTACTGGTTAAGCTAATTAAGAACTACTAGAGACACCAACCTCCTAGAATCTCATGCTGGGGACCAACATCTGAAACACAACATACAGTATATATAATGTTATAATGAGCACCAATGCTTATCTTTTCAGATCAAAAGAATTATCACAGCAGGTCAATTGTATAAAAGTCATAAGTCATAAGTCACAATAAGTCATAAGTCATAAGTCACAATAGCCATATCGCACTCCACCTAACGATTTGTCACCTTCCAACATACAATCTATAGAAACATAATCACTATTCCTAGAAAAAGCATGAAAGTGTGTGTGTGGTCTAAAGGCTAAAGCTAATTTCATTGAAGAGCAGGAGGGCAAGAAGTGTAGAGGGGAATCGGAAGTGAGTGAGGAGGGATGGATGGCTGGGCTAAGTGCCTCCATCTATGAAATGAATTCCATGCTGCGCTGTGGCCCACTGAATTGATTTAGTAAATGATGTTGGAAATGGCAACTGGCTATCGCTTACTAAAGTGGCTGTTAGGAATGTAGTGAATGTGGAAGTCCTGAAAAGGGCACATTTCGGGTGACTTTAGTGTATTTACTTAAAAGAAGCAATCATTTAGGAATTTGCTGAAAATTGTCTCAAAATTTCAAACTATTGCTACAATTGTTGGTCAAAACTGAAACTGGTGTTAAAAGGCAAGCCATGAAAAATCATTATCCAGTAACTAGTAAGCACATTAATATGGTCCTAAGTTCAAAAATGATTATAGAGACAGCCGTGTTACAACACTGCTTGTCCGAGCAAGATCATTTGGAACCAACATGCCCATTTCCCAGGAGATCATATTGTTTCATCAGTAGAGACAGAAGGATGGGGGGGGGTTATCTGGGTTAAGAGGCATTCAGCAGTGACCAACAAGCTGGCAGGAGAGAACATTTCATTTAGAGGAGTGGAGTCTTTGCTGACGGTGCACAATGGTACATGGGGCCTTTTTGCTAAAAGTGTGTGTGTGTAGAATAATGAGCAAGAGGAGAGAGAGAGAGAGGGGGGATATAATAACACTACAATCATAACTGTGTTCCCCTTATTATCTAAAGGGGCAACAGTCACAGATGGTCTAGAGGTAACAAATCCAGAGGTAAGACAATCCATCATGGAAGACATTGAAGAGCATGGAGGAGATGAAAAGGAGACGACACATTCAAAAGAAGAGCAGAAGGATAGGGTGGAGGAGAAGAAAGAAGCTGGAGTGAAGCGCTGGAGTCGCATGAGCAAACTGGCCCACAAGAGGGTGGAGGCAGACCAAAAGATGGAGGAGCAGAGAGAAGTGCCTCAGCACTCTAAGGAGAGGATGGATCAAGAGGGGGAGCTGTGGAGGAGCCCAGAGGAGCATGAGCTACAGCTTATGGCCCAAACAGAACCAGAAGACAAGAGGGATGAAGAGGGCAGTGCCAGCAGAAAGACGGAGGTAAACATCTGCTTTGGTGACCCCCTGTAGATGTGATCACTGTCACGTTCACCATCACGTTCACCATCACGTTCACCATCACGTTCACCATCATTCACAAGCACATTCACAGTCATTTACAACCACATTCATAATTGCATTCACAATCACAGAAAGGTGTTTGGAATAATGTAAAACAAAGACATATGATATTAATCATGTTAACACCTTGAAAAGTAGCTCAGTTTTTCTGGCTTTCATGAAAGCAAACAAGAAGCTTATTGGAACATTCTCTTATCCTGCTGCGATAACATGGATCATTAGGTTTTGCAAAAGTTCATGCCAGTTTCTACACAAAAATCTATGCCAGCTCTCTCTGTGCATGTTGTCACTAAAGTAAAAGGCAGACGTATCAAAAACTAGGAAATTAAAATACATGTTTTAATTCATCACCTAAGTTGTTATACCCATAAAATGTAAAGAAAATGTGTAAAATAATAATAATAATTAGTGTGGAAAAAGTACAATAATAGTTCTGGACTCCACTATATATGCCTTTTTTAACCATATAAAAGTATGCAAATGTTTTTAAATCATTAAAATGCTTTTCTCTCTTTGATCAGGATGCTGAGATTGAGAGTCTGGCTGCCATCGAGTCTGAATTAGAGAGTGTGGCTCAGAAGCTTCATGAACTGAGACGGGGCTGAGCCAGACTAGCTCTCCATCCTCCTCCTCCTGCCCTTCATCTCTCTTTCAGTAGAAAGGCATGTTAACTGGAGATGAGGTTCTCACCTTCTTGCTCAGTCCACAGCAGTGCCAGCGCCACAGATTCTCTGCTTAATCCCTCATCTTGTAATATGAAACCCCCAAGTGACTCCTCTGGTGTCAGCCATTATGGTCCTGAGTCAGGTCCCGTTATGTCCCCATCTCCTGTGCTTTGCTTTATTGTGCTTGCTTTCAGAGCAAATTTGGGCATTGAGTACATATAATGTAAAATAATTATTAACTAAAAACTACCAGGAATATCCTGTAATGTTGACATTTTAACATACATACTGTAAGGGTACATGTATGAGTGATTGTACCTGATATTATGGAGTCTTATGATCCATAGGCAATAATGTTTTTATTAGATATAGTGATAATGGTGATGAACTGCTTTTTGGGATTTGTTTAAAAAACAAACAAATAAAGATAGAAGAGAAGAAGTGTTTTTTAAGTAGATGATTCCATTTGACTGTGCAAAGTGTTTAAAACAGAAATTAATCTCAAATCAGGTATAACTGTTGTAAATACAGAAAAAAAATCTGACGCGTTCATAAAATTCACTGGTTCATTGTTTTATGTCATTTAAATGGCTCTTCTGCCCAAAAAAAGAAAAAAATCAACATATATTTATATATATACAAATTATACATCATATACAAACATAACACCACAATAGGATACAATACAGGCCAACAAACTAAAGGGACATGTCACCCAAAAATAAAAATTCTATCATTTACAGACCCTAATGTTGTTCCAAACCTAAAAGATTTTTTTGTGTAACAATACTGGGCAGAACATTAGTGACTGAAAACCTTATTTATTTTTATTGTATGAAAAATCAGTCAAAATTCCTTGTGTCAATGTTTTTCCTCTTGTGTTCCATGGAAGAAAACAAATTAATTTGAAACAACATGAAGGTCAGTAACCAAGAACATGACGTGAATTTTTGGGTGAACCCTTTAACACAAACTGTGTTTAAATATTACATTTAACACAATGATAAACTGTCATTTTTGCCACAGCCACAACAAGTGGTATGTAAATGTGTTAATTATCTGTTTGTTAACAATGCATAATCCCATATACTCTCATAGCACCTGTTAATGTGAGAAGGATGTTAACAAGAACTACCCAAAACAGGTCCCTCCAGATATAAAATGGATACTCATAATTCAGATGTTAAGCGATTAATTGCCACCAGATTCCTTCAGATAGCACTAAATATGTTCTGATTTTCCAGTCTGGAATTTCGGTCAAAATTTGTCATATTACAAGCATCAGTGCCAATTCTGAAAAAAGCAACAACCAACAGTTACAAATCATGATGCTTATTTTCCTTTTATGTATCAATACTATATTAATATTAATAACATTTTCAAATTTTCTACAAAGCCCTTATTCTGTAAATCAAATTCAGTGCAAGTCATTTACAAAAAAATCAATCACATACGTTTCCAAGATCAGTTTGCCCTTTTCAAACATTCATTTAAATAAATCAACTCTGAGAAAACAATTAATTTAATCATGGTCTACACCATTCACATTTTTGGACCAAGTAATTTCTCTACACCCTCTGTAAACCATTTAATGAGGGTTAGATTGGTTTGTGAATGGTAATTCAATTAAATATTCTATTAGACTGGCATGGGCTGCAGTGTCACTGTGATGAAGTCTCAGCTGCTGCTAAACTGGATCTAGTGTGCTGATAAAAGTTTGGGGCCCTGCAAGCGCCGCAGCAACTCAGTCCCTGATGAGATCCTCTCTTTATTCCCTCGCTGTCCATCAACCAGCAGTCGCTTTCATTTCCCAGCATGCCGCAGGGCGTCCCACAGGCCACAGATGGGTTCTGTGCTATTCCGTTTGCTTTCAGATGACCGTCGGCTGCTCCGTTAGATACCTGACCTTGTAAGATGCTGGTGATGTGACTCAACAGGTCATCAAAAAACTCTGGGACTCCCTCATAACCTGGATGATAAATAATGGTCATTTCAGATTACGATAGTGGGTGGGTTTCTCCACAGTGTGATCTTGTAATGGTGCTGAAAGTATAGTGAGAGCTCTCGGAGGGAGAGTAATAAAACAGCAGACAGGTGAGAACAGATATCATCTGTTGCTGTACCCCTGTACTGTCATGGGACTTGCTGCACGTACCGCTGAGAGATATTAAAGGGCCTTTCCTGCTAGATGCACATGGTCACCATAGCAACAAGCGAACAGAAAACATACTGTAAGCCAACAAAAACAGCAGTCTGCAGATACTATTAGAGTCTTCAACAGTTCTTCAGATGTTCTAACTTTAGAGCGCTTCAAATGTATTTTTCTCAATCTTTCTTAACCGTGTAACTGGGAAGTGAAACCATGACTTAGAGCTAAAAGCAGAATGTCTCCACTCCACTATTAATAGTTACGATGGACAGTTACGTAATCTCATACGAATGCAGAACAGAATAGAAAGAATAGAAAGAAATAATTGCTGGGAATTTATCAGGATTCAAACGCACCAGTTTGCCTCTGTATATTTCCCTACTGACACCAAGTGGTCTGTCTGTGTTACTGCACTTCTGATTTTGAAGGTGGTAAATATGGTTCATTGCATAAAGATAACATGCATAACATCACAACAACGTAAAGGCACATCCTCCTGTGTCCTCACTTTGCTTTCAAAACATCCAGAGAAAGCGCACATACCTGGAAATGCATTGATGTCGATGACGGCGTGCTGGCCGGTCTGATTGTTAATAATAATGTCAATCCCAAACAGAGAAATACCAAGAGCTTCTCGCAACCTTCTAGAAATTTTCTGAATGACATCCTTGTTTGGTACCCAGAACTGACCCTCCTTGTTGTCCCTCTGGAGGAAATAGGCACAATGTAATGAATGAAATACCTCTTAGCTGGACGTTTACTGTGAATATTATTTACTGATACTACTAAGACTTCAGATGTGTTTGCCTGCTATTTATTAAACTCTTTACATACAATTGATAAAATATAGTCATTTTAGCCTTTTAACAGGACAGTTTTTTAATTAAAGACAAACTAAATGTCTGAAATGAAGGTATGGAAATGAAATGAGGTATTTAATCCAGAGAATAGTTCAATTTTGGAACTTTTTATTGCAAACTTGAAGACAACAATTTACTTTAGTTATAAACATTAGTTATATTGACTTACACAGGTCAGGTGAGATGACGACTCTGGTTTGGACACATGGTGACTGTTGAAGGAAATGGCTCTCCTGTCTAGTTAATAAAGACAAAACTAACGTCACATCACAGAAAAACAACATCTCAACAGTCCAGACTTAATTTGATCATTATCGACTGATTTCTTATGTATTCAGAGAACAGTAATCCCCTGTCATTGTTTTCCTGTAAAGTTTATGAGAAGTCACAAGTCATCATAAACACAGTGGGGTTACAGTGGATTTGGGCATAATTCACCAAACCACTCTGACATCTGAGAATGTCAAAATGTTTTGAGTCGCTCTTTGAATACATACCATGTCAAAGACAAAATAAACCACTTCTTTCAAAGAGAGGGAAAGAATCTGGGTCTAAACATCACTGACATATGTTGACAGAATGTTCTAGACAGGGTAAGAGGCCCTAGACATCAAACAGTTGCTCACGAGTGCCATTAATGTCAGTCTCACTTTGTCCCTGATACAGCTTTTAAACATAAGGTCATCTTATAAGCAGTTTCAGACCAAGTATGTTTGTTAAGATATATGTCTGCATGGACAGCATTAAGTTCTAAGGCAAGCCAAAGGAGACCCAATGTCTAAATTTCTCGACTTGGCACCCTATAAAGCGATTTTATTGGCTGTGATTCTGCCTAATGAATTTGTATTCTTCCTGTGACGCACATTGAGTGAAATTTGCTAATTTGTCTTTTTTCCACATGTATAATCGAAGACTTAAACCTTACATTCAACCACACTGCTCAGCAGACTGTATTTAGTGCTAATGAAATGCGTATAGGAACAATTTGATTTGTAGCGTTGAATCAGTGAGTCCTGTTTTGCTTGAGTTAGAAAACAATGTTTGAAAACAAAGCTGTATTTATGTCAAACACTATGAATATTCCATCATTTTATATATATAAATGTATTTACATGTTTCAGAGAGATGTGAAATGACTGACCTGTGGGTCCAGAGGGGAAATTCCTAATTGAGGGCCGCTGTACCACACTGTAAGCCTCTCCCACTACAAACACCTTATACAGAACTGCATTATGGTTAATGAAGCTCTGGATGACACAAGGGGCTTGATGTCCTTCAGATCTTCCTCACTAAAGATGATGGCCATCTATTGAACAAACCCAAATCAACACAAGTTAACAACACATTCCACAGCAGGAGGGCTATAGTCAGTTAAAGGGCTGCTATAAAAATATATGGATTCTTATAATGGTCTTTAAAAGTATAGAGGCAAACATCGTAAGCCTATCATTCTTTTCAAAGTGCAGAGACCCTTTGTCTTGTGAGGTGTGGTTATATGTACTTTCAAGACACTAAAATTGCCACATAACCCCTCCATGTACAGATGTATGTAGAGATCTTCTCAGTAGAGATGTTCTGTGCCCCTCCCTATAGCTAAATAAACCTCAGGCTCAGTGTCATAAAAACCATGACAATCAACCTAATTACACACACACACACACACACACACAAATGTTTACTTAATGTCTATCTGAATAGGAACATTCCATAGATTCTATTGTTTAATACACAGCTTGTTATAAATATTACTATATCAATAAAACCAAACCCTAACCCACACTTTGCAGAGGTAGTTTTTAAGTATACCTGAGCCAGCCGCACACACACGCACAAATGTTTACTTAAAGTCTATCTAAACGGGAACATGTCAACACAGTGAAACAAATGTACTAGTGTCTTCAAGCATTATTCTGAAGGAATGTGAGTTAGCTGAGACTTTGGCTCTACATTAGTCACTGACAATCAAGAGATATGGTTTCCATAGCAATGGAGGCTGCACCCCTGTTAATCATCCACGAGGACAGCAGGACTGCTTGTGATTCAGTGCAATAAGAGCTCTGGGTTTATATCCTCTAATGTTCTCTGTAGCAGAACATGAAACAATATAAAGTAATTTGCACCTTCAAAAAAATGAAGTAATTGTTTACTGTTTTTAGCATCACACTTCCACAGTGAACGAAATGAATCAACATGCCCTTTAAAAAGCAGAAGTGACCACAGCCTTATTAATATATCAAAGAAAACATATAGGACACTTAAAAATTATTTAGACCTTTTCCAGCTCTCTCACTTCTTGCTTCAATTTGATCTTTGTGATACTTTTGAAGTACTTACACCCAAAATAAATTGATTAATTTAGACATGGCTTCTTAGAAATGATTAACTAACATTATGTAGCATCTCTTATGTAACAGATATGAAAAATACAAGTTTACAGCATTTTATCTATTACCTATTACATAATAAATATGAAGCGCTATCCATGAATAGGGCACAATTTGGTGTCTTATTAGATTATTTAAAGCATAAGAAGCACAAAGGTCTCATTTCTTTAAAATGTTTTGTTGTGTAAAGTATTATCTAACATAAAATTAACCTAATATGAGATGCATCTAGTTTAAAACACCAAAGCAGTTCAGTTCTAAACCAACAATTCCAACAACTTCCAACAATTAAAATCTTACAATGTCATATTTTTAATTGTCCATACTTTTTCAATGTCATACTTTTTATATTAAATCCGTTGTAGTTAAAACGATTGTAAATTTTCTTCTCTTACCTCGTGGGAGTTGGTGCCATGAGCTACCTGGGTTTTGCAAACTGAAATGGTACAAAATTGTGTGAAAAGGTGCAGCACTCCACAACACAACACATATCTGTAAATGATCAGGAAGAGTTTATAACTAAACTCACTGAAAGGAAATGTAATGCCATTCTTGGGGAGCTGCTCCAGGGTCTCAGCACTACATTCACTCTTGAGAAACATGAACGGAGGGGAGCAGATCCTGTCATCTAGAGAAGACAGGAGATGTTCACTCACTCACAATACACATTTAACATCTGTTTACATTAACATCTTACAGCGCATTCAAGGTATACATTTAATCAGTTTGTTTCCTTGGGAATCAGAATATTTAAACACCTTTCACGATCTCTGTGTCAGTAAATATTTTAATATGGAGGAAAACACAGTTAGCACCTTACGGACCTTCCCATGTTTGCTTACACACTGATTCTGACAGCTCGGTTTTAAAAGTCTGGCAGAAATACACTGTGGAGTACTTGATCCTGAATTCGTTTCTTTGATGTGTTCTTTGCTTCTTTTCTCAAACATACACACGACTGAAAACATCACAGGATGATGACATCATCCTGATGAGATTAACCAGCACACCCTCAACATACTTCCTTGTAGACAGAGTGTGTGTGTCTTAATGATGTGTAAGCTGCACACATTTTAGGAAAGGACTGTACTTCCTACAGAACAATATTACTACTGGATTTATGGAAACTAAACTGCTGAGAAATCTGCACATTTTCAGCTTGCTTTTGATCATCAGTTAAAACTTAAAATTGTTTTTTACAGCCTATTAATAGTCTCTTTAAAAAAACAATCTTTTTCTGTGTTGTAGCTTACTGTATTAAACTATCAAATATGACATAAGCACACGAAACCGAATCAAACGACCAATCAAACCCTTTAAAGCACTGAATACAGTAATGTGATTGATGTGTGACAATGATGCATGAGGAATGTGGGTTTGTCATGATTCATTAGGATCCCACAAGATGAACACAAACTTGCACAACCAAGTCAACTGAACTTAACTCATCCAAAACTGTAGAGCTTTAGCAGTTTGGGAAAGAACATCAGTTCAATGTCACATAATGCAGTGTTTGTTTTACATTGAAACACTGGGGCCACAACAGACTGTTATCATCTACTCACATGCAACAGACATGGAAACACATTAGCTCATGGAAAAATATGTCCCGACTCATTTAACTAAATCAGCCATTGATTGTGCTGATACATGCAGCTGTGATAGGCAAGTGAGTTATTTCAAAACTGGATCTTTTGTATTTTGCAGGGTATATGAGCTGTGTTATCTTTCTTTTCCCAGAATCCTTTGCAGTGTTGTTTTATAAGCTAACAGCCATAGAAGCGGTTGCCTGGTGAACAGGCCCAAGAAAATAGTCACTCCCTTTGTATCCTAAACAGAGTCCTCTCTTTCCTAGAGACACAGGAAACAATGAGGCTGATGGTTAACTTCACACTAACCCTCAACTGACACTCCTATACCCACAGGGTTACTTTGGTAGCAGTTCTGATATAGTTTTGATTAGACAACGTGGGTTCCTCTAACTTGAAAACAGGAACTTTCCATGTGAACATCATACTTTCCAATGCTATTTCACATTGAAATATGCTTAAAATTGAATCATTCTAGTCCTGGATGCTAAATGGTCAAAGCACATTTCACCTTCATATATATAGCTTGTTATGTTCTGGTATGTTTCTATAACAGAGGCATTAAATAACACAAATGTTTCAAATGTTATTTTGAGGTAGTTCTAGGAATGTTTAAAACTTCCAGTTTTTTTGATGTTGTATTATAGTTATTGCTTGGTTATAAGAACATTATTCAAACATTTTTTAATTCTGTAACTCTTTAAAACAAACATTTTACTAAAGAAATTATATATATTGTATATATATATATATACACACATACATATAATGTTAAAAAGTTCTACTTACATTTTAATAATTTTGAAATAACTTTTAGAGAATGTTAGAACCTTCTGAGAACATTCCCTGTTAGCTGGAATGACCTCTTCACTGAGACACTCGGTATCACTACACAGCACTCTTACACTGTTTGCTATTTTTGTTTTACATTCTGTTATTGTTTAAATTTCAGAGACTATACCTCCTAACAGAAGGACGACATTAAACAACATCTGTGACTTTATTTACAACGTAACACAGCCTACCGTGCCTTATTGCTTAAGTATATGTTTGTGTATACCTCTATTGTGCATCTTCTACAGTTCTAAATAATTATTAGGCAGAATATTCTGAATGAGAGTGAAATTAGAGGTGGAATCCCTTAAGCACTGTGCCACACTCACAGCTGGTTATTCCTCTGGTCTGCAGCTACAGCAGGGCCTCCTGTTCTTTCTGTAGCCATGAATGCAGCGTGCAAGCAATACAAAGAATTAACAACTCAGCAGCATAAGGACATAATCCCCTAAAGCCTTACTTCCCCTGCGGAAAGGCTAAAACCTGCCCTTCTCATGTTAGTCCACCTCTGGAGAACAAAGGAGGAACTACAGACCTGGTTTACGGAACACTTTAGCACTGTTAGGATGTTAAAAAGCTGTAAGGGAACTAATGAATTGTAAACAGGTTAGCTAAATGCAAGCAATGTTACTATAATAATCATGACTTTCATGTTTGATTTTTCATATCTTGTTTGTATAGAAAATAGCAGAGATCTACAGCATTTTTCAACTTCCATCTGTACCATTTGATGACAGTGAGAAAACAATACATCAAACTGAATACTTTTTCCATGTGTACTTTATATGCATCTTTGTGTGGTTATGCTGTAGGCAGACCTTGCATGCTGTCTTCAATTTTACGGATTAGCTTGTATGATTTGCATCGGTCCAGCAGGGTACGTATGGCCGGAAGTGGGTCCAGAATAACTGTTTCAGGGTGAGCGTCTATGTACTCCTGGAAAGAGGTCAGAAACACTGACAATTCATAAGGACATTCTTGCATATGCAGTATAAAAAAGTATAATGTCTGCATTTTTTATCTATATGTATGTATACTATCATACATATGTATGACTTAATGTTACAGCTTTTGATTTCTAAATTGTTACTGTGGCTGTGCCATAGTTTTACTTTCTAATGGGCTGTTTATAATTAAAGAGAAGACAAATGTATAGTCACATAAGTTAATGTGCTCATTTACCTGAACACCCTGTATGAGCAGTAGAGACTCTGTGACATTCTGGTCAGCATCAACAATGTGGTCAGTCAGCTTGTGGATGATGACATCAAATGGACCCTGCTTCTCTATTGGCTGGCTCAGATCCAGCTAGACCGGGAGAACAAGGTCAGAAACTCAGTCAACATCTACAGGCCATTTTTCAACAAGTCTCTGTTCAATGTCAATATATGAATAAACAATGTATTTGTCTGTGAGTGCACGTGCTGTATTTAATGCAAATGTATTGTAAACGTAACTGTAAGGTGTGTGGTGAATGTTGCAAAAGCAGTCTACTGCTAATCACTGAAAACTAGGGATTGTAAAGAAAACGTAAGGAAAACATTGACTGGACAACTATTCCTATTTAATTTATTACCTTTACCTATCTTTATCATGTGACTTCTTTCAATATGCACTGTAATGTAAGTATCAGTTCTCTGTTGGTGTTTATATTTATGTGCTCATGAATCAAACTCTATTCAAACATACATTTATACAGTCATCTGTTTTCCTAAAAAAAGGTAAAATAGTGCCTAAGTGGCTTAAAAACATCTGCCATCCTGGGTATGAAAAATAGTACATAATGTCCTAAAAACTATACACGTCACAACAGAATGGCTGCTTAGGGTAAACAGTGGATGTGCTCCCTTTGGGTTTAACCTTTGGAGAGGATATTTCATTTGGATCAGACCACAAAGGCTCTTGGCAAAAGCCAAAGATATGTGGCTAGGCAGTTAATAAGGGTTGGGGGGAGGTGTCCCTAAGTGCATTTTTATTTAAGAGTCCAGAGTCACTCTATCAAAGGCAGTACCAAATATAGGAGCATGACTTGGGGCCAAGGGGCCCACCAGGGACAGAGGTGATCCTAAGGGACTTATTGGCTTATTCCTGAAATGGCTCTGCTTTCAAATGACAATGTCTGGAAACATTCTCATAGGCAGCAGAAGTGGGATATTTCAACAAAGACACAAAGAATTAAGATGACACAGTGACACCCAGATTTCACCAATACAAAACATCACAACACTTTACAAGACTCCCTTTCTTTGTAGTGGAAATTTAGCTGATACACGTCATCTTATGTTGATACAGCAAAATAAGCCATGCTTAACATCATGGTTAATGTGGCTTCTGCGTTTAGACATTTAAACAGAACCATCAAAAAAAGATTCACTCTTTCTTGGACATAATGATGCCTTTTTGGTTTCCTAGGTTATCGTTCTTCTGTCTCCAATTGCCATTTAACCAGCTTCTTCCTGCAAAGCAGGAACAGTTACTAACTTTACTGCTACTGTATCTTCTGTTGAACTCTAGGAGAACGTCCTCTATACAGATGTGTAAAATGTAAACTTAGGAGGTGCTAGCAAACTAGGTGTCTGTCAACATGTCTGTTTTTTCCAATAATTGTTATATGTTACTTATGTTAATTATGTCTATAATTTTCTTGGTTACTGAATTGCTTTATCACTCATGCATTAGAGATAATTCATGACACTATCAAAAATATTTAAAAAATAGGGATTCAAAAAAATCTCAGCTAATAATACAGAAGAGGTATCCAACACAGTATTTCAAAAAACCTGCTGCAATTTTATAAGCAAATGGCTCTCAGGTTATTATATTTTTAAAATGAGAGTGCATACATTCTTGTGAAAGGCTAAAGTAGAGCTATCTTATCTCTATAGTGGCAACATGCTGAAGCTGCAGTTATTAAACTGTATGTACTGTACTATGGAACTATAAAATAGTTAAATAGCGAATCAGAACACGCTGACCAGAGGAGGAATCACATGATGAAGAACAAATATCTAAAGACAACATCTGCCTTCAGAAAACACACTACACAATGCCATAAATCATGCCAAAAGATACTCAAGGCACAATTAATTATCTTTTACAAAGTGATAACATGAAATGATGACATTAAAACATGATTAACATTTTGTTTAACTGTCTCCTGATGATTGATTATAATGACCTGATAATTCAATAATCAACTAATCACATTAACTTCCACATTAATCACACTTACTAACACTCTAAATCTAATGTGATCAGCCCACTGACTGTTTACTATACAGTTAAGTCATTTAGTGACCATGTAAAGTCTATGGCTGGGTGCAGCTGGGTAGCCTATTGTATGACATAAAAATAAGGTCAAAGTCTGTGCTTTAGTCACACCCTACACAGTGTGGATAGCAAAAAGGCATTTATTATGTGTCTGTCAATTTAGTTTGGGAGTGGAGAAAAATCCTAAGTAAGTCAGACTCTTATCAGCAGAGCCGTCTGGCTAATAATAAAGCACCAGACTGAAAAAATAGCTCCTTGGTTAAGTCTCTCTCCTCCCTTTTAAATGGTGACATCGAAAGAACATGCATCCACCAGCCCTTACACCCAAAACATAAAAACAGTGACTGCGGAACTCTTCCCAGAATTCTCTTTTTAACTACAGTAATGCACTTTTCATGGCAAGACCGTAATGCACAATGTTTGTCCATAAACAAACATTTATTTTTTAACCAGTTGCTGTAACCTTCTTTTGTAAGGAGCTATCTGAGGGCCACCTCAGTTCCACGTTAACTTAATCCAACATAAACATGGTTGACAAGGGCATGTCCTGCTGGAATGTGCAAATACTGTCTAATATGTTTACTAAAAACATTACCACAAAGAGCCAGTCATTTACTTCTAAATACAGCATTTGACCGTGTCTCTAGATACAGTGGGGTTTGAATGTTTGAAGCCACTAGTCAAGAATGTTTCTTTTTTTCCAAATGAATGAATTTTTACATGGCATTATATAATCAGCATGACATTTAAAAGTTCAATAAAGAAATGACATGATTATGGGTGACCCATGTTATCCCTACATGATATGAAAACGTTCCACTATGAAACGTCACAAATTTGCCTAGTTGATAAGTGACCTAGAAATAAAGCAGAATCTTGTCATATACACCTGAAGATCACAGTAATAGTCTCTTGACTATTGTATCTCTGTGACTCATATGACTAATGATTTATCAATGTCAAGGTGAAGAAAAGGGAGGGAAATGCAGACAGACGCAACAGAGTCATTCTTTACATACTAATAATGCTGTTAATTAACTTCTGCCATCCTTCAGCAAACACAACACAGTGATCCTGAGGTCCTAGCTCAAGGGAAATCAAGAAAAACAACTCATCACTGTTTAAAATGTGGTAACAATTGTTTTCATACGTGTGAGAAATTGAGGTCATTCGTAGAAGACAAAGATCTGGATCAAGTAAATCTATTTACATTGCTGCTGTTATCAGTGAGGACAGATTGGGTTTAACATATCCTCCAAAGCATCGTTCTCTTGACTGAAGCCAAGTATGCTACAGTAGATTAAACAGGGACCAATGCCAGACCTAAAGACCTTTGTGTACTATACTACCCCAATGCACTAATGTGCTCTAATGTGCACAACACTTCCTTATAGAACTGCGGATAATGATGGATAATCTATCATAGTTCAGCTCTAAGTCTGATCAACCTGATATAAACTGTGCTGGCCATGTGAAGGCTAATCAGTGTATTTTAGTCCCATTAATGCAATTTTGTAAAAGCAAACTTGTTCATGTTTATGTGAGGCTATATTAGGAACTGTCTGGGAACTGGGAAAAACATTTCTTATACATAATAAAGCATTATAATTAGCTATGCCAGCATTATTAAACAATGCATGCATCCAACAAAATGTTACATTTATTGTGACTGTCTCCAACTAAAACTTATACACAGAATCATTTGCTTTCAAATAACGTAATATTCTGCTTATGAAATTAAATCTAAATTTGTTTTTATTATTTAAATTCACTTGAATGTTCACAGGCATACTAGGTTAATCCTCATTTAATGAAAGGCACTTTGGGGGCTGACAATGATATTGCAGTACCAACATCATCATAATGGACAGGTACTTTTGTTATGTAAGCCTATTTAGAAGAAAGAAAGGCCATCAGGCTGCTTACCTGGATCATCTCTATGCCTTGTTTCCTATAAGGCAAAAAAAAAGAGGAAAAATATCCTATTAATGTTTCAAACTGACACAATGTGGTAATAAAATCATGGTATTGTTGACTCACATCCTGATCAACATGTTCCTGATATATCAGTTATGTATTTACATATAATGTATCTTCTCAATATGACATTATAAGGAAGTGCTTGCTTAAAAATAACACAGCAAGAGTTACAGTGAGATACTGGAAGAAAACATTGTTACTTAATGTTGTTACTAAGGGAAACCGAAAGTGGCCATTCTGTGATAGCCACGTAAAAAAAATCACAAAAACACAGACGCATAAGCATACATACACACCTAAACCCACTCTATGGGTTAAAATCAAAACATTTGACATTTGATATTTGATAAATTATGTCACCCCAGAGTTTTAAGAAGACAGATAGCAGCTCAAATCACCAATGGTCAGCGGCTCATTGTGATGCAATGAATGTGCCCTGAAAACAGCAGTGTTGACTGAGAGCCTGAAGTGCTTGTTTCTAAAACCTCAGAACTAAACATGTTAATCAAGTTTTGTTAAAATCCCATTAAAAACCGGTTATCTCTGGGCTCAGGTTTGCTTATGAAAGAAAGATCACGTTACCATGACTCAGAAATGTCATGTATCCCACACATGATACGTCATCCATACAGAAACAATGTAATGTATGGCCAGAGCCTCCTTCCACAAACAAAACTAACACATATAATGCTTTACAGATATAATGACATGCACAACAACGTCAACATCATAATAACCCACAACAGCAAATTATTTTAGCTCTCAATAAGTTATGTAACAAGCATGATCTTGCTGCAGACTCTCAGGAATGCACAGAGCTCGCAGAGATATGCAAGCAATGTTACTGCTAAGACTCTGGAAATGAGGACTGCCCTTGCTTGGTGCTTATCCAGGTAATCAGTAAACTTTGTCCAGCTTCTGTCTTTTTATGGCCAAAGATTTTACAGATGTGTTTATTATCATCTAATTATGAGAATCCCGGGACAGTGCATGAAATGATCATTTCATGCACCATCTATGACAGTTCAGGACAAAGACTCCCTCAAATGGCAAATGCCTAAATATTTGACAGGTAGTTTGATTCCCCTAACACCGAAAAATAGAGGATATCCATGAATATCATTTTATGAAATATAACCAGCCTGGCACAATTTGGTTTGTTTTGTTTTCAATAGGCAGTAAAGCAATTGACTAATTTCAATTATTATCCATTTTTGAAAAACGTGTGTTTGCCAGGTTGGTGTAAAAAGCAGTTTTGTGACAAAAGCCATACAATAGAGAGAATCAATTTATCCTTTAAAAATACATAAGCAACATTAAAATGCACATTTTGTTCAGGTGCAAATGAGTAACTCCAAAAACATATATATACATACTAAAGTGATAACTCAGACATTCACCTTTTTACACTACTTGACATGTTGTTTTCGTGATTAAATCAACGCTTTTTAGTTGAACAGTTTTTCAGCGGTGTACTAAACCAAAACGCATACAAGGTTTACAGTTGTGCAGGCACTTGGCGCAAAGATTTCTTCTTTTTATCTCATTGCAATGATATAATCACTTGCATAGGATTAGGGGTAGGAGGTTAAGTCCGGGCTGATGGCTGCTGAACATAACAAGATGAGCTAAAAGTATGAATTATGTTTATAACACTATATTATAATATCATAACTTATACGACTCGCGCTGGAGACGCGCGCTTTACGCACCTGCACGTTTCCACGAAAGTCTGGAAATGTAGTTTTTTAATCTTCTTCTCGCTGAGCCAGTATCCAACCCTCTTTCCTTTCACAAACGTCTGCATTTCTAGATGGATTAAAACATCAACCAGCAGTTTTACAGTCTTTCTGAACGAAGTAGATTAATCGATCAATGGCAAACATACGGTTTTTACATTAAACATTGAATGGAAACAGCGAGAGATGTTTCAACCTACCTGAGAGAGTCACTTCCAAAAAACGGTGCTGTATGTTTTGATCGACTGCTATCTCATACGTTTCTTAAAGTCCCCGTTACAGATCTAGACTGTCGTCAATAGTCCATCCAGGATCACGGGTCCCTCTGTCTAAATAGTTGTTCAATTTTATGACAACTTCGTCACATTATTTATATGGCACCCACACATATCGACATCACACATCACATCATGACACGGCGTGGTATGAAACAGACTCATGTGTCTCTTGGTTAACCTCAGATGTTAAACCCTGTATATCCAAACGGTGTGTTTATTACAGCCAATGCTGTCGATGTATTGTTGATTGGCCATGTGAACAAAACTTATTTCCCCGACACACCCTCCTTCAGAGGCGGTCTCAGCCCTGCGGTGTTCACGCGTAAAGGATGCGTGGAGCTACGAGGCAGCTGCTCCAGACTTCATTCATTCATTCATTCATTCATTCATTCATTCATGTACGCATTACCTCATTGCAACAATCAAATTTCAAAACCCTTTTCATGGAAAAAGAGAAGAAAATGGAAACAAAAGGTGTTTGGGATTGTAGGTGGTGTAGAAACAACATGTGCGTCTGTGCATGTGTAAGAAAACTTGATGAAACGATATCTGATCGAAAGTTGCAATGAATTTTAATAATCACTAAATAAGTAAATGCAACTAAACTGTTTGGGAGGATGACTCCAGATATTGATACCAAAAGAGATCAACAGGGGGCAGTAGAGGCCTTTGTGAGCGTAATAAAGTCACGTAAGCCATTCATCGAAATTTCCCGGATGTGGCTGTTCCAGGAAGTGGGTCGTATGACAACAATCCTGTGACAGCGTTGTGTTTGTGTTGAGGAACATATTGCTTAAAACCGAGCTAAATGGATTGATCATGTGATCATAGTAAGTAACTCTCGTCAAAATCAAGATCATGCGTTTAGACGGTGTTATAAGTGACGTGTCGCCGTATAATAGAGGCACAGTGCTTATAAACAGCTTTAAACTGGACTCTTCAATGGTGTGTGAGTTTCTTGGGTTAGGTTGTAATCACTTCCTCGTTCCTTCTTGAGTATGAGATTGTAAGAAATAGTTTAATTTTAGAATAATTGTTTTAAATAAATATGTTATAAAATATGTATAAAACCCCAGTACTGCGTAGATTATTATTTTGACTTGTTTTCCATTTTAAATAACTAACTGGCAGTAATCACATGGTCACATGAATGATTTCACAATCACGCCAGTCTTTGTTTTTTTGTTAATATTTACATCAGCTGTTTTCTTTTTCTGTGTTTCTACAGAGAAGAGCATGGAGAATGATGAATTTCCGCCAGCGGATGGGATGGATAGGTGTTGGACTGTACCTGATGGCCAGTATTGCTGCAGTGTATTATATATTTGAAATCAGCCAAACATACAATCGATTTGCACTGTCTGAAGTAGAGAAAGTGGCTGGAGCACAGGCAAAATGGCCAGGAGATACTTCTTCCTCTTCCCCTTCATCATCATGGACTTCATGGACATTGACTTTGAAAACAAAATTTCTACTACTGCCCTTCTGGGCGTGGGCCACAATTTTCCTTATTCCCTACCTTCAGGTGTTTCTCTTTTTGTATTCTTGCACAAGGGCAGATCCCAAGACTGTAGGATACTGTATTCTTCCCATCTGCCTTGCTGTTCTTTGCAACCGCCACCAAACCTTTGCCAAGGCCTCCAATCAGATCAGCAGACTGCAGTTGATTGACACTTGAAGTTTAGGATTCTGGGATGTTATCAGATTCTGGGGCCATATTCTTTAGTGTGTTAGTGTTGGGCAACACAAAAGTGCATTCATACATTTGTTGTACTCATTAAATGGGGAAATGAAAGTGTTTATATTTTCACATACAACATTTTCCATAAAACAGATGGTTTGAGTTGTAGTTCCACAGTAGTTTTTATTGTGTGATAGCAGTTTCATTCAAGTGCAAAATTAGTGCTTTTAATGAAAGTAGATTTATAACAGGATCCAGAAGTATTTTCTGTGCAGAAAATATTAGAGCAATTTTCTCTCTAAAATATTAGAGCAATTTTTAAATCAAAGACTTGATTTAACTGAAAAAACAAACAAAAATTTTTTGTAATTAAAGTTAAATTTGATAAATGAAAATAATTTGGAGCCAATTAAGCCATGGTCCAAGATGTCACATAGAATATTGGCAGGCGATTTTACATTTGCAAGACTTTTTCTTTACATCTGCATGACAGCCATATGGATGAAAAATAGTGACAGAGTGAACATTATTATCTACTTCAAAAATTGGGGGGAATTATACTTTACAAAGATGAATAGGTTTAAAACTTTCAATACGGATTTCAGATCAAGAAAATAAAGATCAAGTGTAAATGTTTTGACAGGATAATGCTAATGAATTAATTCCAGCTGTTTGTACTCATTCATATTCAGTGAACATTGGTGGAACAGCAGTGGAGTAACAGTAGTTTTTTGTGTTCCATTTGTTGTTTTAAATAGCGTATGTTCATTTAATTGTTTTGAATGTAAAAACACTCAAAAAGGGAGCAATGACAAAAAGTTTTTGTAACTTTTTGTGTAACGTTTCTTATCTGTGATAAATAGTTTCTATGTGTAAAACTTTTGGGCTGCTCCAGATTTTGTGTTTGGTTGACAAATACTAATTATCTTGTTATAGTGATAATTATGTGTCCTCATAGGAAATTTTGATCATCTATAGGTAGGTTTTGGTAAACAGGTTCTGCTTGCGTATGTCTGTATGAGATATTTGTTGACTGAACCTCATGTTTCATTGTCAAGGAATATCAGCTTCATTTTACAGCATGAACAAGCTTATCTTGTGTAAGAAACACAAAGGTTATTTAGATCTGCTGAGTGTAGGTTGTTGTAATGAACCTGGCACAACTCTTATCTGAACAGTATTTCCAGCCTCTCTCACTCCTCCAAAACCCAGGAGTTTCTCTTTTAAAAATTACAGATTGTTAGTATGGAGACAATGCCTTTGGTTATGTGTGGATGATTTTATTAGTCTGTTAAAACGTTCAATATAAGGCAAATTGTTTTTGTCTTAAAGGGCTTGTATGTGAATTTATACTATAATGGGTATTTATTAACTTTCCAAGGCAATCGTGATACACTGTGATTTAGGACAAGTTTGGATTTTCACTAAAATCAATAAAGAAATGTAATGTGCAGTGCATATTTATTTAAAAGTGTTACACTCAAGTTACTTTGTCACTCAGAAACTACATAGATTTTTACATTTGCATTTAAAGTTTATTGAACAGTGGTTTAATATCACGTGTAGAAAGAACTATTAATAATTCCTGTAAATGTCATTTTTTGCCTGGTGAAACAATGATAGAACTATTTTTTACATCGGCTGTAATCAGTAATTAAATAACACCCCATAATTTTTTTTAATAGAAACTTTGTTATATAAGTACAACAACAAATGTTTTAACAAATAAATAAGTAACCCAAAGGCAAAAAAAAGGCTGTCATAAAAGTTTGAAAAGAAAGGATTAACGTAACATAATAGCCATAACATAACAGTTTTAAGAGTTTAAGTTGTCAAGTCTTTTTTTGCTTTTTTGGAGGTTCTGAGTGTGACTTAGTGTCCATTTTCGTGGTACCATCTTCTTCATCGCTCTCTTCATCCTCATCATCTATGTCATGGGTTTGGAAAAATGAAAACAAAAAAATGAATGGCTAATGAACCACAACCAATAGCTTTGGTCGTAACTTTTTAAAGTATGTGTTCCACTGGCTATATCTGTGTCAGATAAAAATAAAACATTTATCAGAAAGAGGAACAAGAAAGTTATAATACATTGGTCTGACGGTCAAACTTATACTGTGAGTTGAGTCATGAGCCTGTGATCAATACAATCGCTTATGGTCTTCAGGTCTTTCAGTGTATTACTGCACAGTGAGTAACAATGTGTGTAAGCAGCATCCAGCCCTGATCAATATGTTTTATAAGTTAAATTTGTGCAAGTACAACGTTGTTGATGGTGAACAGAAACATACGCTTTCAATTAGTTTTTTTTATTTAAGGCTTGGAATTACCATGTAACGGGATGCAGTTGTAATTGTGGTAAAGTGTTGGAAACAAAAATGAAACAGCCTGGATACTTCTAGTCACCTTCATAGGGTTATTCGGTTAGTAGCTTACCATCCACATCTTCTCTACTGTTTCCCGTTGAGCCTTTTTCTTGTTCAACAAGAACCGTCAAAACATCTGAAATATCAGCACTTAATTTCTTAATGCTTACTATCATTGATTTTAAACTGTCGTCTACTTTCACTGTAAACTGGTTTGTGTGGCCATCTCTATATTTCAGTTCTCCCTTCAGCTCGCACGCCGCCATGTTGAACGTAAACTTTAACCTTTGACCCCCGACCCATCGAATTCTTATTCTTATAAGATTTAACGTTTCTTTATTTATCTAGGATAAATGAGTATCTATTTGTGATAGTTTTAAAACATTTACAATTATTTTAAATAATTAAATTATTTTAGAGCGCCCTGCACGTTTCCCGACCCATCGAATTCTAATTCTTATAAGATTTAACGTTTTCTTTATTTATCTAGGATAAATGAGTATCTATTTGTGATAGTTTTAAAACATTTACAATTATTTTAAATAATTAAATTATTTTAGAGCGCCCTGCACGTTTCCCGACCCATCGAATTCTAATTCTTATAAGATTTAACGTTTTCTTTATTTATCTAGGATAAATGAGTATCTATTTGTGATAGTTTTAAAACATTTACAATTATTTTAAATAATTAAATTATTTTAGAGCGCCCTGCACGTTTCCCGCCACGACTTTTCGTAGTCACACAAACCGGAAGTAGCGTTGTTTACGTTATTGTAACATTTTCTCCCTGGAAGATCGCTGTAATATCAAAGTCGTGTAACGCATTCCTACACTTTATCGTTTGTTATATATCAGATGGCCTGCTGGACACAGTAAAACGTGATCTTCCAGAGAGGTCAGATGATTCGTGTGCCCTGGAACAGGAACTAGAAACATTTTTGCGCTCGGTTCTTCAAGGATGGCGGCAAATGATGGAGAAGAGCAGGCTATTGTATCTCTGGTGGACGTGTTAGAGGAAGATGAAGAACTGGAGAATGAAGCCTCCGCAGTCCTTGGTGGCAGTGATTCAGAGAAATGCTCGTATCCAGAGGTGATGCATGCCCGACTTCTGAGCTGTTTTGTGAAACCTCAACATTGTTATATAATCACAACACATACAGCTTATAATCTAACCTAGTTCAGCTTGTCGATCAGCGTTTATTTGTAGAGTGTTTGATGGATGCCCAAACAAAACCTTAATATTAATGCACGGATGCTTCCTTTATTCGTTTAGAAATGAACCTTGTTACACGATTAGCTTGGTTATCTAAGCTCACAACAGAGCAGAAGATATGAATTTACTAGGGGATTCTGAGAATAAGAAATGCATGTTAAAAATCTATAAAAATCTGCATATTAAAAGCGTTATATGTATATTTTATTACGCTAACAGGGATATGTGAAGCGTCAGGCTCTGTATGCCTGCAACACCTGTACACCAAAGGGAGGAGAGCCAGCTGGAATCTGTCTAGCATGTTCTTACAAGTGCCATGAAGGCCATGACCTTTTTGAGCTTTATACCAAAAGGTAAATGTCCTCTATCTGTTCAAAATAACCAGGTCGTGCAACTGTGACCCATTAAATAAGCTACCATCTAAATAAAAAAATATATAAAACAAAACTGGTTTAAAACCAGTTTTTTGCATCCACAACCAACCTGTATATGCAGTTATGGATTTCCTTGCATGGGCTCATTACTTTAATGATGCAATTACCATTTACAAGTATTGTAATGGTGGGGTGTTGGATTTAAGCTTGTAGGTAACAAACATGGTTGTAATCTGAGTTAAAGAAATGTTATGAAAAGCTCTAATCATTTAAACAATTATTGGTATTACAGAAATTTTCGATGTGATTGTGGAAATGACAAGTTTGGGGAAATGGAATGCAAGCTATTTGCAGTAAGTCGTGTATTTTTTTGTCTTTAGTATAAATCTTTACATATAGTTTTAATTGTAGTGATGGAGATCACAACTGTGAACTTTGGTATACAGGATAAAGAGAAGGTGAATTCAGAGAACAAATACAGCCACAATTTCTTTGGCTTGTATTGCACATGTGACAGACCGTACCCAGATCCAGAGGATGAGGTGACAGGCTTCAGTTTATGTATTCTATTATTCTTATTATATAATCTTTATATTAAACCATAGTATTGCCTGTTCTTTCTTTCATTAAATTCTGTGTTCTGAATTTGAATTAGGTTTTTACACGCTACTGCACTTATTTACATTCAATTAATTTTAATATAAGGCCAATCTGTACCAGGATTTAGGATGTGGACCTGGTGGTTGAATTTTAGAGTAAAAGTTTATCTCTCTACAGGTTGCAGATGAGATGATCCAGTGTGTCGTGTGTGAGGACTGGCTTCATGGCCGGGTTAGTTTCAGATTCATTTAATTCAATTATGCAAAACAGGAACTAATTTAAAAGATGCTGTTAGACTAGCTGGTGAAACATTTAAAAATCTCTGTGTGCTTCTCAGCATTTGGGTTGTGTAGTGCCAGATTGTGTGGAGCTACAAGAAATGATTTGCGAGACTTGTATGAACAAAGCGCCTTTTCTTTGGACGTATGCTGCACATATCGCAGGTAATGTTGTTTTTAAATAGAATATGTACATGACTGCAATCTCTTCCCTAAAAAAGGCAAGGATTTTATTAATATACATTAATATTTTCTCATGCCCCATCATTTGGCAGTTAACCCAGTTATAATTTTTTGAAGTAAAGGATTATTGTGTCTTGTTTGAAACAGTGCCACCTATAACAAAAGTCAGTCCATGCAAAGGAGAGGAAGAAGTGAAAGTGGAGGTAGAACATGATGAAGAGAAGATGAAAAACGAAAACCTGAACAGCCCTGTGGATGAGAAGGTACTGCTATCTGTCTTTTTTCTCAAAGTCTAAATAAATGATTTTTAAACCATTCATATCTGTTCACTTCATAATGTTTGTTTCATTATTGCCAACCAAACCTAATTCCTCTTTAAAGCAGTTTGAGTAATGAACAAACAAGTATTGAAGTTTGGACACAGGTTTGTGTTTGGCTTACATAGTCTCACCACAAGGTGGTGGTAGTGGGTTTTCAACTATCCAACAGAGTGACGTTTACATTGTGTTGGGGGTAGCAGTCTCCTGTTAGGTATTTAAGATTTGGTTGGTTTGTATCAGCAACTATTGTTTTTGTTGGTTGTTTATTTTATTGTATTTGATTAATTATGTCATAATTTAAAGAAATCCAGCAGGGGTTCCTGAAGCCCAACTAGTAGCACATGGTGCTAGCAATGTCAAGGTAATGGGTTTGATTCCTAGGGAGCACACAGATATTCTTGAGTGTGCTTTAAGCTGCTTTAGACAATTGTCCCTACCAGTTGCATAAATTGTGCATGGTGCATCACAAATTTGTTGCTGTTAGCAGACATGACCAATCAGCTGTATGACTGAGAACTGATCAGAATCAGTGATGAAAGAGGTTGATTTGGTGACTCTTCTCTGCCATCAGGTTCAAGTAAACGGGACGTCCACCTGTAAGAGGAAACACCAGGATGAAACTGAAGGTTCCACAGAGGAGAGCTCGTTCTCAGGTTGCCGGCTGAGAGAGATGAAAGCCTCGGGGAGAAGCCGGACTCAGCAGGGTGCAGTGTTCTGGCCGTCTGCCTGGCGCACCAAACTCTGCATCTGTGCTGACTGCAAGGTACAGCTAATTTAAAATGCATTTATCTGTGCATTGTTTCCTGGGATTCGCACCTGTGACCTTAGTGCTGCTAACAGCATGCTGTTTTAGTTGAGCTACAGAAAGACTCATATTTTCTTCTTGATAAACAGATGTGCTTCTTTACCAAAATCTTTGAAAGAGAGGAATATCTTACTATTTGTTACTGGTCTCATGGTTAGTACAGCATGTTACTTTGCTTTGTTTGCTTAGATCCTCTATGCAGACGCAGGAGTGTCTTTTCTCACAGATGAGACCGACACTGTCCTTGCATATGAAAAGAAGGGCAGGTCCACAGAGCAGGCTGAACAAGCAGGTGAAGCTGAGGGTCGTGACCCCTTGATGTCAGCCCTGAACAACCTGAATCGTATTCAGCAGTTGGAGATCATCCACGGTTAGCAGATTTAGTGGTATAACTGTAACATCTTTATCTAAAACCTGTATGCAAGCAAACCCAATCAGTTTGCATATCAGATTTAAGTCCTAACAAATGTGATTTCGAGTGAAATTTTCAGATGTGATATTTACACAGAGTATAATGACATGAAGACAGAGCTGAAGGACTACCTGCAGAGATTT
Organism: Chromobotia macracanthus; assembly: GCA_036877525.1. NCBI lineage: Eukaryota > Metazoa > Chordata > Actinopteri > Cypriniformes > Botiidae > Chromobotia > Chromobotia macracanthus. Next base: position 5,914,821 of record JAZGTH010000078.1, on the reverse strand, counting down.
GCTGCTGAAGGCAAGGTAAGAGGTGCTTGAGCTGAAGATGAAATTGTCCTGCCTTGTGGTGAAATGGTTACTGATGGATATAAAAGATCATCATACTTTGTTTAGGTGGTGACACCCGAGGACATCCGTCAGTTTTTTGAACAGCAGCAAAGCCGCAAGAGACGAAGAGCTGACGTGGGCCAGTACTACTGCAGCTAAACCTTCAGTCCTGCCACTTGAAGCATAACCAGCTACATCATGTTGTTTTTTTCCCCCAGCCTGTCTTTCCAAAAACATCCATTGAACATTTTATAAAATAAATATGCAGTTTAAATTCAGGCCCTTATAACCTTGTATCATTTTGAAATTGTATAGAATGTACGTCAGACCTTGTGTTCCCAAAGATGTAGCTTTTACTATATATTTTTCTTGTCATACTGCCATTTCAAATGGTTTGAGTATCATATTTTGTTCCGCTCAACTTGTCTTAAGTTGCTGTTATAGTGTCTGGTGCATTATGGGAAGTTAAAAAAGGTTCACGGATAAGAACTTCTATAATGGCACATGAATAGGAATTGCAGTCAGTCCTCAGGAGCTTCTTCCTTTTTCCATTTTTAGGGAAAGCTTTGGAAGTCAAAATCACATGTCAGCAGTCAGTATTAATTCCGTAAAATGTCTGGTGAGATGCACATGGTTTACCGTTTAGATAACTTGGGGGGGAAAAAACATTTAGGAAACAAACATATAGAAACACCAACTGCCCTCACTTGTATCTACAAAGGCTAAAAGCTTTTATTGTTAGTGGTTTTTGTGATCATGATAGTAATCATGATGACGTTACCCTTTTTCATGTTTTAACCTTTATCATTTGTAGACTCTGTTACTTTTTAATGTCCTACTTTTTAGAAATAAACAATAATATGTTTAACATAAGTCTGAGTTTATTATAAGCCTTCATTTGAAAGAGATTGTTTCCTTGTGTTTTTTAGAAATGAGATTTAGATGTTAGAAGTCAGCAATACTGCCACAATCAATCCCAAGTAATCCCAAGCTTTGTACTCAATTTCAGTGTGCTCTGGTATTAGACCTGTCTGTATAATAACAGGACCATCCTATATATCGCAGGATTTCCAAATTTGGTTTTGTATAATTGTGCAATTTTAGAATTATGCCCAGCAATGAATATAGTAATTTTAATGGGAATTTATTTTGAACAATCGGTTATTGAAGTACATAACAGATCAGCATGCAAAACAGCCTCTGTTCCCCCCGATTTGCAAGGTTACAATTATAATTATTTATAACTTGAGCTGTCAGCACGGATCTCATGGGAAATGTCACGTTTGTAAACCGCTACAAGACCCTACTATAGGCTACTATATCGTGTCCAGGTGCTGGAATGGTCGAACATTTGTAGCTTGTTCTTACAGCAGTTCTTTAAACTTGTCATACATGTTAAGTAAATACACAAGTAACTTGCAATTTTTATGTTTCAAACAGAGATGGTATTAAAGGCAACTGTGCGTTAGAGACAAATTGAGCTTTAAGAACTTGATTTTAAATAGACATCAGTCTGAAGTTATTTTCTACACATATCTTTGTTCAAATAAATTTGTTGGAAGACTCCAGTTATCCCCTAGTTATTTCATCAGCGGTCTGACAGCCTGAGTGAATTAAAACAAATAATCAGACATCAGCATTATAACTCAAAACTATTTATTTCAAGACATGTCACCTAATTGGAAAGCAAAGTTCATAACTACACGGGCCAAAGAAAAGAATAGAAAAATAGATGTTTTCCACAACTCCACAAAAGAATGCTTTTTTGTATGTGTGTGTGTATACACAAACACATATACACACACAAAATCTCAAATAGATAGTGTGTTTTATATATTTATAAAAAAAACTTTACATTTTACATACAACAAAACACCATATTTCTGAGGCCTATGATCCAAGGTACCAAAAATCTTGAAAAATATTTTTTGAAGAAAAAAAACATTATGCACACTTAGCGCTGGCTACAGTATTACAAAGAGACGGTTCAACAGAGGTTTGTAAGAAACAGCTTGCATAAGACAAAAGGGGTGTGGAGGAAGCCCAGCCTCAGGCAGGGAAGGCACTAAATCGTCTCAAGAGAGATAGCACAAGAGAGAACCTGGAGATCTTGATTTTAAGTCTGCAAACAGAACTTCCCTTGCCCTTCACACATCCAAACACAAACCATCGTTCATTCAGCCTTGCGGCACTTTGGAAATAAATAATGCAATGCCATGCAAATATAATACTAAAAGGATCTGGAATGAGTCTGTTAAAACAACAAAACAAGACAATGTGAATCTGAAAATACAGAAAATGTGAATAAACAGATCATTTGAATAGACAAAACTTTGTCAAAATAAATCAACAGGGCCAACAGAGGGCACTATTTAACAACAAATGTTACACACATTACCATCAAAGTGTTACTAATTAAAATTTTAGTGCAATGGGTACCTTCATCTGTACTAGCTTTTATTGGTTTATTGGCATAAGATGTCAAGTATGGTGGCCAGATTTATTCCCTCCAAAATGTAACCCTTCATTCTTCTAAATAATACACATAAATCATCACAACGTGTCAGTTACCTGTTCATAAGTCCTACAGGACAGACTAAAAGCTTTGAGCTTCTATCTGGGAGAGGACAAATGCATTTCAAATTCATTCTCTAACCCTTACAGTCCCTCAGGCACGAACCCACGAATCTGACTTTACCCAGATGACCACAAAAAGCATTTGTGATAGAAATGTATTAATTACGAGGTCAGCGCGCATCTTAAATACTAAATAATACCTTCAATCGTGTGCAATGACTTGTGCAGTAATCAGAACTCACAGAAATATAACCAAAAGTTGTTCGTGAACGTGTCACGCATTTGATTTATGTTATAAATGATTTTCTAGCAGTTATATATGGCCTGAGTATAGCAGAGGCAATCAAAGGAGTTTTCCTAACCTCCCCTTTAGATTAAGGCATGGCTGGGTCTATAAAGTTCTGTATCGTAGCCTTTGCTGGGATTGGTGCTGACGTCAGGAAACAATGTCTCCGCTGGCAGAAAAACCTTTAAGTAGCAGCAGTGGGCCTAAATATCCATCTGTCGATTTTGGGTCACGGTTATGCAGTGAATGCGATTCGGTTATGCAGAGAATTCGGTTATGTCACAGTTAATGCAGAGAATGCGATTTAAACAGACTTTTAAATTTCCTCCCGGCTGCCTAGAGGGGAAGTGCTGGTACCAATTACATGATGCTTGTAGTTATAGGTAATGTAATAGACTGTAAAATTCAAACTAATATGCAACAAGAAAAAATATGAGAAATGTCATACTGAAGGGTCTTCACAGACCACAGCGGAGGCAGTTCAAAACATCATCAGTACAGAGGGACGGACCCACTCGGAACAGCAGCCACATAATACTGAGCAAAAAACCTGAAACACTGAGAATCTAAATGACTGGGTAAAGAGTGTCTGACACATCAAAAGGAGAACGTGAGGCGCTGGTGAAACAGCTTGCGTGTCAGGTAGGTTGAGTTATTACTGTCTTCCTGACGTGAAGCCTGCAGGGTACACAAGGTCAGAAGACTTCTAACTAAGACACATGCTCTTGTGTCTTTGAAAAACAAAAAGTTTCTATTTATGAGGAAACTAATTGGTTAGGAAGTTCACCAGGCCTTTTTTAGCTGCAGAATGTATATAAGGTCAGGGGTTTAAGTGGCTGCATTGCATGCAATTTGTTGCATGTTAAGAACTCCAGCAATCGCTTACTGAACCATCACTGTTGTAATCATACAGCTAAAAGTTGCATCATCCAATTGAATTATTCCAATTGAACCATTTGCACCAGGAAACAAAAATCTTCCTGTATCCGATAGCCTGCAGAACACCCTGCCTGACATTCAAATATCTACAGAACTATTTTCTTGACCTTCAGAGGACGGTCTCCTTAAATGCCTCCTATGGATCTCAGTCAGTTTCAAATAACTGCAACCCTCTGAGGAGATCACTTGTACCCCAGAAAGGGTCTACACTGCATCTAATTATGGACCTAACCCTCTTAAGCTACATAGGATTACACAATACAGCTGTAAGGTTCATGACACCATTAGGTCTCTGTGACACAGTGACTGCAAAAGAAGCCTGGGTTACAGGTGCAGGAGGCATTTACTGCATTGCAATGCAACTGCATAAGGAGTATAGCAGAAGCTAACATTTAAGAACAATGACCATGAGTATATAGATAAGGAGATCTCTTGCTGCCATTAATATGTACGTCAATTTAGATTTAGTTAACGCACATAATTGTGAAAGATTGGACGTATAATTTTCATGAGCTACCTCCATCACTCACATTCCTTCTAAAAATTTTACTTTTTATTTTAACATCCTCACTGGGTGGTTATGTTGACTCTTCAATCTAATAACACAGCAAGACTTCATGGAAATGCAAGTGAAAAAGTGGAGAAAATGTGATTTCCAGCTGTTGGCTCCAGTCCCTTGATGGTAAATTCTCAAGGTGAAGCTCAAGAGGTCTGAATAATTCGAAAAGAATATAAAGGAGAAAAAGAAAATCAAATCGTCTGTAAAGAACATGGTGAGAGAAGCCGGTCAGAGGTAGAGACCGTGCAGAAAGAGTCTCTCTCTGGCACAAACACCTCATGTGATTTAAGATGGAGGTCGTGAGGCCATCACTGCAGATACAGTAGTTTAACCCCTTCATCGACTTGGTTACAAAACTGGAGAGGCAAGTCTTAAGGCCATTTCTGTTGCTCAAAGTGCCCGGCATATCACGAACAATAAATGATGTTGATAAAAAATGTTCCTAATATACTCGGTTACCAAACATCTTGTGTAACTAGCAAACCCAACTGTTTTAATTCAACCTACCAAGAGATAAACAAATCTTACAGATGTTAAATAAAACGCATCATGGACTCACCAAGCAACAAAAATCCAACCCAAAAAACCCTTTGTCTGTATACTTGTGTAGAAAAGTTTGAGTACTTTTATCTGACAAGGAATAAATCTGACATTCTCAGTATTTTTGTGCTTTCAAGCCAACAAACCACTTCCTGTGTGGGATGGATATGGCGGATGATTGTATATTCAACCCCACCTGATCTAATACAACCAAAGAATCATATATAATTACATAACGTTAGAGCGTGTGAGAATACAGTACCAAGACATATTGTTGATTAGCTTAAGCCTGCATATATTTGCTGTGTCAGCATGATAATCTGAGATTCTTACTGTACAAGTAGAAGAGAGCAAAATGAATAATAAAATAACAGGGCGGCACTATTGCGCAGTTAAACAATAACTTTTTTTAAAAAGTAAAAACTAAAGCTTAAAACAGCAGTGCAGCAGCGTATGATATTGTTCTGTGTCATCCAACACACTGTAAAATAAGAAAAAAACCCCCTCTAAATCCTTGTCCGTTACCCTTCTCAGTTTTCTTTCAATCTCTTTTTTGCAAGGCCTGTTTTTGACATCATAATTGTTAGTCACTTGCTCAAAACTAGACTAGACTAGTTAATGAATTCCTGCCCCATGGACTGCTTTCATCTACATGTGAGGGTACAGGTTGGTTTGACTGAGCTTGACTGAGTACAAGGCTGATAATAATCAACCCACCAAGTCTGTGAACCATCTTTGAAGAATGCCACCAACTGCAGCCTTGAAATAAGACAACCTGTATGAACAAGAGAGGACCAATATTGTTTAAATAGACGTTTTTAAAGTTAAATACACACAGAATGACTATATAGATCTGGACTGTGGAACGTAATAAAATACAACCCCGTTCATATTTAATGACGTATCTAAGCTATTGTTATGCCTGACAAGTTGCCTCATAGGAGACGGGGGATTTTATTTGTTTTTCCTTTTATGTTCCATCTCGGTTCTTAAATTGCACAGGCTAATGTAAAAGCCAGGCAACGGTGCAGATTACGCAAGCTATTACTGCCACTCTCCTCTCAGAAGAAGAGGGGGGCTGTTGTCAAGGACTAGACAAAGTAATGAGTTTGTAACTTATTGCCTTCATATTTTTCAATTTACTTCTAAGGAAAGATAAATCTCTGAATCTAGATAAATATATAATTCTCCAGTTTTCCTAATCCGCTATGCCAGAGTTGGGAAAATGAAAGTAAAAGAAACATACTGTGGAATTTGTATGTTAACATGCAGCTCTGGAGTTCCCAGAAAGGGAAAATCTGAGTGTCGATTGTCAAGGACCAGAGAGGCAGGAAAGAGATCCAGACATACAGTGGCTAAATGCGGGCCAGAGGACTTATCATATTCAAGGCTGTTTTAAGTGCCGTTGTATAAGACGTCTTTGGAAACTGGTTTTGTGTTGTTTCAGCAGCTTCAAATCATACTTCTCTTTTCATGGTGCACACAACCAAACCAAGCTCTCCTCACACCCTGTCCTTCTGGGTTTAAAACCTACCTGGAGCAGTTTATGTGACATCTGCCTTTAGCCTTCAAAAAGGAAGCCACCCACATAGCTTACAGGCATTCATCGCTGTGAAATACTGTGGCCCCTTTTAAAAACACAAAGTGCAGGACTGCTGGTGCCTCACCTGTTAGCTTACACTTAGCATTCATATCAGTCCTTAGTCTTAGTTTTTACCGGCCCCTCTTTTTAATCAGGGGTCAGAGAGCAGACTTCCTGTATGAGTATTCAGGTTTGTTGGGCGACCTGCGGTCTCGGGCCCCCAACGCCCCATCTTCCCCAGTCCCTACGTTCCCCCCCAACACCAGCCCAATTCCCTCAGGAGCTGGCCGGCGGTTTGTAGGCCATTCCTCGTACTGTTCTGTGGAAGGGCCAAGACCACAGGTGAGATCTGTTTCAGTTATGGGTCGTGCCCTCTGCACACCCTGTGCAACACCCGCTTGCGAGACAATTGCCAAGTCCAGTCTCTGCGGAGGCTGTTCCAGTACATCGAGCCGGAGGGATTCTGAAGCCTCAGAGTAGGGCGGAGGCGGCGGCCCAGTGTTTGCCTGGCGGCTATGGATGTAGAGATCTGGTCCACTGTAGGGAGGCACGTGGCGGCCCGAGAACTCATAGAGATCAGGGAAGTCTGGGTGCGGGCCATCTGGCTTGGGCTCAGCTGCGTGCCGCTTGCGGGAGGACTGCGGGTGGCGGCTGGAGTAGCTGTGGGGCATGGGCAGAGCCGTAGAAAGGTGAGGGTGGGGTTCATGACTCTCCACCTCCATGGAAACCTCTGGGAGACGCCTCTCCTTCAGGCTCATGGCAGACACTCCCATGGCGATGTCTGGCATGAATTCGTTGATGACAGGTTCCATGTTCTGCTAGAAAAAAAAGAAAAAGAAAAAAAAAAATCAGAAAATACTAGTTATCAATGTCTCAAGATTAAGTTTATACTCAAATATAACACAAATGTAAACATTCTGTTATATAAATAAGTGTAAATCACCATTTGCTTGTCAGGATGAAGATTCCTTCCCCCCTGTGCTGTGGTGCAGTCTGGGGGCAGGGGCTTGGTTCCTGGTGGGTAAACCGGGCTGCTCATTTTGGAAGATTGCTGTCTATGGAGGAGTGCATGATTGCAGGGGTAGGAGAAAGATCTAGAGGGAGGCTGGCTGGGAACCCGAGGTCTCCAGCCGGCTTTAAACTGCTGCTGGATATGGCCTGGTGTGTTTGGTGGATGATAGGGTGGAGGTGGTGGAGGCAGTGGGGGGTGGAAGCCCACCATTGCCTCCAGGTCATTGAACATGCTCTCCACAGCTGGTGTACTGTTGACCCGGCAACGACCTGACTGGCGCAGGGCCAGGACAGGACTCTCATCTCCGAAACGCTCCTCGGGAAAGAACTTGTGTGGATTCTGAAACAGAGCATGCTTATTGTAAAGGTATGTTTGTGCTAGACATACTTCAAAAATGAGACTTAATAGTCTGTTTTGCTAAGGAAATATTCACTTATTGCAAGCTTTCCAGCTTAGCGTTACTGGTCATTTACACTTCTGTGATATCCTTCTTAGTCACACCATTAGTAGCTCAGAGCACTTCAAAACCAAGTGTACAGTGACTGAAAAACATACTAAATCTAAAGGAATTGCTGCAAACCACACTTAAAACATACTCTATACAAGTATGTAAGCACTCAAAGGAATTATCCTTTAAATTTCTTAGTTCATCCTCTATAATTAATTTTTATTTTAACAATGGCTAAAACAAAAACTGTCTTTGAGTACCTACAGCCATTGAAAAAGACTGTATCAGAGACCGGGTAAATATAACTGATGATCAGAAGTTAGAAAGAGATCTGTGGTAGCCATAGCAACACTCGCCAGCATCCACGCATGTGCTGGCTTACCTGCAGGAGTTCTGCAGCCCCATCAGGCAGTCCGAACTCTCTAAGCACACGGATCTGCAGCTCGTAGCTGACCGTGGCACCATCGCCACAGTTCAGTGCGTATGCTCGCTGCACCTGGTCTGTGTGACGTAACTCCTGCAGCCTACGGATCATTTCCTTCACTACTGCCAACCTGGGCACTGCAGGGCAGAGCGAGAACATGAAAACAGATGACTTCAGTTAGAGAAATACATTAGTATATTTATGAGGTATACTTATATGAATAAGTAGATGAATTATTACAATGCGGTTAATAGACATCTTTACTAGAAGAGTGTGTTAACCAACAGAGAAATGTTTTTTTCAATCTGTTGAATGTTTTGTATAACACCCACAGCATCAGAAAGCTTGCCAACATGCAATGTCAAAGTTCCCACTTACTATATATATTTCACTCACAAATTTCCTGTTAAATTGGAAAAACATTATCTGATGATTTAATTTACTACATCTGGACTATTTAGGGCCATCTTATTTGCTTCTGCTGAATATTTCTCAAAATAGATTTGATGAAACAATGTGACAAAATTGCCACAATTAAGTGTAAACTAGAATATTACATATATACTCCACAGAGTCAGGGTCTGGAATTGCAGATTGGCTAAAACAATGCATCATTACATTGCATGAATAAGTGCTTAACCCACCTGGTATCTCGTTAGCAACCACAGACGGTGGAGCTGTTTGGCTGCCAGCCATTTGCTGGTGGTTGATCATGTGACAGCATTGGGGGACAGCGTTGTTCACCATGTAGAGCGTGTCGGGTACGTTGGACATGCGCACCATGCGCAGTCTGACCAGATCGGTCTGCTCAACCATTATTTCTTCCAGAACCGCCTAGAACACACACACGCGCACACAGAAAGAGAGAGTTTAATTTGTTATAAAATGAAACTGGTCTAAATTAATACCTTACCTAGGGTCAATATATGAAATTGGTCTTTTCCATTTTGAAAAGGTCATTTTTAAAAGTACATTTCAGCTTTAAAGAAAGTGTTATATTTTTCTATGCTAGAAAAATATATGCTAGAATGCATCTATGCCTTCTGAATATTAACAGGGTTGACAGTTTTACTATTTGTTTCAGCCTTGTGCTGAAGCTCCTGAGATTTCTACAAATACACAGTCTTCAATAAACATTTATTAACTATACACAATCATGGAAACAGCATCCTTCTAAGAGAAAAATACATTTTAGTTACTGTCTTCTTGTTTATCTATTTAGAAAAATGCCAGCAACACCAACACATAACAACAGTTGGTGTAATACTGTAATTCACTGTTAGTCATTATTTACACATGTTAAGTAGGGACACAGATGGCACCTGTTTTGCCGAATGACCCTACTGTCTCTGTTTTGGCTGAGAAACAAACATCTCTTCACAAAACACTGAGATGTCCTCTTTGTTTCAAGAGAAACATGTACCTCAGACTCCCCGCTGCGTGTGAGGTGAGGCGGTGTGGCTTACCTTGGCCTCCTCCACATAAGGAGAAAAGAGCCGTGGGCGGACATAAATGCCAGCGCTCTTCTGTCTGAGCCAGGCGTTGGCTTTGCCTCCCTCTGCTGTGGGCAGCATATCAGAGGGAGGGGTGCTGATCAGACCCCTCTTCATCTGTTAAAAGAGTGATGATAAGATGATGTCCTTTGTTGCATATTTGAAGTATCTGTTTTCATACTTACTAGCTAATTACATCCTGTGCGGTACTGAGAATCGAGTACATACTCGTTTATACATTTACCAGTACCACAATTGGAATTTTTATTTGCGTAATGCTGTACAGATTACAGAAAAATTGTAATGACATGTTACCCATTTGGTTTGTGGTGGTATGACAACACATAAATTTCTTGGCATTCTGTTCCATCCACTGACATTCATAGCGAGTATGAGAGCATATAATGATGCTAAAGTTCAGATTAGAAACTGAAGTGTATGATAATTTAGTGAGCAGACTGACCAATGCAGATTCATTTTGCTGAATTCTGTCATGGAAAAAACTAATTTTGTTGGTTTCACATAAGCCTGTTCTACATAAAACAAGTTTGAGAACACAAACGTCACATAAGCATTACTAAAACTGAAACTAAATTAATCACATGCTTCAACTATTCAAATTCAAATTAAGAGAAGCTACATTGAGCTCCAAAGTAATTTAGCATGCTTAAATCTAGTGTAACTGTCTTTAATGCTCCCATTTAAACCGTACTAAATGAAGACACTAGCTTTAAAGAGGCAGTACACCAAATATACATGTTCTGCTATCATTTTCTCAACCTCATATTTCTTTTCTTCTACTGTGATATAAAAGGCCAATTTATGAAGAATGTTCTGGTCTCTCCAGATACAGGATGCAAAAACAATAAAAATTATGATTTAAATCCTGAAAGCTCCTTATTCAATATTATTGCATGAAAAAGAAGAACCAGCACTTTCTAAAACTAGTTTTACTTCCAAAAAAAAAAAAAAAAAACCACACAAAAAACACACAAAAAGGTAATACAGGATTAAAAACGACACAAGGATAAGTAAACTAGTTTTAGGTGTACTATCCCTTTAAGAGAAGACATGCTAACACACTCACAGTGTCAGAAAGGACCTCGCTGTTAGCGGGTAATATGTGCTCGGTTCGGACGAATGGCAGCAGCGGAGAGAGAATGTCTTTGAGCTCTTCCAGGTCCAGATCTCTTCTTTTCACACCACGTTTATTCACGCTGTGTGCAGTGCCAGACAGCAGGTTAGGCTCTGGGGAAAACATAACACACACACACACACACACACACACACACACACAGTCACACAAACAGGCATGTAACTACTTTCACACACACAGACATCTAGAAAGTTCTCAGAGGAAAAGGTGTCTAATTTTCTAAACCACCTCTATAGATTAGAGAAAGATGGGTGGGGGAGTGTGAGCTTCCAGAGGATTAGTGGTATCAATATGCAGTTCCTCTGACTGCTGCTTTGCCCTTGAGCGAGGAATTTAAGCTCAGCAACTCCAGGGATGCTGCACTGAAACCGATCCTCAACCTCAGAAAACAAATCAGGATTGTATATAAACTGACACGTCCACTGTACATAAACCAAAAGATTGTTAATGCCAAAAAAGTGATGGTGCTTTGATGTGTCCCTTAACATTATGTTTCCGTGGGAAAACCAATCAGAGATTGTGTTTGTGGTTTGGCAACAGCTGTAAGAATCAAGATAGTGTTAGTCTGGGGTATATTTGATTCTGCTGGGTACACAGAGCAATTGGAGGCCAGGTCTGGAGCCGCCAGCCATATGCTACAGTTCTGTATTGCAGAACACTTGGCCTGATTTCTCTGCGCTGAGCCAGTAAGAGTCATTACTACAAATTATGAGGATTGGGGAATAAATCATTAGACTGGCATGATTCAGACCAGCAGAGGAGGAAACGGGGACAAAGTCAGTGCCACAGAAAGCTGGGCCAACAAAATGTCTGTGTGATGAGAATTTACATATACATATTAAAAATGTAGAATGAAAAGTTGATGCATTGATTATGGAATTTAATAATTGTTTATAATTATTATAATAATACCCAATACAATACAGAGGTCGTCTCAGATTATATGCTCTCATGGACAGCAATGGGCCCATGAGACTGAACGAAAACATTTTTAGAATTTAAATGAAGAAAGTTCATGCTTTCAGCATCATTATTCAGAACTGCCTTCGTCTATTTGAAAAACGTAAATTGTTAATCAATTACGCTATAGCATGCATATCCGCAGGGAAATAGACTGCGACTCGATAATTTGTTCAAAACGTGTTATATGCCAAGTTGTTACTTCCAAGTCTGTTTGATTTATAGATCTAATGAAATCGAAATTGGAGTTTTGTTGCTTTTAGTAAATGCGTTAGCTTTGATGTCACCAATATACCAGTACTAAACGTTGACTCAATTCACTTTTAGAAGCACTTAAAATTTACAGTCTTTTTTTCTTTTCCGGGCATACAGAACAAAAATTCTGATGACTCGCACTACTCTCACTCATGTTATCCAATAAAAATGCTCTCTAGAACAAAGTAGCAAATCAGGTTCATGGCTGTGATGTAAACTAAAGGCTGCTGGATCAGCCCACATCCTCATCGGTGTATGTGGTACCTCTATCAGCCATCCTCTTGATGAGTTGGTGTTCACCCCACTTGACCAAATACTTGAGGATGTCCTGCTCACTGGCCTATGTAAAGAGAAGAACAATACTAGTTAATTTTAACTAAACTCAGCAAGAATTACCAAGCTGGACACAGATGTAAAGATATTATATTTAATACAACAGAACAATGCAATGCAAAGCACATTCTCAAAGGCAAAACAGTATGTAGAAAACTGAAGCCATTCTTGCAGGTACCTCGTGAAACCTGAGCGAAGTGATTTTGCTAATATATGATATCTTTTACTTGTTATATTACTCAGATAAAATCTAATTTAATTTAAAAGTCAGGAGCCGGCCTGGTTTAAAGGACATAGATTAACTCTTGACGTGTCCTAAACTACATTGTTTAATATGCAGCCAGTGTGTTCGATTTTGTGTCTACAATATTAGTTGTAGATTAATGGCTAGTTCATGCAGACCATGGCTAGTTCGCACTGCCCCAACAAACCCTAACTTCTTTGGTTGCTGGGTTTTGATGGATAAGTTTGTTACCCCGATGGTGTTTGTTGGGGAAGCATTACAATGGTTCAATTCCAAAACCCTGTGAGAACATTCTGCACAGAAGCTTTGGTTCCAATGCACTGATGCAAATGTCCATTCTTTATAAAGAATACATCCAATGCTGCCTGAAAATGCTGGGAAACATAACATTTGCTTTGTCCAAATTCTACATTTCCCAACTTCAGAATGTCTGAAATACTGCTGTTTGTTGAGGCTTGTAGATACAGTGCGAATTAGCCCTAAGGGTCTACTGTTGGAGTTTCGTAACACTACAACTTGTAATCCCCCCAAAAATTGAGAACAAGACACTGGGCTTTCCAAAGAACTATCAATATTTCGCAGTATTCGGCTCTCATTAGTCTCCTCACGCAGTCAGACTGGAGGTGTTAAATCAATCAGTTAATCCCTCTTTTTTGAGGTGGAGAACATCAGTCAAATCAACACTAGCCTGTTCGTGTCTTTGTTTACAGATTCTCAGTCACCAGAGGTATTAGATTATTAAGTTTTACTCCGGGTAGAGTTAGTGAGTAGTCATACATTTTAAAGCACATGGGAGTGTCAAGGCATTAGCAGACCACTGTGGGCCAGGCCAAAGCCCAGATGAGGTGACAGCTTTCACTATAAGCTCACAGATGAGAGTTGGAGGGGTCATCTGATACGGCTGACTCATTTATCAAAAAACAAAACCAGGCGACCTTTCAGGCCCCGATCAGCAGAGGTTGATCAACAGATACTGACACCCTGATAAATATATGTAATAGATGATACTAAAGGTCTGCAATGATTTACAGATTGAAATAAACCCAAATTTCCAAATAGTGCAATATGAGCTGGTTACCTTGAATAACCCCATCTGTGGTTCCAGAAAGAAAAGAAGCTTAAATTTGCAAACGTATAAGATCTTGCAGTGAAGTTGTTCAAAACACTGAGCCAACAAAATACTACTTAATTCAACTAGACACTGAGTGTTGACATGTGCAACAAAATAGTGATGCTATCAAAAACCAGCTGATTATAAAAACCTAAGCAAGCAGGAACACCACAAGATTTTATAATGCTCTGGCACTCCTGAACATAAACAGACATGCAAAGAAAACATGCATTTACATTTACGCATTTGGCAGATGCTTTTATCCAAAGTGACTTTTAGTACATTCAAGGTATACATTTTATCAGTATATGTGTTCCTGGGAATCGAACAGGAACATTAAACATGCCAAGGCAGCCAGAATAAGTACCAATCAGGTTTTGGTTAAACCGTTTATGACTTTCACCCAGTAAACAAACAATGTTAAAGGCTGTACATGACCTTACACCTAGTTGCATAGTTGTACTGCACTGGAAAATATGAAAAGACTCATATTGCATTGGTGTATACTCATTCACCTGCAGATAATCCGACTGAATGGCTGTCAGCAGGTGCTCCCTGGTCAGCTCGTACAGAACGTCAGAGGTCATGACCTGGCTGAAATCCTCACACAGGAAGTGTATGGCCTGCCGATGAACCCATTTGGAGCCGTAGGGCTGTGAGCTCCACTTTAAAATGGCCACCAACGAGTCCAGCGAGATGCTCTCTGCCACAATGTCTTCACAGCCTGGCAGAAATAAACAATGATGTCAGATTTTATTTAGGCATAAACAGTGGTTCGATCTCACTTCAACATGCAAATCATTGTCCAATCCTGGCAATTAAGACTTTTAAACAAAAATTGTGGGTGGTCGAGAGTTCTTAGAACGGAGCACCACTCCACCTGCCTGCTGCGCCATCTTATCCATTACTGAAAGACTTAGCCCAATCTCTGTCATACTCTACAACACTTCAAAATGTAAAACAGTGTCCTTAAATACAACAGGAATAACTTCAACCACAATTTATTAATGAGAACGTGTGCATTTAAATGTCACAGTGGAAACTTATGAATAATGTACTCAATTATCCACAACAAAAACACTGCTTTATGCTGCTTTCACAACTGTGCCCGCAATTACTGATTTTATCCGTGTTGTCTCTCTCTTTCATTCAGTTCTTTCATTTCTCTTCTTTTACAGACATCAAAAGACAGAATGTCAAAAGAGAAGCACTGAGTGCAGTTTAATCAGTAAATGTCACAGTTTTTGTTCTGCGTGTCATGATACGAACACCCCCAGAGCAGCAGAGAATTCCAAAGTCAAGTACAACTCTAGAGAGCGTGCTTGTTTCAACATCATAACAAACATCATGAATATGATTCAACTCTAACATTATTATCTATTTATTATCCAGATGTTATCTTCTGAACTGGATATGGATGGTGACTTATACTGTTGGTCATGTGACACACCCAAACCAACAATATTTGCCATCATGAGCAAATGAGTTTTGAGCTCCATTAATGGATAAGATTAGCCATATCAGTATATCAGCTTAAATTTTAGTGTGTTCCACAAACAAAGCTATCATATGGTTGGAATAATTTACAGTATTTTTTTTGTCCTTTTTTAAGCTTAAGGTTGCAAAACAGCACCTAAAAATCCATACCCACTGTCAATGAATGGAAGAAAGCATTCTCTGACATCCTAACAACTCTTTGTGCTTTACAGAAGTGGTCAATTCAATTTACTCCAATTAAGGCGAGTAAATGATGACGAATTTTCATTTACTGAACTGTCATGCTATCAACTGTCATTGGCATGCTGTGCTATTCAGTACAATTAAACATTCAACTGGATGACAGTCTACGTCAGGGCAGCTTCATCTCTCAAAGCACTGGAGACTGCATTACGTTTTCCAATGGCATATTTTATAAGAAAATAAACTGTAAATCCAAGTCTCTACGCAAAAGCTTAAAAAGTTGACCATGACCAGTTTAATCAACGAACAGTTCAACAGTCTGCTTCACAGTCTGTTAATATTAAAAAAAAAAATACAGCACTTTAAACATATGTGGTGTTTCAAACCAACTTCTGACAAACACCTGACTTCTGATGAGTTACCACGTTACTTAAGAGTTTTATTTTAAACTATCGTCTTTCTAAACCTTCATCTTTTATAGCTCTCCTATTTTTAAGCAGAATTTGGACATGATTAAGAGGTCTAGATCACAGTACTGTGTGATGCTTTCCAAACCAATCCCTCAATACAGAAAGCGTTCACCCAACAACAGGCATCAACAAAGGTGTGAAACCAAAACAGCAAACTAAAGAAAGGCAATACCTACACAATAAAGTAAAGCTATATCTATATCTACTCATTGCTTTCGAAATGTTAAGGTGGATTGGTGAAGTCTGAGATCTATTGATAATGTCTTCTTTTTTGTGATGAGGCACTATATAGCCTGAGGGTGGCAGCTCTTATGTCTCCACCTCCTGAGAACACAGGAAGATTAAAAGCTGCACTGCATCTGTTACCCTGCATGACTAGAAACAATAGAGAAGTGCCATGGTATTCACTCATAAACCCGTCTCTGTAAATCATAATCCCCCTCATGAATGTGTAAACCTGTCATTTTCTGAAAACAGTCTCATATTAACCCTGCATTCAGAAGGATGATCACTCATTATTGACTTTGAAAGAAATGTGCACATTGTCCACGTTGGGCACGAATGCCAAACAACAAATCAATGCGAGTTAATGAAAGTTAATGATTAGGTGCGAGTCGAATTTACACTTCAAGGTTGACTGTTGAATTAACATCCAATGGTTAATTATTATTCGAATAGGAGAGCAGTCTAACATTAAACAAGCACGTCACTGCATAACATCAAAACAAAAATAAGCTTCACATGACATTAAACCTTTGAGTGGAGTACATCACATTGTTTGCGCAAATTGTTGCGTTTTTTGGGTGCCAACCTCAGAAAATGTGATGGTAATGAGTCCAAAGCAAATGCTGTGATTCCATCAGTATGGTTATTTGCTTTCTATTCTACTCTAATTTTTGTGTATCTTGAAACCTTAAACCTTGTCTTTTTTAAGAGCCTTAAAATGTTTGTACTTGTGAGCAGCTTCACAATGGCAACAATTCAAATTTGCAGCCCAAACAGTGTTTACACTAGACTGCTGCAATTCAGATTTAACCAGATTTAAATAAAAGCTTGTTGACAAACCAAGACAAGTACTACAGGATGAACTCTGTCCAAGCGTGTACAAAATATAAATACTGATGAATTCCACTGATGTGTGCATTTGCGATTGATCATATGGCCTCTTAAAATACATCAAAATACAAATCAAATGTGGATCACACACTTCTCTTCTTGCTGGTAATCATTTTAAAACGCCACAGATGTACTCCTCAGCAGTTAGTGTGGAACTGACCTTATTAGTGGTTTGATCTTGTGCCCCAGAGACTTTAACTCCCTTTTCAAAGATCCTCTAAATGATGGTTCCCTGATGAGCAGGCCCACACGGAATCTGTGCCGGCGGAACTCCGCAGATTCGACACATTTCCCACCCTTTGTGTGTTTGTTCATTAAATATTCTGGCTAATTTGAACATGTTTTTAGCCACTATAAAGAAATACTCTCAGATCTCTTCAAAGACAATCCATGGAGTTCCACAGATTTTGTCCTGAAATCAGCATGTGCAGTACAAAAACAAACAAACAAAAAAATAACTGGCCAGGAGTACAGGTATCAGTGCTTAGTATATACCACGGAGATCTGGAGAGGAAGCACTGCACGTGGGAGGTATATAGGGAAACAATCACACAGCTTGTGTGATGAGAAATAAGGATGATGGAGCTGCTGACAAATGAGTCGAATTGAACATTGTGGGCAATACAACATTTTCCATCAATTTCAGTATACAGTCAAACTATTCTTCCTCTGAAGAAGTGCATTTTATCAGACCTAAAGCTTACAACAGGGCGATGTGGTGTGAACCGCCTAATGGAAGTCCTGGGCTCATTTTACAGTTGAGTACACCTGATATTGCAGGAGAACAGCGAAGCACAGGAAGGCAGCAGGGACAGTGAAGGACTAATCATTAGGGCATCTATTAGCCTTGAACAACTGCAGTACCCCAATTAACTAGCCAGAGCCCCGAAGCTTAATATAAGGGGAAGACAGGCTAATAGATAGAGAGGAGGGGGAGAGAGAGAGGGCGAGCAGGCGAGCGAGAGAACCGGCAGCATGCTGAGAGGACGAAAAATGGGAAAAGGAGACAAGATAAGGAGGGTAATGTCAAAAAGGACAGAGATAGTGGAAAATTAGCTCAGTCTATATGACTGAATGTGAAAGATGGAAATTGTGAACAGATACGGAGATGAAATGAGACGCGGTGAGTGGAAAAGCCTTAGAGAGGTGGTGGGTTAAAATTCTCTATGACCTTTCAGACAGGCTGTAACAGACAGAATCATTACAGGGCAGACAGTCTTCTTATAGGCTTAATGGAAACACCACCAGCAATCTGTGTTAATACTAATAAGAACGATGCCTGGAGGCCAGGAAGGTTTTTCCTTTATTTTTGATCGAGTTTGGAAAACACTCTAAAGAATGTCTGACTGAGCAACTTGCAAAGCATCACAGCAGCAGATTATGTTTAATGTTTTAAAATGACTCTCTTCATACACTGCAGACCTGATCTCCTTTAAACACCGGAGATAATAAGGGGATTGTGTTTGGTACACATAAAATTAATTGTGGGTGGGTTCTTTGAAGTATAAAAATTGATAATAAATGACACTTAAAGCTGAGATTTTTTTTAGCCTTATTATCTGATAATCAAATGCTTTTGCCATTAACTCTCCAATAACAGATGCACCAAAAATCCTACAAAACTAGTAAGATAGCTTGAATCAATTGAAATTTAAGCACGCCTGAAAAAATAACAAGGTCACAAAGACCTTGGCCATGCTTTAGGGATTTCTGAAAAGATCCTGCTGCCCAAGTTCCATTGTTAGATAATAATAAAATATCAAAGCATCTGAGTCATTCAGCTTAACAAACAGTGACACAAAACTGAGAGCTGAAGAAAGAATGAAAAATATAAATGAACACGTACTGGAACGCACAGAAGGGTTTTCAGTTTGTGAATAATTTCTCTTTTTATCCTCAGATGTCTCTCTCAAATGAGAAGCAATGCATTTTTAAAGTGGAAGAAATGCGCACAACTCTCTGTAGCTCCCGCCCTACAAGCCCCATCGATGCAGCATTACATTTGCACTACAGAACAGACCTATGGCATGGCAGGCTGTCAGTTAATGTTATCATCACAGGTGCAGTGTCACGCTCGGCTCTGTCTCACTCTCTGTCAGTTAAATCACAGAACTGTCCCCACCCAAAAAACCTCCAGGTCCTAGTTGACCTATTTCCAACACACTAAAATGTTCTCTCATCAATGCAGAGAGCAAATCTCCACAGCCAGATATCCTTTACCATCATTTTGCATGACCTCATTCACCCTGTTAGACCCTGATTGCAGTATGCAATGCTGGGCTCAAAAAGTGCCTGGAAAAAAAATAACTCCATTGTCACTGGTTCATATCAAAAGTAAACATAAGGAGCTGCACATCCATCCAGCTAGTCAACATACAGAAATAGTTCTCTGATATTTCTGAGGACTTTTGCAAACAACACAGACATGTAAAGGGGCCATATTTTTTTTATCCTGAGTTTATTTATATTTTTATTCAAGGTCTACTGAACCAAAGCTGGAGCAATTATTCCTCTCTCTGTCCCTGTTTAATTCGCTAATGCACCTTAAGACTTCTACATGTAAATGACTTAAATGATTTTGTACATTAATCTGAGGTTATACAATGTTATTCTTCCATTTGGAATGTGCCAAATTGCTATATACTGAAAAGCTATTGAATAAATACATGTCGGCTTCATATGTTAATGTGGTCATGATTGGTTATGAAGTTTACTAAACATATAACCTTTCTATTTTATAATTTCATATATACCTACATATATATATATATAAAATCATACACACACACACACACACACACACATTTCCTGCAGTTAGTGTGAATGTGAAAGTGATTTTTGTTCCAGACCAATGGGCAAGTTTTTATCAACATGCGTCTGCCCGGTCAGCACATTAATTATTTTTGCCATGTACCAACCCCCTCACCAGCTGCTGACTGGGTGTTAAATGACTGCTGTGCCTCCATTTCCTAGAGGTCACCACCACATTCATTTCCCACCGGAGGCCATCAACACACATGCACTGAAATGACCTCACTGATTGCCTGTTTTCAGTGCCGAGTGCTCTGTCTAGGGCTTTCTTTTGACTGACAGAGGAAAGACCAGCCCTTACAAAACTAATGAATACAATGAAGTCGGTAATAGCCACTCATAATAAAAATTTCACACAACCCCAGGACATTGTAACGAATGAGCAGTTTTTACAAATACAAAAAGAAATTTGAATCTGTGGTAATTTGACTTAAAATAAAGATCATTTTAAAGATAAAATAAAGAAAGAAAGTTCACTGTTCCAAAGATAAGTTTATCAGCATAATCAGATCAGACAAGCGACTTTGTGATCTCCAATCACAAACACGGCTGTTGAAAACTAGCAGAAGTTGCAGCTGACAAGCTTTCAGAGAATAATCAGATAAGTTTGTTTAAAAAAAATTAAATCAAACGAAAGTTGCATGCGTCATTTGAATTTAATTGCCATATGCTTCATGTCACTAAGAAATTAAATGAAAAAGAAAGTCTGCTGTCGACAGCAAGTAGCACAGCATGTTCTGGAAGAAAACAAGCCCTACTGAGCTCATCATGGGGTTATGCTGACAGGGCTGAATCTGATCACTATCTGTTACAAACCACCGCTGACCAACAGGACACGAGGATCATCTGACACTGACATTGCATACCTGTGCAGCGGAGCGCAGGGTTTGCTGCGCTGCTGTTCAGATGAAGTAACCAGAAGGATGGGCGTCCCTCTGAAAACATCTTTTAGCACAGCACAGCTGCAGCCCATCATTTTATGACATAAACAGATTAACTGCCCACTCATAATAGTTACTGATGAGACAAAAGCACACAAGCAAATGGTGCAAAAGTTTGTAAATGTGTAAAAACGTGCTTCTTCTTATGAGTGGATTTCTTTTCAATCAAACCTAAAATTAGGCTGCGGATCTGGCGTTTATTTGTCAGCATCAGGTTTTGGCAGTACTTTTACTGCATTTACTGCAATGCATTTACTGCATTGTACCTTTTTCATTAAACATTCTGAATCTGTTTAACCCAAATGCACGTTTCTACAATTAAATAAATACAATTAAAAATACACATTTATAGCCATTGCAGAGAAAATACACAAATATATACTGAATGTCATGACATCATACATATTGAATATACTGTAAAATTGATGCACCAAAAATGGCCCTGGCCACAGAAACTCTGTGAAAATCTACCAAAATAAGTCTATTAATATAGAATAAAAATGCATAAGGGTATTGAGGGGAGGGCAGAGGCTGCAGTGCTTTGTAGCTGGGCACACATGGGAATCTCCCACAAACAATATTTCCAACATAAGGCAAGTAAACTACAGCAACCCCACCCTGTTCCTCTAGTTTTCCTTGGACAGCTTGTGAATTAATCAGGCAGTAAACAAAGCCGAGGGAGTATGAAATGATGGGAAGAGAAGAGTGAAAGAGACAGCAAAAGAAAAGACTAGAAAAACATACAGAGAAAAATCCATTTAAAATAGTGGATAAGGAGTTTAAAACTTACCCTGAGCCAGCATACTGAACTCCAGGAAGAGTGCGATGTGGTAGAGCTCCATGGCCTCTTCTGCTCTGCTCATGCACCCTCTCCCAGCCACCAGTGCCTGAACTTCACCCAGACTGCCTTCAGAGGGGCTCCCACGCAGAACCAGGGAGAGGTCCACTACATCGGTGTACATGCAGTGTAGGACCACATGGGCATATTTTTTAGGGATGATAGATTCATCGAGGATAATCCGGGTGGGGGTCTGCAGAGTGCGCTCCGTGATGTCCTCCCCCGAGCGGATGCGTCGTTGCAACAGATTGCGGAAGAAGGGCGAGCGGGCCGAGAGCACAGCTTTGTGGGCCCTCAGCTCTTCATCGGGTGAGCTGTGGCTTACCCCCATGTTTCCAACTGCCCCGCCACTTGGAGCAGGTCCACCGGCTCCGAAAGCTTCCACCAGCTCTGAGTCGGAGGAGAAACTAAGTAGAGAGTCAAAATATGGCATGTGCTCAAAGAGATTTCGCATATCTGCTTCAAGGGAGTTGGGTGTTCCGAACTCCTCACTCAGCCTCACCAGCACGTCCACATTCTGCAGCCTTGCATCTTCTGAGCCCAGCTCACCCGTGTAGAGGTAATGCAGCAATGAGGAAAACATGGGTGCATCCATACCCACCGTGCCAACATCCAACAACACCTCTGCCCCATAACCTGGTGATGACGAAAGCAAACTCTTGAAGAATGGGCAGCGGGCAGCAAGAATGGCTCGGTGGGCTGGGAAGCAGGAATCTTGGAATATCAGGTCCACATCAGTGCAGTATTTGTGCTGATAAAGGGTGGCCAAATCCCGCTGCAGGGTGCGAGCCTCAGGCCGGGCCAGGCCTGCCTGCAGACTGAGCTCTTTAAGTGCCGTCGTGCCCTCATACTCCTCCACCAGGGCATTAACATCACGCACATCCCAACCCGAGAGGAGCTCACGCATCTGACGCGCATGATCAGCCGACCGACTGGACTTACGCCGCTTAATAAATCTTCTTTTGAGGGTTGCCAGACCAGAGCTCTTTTTCTTCTTGTCCTGAGGTTTTTCAGGGCCATGTTCTAGACTATAGAGCTTGGACTCACCACCATAACCCTGTGGTGCATAGGAGGCGCCTGACGACAGAAAAAGCACAATTTGTAACAAACTGAAGACCTTAAAACCTGTAAGCAGGAAAATATTCATTGTGGGGTCTGCTGATCTAATCACTGAAGCTTATTCTAAATAAGTGCAGAACCACAAGACATTCTCTTTGTAAGCATTCGTAATGAATTTGACTTAATTATACTGGACAGACAGAAGAAATTGGAATGTGATGCAACTCTAAAAATTACACTTAAATGGAACTACAAAAAGTGTTCTTAAAATTTCACTAAACTGCACCTGTAAAACAAGATGAGACAGAGAAATACCAGAGATTTATCCACTCGAAAAATTGAAGTGATTTTTTAAATGTATGGGAATTCAAATATAAATTCATCTTTCTTCATCTTTATCTTTCTTTCATCATCTTTCATATTTTTAGAAGTGCATGCTGCACATATATTTAGATCGGCCTTTGGCGTGGCACTGCATATAAACAATTCCAATTTCAGACGGAAAGAATGCATCCACAAACCACTTTGAACTTTTCTCCCGTCTAAATCTCTAAACTTTCACCTGCCAAAAAAGGAAAACTATGAAGTCATCTAATGTTCTCCCCAGCATTGCTAATGTCTATCTCCCTGACGACACCATGTCTTTATCCAAAGTTCCATTTTTCATCGTAGGTCCACTGTCATGCATGATTTAGCATTTTGAAAGCACCGTTATTTTTCTCATCTCACAGACAGCAAGGACGTGAAAATATACATTTTAAAATATGCAGTTAAATCCATAACTCTGTGGGGGACAAAAAATAAAGACTCCAAGCTACTGCTGACAGTTGTGATATAATTTCCAAGCTTTTAAATAAATGAATACAGACAAGATGTTACAGTGAAAGAATATGAAAAATTGTACCAGCTGGTAAAAAAATTATTTAATGAGATTTTTTTTTTCTGCTGAACTGCGTCTGAACATGCTTACTGTTCTGTTAAAAAACATGCAGAACTATTTTATATGCTAGTCAAAGATGAACTCCTCTCTAAAAGAGATTTCTTCTAGAAAACAGAAAAACACAACATCACATTGCAATGTGAGCCACTGAATTTGGAAACTACACAGCTGATGAATGCAACTGAAAGCAGAAAAATATGGAAGCTGTTTTCAGGCTGTCAAACTTGAAACCCTGGCTGCTGGTAGATTTTTGAACTGCAACAAGGAATAACTAATGCTTCTGATAATCAGCCCATATCGAAAACGTCAACATATTAATTTATCAAACTGATTTACCATTTAACTATTAACTGCAAATGTCTAAGTAACATGAGAACACAAAGTGCAGCAGTTCAGGAAGTTTACCTATGAGGGTCTGTTGGGTCTGTGGGTTACCCCCAAATCGAGGTGAGCACGAATGAGGGTAGCTGGAGGCATTCACACCCATCCTCTCCCTCCTTCTTCCTCCACTTAGTCACCCTGCTGGATCATTCCGTCGGAGCGCCGATGCACTGACTAGTTTACTGCTCCACTCAATCAGACCTATATGAATGCGGCGACACTGCAGCTATGTCAGTCATTCCTGAAGAAGAGGGAGAGAAAGAGAGAAAGAGAGAGAGAGGAGTCAACAAGATGTAGATAGTCATAAAATTTGGACAAGCATCAAGTTTTTCATTATAAACAAAACCTTGGCAACTTGATGAGCCTTGATGATTCCTTTAAGGACGAGTGATTAATCAATTGTTGAGCTGATGTTGATTTAATTTACAAAAACGAGAAAGAGTTTCTTTTTACTCTTCATTATCTGTTAAAATGACATTGAACTGTTCTTATTCTAAACTGAAAGGAAGACAAATGAAGAAAACAATACAAACAAACAAATCAGATGTAGAGCTTTGATGTTTACTTCAGCTTCGAAGGCCATTAGAATAACGCTGGAGGATTTGGACTTATTTAAACACTCCCACTGATGTCAGCCTAATGCAATCTGACATAAAGGCACAACTGGCTTGTTTACTCTGGCTAAACAATGTCTATAGTGCTTTACTTCTCTTTATAGTTCTCTCTAATCTCCAAACTTTAGCCTGTGACCTCACTTTGGCCTTGAGAGTTCGAGCCTGCCAGTTCACACCGATCGGCACATAATTTCTAGAATACCAGACATCTTCCTTTGAAATGAGCTGGCAACAAAGTAAATCCTGTTATTTTATTGCCAAATATGTATTTTCTTGGGGAGGTGGAAGGCTGGGTTTTGCTGTATCCAGATGAAGAACTATTGTTCCATCCAGTTATTTATGTTTCACATTACATTCCAGCCTTGTGCCGCTGGGATCTCCTCATAGAGGGAGCCCGCAACAGTTTAGAGAGACATAAACACCTAACATCCCCCACTTGTGACACTTATGGTGGGGGAAAAGGAAAGCACTTTTCCAGGCTGACAGAGGCCAGAAAAAGGCGAAGACAGAGATTTGGGTGTTATTTAAGTATTATTCATTGATAATCATTTATGACAGATGATCCTTTTGAGCAAGTCGGAAAAAATCTGATTGCAAGTATAAGTTTCACATATCTTTGCGGTGACCCAAGAAAATATGGGCTAGAAATCACCTAATACTCAAAAAGAAGCTTTACAACCAAAAGCATCACTGGTATGATATCATATCAGAGTATTTTGATCTGCTTTCTTGAAATGTACATAGTGCAGCAACCAATATGTAGCGCAATCTGGCAACGTGACATGACAAAACAGAACACTCAAATTAAAAATAAATAAATGCAACATAAATACAAGATTCATTCTGTAATGTAGACAGCTTTGTTAATTATAAAAGGAGCATATGCAGAGTCCATAACTGCTTGTCTATGGTCGGTGAGCTAGCGCTGAATGGCAAGGCTCAAACAGTCATGTGAATCCGTAAACACAGTGACAGCTTTGTTGATTGGCAGTGTTATACTGTCACCACGCTGTTTGTTTTCTGCGTATAATTTATTCAAAATTCAACAGTTTTGTTTTTCATGCTGCTAACAGGACCAATGGGAATTTGGAATAGGCATGGTCTTAACTTAATGATGTATTAAATAGAAACAAATTAATTTAGGAACACAGATCTCAGCTTGTTTTGGATGTACATCTTTACTTAAAAATGTGTGTACGTACCAATGAGGTATTTTAATGCAAATTCTATTAATCGCAATCCCTGATCCCTGCTCCACTTTCTTTACATCGGACCAAGTTGTTTATGAAACCCCCAGAGTCCCTTTTCCAAGGCTGTCAGTACTCTCTGGGATTTGGAACCTTTCCATGCTCCAATTGACTGCTATAAAATTTGATTGTACACTATACATTAAAAAACGTTTAACCATTGTATTAAAATCAGCCTGTCACGGCATAAAGACAATGATAAAAATAAACTACTTAAAAATGTTAAAATACATTTTCAAAACTTTTCAATACATGGTGTGGTTTATTTCCCACAGACTTCCAATGGCTCCAGTACCATTTTCATGAAACGGGGGGGATCAGATTACCCTAACGCTTCTTTCTCGCTTACCAACCCTGCAGTCAAGGCAAATACAGCAACAAAGACACGTAAAAAACGTCTCTGTTTGCTCTCGCAGTGTCATTGAGGGCCCCGCACGTGTAATTGTAGGCCTACGCTTGGAGTTTTGTCTCATTCATGCTGCGTTTGGAATGTTCTCAACATCAAAGCAGCATCAAAGCAACATTCAATGAAAAGGAACTGCTGTTTGTCAGCAAAGTATCGTGGCGTTAGTTCCCAGGGATGAACAAGACAATCGAGAGAAGTTTACTTGGCAAGAAGGGGCTCACATAACCTCTGACCATCACCCTGTTACGATGTGGCTACACTTCTGTGCCATTTTACAACACGCTGTGTCTAGCTGATGTCCTGTGGGTATTAACAATAAATAATAAAGCCGTATAATCTCTTGAGGAAAAAACACATCCATCTGTCAAACAGCTCATGTCACCAGTAAGCCGAGAATACTGAAAACAAGAAACTGAATGTTATACCCTTACCTTAGAAACTGTGACAAGCTCAAGCTGAAACAAACCCTTTAGAGACCGAGCCACAAGCTGAGAAACAGTTTATCACATATTTCCTCATTCTAGTAAACAGGCAGTCTTTAGACAGCCGCTGGAGAACACATCAAATTTACAATTACTGTGAATTTACAACGACCGCAAATTTGATGTATATTGCTGAATTTGTATTCGCTCTGTGCTGCCAAATCCTCCATCAGGTGAAGTCACGGCGCATTTTGCAGTTGTTTAATAAGGCACAGAAAATGTTAGGTGAAGATAAGGCCTGTGTGTGTGTGTATGTGTATTGGGGGGTCCACTATAAACAGCACTCCACGGGGAAAAATGATAATTGCAGTGTCCAATGCAACTGCAATGCAACTGTCTCTCAACATGAGCGACAAGAACGGAGAGGGAATAAATGAAGAGTTATTTAATGCTGCAGAGCTCCAGAGCAGGGCTCTAAAACAGACAGCAGTTATATAAGCAGACAGGAGAGTGGAGCAGTTTTGCCACATTAGGCAAATCAATAGGGAGCCTCTGCAATGTTGCTGCAGGGAAAGTATCAATAATTCCTAATGCACCTCCAGGTTTTTCGCCTGTCTAGGTAGACTTTCACCCAAAATGAGATTTATAGCTTCAGAAACTGAGCATTTCCTTTGAGTCGGGCTGAAATAGCAAAGAAAAGAGAAGCCGCGTGAAACGTTGGGAAATGTTGTGCCCTACGCATCTGACACCTCAAACTGGGTCACATAAATCAACCTGTATTCTTGTTCATCAATTCCAAGAGCTGGTTTTCCTTGTAGCTGCCCCTGGCCCAGCTTCACTCTCGTTCTTGATTCAACTCCAGCAAAATAGGAAAATTGATCCTTGATCAATGTTAAGAACTAAGGTTTGTTTTTCAGGTTTAGGTCTGCTTGATAAAAAGGTCAGTCTTTCAAGGGTGCACCTGTCTTAGATGGACTGTCTAAATAGGCCCTTAATGTCTGAAACAGTCCGTTACAGTCCTTTGAAACACTGTGATGTGTGTTCATCTTGGGCTGTATCCAATCTGCGCCCTGGGAATTTTTTGCAGAACTGGAATGTGCGTCATTCAAAAAATTGGACACACCCCCTCCCCCATGTGCTTTTATTTAAAAAAAAATGTTGGCTCATTTTATTATGCATTGCTTTCAGCTACCAATAAGACTTGATTGTCTTGATCTGTTGTTGTTTAAATACATTCCACAATTTATTCCCCAAAATCAATACAGAAAACTGCAGAAAAGTAGGAATATTCCATCAATTCCTAGACTCGCTAAATATTAAACAAAGAGATCTGTGCTTCAGCTTGACTATCACATTTCATCACAAGGGCTGTCAGTGCGGATCCTCCTCCCAAAAAAAAGTCTGCCATCATCACTTTGACAGGGTGTGTCCCATATGGTGTTTGTGGAATTAGATTAAATCTGGCCCTGTGGTGAGACATGAACCAGCTCTGCAACGTTTACGAAGATGTTCGTACAGAGTTAAACATTACACTAAACATCTTAGCACACCATAAAAAGTGCAAAAGTGCAACAGTCTAACCTAAACAAGAGCTTTTTTTGGGAATGTGTCTCAAATATGACCAGTACGTCACTCTTGTCTTTCAAATCACATACCTCTGCTTCCAGGACCCAAGAACAGCAAACAGTCACTGTAGGATTTATTTCTTTAGTGTCCCATTTTCCTTCTGTTGCAATTGGACAAAACCAGTTGTACCCTATTCAGATCCAGCACAAATATGTGCCCAAATGTGTCTAAACTCCACTGCCATCTGTGAATGCCAACTGAATTGAGTTTGCAAGGTAGCATGAGCGCTAAAACAGTGTGAGAGAGAAAGTTAAATGTGTTTGGGGTACAACACTTTACCAGACCACTGAGCATAAGCAATGTCCATTGAAAATCACTGGTATAAAGGACTCTCTGTTCCAGGGTGTCTGTAGTTCTCTCTGTGGTGGGGAGACAGGGGGGCAAGAGGGGTCACAGACACCCCACGGCAGCTTCCTGTGAGTGGTGGCGGTCTGGCTCATGTGAAACTAATGAGAGTGGACAGAGCCAAGCCACACCAAGCCAGCTGCAGGTCACCTGGTCCACCCTGGTCCACCCTTTCCTACTGAATTTCTACAGAGCTTGGGGCATCCAAGTTAACCAATCAAATTGTATTTGTCATTCACAATATCAGTTGTCAGCATATTAAACGAGGGATGTTTTTCACTGGCTAATCACTGACTTTTAAAGGCATAAGCTATTTGTTACATGCACAGGAATGTGCTGGAGTTCACTGTTCTTAAAGGACAGTGAGTCCCCCAAACTGTCCTGCTTCTCCTGATAAGACATGACATTTCATGAGGAGATGTGGTGCTTTTACGGACAACACTCGTCCTTTTCCAGAGAAAGCTTGAGGAATGCTTTTCATCAGACTCTGCCCACAGCCCCTCCAAAAAATGTGAAATTCAGCAAATACAATTTCATAAAACTATCTACTTAGGGCTTAAAAGGTCAGACCAGCACAAGACAATAGGATGTTTTCTGAGGGACCTGGCCAAGTTCCAGCAGCCTTTTATAGATGCCACCATTGGCAACTTTGATTTGTTGCCAAGTAAAAAGCAAAAAAGGGGAGTATAAGGTCACTTTAATGTTTTAGACAGCTGCAAAATGTTCTACTTTTAATAAAAGGTATCACAGAGCTAAGGTTTAAAACAAAAGCTTAGAAATATCTGAGGTATGAGAGATGTCTTTGGCATGAAGTTCAAGTAATTAATATGGAGTTCTCCTGACTGATGATGATGTTCATTATTCTTGAGCCAAACGGGCAGGGAAAGAATTGACAAACACATAAGCCAAAGCTTTCCCTGTCATTATTCTTTGCATTAATTCATTCACTCTTAAATAACGCAGTTTGTATGCAAAGTGTCAGTGGTTTCCTGGTCAGCCAGTAACAGAAATGTGATGACATGTAACTATTTAAATTAGAGCTTTAACTAAGATGATCATGTACTGTGACCATGAAATATTTAAACTCCTTTGCTTGATCTTGTAATAACTACAGACTGCATGACAAAGAGAGACAGAAACTGATGAGGATATCAGACTTTTCTCAAATGTATCATCTCCATAAGATAAAATGGAGAAATGGAGGTTTTAAAATAGTCTCACCCATAGGGTTTACTGACTTATTAACATTCATTTTTAACATGTTTTTTGTTTTTGAGGAGGACAATTATGCATGCTTTCTGCTGTTATTTTATTGGCAAACTGGACTGCTTTGTGCTGTGATTATTTTTCTTTCAAATTTTTTTTTATCAGTCTTTCCTCTAGAAAAGGGAAATGCCATGCTCAAATCATCCATTTCTCCTAAATCATATGACAGTGTGACATAAGTTGCCAGAAAATGACATGCAAAGTTATTTCTCAACATCTTTTCACCACAAATAAATCCAATGAAGCACAGACGGATAACAGCAATGGACCAAGCTCTGGGGTGTTGGGATTATCCAATCACACTGATTGAGGTAAACGGTAGTGCTACACTTCTGGACGAACGATAATAGGGGATAGAATAAGAAGCCCACTGATCAATACCACAATCTACCACCTCACTGACTCAAGCATTATTGTTAATACTTTAAAACCACCCCTTGCCGTTTTAGCTGACAACATGAACAAAGCTGGTGCAATACCATCGTCAATATTAATTAGTTTAAATATTTGTTGCGAGTTAAAGATCGCCCTCAGACGTTCCTGACATGAATCAATTTGTATTCTATCCAAATATTTTTACTTAGGCCACTGGTTTAGAAAAGATATCAAAGTGAAAACTGAAAAACCATCCATCCCCTTCCTCGGCTAGACACCGTCGCTGTTCAATTTTTCAAAAGATTTTCATCAGCTCGCACTCCCGGTAGACTCAGCCTATGACCCTTCCAGTGATGCATGAATGAATGGAGGAGGAGGAGATGAGAAAAAGAGGTTGGGGGAGGGTGGATGGTGTGGAATTCCCAGATCATACAACTGTTGGACTGAACCACATGATGCGACAGTGGAACACAGCTTGGCCGTGGTTAGCGCACTGTTACTTTAACAACAATGCTGAGAGATTTGCCTATGCGTCAGTCAGACCCAGTGTGTGGCCGGGAGGAAGGGAGGCAGACATGCTTCATTCAACACAGGAAGGGTGAGGCAAGCAGAGCTCATAGCACAGCCTTATAAATTTGCTAATATTGTACAAATGTAATGCATCTAAATCCAAATAGTCAACTAATATAACGTGACTTGTTGAATTTCATTAACACTTTGAGACAATGTTTAGCAAACCGTGGCTGAATGAACCCTGTGTGGGGTTCTTATACACTGGCAAAACGCCAGATCTAAACCAGATGTGAAACATTTACAATGTGAACTCCAACGAAACCTATTTTTCTCTTTAAACGCACATTCTGTGCCATAACAGAGAGAAGTGAATGCAATAGAGATGAATTAACTTAATTAATTGCATCCGTTATTTGTAACTAACTCTACCGTTTTAGCTACAGTTTCAACTATAGTGTTTGATTTGGCCACCACCAATTTTCTTGGAAGCTCCTTTTTGATAACATGACTCCAGACTGTGGTGTTCTGCTGACAGCGGACGCTTTGAGGCCCTGCTGATCTGAATTAATAAGTCATTCTCCATTATGGGAAAAACGTATCTGTTGTACAACAGAGAGATAAATAAACTCACTCTTGTTCAAACACACACATCAGCCCCTGCAGCGTGCCGGTTCTTTAGACTGCTCTAATGTGCATCAGAACTTATAATAAAACCAGACATTAGCCATTCTTAAAAGCTATAGAGAAGTCAGTCAACACAGTATGAACAGGCATGATAATGTATTTGACATCTGCATCCACCATGTCCGCAGTATAAAAGTTTGATCCAAAGAGTGGGAAAATTGGGACAAGGATATAAAAAAGCTCCAACCACAATGGACAACGCATCCATAGTGTGCCTAAAAGAGGGCTGAAATGCTGGTGCAGTCCAACCTTCCCTTCCTCCCTTAGGAGGGACTTTTGTGAAGTATTCCTGTGCTGAGTGTGACCTGATATGCCAGTCCAGATATAGGTAGCCTTCATTTTGGGACCAAAGGCCTCGATCCAAATAAAACAACAGAAAGCTAGAAGGCCTTTGCTGGGAGAATAGAGGGCTGTTCCTATCATTTTGTTCTCATTAAGATGAGTCAGTGACCATGATACCTCATTACTGCAAAGCAGAGGTGTGCTGGGGGCCACTGCGATTTGTAGAGTTATGGAAATAGGCTAATCGCAGGACTTGATCTATCTCTGTGTGGGGGTGGGGACTTCTAACTGCTCCTGTTGTGGCCTTCAGCAAAACACTTCTCCTTCCAATGCATCTAATACACCCTTGAGCTACTTTTGAGCTGTGCCCTTCCATTTACCTACCTGTGCTTCAGATAATAATGGAATATGCAGAAATCTTTATGCTACCCCAGACCTGAACATAAAAAACCCTATTGGTATTCTACGACAGAGTTTAATCAAAATGGATCTAAGTGAGAATGACATTACTACTCCTTTCATTTTGTCAAGGTACAGCAACTTACCGTTAAAAAAAAGTGATTATGCATTACTGTAAATAAATACAATCTGTTCCTCATTATGCACTCACAATCACAGTTTAGACAAGGATGCATGCAGGATGTGGCCTGTGGGGAGAAGGATGAGCAGGAGCCCCAGTGTGTCACTCTGAGTCTAAGTGGGCTTGACAGTGTGAAGACGCCACTATCATCTTAGCAGAACATGGAGTCTCCGTGAAGCCTGATGTGGGGCAGACTGCTAATGCATTATCAAAAACCTTAAATAGGTCGCTGAGAGCCTCCTGTCAATGCAGTAAGGAAGTTTGTCAGTCAAAAATTAAAGCATTTTTTGGAGAGTGGTTCTGTAATCCCTCCTGAGGCTATAACCTAGAATTAGCAATGACTTTGTGGATGGTCATGTGGAATCCTTTTCAATATGTAACACTTAGAACTGGCTTCACGCAAGTAACACAAGTTGTAAGTAATTAGTTTACAAAATAAACAATCGATTGGCTACCAAAATAAAACCTAATCAAGCATCTTTATTGCTACAGCACCATTAAACATTGTGTGAATGCAAACAACACTCTGTCTGGGCCAAGGAAAGAGAATCTAAAAACCCTGACCGCAACTCTCCATGCAGGGCATTCCAGCAGTGAGTTGTGGTTTGTGAACACACACTCCAACTAACCACTTTTCCCTATTTCATGCCTTTAAAATGAATAAAAGCCTGTAGGATCTTATACAAGAGTGATGTAAAACCACAGAGGTAATGCTGAATGAGATCTGAACATCAAGAGACTTGCAATATTGCGAAAAGGGATTTGCCCCAAAAAATGAAAACTCTGTCATCACTGACTCACTCATGTTGTTTAAACTCGTATGACTTTCCTAAGTGGAACACAAAAGATCTTAGAATGTTAATGAGTGACAGCCGAAATCTCCAACTCATTCTCACTGCATGGAGGAACAAAAAAAGCAACATCAACATTCATCAAAATTTCCTCTCGTATTTAATGGAAGAAAGTAAGTCATGCAGATTTGAAATGGTATGATCGTGGGTAAATGGCGACAGTTTTCTTTTTTGGTGAATACATCCCTTGGATCCTCCCAAGCCTGGGGCTTGTATCAAGTGAAAAAATGCATTCAATGTTTAGTTGTGCTCTCTGTTCTGTGTTTGATTCAATGTGGATCAGAAAAGTAAAACATCTAAAACAGATATGTCAAACATATTTCCATTTTCAAAGCACGTATGCCTCTAATTTCAAGTGGGTTGGACATTTTTAACTGGGAACACAAAGTAGGTAACATGAACAACAACATTCCTGACTGATCATATTTTTGCAAAAGGAAAATATTTTGGTTACACTTTATACTTTCATAGTCATTAATAAACATTATATAATGGCTTGTTAGATCAGATCAACCATTTATGAACATTTAAATTCACTTTTATTTGAACATTTTAATTGTGATCTGTAAAGCATTATACAGTCAAATAAAATTATTCTTTGGCTGAACTTAATTGTGAACAGAGGTTCCACATGTTGGAAATGAGGTTCTCTCACATTCAGTAGAAATATAACATCAAATATCTTGTGCTGTAAAAACCTAACTGAACCAAATGACTCCAATAAAATTAAATGGGTCAGAGTGACGAAATAGTAAATTAATTAATTTTTTAAATGAATGACTAAAAAATTATTCAGACCCATGAAAATCCCTGGCCCAGTTTCAGGTAGTTCAAGACAATTATGACAAAATGATCAAGAACAATGCTGTTTAGCTGACTTTAATCAAACAGAGTAAGCAGTAAAAATATTTTTTGAGTGCATAATGTTTATTACCATTATTAACAATATAAGCAATATATCTTCTTTAATGTGCACATAAACATCCTCACATTTATTCTGTTAGAGATGTAATTTAGTGATTGTACTGAATTAAAGGCTTTGCTTATGCATAATAATATTACTAGGATGTTTAAAGATCATGTGTCACTCGCAGATGCACGCCCTCAATTTTTCAGATTCGCACTGTAGTTTTCACTTTGAAAATTGCAAAATCTCGCATTGTGGCTAACTCCCTCTGAGCTGCAATTGAGCATCCTTTTTATGATGTAACATTACTCTTGTAAGATCTAGCAGACCTGCGGAATGACATTTCTATGACAATGAAGGCAAAAACAGCACTGCTCACTTTCAGAGTTTTGAAATAAAGCCACAGCTGCGGTCTTAGTCTTGCACAGTACTGGGTTTCATTAGTGCATGATGATGAGAGCTAGACAAAAGAAGTGAGCACTTAATTCCCAGGTGACGGAGAAATCAAACATGCTATTGGACAAGGTGAAATATTGGGACCTGAGTCAGACTGTCATTTTAAGAGAGAAAAAAAGCGGTTGCCAATGACAACAAGGGGGAGTGGAAAATGAAAACAGTCCCACTTTCCATCCCCATCCAATTTCTCTCTCCAGTGACAGCAGCCAGAGGTCAAGCCAGTGTGCCTGTGGAACTACAGGGACCTTCAAAGACTATGGCCAAAAGAAAAATATTTTATTTAGATTTCTGCAACAATGTGTGTCACCCAGTTTGGCATTTTTTAGGGCTCAACAATAAGATTGTTTTTATTGCTAGGCCGATTGGGTGGTTTAATTTTTTACTTGGCCTTCACTGGTCAGACCACATTAAAAGATCAATTAATTTTTTTGTAATATTTTGTGTCAGAAAATGTTTTTCATTTCATTCAAAAACCATTGTTGGGCATGTGCTGCAGTAACAACGCAACAGTGGACCAACAGGGCACATAACCATCTCAAAACTCTCTCACGCTGGCACCAGGCCATATTGTTGAGCCCATTTTTGCTGCAAAAATAGCAAACCATTATAATAACTATGACAGCAGGGTCCAATAAAGGATATAGTCCTTACAATGCAGCAAATTATGTCTGTCTGAAATACATAAGCCAAATGAGGCAAAATATTGTTGTACTGAACATGAGTATATAGAGCAATGTTTCATAACACCATTATAATGTTGTTGCGAATAGTGCAATAAGATTACTACAAGATAAGAGAACGCACAACAAAAAGCACAATAAAACCTTATTTTCCAATCATACCTTGGGCTCCATTAATCGATACAAACAGATTTGCAGTTTGCAAGCTAGTCAACTTACACTGTGCATGAGCACTACATAGTCAAGCTTCAAAACAGTACTGGGAGATGGTGGACTAATTCATAACAGCAACAGACTTATGATTCCTGATGGATGACTATATCTACTGCCAGTTGTCAAGTTATAGTTATTCCATAGCTCACATCTCTAGTGCAATTACAAACTGTTTCTTAAACATTATCAACAAAATACGCATTGGGCTCTCTGCAACGACAATGTAGAAATCAGTTTAACTGGGTCTTGAGGTTGCAGGTATGAAACTTTCCAGAAATTTTACTGAGCAAAATATAACAATAACATGCAGACTTCTTGACACAAAACTGCAAAATTACAAGTATATCTAAGTTAACTGTTGGCACAACCACATGAGAAATGGCAGAGAAAACAGCAGTGAAAAGGATGACCTGAACATGAAAGAGGGGAAACCCTGCTATCTATTCAAACCACAGCCGCCAGTATCATAACATGTTTACAGCATACTGCAAAACTGAAACCTCAAACCGATTTCCTCACTCCTTGTTTCTTGAATTACTCGTGCTGATAAACAACAAACATGCCGATTTATCTAGTTATATCAAGGTAGTCATTGCTTCAACAGAGGCAGATAGAGCAGCACAGAATTGGTTTAGTTCTGTTTCATTAAAATGTTTACCTTGGATTCTCATGGGTAGGTGTTAGGCTATCAGCAATGTCAAATTGTCTTTACTCTTGCTTGGGGGAAATCTGATAACCAAAGCACTTGAAATCCCTGAATATTCCCTGTAACATGAAGTAATTCTCAGTGTGACCATCTCCATTATCACAGAAAAGCAATTTGGGTTGTAAAACAATGCTTCATTAGCACAATCTTACAAAAGGCTCCCGGGAACACTGGAGTCAAAAGGCTCCATGAGGGAAACAGAAAGATATCGTGGAGGTGAATGAACTCTCCAATCTGTCAGAGGGCAAAGTAAACCACTTTGGGCAGTTAAAACAATTCCTAAATATACCCTGATGACTCCCAGAATTCCAAACCATATAAACAGTTGTATAAACCCAAAAGCAGGGGAAAACGGTCCTGTCCAATATTTTTTCTTAACAATGTCCTGCCCAATTAGAGGTCCAAAACAAGCCACAGTGCAGCAGCCTGTTTTCTAATCACAAATAAAGCCAGGTCAAGAAGGGGCCTGTTAAATGATGCAAAATATCTCTCTCATTGGGAATATAAAGCTTCTCACACAAAAAGGATAATGCTTTAGAAAAATATCTAGCAAGCAAAAGTATGCAAAGAGTCACATACATATTTGAAACTGGTTACAACATGTTGGTGGCTACTGATGACTTAGCTGGCTTGAGAAGACAGTACAGCTTTATGATCAAGTTCATTCTTAGGATGAATCTGCCTCATTATTAAAGCAGATATCCGCAGATATGAAGGCAACCCATCTGTAATATCTGAAAACTACGCATACTCAGCTAGCCTAGCTTTATGAGCCTTTAGCATTCAGGTGGCTCTTAACATCCCCTTCGGATGAAAAGTTACCAAAATCCAGCATCTCTCATTCTTTCAACATTTCTGTACAGTAAACTAAAGCACGTGTGAGATAGTAATGTTTTCTTTTGGTTTAGCATACAAGCTAATCATAATTACTAAGCTTTGCTTATTGTTTAGACAGAGAGACTCAAATAAACGTTGCTGTAGGAAGCCTATCAGATTATAGTAAAAACAATATGAATAAATAGACAATAAACTGTTTTGATCGCAATACTCAAAGCACAACTGTAAATGTAGCTAATTCAGCAGCTTGCTATGTCAGATTAGCAAGCAAAGCAAAAAAAGAGGAAAAACGTCTTCAGCCAAACCTGAGTCAAGTTTGCTGCTGTGCTTCTCTTCTTGCTCATAAAACGAGCCAAAATCCAACCCAGCGACTCCTTGATGTTTGCAAGGATAAGCAATTTTGCTCGCACTTTTCTTTCGTAGTATTACTGAGTAATAAAGCCCCTGCGCGTCCCAGCTTCGTACACACATACATAAAGCGCTAGCAGGCTGCTAGTATATTTACGTTACACCATCCGTCCTCCATCTCCCCCATGATCCGCTTTTAATCGGCTTGTCCGAAAAGAAACCACATTAAATCGAGCCTGTGCTCTTTGCTTTCAGTTTCCCGTGACCAGATATTTCACGTAGTGCTGTGACGAGCCTCCTCTTATTCAGTAAAACAATGAGGGGAGGGCTAATGTAAGCGCTCGGTTAGCAATGCCGCTACGCCATCTATCTGCTCGAGCACAGAGCTGAAACATCTCGTCAGTGTGATTCATTTAATAAGTAATAAGTTTAATAGCAAAACATTTAACTACCGATGAGATGTTTTTAAGCACAGTAATATTGAAACATTTCAAACAATAAAATACAATACACAACACTTAAACTTACGACATTGGTCAGAAATCAAAACCGCCAGCAGCTACGGAATTTAGTTGGTCATGCTTGCCAGTCTTGTTTGTACTTTATAGAAAGCAATCAAGTTTATAATGTAACCTTGCTTATTATCATACCATAATTCATACTAACTTTCTTTCTTTCTTTCTTTCTTTCTTTCTTTCTTTCTTTCTTTCTTTCTTTCTTTCTTTCTTTCTTTCTTTCTTTCTTTCTTTCTTTCTTTCTTTCTTTCTTTCTTTCTTTTCCCATAGGAGGGCGACAGCGTCACGTTATTAAATCCCTCTCGTCCGCTAGGTGGCTATAAATGTATGGCCTTCAATTCCTCATAAATGTTCATGACGTCATTCAATTATTTACACAAACATGTCAATAAGGAAAAAGTTTCCACACAAGCTCATTGTTGAGTAATATGCTTTCAGATAAAGTTTAACAGTCTATTCAAAGGTCTGAGGATGGCTTTGCTCTGGTTTTAGGTCCCTGCGTTTCATATTTTGATACTAAGGTAAAATCTCAACTTTAGATCTTAAAACACAACATAATGAAAGGGCAAAAAATACCTACAACCAATAAATAAACCAAACACAGAGTAGATGCTGTGTATACAGGGGATCGTCATTAAAGGTATTGAATGGCAAGCTGGGTCTTAACATAAAAGACGAGACTCTGTGTGAGTGGCAACATGAAGGATCTGTAATAACATGGGTCACACTGACAGCTGACAGAACACACAGCTCGCTCTGCCCTTTTATCTCCCTTTAATCCGTTCCTCTGATCAGATCGCTTGTAATTTCTACCTTATTGTACCGGACAGCCATGAACGTACAATAAGCAGAGTACCAGGTGTCTCACGGATACCCGGCAGCAAAGCAGGAAGTTTGTCACACAAGATATTCATCATAGAAGAAACCAAAATTAATATCTATGGGACAGTTATTGTACATTTTAGATCAACATGAGATGTACTAGTCCATCATCTGCAAGGTTAACAGAAGTTTAAGCTTTTAATAAGTTTAAGTATTAATGGTCCAAAGCAAGAACAATATAATGTAAAATCACAGTAACAGATGAAGCTGCTGATTCATTCAGAATTGACTAAATGTAAAAAATGTAACGGAAAAACAGTTAGTATAGAAGGTGGGTGGTCACTCTGTGTAGGCCCTCCCACAAAGTGGGCAGGGTTTGGAAGATTGTCTTAAAAATATGAAAGCATACATGGATTTTCTCTCCAGCAGTCCTGTGTAAGGAAACCCAGGGGTTGAATCCAGTGAACAGTGACCCATACAGTTGGTGAGGATGCTGGTCTTTCTGAAGGGAGCTCTGCAGCCAGTCACTGTCAGCAGGGCTGGGCGTCTTCTCCAAAAATGTGACTCCAGCATCTACAGCAAGCCACCAAAAAACAAGATCGGACCTGGCGTAAGTGAAACAATGACAGAATCCTAAGAGGTTAAGGTTAATTTAATGAGTCAAAGTTTGTTTAACTGAGGTCGGTGGAAATAACTGGGTGATGCTTTGTATTGACAGAAATGTTTGTTTAAACAGGAGCAAAACAACAATGTCAGATCAAGTAAAATGTATTTATTTATTTGCCACTGGTTAATTGTTTCAGGTAACTATAGTCATTTAACTTTTTTTTATTATAAACGATAGAAGATGACCCAAACACATGTAGCTTGCAGAGTATCTTATTTGATCAGTGCCCTAAAATGCATTCCCTAAAGAAACATAACACTGGTTATTCATCGAAAGGTGTTTCATTTCAGATGTTTTCCTGTTTTTTCTGCAGCAAAGTTTTTTCATTTTATCTGTGTTTGCTGTTGCACTTCTGGCTCCTGCTGGCTGGATCCTGCACCACATCCCAGAGTACCGCCAGAGATCAGAACCCCCACCTTCTTGAAGAAAGCATCTCCACCATGTTCAGCTTACTACAGACAGACCCGACTGCCTCTAAGCCATTATTCACCTCCACCTAACTTCATATTCATTAATATAACCCTCCATCAACATGACAAATAGTAATAACAGTGTCATATTGTTTTTGAGAAGCAGAAAAGCTCCCATTTGAATCCAATAAGAAATTTAATTTCATGATGTTTAATGACTTAGGACTGCTATCCTTAATCCCATTGTAAACAAATTCTTCTGTGGACTTCAATACATGCAAAATGACCAGACTCTAATAAAGTTTGTCTTTATACTGACTGTTTTGTTGATTATTTTGAGCGTCCTTGTGTGACAATAGTTTTCTCACTGGTACCCTTGTTTAAAAGTAGCCTGCGCATAAGGACCTAAAGTAGATTTCCTCACACAATGACTTCAGTAATTTCTCAGAGAAATGCTTGTTTGCTGGAGCAGGGACTGAAAAAACAAAATAGACAAAGATGATTGCATACCATTTAGTAAATACTGACCAGGGTGTCAGATTAACATCTCCTCCAAAGGTGGGCATTAGGACCCACAGGGTGTGAAGCAGTCCCCGTCTGCCCCATTATCACCTCCTCTAGCACCAGTTGTCCCAGGAGAACCCTCATACAGGTATTGACTCTGCCCTGTTTAGTGCTTGCTTCATTGGGTAACCAGTGGACAGCTGCAGGGCGATGGCTTCTGGCTGAACATCAGATTACCACCCACTTTGTCTATCTTGAAAGTGTGTTTTATATGCAACAAAACATTGATGTTCTTGATAACATCTGAAACACTAACATGATGCTGGAACACTTTTGACAGGATAAGGTTATAATGAAATGCGCCGAGCTTGAACACTTTGTGTAGTTTTGCTGCCATTTATAAGCCTCCTGTATAGTTTTAGAACCTGGGTTTACAGTCATTTTAAGCGGCCCTTACAAATTACAGTACAGTACCAGCTTGGGGATTGCAGCCATTTAAAAGAGGCAGAAAAAGGACTATCACAGTAAACTGAATATAAATTAAATTCCCTGTATGTTCTCTCAGTACAAAATAAGGTAAAACAAGCAAAATGCTATTTTTATTAGTTCGTTTACCTTTTTGGGGTTGCAATTTTGCAGCCCTATTACCACAACCATTACCATGCTGTGAATCAGTAAATGTGTTTAAAATGGTTACTGTACTGTTCATGCTTGGTTAAGTTCATGTTGGATAACAGTTTATCAAAAATGTCTGACAGGTCTCAACAGAAGACATAGGATTTGTGTCTCTACAGTGTCTCTAATGTAATGTGTCAGCTGAACATATGGGTTTGGAGAGTTAGATATGAGGTTTAATTATTGTAGTCATAGAAACGAGCTGCTAAGTCTTCAGAAGTAACATCCATCCTCCACAAGCTGTGGTGACTCCAGTCTCAAGCACTTTAGAATCCCCATTGTTTGTTTATTTTTCCAGATCAGTATGAATGTTGAGATTCGACCTCATTGTGGTAACAATTTGTTCAAAACTTTTAAATAAGTCTACCATTTCCTGCACAGCACAGCAGTTCCTTTTCTCAAATCTTTCCTCAAATCTGATAAGAAAAAAAAATACTACAAATGCCACAAGAAATGTATAACAGAATGTCTGGTGCTGTTACAGTATAGCATCATCTGTTTTGTGTGATCCTATAAGGTCAACTACTAGTGTATATAATGATTCATACTGAAAGTCAAAATGACTCACAGTCGGATGGAACAACCTGACCCCCAAGTACAGACCTAGCAACTAATTGATACAGAGAAAAGAAGCAATGTTTATTTTTTAGGCTTTGTTGATTACGGAAAATAAGTTTTATTATTATTACCAAAAGCAGATTTCCCATGTGTCTACTGCATATGAAATTCTATAATGCAAAAAGATTGAAAATGTGGTGCTGGTATATATAATGAATTTTCAAGAGTATAGAATGGGCAGCTTTCTAAATCCGCACCTTATTTTTATATTGAAAGCAATACAGCATTATACTCATTTTCTGGCATGCTGCAGCTGATCTCTGGAAGATTAACATGTAAATAGCTGTCTCTAGAGCAAACAATGTTTTCTGATATTCCCACAACTTGGGACAGAATGTTCTTTCCTTCCTGGTAACAGCTAAATAAGACACTGCCGGGACTATCTGACTAGTCAGATAACAAGTGTGAGCATATCACTTTATTTAGGAAATGATGAATGATTGGACTGGATTTCTTTGCTGTTTGTTATCATGCATTTGTGTGTTACATATTTTCAAGCATGGCTCTGAAAATGAATATTGGTCATGGTTAAATGTGACCTCAGAGTTTAGGACACACACACACTGCCTTAAGGCGGGTATGAGCAAGACTGAAGATACGTGACCACTGTCATCTGTGTGTGTGTGTGTGTGTGTGTATGATACTGTGACTAAGTGAGCTCTGGGTGAAATGGTCTCTGGTGTGTGTATGCATGTGTGTGTGTGTCTGTGTGTGCATATGTGTGGGGTGTTTGTATCTGTGTTCGGCATGAGAATATACACACAGTTATACACTGTGTACACTGTGGCAGACCTTCAAATTTCTTTAATTGGATTTTGGTAATTAAATTTGTCTTTGGCGATCCCTTTTCTGACCCCGTCTTTATTTATTTATGATTATTGTTATTCAGAATGGCACGTGGGCAATGTCTATCACTCATAAGCAATTCTTCATGGTGCAACAGTACAATTTAACAATCATTTTCATTTATTAAATTTAATCTTTTAATATTTGCTTTTATCTAAAGCAACTACAAATAAAGAACATGATAAGCTGTTTATCACACAAGAGCTAACAATGTTTATTCTACCACAATGCCAAGCAGATGAATGAGAAAATGCAGAAAGATAGAACGAGAACCAGAAGAGATTAATAGATATTTAAAAGAGATTTTGTTTTATAGATTTTGTATTGTTTATAAAGTTGTTTATAGTTTATTGATAAACAGTCGTTTTTTGCTTTTCTTTATGACTGTTTTTATTGTTCCAATAATAAAGGCAAGTGGTGCACATTGATCAAAGTTTATTATCTATAATACCAACCACATGTAAAAGCATTTGAAATGTTTGGAAATGATAAGTGGAAATATGCATAATTTTAAACACCAGCATAGTTTGACTCACTATAATCAATACAGAAATATGAACGGAAAGAACGAAAATGTTTCAAAGATATGCACACAGTCAATGATCTGCACTTCATCAATTTATTAACAAGTTAAAACTAATAATACTGTGAAAGTTACACCAGAATGTTCTGAATGTATATTAACACAGTTGATCAATTCTGAAAACTCAAACTGAAGCTACATTAAGAGTTTAGTGCCCTCTTGTGGTGTTATATTAATAGTGATTAAAACTACTTCACACACAGAACAACTGAGATTTTAGTCATTTTGCAGCTATAGTTCTAATGGTTAAAGTGTGTGTTTAAAGTGTGGTTACAAATTGGTGATAGTACACAAATGTGTGGTTTCTTTGTATGTTGGTTTAAAAGACCTAGTCACCCTCTTAGATCAGAGTAATCTTGTGAATTTTGACCCCTAAATTATTTTTTGTGATATTGGATGAATAGCTGTGAGTAAAGTACAAATAAAGTACAATAAAATTGCACATATAGGCAAGGCTTAAATATATAATGAAACCAGATGACAACAAAGTATTCTATAAACAAAATATAATATATAAACAAAATATTTATAATATTAAAACATACATTTACATTTTTGAGAGGTGTAAAAGAATAAATGTTAAATTTACATGTTAGGTTTCTATGCTTTGTGGGGACTTTCCATAGACTTTTATACTGTACTAATTACTGTATTAATGTAAGACACACACACACACACACACACACACACACACAGAAATACCCCTAAATGAACTGCATTCACATTTAGGGGCATCCCCCAACCACATATACATCACATCCGAATGGCTGATTATTAATAGCACACAGGGCACAGAATAAATAGGATGGAACCCTTTCCAACCCAAAGCACAAGAGCATCAGACCATAGACTGAGTGCCACATCTTAATAAAGGACCTCTAAATTTAACCAGCTTAATAATACATCAGGCCATTTTCAGCGTGGGTCCCTGCTCTTAAAATAAAACTTAAAAATAGTCATCTAAAAGTTTCATAAATATAGACACAAATCTCAAATATGACCAGAGAGGAAACAAGTAAAGCCGGGGTATTTTTAACAGTAAGTGCTTAAATCCCCATCTTTTGTGTTGTGTTTATCTTTTTTTGTGTTGTCTTCCTCTTCACCTTACATTTGTTTCATATAGTTCAGTGTCAGTACAAACACAAAAAAGAAAAAATATTGTTGATACTGCATAGCCATTATCACAGCTTCACAGGAGATAAATGTTATTGGAGGTAAACATTTTGCTGAGCCCATCACTGGCTTTGCTAAAGGTCCTGTATGTAGCTTTGTGATATGAAAAAGCTGACATTAAATCCATTCAAAAAGGCTTAGATATTAAAGACATGTCGCAGAAG
This sequence comes from Chromobotia macracanthus, assembly GCA_036877525.1. NCBI lineage: Eukaryota > Metazoa > Chordata > Actinopteri > Cypriniformes > Botiidae > Chromobotia > Chromobotia macracanthus. Next base: position 5,870,292 of record JAZGTH010000078.1, on the reverse strand, counting down.
CATCTGCCCTTTGGATCAATGTTTAACAGCCCTAGTTGTCAACAAAACCAACATAAATACAGCCAGAGTTTCCTTAAAGGGGAAAGGTATGTGTTTTTAAGGGAAAGGCAGATCAGCTTTTTCCTTTTTAGAGATCATTTGGTCTTTCTACAATATGCACCCAGCAGATGGAGCCTTTGTGTAAAAGACATCAGTGCCATTTCTCTAACATCCTAGGCTCAACCACAATGTTGAATGGTGTTTTTTTTTTTGGATCTTTTGTCTTCTGCTTAATTAAAACATCTGTTTAAAGAGCACCTTGTGCTACATTTTGCCAGAGCTGCGTTTATTCAATGACCCTGTGGCTTGCAGAAACAAGACCCTATCGTCTCTTTTCTGAGAGTGAATTCAGAATAAACAGCTTTAAGTATGACGCACACCAAATCAGCAAAAAAACAGGCAACACATATTATTAAAGTTAATGAATTACATTACAGTGTGAGTCTCTAGGGGGATTAATGCAACAGAATTTGTGGATTTCTCACCCTTGAACCAGGCTGTGCGTCAAAATGTTCTTTCAAGTCTGAGAAGATCTCTACAGAGGACTGCTTTTAGAACCGAGAAGTGGATTTTTCACAGATGTTGTTGTTGTTGACAACTCTGGCTTAGACCAATGAGATGCAAATGGGTGCAGCCACATTAGTGGTGGTGCATTGGTTTTGTTTATAGAGGTTAGCAGAAGGATTATCCCTTCCAGTCCATTTCATGTGTTCCATATGGCCCAAAAGGCCTCAGCTCCAGCCTGAGATCCACGGTTGAGTTTGTTATTGTACCAACACAAGCTGAATACAGTGAATGCAAAGCTACAAATCCTGACAATAATTGCACCCATACACAGTCAGAGAAATCTACTGCTTCCTGCTATCACACACACATTGGCATATGTGGTTTATAAGGGCTCTCCATAGGCGTAATGGTTTTTACTGTACAAACTGTATATTCTATCCCTAAACCTACTCCTTAATTTAACCTTAACAGAAATTCTTTGGCATTTTGTAATTAACAAAAAAGTGTACCCAAAATGGGGACATTCCATAGGCTTCTATTGTTTTTATACACAGCTAGTTATAAACAATATAACCTAACCCACACTCTAACCATAACAGAAAACTTTCAGCATTTTTACAATTTTAAAATAACTTTATTAACTATATTTTTATAGTGATTTTACAAATGAGGACGTCACGATTACATCATTTATCTATAGATTTGTGTAGTCTAAAAGTGGACCCCATTCTCTGCCTCTCCTCCCATGAGCGGGAGCTCAGCGATTTACAGGCTGTCGGGTTGGCTTTGTTCCCATGTAAGTCAAGTCTCGGTGGAGAAGAGATGCATCAGTGCGCCGAATGGCCCTGGCCGTCTCATTGCATTATCTTCAAATAGCACATCTGATGGAGAAGTTACAGAACAGCTCTCTAGCTTTGCTCATTCAAAAATGCCTTCATTATTAACATGGACTGCACCTTGTACCCTGCATCTCTCAGTAACACATTGTGTCAAACCAGAATTTCCCTTTTAATGATGTTTACTGATTTTGTGTCCCTTGTCTTGGTCACAGTTTGCTATATTCTGTCCTGTTGAGGAATATACTCGTGACTTGATGTGGCACTGGGCATCTTCATATAGCTAAATCAACACTACATTAATACTGTCATATTACAGAGGGCCATTAAGTACAAGCTTTGAAACACAACCCTAGTAAAGCAGAAGAGGTAGTAAGTATCTCCTTATTCTGTAAGAGGCTGATGCAGGGCTGCCTGGAGTACAGGGACCTCTGCTCTGCACACCTACACACACAAACCTGTTCATAAATTCATAAGAGCTTACACTGAAACACACGCTTGTTTACGCTCCTATAATGAAGATCATTTTATATTTGATTATTAATGCACAATCTGAGAACACTCTGAGAACATTGGCTTTAGTTAGAGCATATTAGTGAAGATATCTTATAGACGTTTATTGTTTTACAGGCTAAGGATATTTTTTCCTGCTACAACACTACCTTAAGTAAAATTTTAAAGGCATTATTTTCCATCTGTATCAACTTTGAGCTTCCGCAACACAGGGACTGAAAAGTTATGCCACAGCATATTTCAGTAATGTATTTATACTTTTCAAAAACTTCAACAATAGAATGTAACAGCTAATACAATATGACATTATATGACATGGTTTAATAATTTTATACCATGTCAAATCAAAACAATTCATTTGTCATTTATGGACATGTAGAAATCGTAATTCAATACAACAAGAGGATTGCTTAACAATTTTCAATGCTTGTATAAGCAGCTACGGACATGTAACTTTGATTGATATGAAGCTTCACTAATTGACAGTGTAAACAATGTAAAGCATCAAGTTTTTCATATTAAAGTGAAGGACTGACAGTTTATTCGACCTTCAGTTTCTCTAAGCAATTCATCATCCTTATCCTCACTGCCACATTTATCTGGCAACATTGACAGAAAGTACATGTTTACACTGCAGCTCATACAGAAAAGACATTTTGATAATCCACTTTTCTGAATTACATGTCAAGTAAGGTACATCAACAAACAGCACTAAGTTGAAAACACTTTCCCCACACAATTTAACTCTTTAGAAATGCAACCACATTACTGCTACAAACAATATTTACTTGTTTACTGTCTGTATATACAAACCATAAAAATATTGAAACAAAAAGGTAAAAAACTATTTTATATGTATCAGTTTGAGATGATTTTCGTCTCTGTTATGAAGTAACTACAGAGACCTTAGTGTTGTTGCTAGGTATGATATTTTTAGTTTAGCAATTACATAGTTAACTCTCAGATAGCAATTAATGGAATATAATTATCACATGCAACCAAAAGTGGAAACCCAAGTTTCAAGGTTGACCAGTATCAGGTGTCTGCTGTGTAATCAGGGAAAACTGACAAATCGTTTTTATTTACAATAAAAGATTACCTGTTGATAAAAACAGAGTAAAGATGACAGACATAAAGCAGAATTTAAAAACGTATGCAGCAGGTAACTTCATGCTTCTACAAGTATCGGTTAATACATGCATGTAAAATTAAATCAATTCGAACTATTATAGCCCCAGACTTCGGAGGAAGTGCTTGTTTTCCAACTGGGAAAGTACACATATACATCACAGCTGTGCACTAATCCTTTGGTTTAATCTTTGCAGAATTATAAAATCATGCTGCCAACTGAAATCATAACACAGACCAATTATTTTTGCAGACAAATAAGCACCAGATATGATTCAGTAGTACATTTTTATTTAAAACTAAAAAAAGTCAGCAAGTTGCAATTAAATTAATATTCAATGCACAATATATCATTGTTGTACATTTTGGTATGTGATGCATACATTGTGCAACAACCTCTGATTACTCAAATATACATTAATGGCTTGTCCCAGACAAACAGTAACACTTATACTGTTCTGACAACACATCAGCTTACACTTATCCTATAAACATTTTCTCTTACTCTGTACACGTGATAAGACTGTCAAGAAGGCATATATTGATATGTACATTCATGCAATACAATTCTGAGTACCTTTGTACAGTATAATACACATATATCTTTAATACATATATCTTATTGAACGGGTGAGTGACTACACAGTGGATGATGTCTGTTGTGAGAATGTTGTACAGAATATGATCAAAGTTGTATATTTTATTAGCTTTAAAAGCTTGTGATTCATTGTTCAATTTTAATATGTATGAACAATTGCATCACTGTTATATCACTTGTTTGGATTTTCTAAATACAACCAGCTCCAGTTTACAAAAATGAAAATCAGATGTGTTTCATACACAGTAATGTTCTGAGGAAGCATAATTGAGATGAACTGCTTAAGAATGATAAAGAATGACATCACAAGATACATATAAAACAAAAAAAAAGTCCTGCTTGTTCGATGCATCACATGAGCAAAGACCAACCCACATGACATCACATTATTAATAACTTTAAAATTAACTATGAGTAATACCTACTTATAAACCATCTCCAATAAAAGAGCTCCCAAAAAATGCCACGAAGACCCAAACTTTTGATGGGATGACAGAAAAATGATTTTAGATTCCATGACATCTCTTATCTTTCAAATTTGTCCACAAATGTGACCCCAAAATGTAAAAAAAACTACAACTAATGACAAGAAAACCAAATCCAGTCTGCTGTTCCTTGTGCATACTAGTACACTGTTTCCTGTTCTGTAGATATGAGTGACAAATGTAATCTATGATCTTTATGGCATAAAAATGTATTTCCCATGGCTTTGTGCTATAGAAATACATATATAATGTTCATTTTTACCTTAAAAATGTTTCATTTAACTTTTCAACTTGTGATATATATATATATATATATAACAGATTTAAAATGATGAACCATATTCATGAATTAAAACCAGAATAAATAAGAACGTGTTCTTATTGATATCATTTTGGGAACTGATGGTAAACTTGAGGATATCCATCATTTGTTTACATACATTCCATATATTGTAACACAAAAAGCTAATGCTGACTATTAGAGGACAATCCACTGTACCTCTGTTGTTTTTATGCATTTATGAAATGGTCTCTCTCACATGTAAGCTTCACCCTCACCCGTATTTAGGCTCTTACAAAATACATGTATAGAATTATCTAGAATCATCCCTATGAATTAGCAATGCTAATACTAGCATTATACCTTTGTACTGTCAACATGCATCTCTAAACAGTCCATTCCAATTGCATAGTAACACAATAAAAAGCACAAAAAGTAACACAAAAGGCAATTTCAGCCAGAATGTGTCCTTTATATTTAGTACATGAAATGCAGGATAAACCAATCATATGGACGCTGTTTCAGTATTAAAATATGGGCCAATATAATATTACCATTTAATACATGTACATGAGGTGAGAGAACCCTTAAATGTAAATGAGGGACACTGCAGAGACAGAGTTAAAGACAGAAATTTCAAAACATCACTGCATTCAACAGAAAGTGCATGCGTTTATTTTGTTGTTGCTGTTGTATAATGTCCTCAGAGGGGCCTCTGGGGCCTGCCAGGTTGAGTCTTGTGATACTCATCCAAGCATAACCCTGCTTATACTTGCTTATGAAACATCAGGCATTTTCTACTTATTTAGTCTTTTTTTAACATAGTGTAATATCCCAGGAAGGGCAACCATAAGTTACTAAACTTCATACTTTCATACCTTTCTGATCTTATAAACTCAACTAGAGAGATGGTGGCGCTATAGGACACAGAGTTTCTGCCGCACGTCTTGCTTTGGCATGGCCACTATACTCCAGTGTTGTTAGTTTCCACTACCTGCTGTTTACAGCGTGAGCTCATGGCGTACTCCCCTCGGCTAGTGCCATTTTCCTCTTTTCGTAGCGGTTTCCTAGAAAAGACAACAAAGAGCTTACGCATCAAACCATTTCTAAAACTGTTATGTAAAAATTGTAAAAACAATTATTAAATATGAACATGTAATGCATAAAACTTTGTCACCATATTTTATACTATTTTAAACTGTAACGTTGTTTAGAATATTTATTGTACTTTTTACTGAAGACTTTTGGAAACCACAGCTGTCAGTTTTTTTATATAAAAACAGAGTTTCTTTTACACTGTACAATACATGTATGTACTTTCTGTGCATTTAAATACATGCCCCACCATGTTTCAAACTAGAAGCTGGTGCTGGTGTGAGAACGGGTACCAAAACAGAAGAAGACAGAAAGCCACTGTGTGTGTGAACAGATAATTTGGTATATATAGCAGAAAGACAAGGCAGATCTTTTACTATAATTTGCCGGTTTGTAAATAGAGCTTATGTCTGTAAAGCAAAGCAGAAATAGTAGATAGCGCAATTAGCATCACTAATTAGATTTTCGTTAACTGTATTTTTTACTGTATTTTACCATCTGCATTATAACAAGTCTGAGGGCACATTGCCTCTTTCGGACACTAACAAAGTATGGGTGATAAACAGCAGCAAAAGTCATTAAAGTGAGTTATTCTGCAGTTTAAATGACTTCCCGCAAGCTATAATGGCCTCCAGACTTAAAGCTGTGGCATTCACCCCAGCCTGTCCATTCCTTATTACAGTTTGAAGTATGCAACCTGCCTGCAGCCAGTTGCCTTCATAATTGGATTAAAATCCAGCGCTGCCCAAACAGTGGTGCATGCAGATCCAATCTGTTGATATTTTGTTCATTCATGTCAGTCACATACTGATTTAACGGCAGAGAGGGCCTGAGGTAAAAGCTGGTTATATTGTAAGATGGATGGGGGGGTACGCGTTTTCTAAAATGAAAATAAACAAACTGGATTAGATTGGGCACATTTAATGCTTCATCTTTTATAGTGAGGTTGAATTGATGGAACGCACGTACAGAAGGTGACCACATGTTCTGTAGAAACCACATAGAAGCGGCTATTTATCACTACTGAAATACCCATACAACAGAGCTCAACAAGAACATGTTAACATATAGCATAGCCTAAATATTTCAAGATTACCTGATCTCTGAGGTTTAAGTATACATGACATCAAAATTGACCATTTAGTTTGTTAGCACACATTAAGTGCTTTGCAGAGAACAATTCATCACTAAAGTTGTTCAGTGATCACACACAATTGTTTTATTCTTGTAATCCGAAAATGTACTTCCCCCCTGAAATATCAGTCCATCTTTGACGACATCACTTTGATAGCTTGGGCAGAACCAAAGAAACGCCTACTTTCCTACATCCAATTAATTCCCAGTGGAAAAATCAAGCAACACACTCTTTGTTTCACTTTGTAAGTCAATTGCAATTTCCGTTTTACACAGACTTTAATTGATGGTTTATTGATGGTATGTATTTGTAGAAAATCCAGTTTAATTGGCAATTTTCTAGAGGAGAAATACAGAACCAATAATCATAAAAGTAAGACTTGCCAACAAACCTTGCTAACACAGAAACAGGAGGCAACTTCGCTATCTAGAATTCACTAGAGAAATTTCTATAAACTTTTGAACCTCTATGTATTACTAATTGTACCAACTAACAACAAAACATTATAAAACTTTGTTATACAAACATAATGTTTTATAATGTTATAACAAAACATTATAAAACATTAAAAAAATCTTTATGATGACAAACTTATATGTGGAAAATATACTTCCACAACTTGCATGACTGAAAATGATGATGTAACTTTGGTGTTCTACAGTAAACATATACATAAATAATAAACGGTAACAGTAAATACCAAAATGAGAGATTCCCCATTACATATCAATGGTTATGTCAGGAAAATGAAATTGGACTAGAGAAAGAAAACAAGCTGACCTTTAGAGAGCCTGCATCTACTGTCTGCTGCTCTCTGGGGTTTATCTAGAGGATGAGTCTAATTTCATAAACAGAGCCTGAGCTCATTAAAATTGACCTGTTTATTCCAGGGAAATACATGCGAGAAACTTGTTGAATGAATGCTGCTTTTTGCAGTCGAGGTAAGATAAAGAGCAATTTTCCAGCTGACTCATGAAATGTCATGTGTGTTAAAGGTGTGTGGAGCTGAGCTACCATACCAGCATTCCCTGAATGTGTCCTACCGATCCAGCACAAATTAATATGCACCATATCCAATAGAAGTTACCATGTTCTCTTTAACTCAGTTATTCTTTTATTAAAGTATTTTAATTTAGTTGTATAAATATGTGTGTATCAATGTATGTACTATACTGAAGTTTGTAGCTGTATAAATGTATGTATGAATATACTATATGTATATGGATAAGAAAGACATACAGACAGACAGATAGACAGACTTTCATTGTTCCGACATGGGAAATTTAGATGTGATAACAGCATTTTGGTATGTGTAACTATATTTAATTATATATCAAATAATTTAAAATAGTTACACAAACCACATATCGGTATGTGTAACTATATTAAATTGTTTGCTAAATTATTTAAATCTTAACATATTCAACTTACAAGCAACAGCCTGTCAAACCTTGAGCAACAAATACAGCCATGACTACAACTCAAATAAACCGCAAGTCTTCCTGGGGATTGATTAAATGTTTAGGGGTGGCTTGTGCTCATCTGTTGTGATAAACACAGTCTCTGTCTCTTGGGCAAGACTGATGAGACAATCCCATAGCTCTGCAGGGGCCATCTGTCACAAGATGCCCCAGGCTGCAGGGCTTTTCTATAAAGACATTCCCTTGCTATGCATGATTTACACATGGGAAAAACTCTGCCTCATCTGATTTCTGCGGGGTGAGGAAAAGGGAGAGACAGGCAGAAGAAAGACTTGTTTTCCCTTTTTCCTTCATAAATAAATAAATGCTCTTGATGTTTTTTCAAATCACACTGTTGCATAATCTTTATGTGAAATATGCTACCAGGTACAATGCTGCAGAAACTGAAACCAAGCGATTGACAAAACGTCTTGTCACTCATTGCTTGTCATGGCTGGTTTGACCAAATCTCAGATTTACACAGAGGAGATCTTGTTTTTGCTTGCTGCTCATCACGTCTGGCTCAAACACAATGTTACTTGTGTTACTTTTTGGCAAAATATAATTGACAAGTGCAAAAGACTACATACATGAAGCACTACTGACTAGGTTAGTATTTCGCATCATACACTTCAATTACTCACAAAGATTTGTTTTTCTAATGTTTCTGTTGACATTATTACTTTACATTTGTAATAATTTAATACATATTTGGTATACTTTTTTACAAGTAAAAACTACCCAAGATGTTTTTTACGAAATTTTCATACAATTTGCTGTTATAGAGGACATTTACTATAGTCAAACCTGCACACACACACACAATCTCTGAAAGTCTCTGTTGCATATTCACCTTTGTGCATCCAGGTTATACACATGCTTCTTCAGCTAAACAGTAATTTGGAGAGAGCTTGTTTCACCCCCCCTCCAACCTGCTGAAAGCTCAAGGACAGTCGTGTGGATGTCCCTCGAATTGTTTTGCTCTACTGCACCATGTGTCCTGTCAGTCGCCTAGTTTCTCTGTAGACCACTCTGCTTATGTAATGTGGCAAGACAGGAAGCCAAAAACTCCTTTATCTTTCTCCTGAATCAGCACAGAGCTCACTCACTCACTTACTCACTCCATCCCTTCTCTCTCTTTCTCCATCTCATACCTCTGCTCTCCTCTCTTTGTTCCACCTCTCACTTATGGACAGTGGTACCTGAGAGGCCCTCATGGCCGTTCCCCAACCCCTACCTGCCTTTCAACAGCTGCATGGATCTTACATGACGTTTCCATTGAGGTCAACACACACTTCCTCTGGGAAAATGTGGGCCAAAATAATGTCTCTCCGAGTTAAAAAATGCTGATCTGGGAGGCTGATAAGTTTCAAAGCAGAACCGAAGCTGGAAAACAAGTGCTCGCAAGTTTCTTCCCCTTCCTGTGTAAATGGCAATAAAGCCTGTATTTATACTGCAGTGACAAACAATTATGAATAGATTGATTCAGTCTGTCCTATCTCATTTTGAAGTTAGCTTGTAGAGACATGCTATAATGGGATTTAAAAACAAAATGGTGTGTCAGACTTTAACAAATGATCAGCTTTTTCCATTTGCCCACATTGGAGAATTATTTACAAAAGATTTATCCAATTCCTTTTTAGGTTGGGATGCAAGCTGGATCATACACACACAGGACAAATGGTCACTCTGAAGCCAAAACTGTTCCCTGGTTGTGCTGTATGAACACGCAAATTGGATTTCCAATATAGTGGAATAAGTTTAGTGCTTAGAGTATTTTAGTGACAAAAATGCATAATTTTGTTATACAGTGATAAAGTGATGATGCAAAAATATCTTAAAATACAAATCTGAGTAGAATCTACATTAAATGCTTAAATTGTAACTCTAAAGACCTGTCTGGGTTGCTTGTCTACAGTCCATTTAAGGTTTCGTGCTTAGAGAACACAGAGTTAAATGCTCAGTGGTACAGTTTGTCCTTATTCATTGAAAAGAAGCCCAAAATATCACTGCAGACCTTAAAACAGCTACATCCTCACCTCGAAATGTGGGCCTGTGCCCTCAATAATACATGACATGTAGTACACGCATGGCAGGGGGCTACACAAAACATAACAGGTACAGATAAATATTTTATCACCAGACTCTTTGCAATATGCTGCAGAATGTATTCATTTTTCAGAAAATCAATCTTCAGAAAATAAACAAGACTGAGATTGCTGTCACAGGGCTATAGGCTCAATGTATATAGCAAATTGTGCTGTAATAACTATGTATTTCTTACAATGTACATAACCTACAGTAACATAACACTGGGTATATATAACACACACATATATCCTGGTGATAGTTTTTGTTTACCAAGAAAATATTGTAACAAGGTATATAGTATATGGATGTGTGTGTGTATATACAACGTATATAGTACATGGGTCACTTACTAGTTAATTACTAGTAAGTAACCAAGAGAGCAAGCAGACCTTTTCACTGGAGGGGCTGCCTGTCACGAGCCTGTATTACAGTCAATGGGAAATTACTGTAAACAAGACAAGACACAAGAGACAAGACACAAGAGACAAGACACAAGAGACAAGACAAGACACCAGTAGCACCAGTGTGACCAGTGGCATTGACAGACCTCTGCAGGAACAACAGCAGAAGGAGAGAAAGGCCACATAAAGTAAACTAAACGATTAAAAACAAATAGCACTTATGTAACTAACTTTAAAATAACTTTACATTATTATATGAATCACCTCTAGATGAGTTCTGTTTGTTCTTTATCCTCCCCTTCACCTCCAGTAACATCGTTCTATGTTCTCTCTCATCATTCTTGACTCATCTCTCCCTTCTGCAATTTCTCTCATCTCTGCCTCTGTTATTGTTATATTTTTTTGTTATATTCAGGACTGTAACATAATAGAAAGCGGTGTGTTGTCTTACACCATGTCAACACTGCAAGCAAGCAAAGTGACAAAACTTGAACATTATGATCAATGAAGCTGTCTAAACACTGTGAAAAGTATAAGATCTAACAGTATTAGATTTTTCGTAGAAGACTGAAATAAATGAAACTTTCATCTCATGTCAGTGTACATCATTTTTAACCTTTCTGTTAAAAATACTGTTTATTTATTTATGTGTAAAGCTGAATGCACCTTCAACTTTTGACTTTCTCTGCAAAGAATCACAAATTTACTAAGAAACAATTTTCTGGTCTAACTGCTGCTTTGGTTAAAGTCAATTACGCAGCTAACAATTTTAGGTTGTAAGAACATTTCCCTAACGTTTCCACTAGATGTTAAACTGTTATGTTATTTTGAACGTTCTAAGAATGCTCAAATCATCCAGTTCTGAGAATGTTAGGTTAGCTGGGTAGACGTAAGCTCTAATGGCCCTGCCACAGGTTTCATCTCATTACACGTTGTAATCATTTGTGGCCCATTTTGTCATTATATATTTTCTTGATTTTTTTAATATATTAATAAAGACAAGGCTGGCACTTTCAGATTGTGGTAGAACAGCAGCAGGGGCTTGAGCCCCACAGCCCCCCTCTGTGCACACCACCGATGCTGACTGCAGAACTAAATATAACCGCTCGCTAGCCTTTCCCTCTTTGTTATATACAAAGGATATTGTGACCTAATTATAGCTCAGGCTATTAATAGTGAAAAAACTGTGTGTAGCTCGCCTAAAATCATAAAGTTTAGTACAAAGCTTATATTAAGTCCTATTTTTTTTTAAAAAAAAAGATTTTTTTTTTTTCTTTTTTCTAATATTCATTTGTCTCTATTTGGTTTTAAGACAAAGTAATTAGTTTTTAAATTAACAACTTAGTTTTACAATTATAATTTTATATTAACATTTAAAATGTTCATAGTTTAATGTGCTTTTTGTAACAAAGAACACAAAGTTATATTAGCTCATCAGCTGAAAGCTCTAAAATTCCATTAAACTCATTATTTGCAATAAGTGAGCTTTACTCCAGGCTCTCCAAAACTCATGTGAGCCAAGAAGCCATAAAGCAGTGATTGGGTAATAATCCGAGCCTTCACTGGGACATTTTAGCAACTGTTTGAAGAAGCACCATTTGCTGTGCATCGGTCATTGGGTATAGCTAAATGATGTACTCGCATGCATATAAGGGAAGGCTTTAAACATGTCGCTCTCTTCTCTCTACTGACAGACTGGGCAAGCTCATTAGTGAGGAAATAGATGCCAGCTGGGTTTTCCTTTGGGAGTCAGTTTCCTTTTACCAAGTTCTCGAGTAAAAACGATGTATAACAAACCATTTCACCAAGGGAAATAAATCCAAAACACAAGTCTCACAAGGTAATAACAAGTCTCTGCTTAACAGCCAGGAGGGGATGTTCCCCAGCTTTCATAAATAAAAGATTAATTTTCAGAAGTCTGGAATGTTTTAACATTAACAGCTTGGATCCTCTCTCAAGAAGTTTAACTGGAAAATCTGAAGAGTATCAATTTAACAAGAGACACTTTATGATGACATGAATCAGACCAAATATAGTCAACTGCCAGTTACTACATAGTTTGTGTTTCTTGAGGGAAAACAATTGTTTATGAATTTCAGTCCTAGATACTGACACAGTTTCCACTGTTCAAGCCATGCTAAAATACACAATATAGTAACTGCTATGATGCAAGACATCTGTTCAGCCAGCTACTGTGAACTATAAAAATATCACAGCTTAGCACTTTACTACTAACAATAGCTTACATGTCAGGGATTAATGCATGGCTCTGAATTAATCTTAAAATTGTGCATATAGTTACAGCAGAAGGGCACTCACCTGTACAGTGCACACTTTAGCTGTGAATTTATTATAGCACACCCAAACGTAAACTCACTTCTCCAAAACAAAACCCTTTAAGCAATATACAAAAAATATATTATTAAATACTTTTAGAAGTTGAACAACTTCTGTCTTATAATTCTAAAATTCAAAAAATAATTACATTTTTTATCTGATAATTGATTCTTGTCTTGTTCACATGGGATATTATGTGATGTAGCCAAAATATTTGAATTAACACTACAGCTCAAAGTGTAAAAAGTGTTGAAGCTACTGCAGAAACTGATAAAGAAAATAAATCTGGACAGTCTGTACAAGGCAAAAAGAGACAGACTCTAGAAACAGTATGAATTTAAGGTCATCATTTATATCATTCCCCATCCCACTTCAGAAACACTGCTTACTGAAAGCAACCTGACAGCTAAGATCTTATATGATCACCTAAACGAGAAAGGGAAACGTTACAACATGCTACATACAACAAACTCATCATGCTTTCAGCTTAATCTGTGTGTTGTCATAGCACATCTCAGAGCCTGGTAGCCTTTTTGCTTTTTAGCTGTGAGTGATTTGGAATGTCTGAGGTCATTTGCTTGTCTGCAGCTAATTTGGCAAACCTCTTAGTTGTTTCCCTGATGGCTGACGTTCCCTCGATCACTGGTACCAAATTGCAAGAGCAGCTCAAAGCTCGCAAACACCATGCAATGCTTGTGTCTTCCCCTTCACCTCAAATAGCACCATCAGTACAAAACAGATCCTGGTTTTCTTCATAATAAATCAACACTTTTATTCCACATAGAAAGACGACAGTCTGTAATGTCAGTTCAGCTAAAACTACAACATTCATAATTCATGTTTTATATAATAACAGACCTCGTTTTTTACACAAGTAGTGGAGAGATCATCTTTTTGGTATATCAAGGAAATATGAAGCTGATACTGACAAAATGCCAATGGAACCTTTAAAAGTCAACATCAGCTTAATTAAGGAGGGTATTTTGACAGGTAAATGCTGTGTTGAAACAGTATATAATGGAATTATAGAAAAAAAAGATCATCTTAATAACAAGACAAGACTGAATGTGCAACACAGATACATCCTAGTCACTGAAAATCTGGCCTATGATGACCTAAAGGCTGTGCCAGTAGACTGCAGGGTTATAAAACAGCCATTATTTGATACATAAAAAAGGAATTCTCACATTTTCTTTAATATAATTTGGACATGCTGCTGAAGATGTCAAAGCATAGCAGATATATCATAGCATAATACATCAAATGGGTCATGCATACAGTACTTTGTAGCAAATGGTCATGTACCCATCATGTACAATATTTTTTAATATTATACGGGATAAAACAAACTCACAAATTAAATTCAAAATGTACATTTATTTGATCACTTTGGTTTGGGCGTTTTTGCCAAACTGGCAGTTTATTAAGACACACTGGAGTTTCTTTATTTTTTTTTAATTCTTTGAAACATTTGAAACAAAACTTATTTTTTGAAGGGGATATAGTTTTAATTGGGAACTAATTGAACAAGGTGAGTACCAAATTAAACACAGATAAAAGTAAAAGGGTAACATAAAACATCTAAAATAAAAGTTAATGCTGTCCTACCTCTTGATGGCCTTGTAGCAAATGATGACAGTCAGGAAGAGAAAGACCACAGATGCACAACTTACTGTCCCCAGCACCAAGATCTCCATCTCTCTCCTCCATGGTGTTATAGGGGATACAGTGGAGGGAGCCACTGGAAGAGAGTCAAAAGCATGTGAAGTACAAAAAAAAACATAGACAACAGCCCTCGAGCACATTTTACCATTACGGTTCTCACACCTATACAGCTCAATTGGCCAATCACAAGACTGTGTCTACTCTATTTATCATCCGGCGTCTGAGAGGCACTTTATTTGGACCATTACGCAGCCGTCTCATCCAGAAACATATTAGCGCTTTGGGCTCCTCCACCTTTCACAGCACTTTAAAGTTTGGATGAGTTTTCTCTGGTTGGGAACTGATAGTGGCACCCTGCTTTACTGAGCTCAGTTTTAATGGTACTTTTAATAATGCACAGGAGAGGGCTAATTAACAAGTTCATTGCCCTCATGATCACATGGGACTACAGTATTGCTTCTTCTCTAGCTCGCTGTCGGTCGTTCTTTATTATCATATAACACTCTCTCTTTGCCTCTTTGTCTAAATACCTTTTAGAATTCATATGTATGTTTTGAAATTGAGTTTACAAAATATCCTTTTAGTTCTACAGTTCTGATAATCATGAACTGTGTTTATAAACCTACCTAGCAGGATATCAAAAAGATGTCAAAAAATTAAACACTAAAATGAAAATCTTATTACTGACTGTTGAATAATTATTTAATAATGTGAAGCAATGCTTACTCAAATGAAAAATACCTACAAACTACATTACACTGTTTCATTTCAAGGTAAGACAACACTGTGTCTGGTTTGTCTTCAGGAGCCGTTTATCTGTTGTTCTCATGTTACCAATGCATGTTTCTAGATCACAGGTTTCTGACACCTGAGGACACACGTAAATTCTGTATTGTTTGCCTAGGTGAGGAACAGGCATGCTCGGTTCTCTATGATGGTCCTCTGTCCGTTCACCATAGCATCAAGCCAAACATAGTGTTGATTTCCCTGGAAAGGGAACATACCTGTGACATATGTAACCTCAGTTCCCTGAGAAAGGGAACAAGACAGCATGTCTTATTACCTCGCTTCAGAGGCGCCTGTTTAAATCTCCTTCTGGTTCCCTAATATACTCACACGTGCATCGGATGTGCACCAAACCTTTCAGTGGGTAAACTGGATTGGTGTGATTAGACATGAGATTCAGACACTGGTTTCCATAGCATTAAACCAGATGCAGTGTCTAGGTCCCTTTGTCACATACGTAACCTGGATGTTTTCTGTTAGTCTATATCAATTACACTACTCTCTGAATACTTGATTCTAATTGGTCAGCCTTAACATTCTGAGGTCAGTAAATCCCTGATAATGACTACTAAAACAGAACTCACTGCTCATCTTGATCTGTACTACTTATGTTTACTTGTATGTATCACTCCACTGTCTCTTTCCCATAACAACTGGCTGGATATACATTTTCTCTTACATTTTCTTTTTATTAGCATATTAGTTTTGTCTGTATGGTAATTAGTATCAACTTCTGAATTACTGGTATCCTGTCTACTACCTTTGGAAGAAAAATACTATGAGGTTTGAGACGCAGCCCAAGTCTTTCCATGATTCTTAAAATTCAGTTACCACCTCAGCCTCTATTAGCCATTAGAGTTTTTCGGGTAGTACAGAAAATTTTGAAAACTGTTACACAAGTGCAAAGCCTGAAACACTGTTATTTCTCACTAAGCTCTCAAACATCCCATTAATTACAGGGATGTGAGGCATTAGCCAGAAGCTCTGGGGTATAAATCACTGAATAATTTCCCCCTGGGTCAGGACCAATGCATCAGCAACTTCATATGGACTTCATACTGCTGTTTATCACCCTGACTGATGCTCCCCAGCCTCACCATTCAGAACAGACAAAATAACACAAACAGATATCTGCGGAAATAATGCAACAAAAAGCAAAATGTAACTCTTATATTGATTCCAGATTCCAACCCAGAGTCTTAACTGATGAGCTACAACACACCCAGAAATCAATAGGAAGGGCATGATATATATTAACAAGTGAAAGAATACTAATTATAAGGAAGGTGGAAAACCTCAGGGCAAGTCAACAGATCTAGAATAAGGTCACCAAGGTCATTTCCGCGTTATTTAAAATTTGAAGCATACTTTCTCATTTGTACAAACATCTGCGCAAAGAAGAATACTAGCTTGGTATTACACATGTATGCAGAACGTTAATGCTAATGCATTAAGACACTGCTACAAGAATACTTCTGAACTGTGATCCTATCCCCTTATGCCTCCTAATCACCACACACAAACTCTGTCCGCACACGTAGGGATCTCAGCGTATTCCTGTTGATTTGGGTTGACTTTTGCATATGCTCTCAGTCCGATAACTTAGAGCAAAAAGTGAAATGACTAATGTGCAGTAATGAGGGTGACAGTCTCTGAAGTGGCTGCCTAGGACACAAGGGCTCGTCCTCGAAAGACTTCACAGTCTCAACTGGCCCAGCACACGCTACGTGACTACCAAGAAACAATGGCTGCCCTAAAGAGATGATCTCCAGTGGCATGGAGTATCTAGCTTGAGTGAACTCAGTAATTGGGCCCTTGTGTCTCTGCAGGGAATGCATTGGGACAAACATGAGAAAAAGCAGATGCCGTCAAGCAATAGGAGGACTAAAAAGTTTTGCTAGGAGTCCCACAAATTTGTAAGTCATTTGTGATTCAGTCACGAGTGAATCAGTATCATGTTTAATGTAGCTGGAGATGTTAAATCAATCCATGTATAATAGCTACATGAATACTTGGTCAGTGTCCTCTAAAAACACAAGACCTAATGTACATCTGGTCAAGATCAATGTGTAAATATGATGTGTACCTGCAATTAGAGGTAGACGGTATGACCAAAACTTTGTCACGTTACACAGCATTTTATATGGAAGTTTAGTCCAAAATGTTTACATATTACATAACTTTGCAGCAATTCTATTTTTGACAATCCAGTGATTAAAATAATCCAGGTAATTTGTCTCATTTGATTATTTTCTTTTAAAATTAAGAAACTGATGGACCAAAAGATATGATTATTCATTATTTAACAAATGAACGTCTGGCATTACGGTCTACTTATAATGTGTACATTATGGAAAGCATTACAATGTAGTGTCTCCTGTCTATGATAAAGAAGCAACAGACATACAGTATCAGAGAGTCTGTCTCATGATGGCAGAGAGAGAACCAGGCCTATTAGATTAGGCTATTTTTGTACCTGCTCTCTTGTTTAATGGAGTTACAAGGCTCTGGATTGCCTGGGCAAAACTGATTTTAAAACAAGAGGACTGACAGACTGCCAGACATAAGAACAAACAATAAGTCCATCTGAGCCAAGCTCTGAATATTGTTTTGTAGATTTTGTAGAAGGAGCAAAGTTAAGGACCTTTATGTAATTTATAAGAACTGTCAATGGCAGAGTAATTCTTATCGCTTGGTTTAGAGTATGAGCTTATCTTTTTGTAGCAGTACCATCTACTGATTTCCTGGTACTTCACTGATATTAGATAAACAAGAAGTGGATGTTGCTGGCTTTGATTTTACAACAATTCTGATGATAATACTGCTACCATGTATCTTACATCATTTTAAAGCATGCTGAGATTTTTATAATACTTTATACCAAGAACTTCATAATAATCTATTCCTGGGTCACCAAGGATTTAACCGAAAGCCCTCATTTAACCTCTCTGCTGCTCAGAAAGTAAGGAATGGTGTGGGAATTTCAAACATCCTTTTTGTATTCTTAATTATTGTCTGTCATCTGAGCTAGTATTTGATCACAACCGCAGGTAGGGCAGGCCGCAGATGTTCTTCTCTTCCAGACTGGGAAAATCTGCAGGCGGAGGGATTGGAGCGAGCGTGAGCCTCCATCCCTGTGGGTGGCTCATCCACACTCATGACAAAGTGCATGCAAGCAAAGGTCAGTGTAGAGCCTGCAGGCACTGCTGCATCCCCCAGCCTATCTAGTTAGTCATCCTCAACAGGAAAAACACCACTCTATCACCTAATGACGATGAGTGGGTAAAATAATAATAAAAAAAATTATTTAAAAGCTGTGGGGGTGTGGAGAGCTCAAATGGATGGTGAGGGTGATCGATGAAGACTTTGGCACACATCATAAAATCCTCTTTAATTAAAGATGGGACCCTGGTGTGGGGCCAGACCTGTGAGCGTGCCCTGCCCGTTCAGCTGATGGGACGTGGTAGAGTCAGATCCTGATTCCTGACATTTGCCAGTGGAACTGGGTTAAACGTGCAAGAGAAAGATCAAAAACAAGAGCTAGGAAGAGATTATACTGTAGGATATCTGCAGCGCATTCTAATCATACTCATATTACACATACTGTATACTAGCCTTACATGATCATTTTGTAAACTTTTTACACGTTTTTTGCTAAATGTATGTAATTAGCACACTGTACCAAATAACAGCAACTTTCATTGCTCATGATTACCAATATTTTACACATCACCATAATCATACGCTGTTAAATTAATGTGGTATCATATTAGGAAAATGATCCAAATTTAGTGCATAATAGAATGTTTATAGAGGTCTGCTTACATTTAAGGTATGCTTATTATAAAATTTCAATTAGTCTGGGCCAGGAAAGAGATGAATAATTTGTGACTGAAATTTAAGGCATGTCTACAGCCCTGCTCAGACAGGACTAGCTTTCTTTGAGAAACTTAGGTAGACATGTTTGTAGAAGTTCTTTGTGATTCAGCCCTATCTGAATCAAACATCTCTGCATGTTTCTCACACAACCTTAGTCAAAATTATAGACCAAATGACCTACTGTTTCTTTTTTCAGCTCAAGCATTCACTGAGACATCTAATCCCATTTGGACAGGAGTGCCTGCGATTGCATATATTGCATTTTTCCCGACCCTTCTCATTTATTTTGACCTTTCTTGAATACTGTAACTGAAGCTAATTTTCTCGCTGAGCTGCCTGGTGCACTTTCATTATGGATTTAGACCTTTTGCCAAGTTTAAAATAACAGTTGGGAGTTCAAGTACTGCCTGCTGGCATCCCATCCGATGTAAAAAGCTAATTAAATCAATACGGAGAGCCTGCTGCTGAGAAACTGCTCAAACCGGCAACTGTAGCAGCAGTGTCAGTTATGATGGAAACTTGTTACACAAGTCTTGCAGCAATTTATCAAGTTCAACACATTATCAACGCCTTAATCTTTTTTGGTCCTATGTATCACCACAGCCCTATCAGTAAAACAGTAACCCCCCCCCACCTTTTATCAATAGCATCTCTTAAGTCCAAGTGTGACCCTGAATAATTAGTTTCTTGATGATTTCTAGGGTCAATCATATCTTAGTTATGATTCATATTAAATTGTCAAACAGTATATTCAACTATGGACAACGGCACATCACAAATTAAACATTCAAACTAAATGCAAACTACTGTGTCATGAGAATTGTGATGACCCTCCCGAGTTGGGGTGTAATGATATTCAAAACCAAACCAATAAACTGTAATACACCACCTACAGTATATACCGTGGTACTCTAATGGCGTACCGAACGCCCTATGCCCATTGTTGACTTTGTTTTCTGAAAAAGTAAAGTAAGGTCAAAGTCATACACATTTATGAAGTAAATCATGCAGATCAACAAATCAAATAAATACTTTTTTCTTTCAGTCTGTAATTTTATAATCAGCGCAAGTGAATCAGCTCGCTCTCTCTCCATGTGCGTGTGCAGGGATCTGTGTGTAAAGAAGCGCGTTCTTGCTTATTTCCGAATGTAGATCGCAACATAAAGATACTGACAGTTTCAATGTTTTCTGCACTTTAAGCAAGTTAAGACAAAACATTCAGTTGCGTTTAAAAATCAATAAAGCATGCAACGCTGCAGTGATGACTGCTCGCTCATAATACAACAACACTTTTCTTAAGAATGACTTAAATCAGACTTCATGATTACCACCTTATAGCGCATTTGTCACATTTATGCATATTGTCATACTTTATACATATTTTTTGTCTTAAATATACTGTATTTATGATGTACCTTTTGAAGATAAATGACTGTTTAGACACAAGGTTCTCTGTATCAGGACTTAATCGGTTGATATCGTCAATGCATTTTCACAACATTAAAATGCCCATATTTAACACTACTATGGTAAGCACTGACATGGCCATTGACAAAGTTGAACTTGAAGGTTAACTAACTAGTTTAAATATTTCTGCAAATATATTCCAAAAACAACTAAATATACATCAACTCATGATTGCAGCACACTGTGCTGGGAAACAAGTGTGTGTAGTATTATAATGTAGAGTCATAGGCCTATGGCTGATTTACTGAAGGGTTTGTAAGGCACTGTCCTTTGTTACACTGCTTTGACATAAAAATGCAGGGATATATTTAATGTCTTTCTACAATGACTCCAACAAGCCCCCCCCAAAATTCATAAATCCCCCATATGGGCTTCTGACAGGGAATTCCCCCGTACACTAACGTTACTGTCTTCAAGTATTATTATTATGAAGTTAAAAGTTAATCTTGTGTGCTTTAGCATTGCTGGGGCCATTCCATAAACCCTGCCCCCACAGCAAACAGAATGAAACCGTACTGAACCGTGGTTCCAAAACCGTGACGAACCGAACATTGGCATTGGTATATCGTTACACCCCTACTCCCTTGTATGTAATTAACCAAAACTGGAAAGCATTAATCAGCAGTACATAATCAAAAGCTTTATGGCCTCTCCTCCAAGCTAAGATTATTTTGTGGGTCTTATTTGTGTTGTCACCTCAGTTTGCTCTCATGTGCCAGAGCAGCTGCATAGCTTTCAGCCAATAGCTGTCAATCTGCTAATGCTCCTTGATTACTAATGTCCTCTCAAAAAGACAAACTGGATCATGGGGGATCAATCGATGTAACAGCTGGACAACACATTGGACAGCATGAAAGGTGAATTCAACAGTGTGGAGGTGCAGAGCTCCTGACTGATCAAATTTTATACATTATGCCAGATGAATTTCTTAATTTCATAGTCAGGTAATTCTAATACCCCACATCCTGCTGTGCTATGGTCCAGTCATTTGGCAGTGCAAATGTACTTCTGTACTTGAGAGGATCTTACATTTTAGAACAGATCTCAGAACAACCCCATTAACATCTGAATATTTTCAGGTTGTAAGAACGTTTACCTAACGTTTCCATTAAGTAACAAAAACGTTAAAAATGTTACTTTGAAAGATGCATTCAAAACATCCAGTTTTTTAAATGTTATATTATTGTTGCTTGGTTATAATAAAACTATTCAAACATTTTTTTTAAATTCTGTAACATTTTTTAAATGTTGCACTGACAACTTGATATATAACATTAAAAAAACATTCTACTAACATGACTGCAATAACATTTTTTGATATGTTTAAAAGAACTTAAAAGAACTGATTATGTACCCTGTTAGCTGGGATATTGAATACTACATACAGTAAGTGATTATGTGGTGTGTAAATATATTGATGGTTATGCAATTATGCTGGAAGTAGCAATGTAAATGAAGGATTATCTCAGAAACAAAAGGGAGGCATCTTGGACAACACTGTTTGCACATGCTTTATCTTCACATACTACACACTCTCTGAAGATTATGTTCTCTTCTGAGCAAATACAAAACAAAGCACCATGATAACTTGTTGTGCATGAAGAGACCACACTGTCAGCATTGTGTGATTAACATATGAGTGTTACAGATCTTTTATTACTATTGGATCAATGTTCATGCACCTGTACTGATTTTGTTATGACTTTTTATATAAAATCACAGAAACAGCACCACTGACTGCCTTCAAACAGTACAAGACAACTTTACATTCCTGACACAACAAGTTATCTTACTTGCACATTTTTGAATCATTCAGGTGTGATGAGAGGAAAAATGTTCTGCAATCAGTCACAGCTCCTGTGATAACGGCATTCAACCAAAAACATTGCCTGGTATTTCTGAAATTTGTTATTGCATCGACCATCACCTGGCGTGGTGTCGCATAATTGCCTATGGGAAGATTTGTTTTTTTTCAATTTGTTTTTTTTTTATTGGCATTATATTTATGTCACAATATGTTTTTGATTCTGCATTTAATTACTTCCTATGATGATGAAACGCTTAATTAATGTTGACAAGTTTTGGATTAGCATAAGCAGGCCGATACACTCGCAAGACAGAACAGCCCTTTGGACAGAGAGACATTAGCATTGCCTTTTTGCTCCTTTGCTTTGATTGTCAGGAGGGGGAGTCGAGTCGACAGGCCCTGAGGGAGATCATCCGACGAGAGGAGAGAAGTACTTGTCGTTTTAAAGCTTGTTTCAAAGCCATTTCAAAGAAACTTTCTGCCTAGATTTCAAGGAGAAACATTCAACAAAACCAATTTCTCACTGAATTAGTTATTAGTGTAAATGTACATGTCCATGTGGTTTGTATACAGAAGATGAGGATATATATCCTAAATTAACAGTCATCTAACAATCCCTGTAAAAATAACCTAAAATATCCTTTAAAAAATTGTATACACATAGTACTTCTCTGGTACTTTCCAATTTGTTACTATTGCCACTGCATACAGCATCCTGAGTGACACAAGGGTTAGCACTGTAAAATAATATCAAATTCTTTGCAGTTTATCGGAAAACCTTGGAATGAGGGCTCACAGGGTTTTCAGGTTACTGTAATTTGTCATAAAGACAAGCCTAGTGTCTCTGAACACCTCTGTAAAGTCAGCAGAGTTAGCCATGAGCTGTTCTGACTGCCACAAATGCCCTTTTTTTGGGCTTAAAAGAGTGTGTTCTTTTCCAAGAGCCCAGGAGCAATTCCATCTAATCTACTTCCCCTCATCTACATCCTCAGCAGTTCTGCTAAAAATAGATTCCGACTAATCTTGCGATAAAAATGTGTATGCTTTTGTGATATTTAAGATTCAATCAGTACTGTGTCCATTCCAAAATGGTTATGAGGGATTTTAATACCATACAGAGAAATACACCACAGACTTATCCATTGTGGTCAATTATTGGTCTATTAGTCTATGCTGGCAAGATGGAAGTGTGATAAATGAGCCCCTTGAAAATGTGTAGTTTATTTATATAAGTCTTCTGAGTGTTTCCGAATATTTAAGCTCATTATTGCATTAAGCATTCAGGGTGATGCATCCTCGAGTGACATAAAACATTCCTGCTTGTGTAGTTGTGTGGTTACTTATCCAAAGTGAAACTAGTATTTTAATCCTACAATTAGTTTTACAGCCACAGTGCTTTTTTTTTTGCTATTTTTATCACCTCTTTAAACTCTTTCCTTCCCCTCACTAATACATTTCTCTATTTAAATCTTTTATCACTCCTTTAATAAGGACAGGTGTGGGAGTCTTTATTAACTACAACTACTTCATGAATAATTTTAATAAGCTAATATTAAAGCCATTTTGCCCCTAACGGCAAAGCCTGTCACCCGCCTTCAACAGGCTACTTATCAAAACCTCATTTTAAAGTTAATCCTTAAACTTACACAGCTGTTAATAGCCATGTCGAATCTAGCCCTCAAATGTTTTGCGTCACAAACTAAAATACAGAACAACCAACAGCCATAATATTAATATCTCTGGCTCTTCATGGTTAAATCAGTGATTGATTTTGTCAGATCAATATCTGTAGATGTAACAAGCACATACACATTAGGCAAATAGTTCACTAGATGAAAAGAAAATCCAAATGTATTTATCTTACATTCTTATGAACACCTTACACAACAACTTGCTGTTTTTGTGGCAACACGTTACATTTAAAGTTGAAGGCTAAAATTGTAGAAAGGCATATTGATTTCACAACCCTTTCAATGTTGAAGAGTCATTGATCTGGCTGTCCTTAGTGTCTGACAGGGACCCCTGATGACAAATCTAAAATTTCCACCTCCTGTAATGACCCAGAATGAGCTTTGTGTCAAACAGCACCATTCTTTACGGCCACATTCATTACTCAAAATGAGAGGTTTCAGGAAATTAAAACTGTTTCAGTGAAAGGGCAATCTATTAAACTACTTATAAGCCACCTTCAACACAACCGAGTCAAAACTGACAAAATGAACTCAGCTAAATAAACAGCCATCTTTCTGAGGAAACGTGCAGCCAGAGCCAATTCATTCATTTTGGGGATAAACTCACTGCAAGTTCTGATAACACAAGGAGGAGATAAAAACAAACTTGTTAGTGACAATCCTAGACTGCTACATTTGTGATGAGTACTACAGAGAAAGGTACATGAATACAAACTGTCACTTAATTTTAAACATTTCCAAGAACATGCAGAGAAATGCTTACGAGCACAAACTGTTTTCTTCCATTTTAAACATTGAGGCGATGCTGAGAAACACTTGAGCACAACTATTAATCAATTTTAAACCCTCTGTGAGGTCATAATTGGCATTACATTTTAAACAACAAACCATGGGCCAGGAATGCTGTGACATGTGGCCAAGGTTGTGATACTCACCAGTTGGAGCGAGGAGCCGTGGAGGTGGTGGAGGAGGGGGTGGAGGTGGTAAAGGTGGGTAGGGCCTACACTGGCATGGCAACTGGCAGCTCCCTTCCAACGGAGAAACTGTGGTTTGGGAACATGACTTCTGGAGCTCCCCCTTTGCAAACTAGGATGAAGAGGTGGGCACAACTTAGGTTAGCGTTTCTTGTCACTTTTAGCTGCGGCATCCGTACTTGGTCCTATGCAAAGAATTATAAACATTTAAATAAACGTTCCACTGACACGTATAGTGCAGATAAACCGCCAAAGTAAGATTTTGATTGTGGTGATAATCAGAAGCTGGCAGTAAAAAGAGACTACAGCCCTTACATTTTATAATGAAGTGAAAACATTACAAACATTACAAACACAAGCGCTCTCTTGTTTCTCTTGACGCTGGCAAACGGGAGCTCCCTCCCACTAAAGTGGAGAAGAGTGTGTGGAGGCTGAGGTCTCTTAAAGAGATCAACCACCCACACCACAGAATCTCGGATCCCCAGTGAAGTGGGAGTAACGAGGGGTGAACCCTGACACTGCCTCCCCCTAACCGGCCATCCAGGAAGCATCTCAGTCTTGTGAGCTCTGTGGCCACAAGGGACAGTAGTAAAGAACAAATAGCTCCAGAAAACAGTTCAATAGCGATGACTTAAATGGCATTAGAACTGAGGGAAGGAGCACCAGATAGCCTTTAAAATGAATATGATAATAGTGACTATTGCACTAGAAGTCAGTAATACTATTGAGTGAGCAACATCATAATATTACATTAAACCATAAAGAGATTTGTTCCTTTTAGTAAGAGACTTTTACAATTTCCCTTTGTATAGTTTGACATATCCACGTGAGTTTGTATGAGACACATTTGTTCATCAAATGTTACATTCTGCTGATTTTAAAGATAAACCGTATTCAGGTGACATCTTCAGACAATTCTCTAAATGTTAATAAATTAGATGAAACTATTGAAAACTGTAGGTTATTAACATCCTGATGAACATTATGATCAAGTCATTCAAATTAGCATGAGATCGGACAGTCACTGGGCACACACATTAAGTGGGTATGTAAATAAACATATCGTTTTTATATAAATTATATTATATAAATTAAACGTATCATGCTCAAGACAGTCGCTTAGTATGACCTCATAAACAAACACTGATATGCACGTGCACTTCCACTATCGCATTTCCTCGGTCGAACTTACCTGCAATAATGGAAGAAATACCGAGAGAAAACAGTGACTAAACAAAAATGGTAAAAAACCCAAACAAAGCGGCAATAAATTTCGGATAAACATTCCTCTTCTGGCTCTTCACAGTCCACCTGGCGAGGACGCGAGTCTGAGGAGCATAAAAGTCATTTATTATAAGCAATTTAATCCGCTCCTCAAGGCTTACCGACGATGTTTTCCTCGAGTTTGAGCAGATATGGTCTCTGAAACATTCTCGTCCACTTAGAGAGACAATAACTGGTGACATGGAAGGGTTTGAAACGACATGGGAAGGACGCTGTTTACGAGGAAAGTTGTTGGTTCGTATCCACACGAGAGTTGCGAAGCAAAGTTCTCCCGCGCGCGGCGACCGACGGGCGATTCAATGGTGTGACGCGCTGAATCTGGATTCATTTCTTACCAAGCGTGATGAGGTGATGTCGGTCACACAGCACGGAAGTTACCGACATGCGTGTCCGGTTGATATATGCACATCTGTGCCGTAGAAAAGACACGCCGATCGGTGCGCAAAACTGGACTGAGGATTCACCTCTTCTGTACTTCTACAGCACCACCTGACGCGAAGCCTTCCGGTGAGAGACGCGCACAGAGATAACGCACCATTAATGTGCTAGCCATTTACGCCGACGACAAAATCTTACGATCCGGTAAGATGGTTGAGAGATGTCGAAGATGTTGTGTTTAACGAGGACCCTTAGGGTTACGATCGGATAGGTCACGGCATCAGACGCTGAGCACGTACCGCGAGTTGGATGCCCTCTGCAGAGTAGACAGCAGAGCGTGAGCAAGTCGGGGGAGGGGGGCAATTTTGCCATCTAGCTTTTTTGTTTAGGTGGCAGAATTTTAATTTTAGCTTGCATTGGTATTATTAAAGGGCGTTTCTGTCTTTTATTGTTTATTATAGGATTAACAGCCCCGAAACTATATTTAATTGTTGATCCTACTGCACATTTTAGTGTAATCCTAACATGGGACGTGAAATATTAAATTGTCAGTAAAAATGGGTTACTGGTTATTGTTCTGGAGCATTATCCACATTTGCAGCAAGGGTTTAAGTTCAGTTATTTGTTTGTCTGACAAGTTTTTTTATTTGAGATTAAATAAAAATATATTGCAAAAAATATAAGATATTGCATACTCGGGTGTTTTTACAATACAGATCATTAGAGTACATGTGAAGACGGCAATGTAACATGCTAACTCGTTTATATTAGAAAGGTTTCTTAGTGATTGAGGCTGCCTGTACAGTATCAACCTAGTTTTATAGTGTTAACTTCAGAATCAAAACTAACCCCTGCCTACTTCACCATATAAAACTTACAGAGATCATACAAGGTCCTGTATGTATTACAGAAAGTACCTAGCAAGTATTGAAATAGTAGTGGTCAATAGTATTATTAATGTGTTTATTTATTAGTTTATTTGACAGATTACAGGTAAGGTCTTATTTGTAAACTGGAATATGATTGATGGTTTAGTTTTCTCCCAAACCGCAGTGTATGGTGACAGCTTACAGTTTGCACTAAAACCCTCTCCTTCCTCAGATTTAATTACACCTCTGATGTAATCATCCTAAATGAGGTTGCTCCACTAAATCACCAATGCAATAAATTTTACCCAGAATAAATTGAATCTTAATTTATAGGTCTTGTTTTATGGACTGAGATGGTGTGTTCCAAAGCCTCAGACACTGTGTCTCCAATGTGTTGCTTCTGTGATCATTCAGTCACGGTGATCATTTATTGGCCCTTAAAATAAACTGGCAGATATTTTGACTTAATGCTTGGAAAACACCTGAATTGTGTGTAACCTGGACTCAAGTGCAACCACAGTTTAAACACAACAAACAATCTGAAAGAGAAAAGTTCACATTAATACATTATTTTGTTCAATATTTTGTATTCAAATTTTATATTAATATATGTCCTTGCTATACTTTTATTATAAGATACACACAAAAATCAGTGGAAAGCTATGACAGATGCAAGCGCAATACATACGTTCTCCTGAGTGCCGGACAAATGTAGTCAATAGGAATCAAAGGGAGTGCTTGGTTTTAGTGATAGGCTCTAGTCCAAGTTAATGCCATTTCATTAGTTTAGACATGCCGTACTGCAGAGAAGATTAGAAATAGGAAGAGGGGTAGCAGAACAGGGAGGGGTATATTCAGACAATAGCTGGTTCTCCAGCTTGATGCCAGGAAGTCCTGCTTGGTCTGCAGCAGTGCTCTTCCCTGCCTGCTGACCAACCCTAAAGGGTGCTGTAATCTAGTTAAAAAGGAGATTGATGGCTCTGTGTACATTAAGGTAGATCTGTGTGATTGTTCATCCAATTGAGCCCTGGCCATTAGGCTCGCGTTCAATCAAGATGAGCTCCCACTGCTACTTTTACTTCCTCCTGGTCTTTTCGATTTCTGTTCCTTATCTCCCCCCCTTGAATTCTTTATTTGTTCTTCCTCATCAAAAGAGACCTTCAGTCTGTTGTGGGCTTTTTCTGCTGAAGATGGAAGTGAAAAGTATATCAAAGTAGTTGTTCTCTTTGGCAGATTCAATAAGGTTTGAGAGAACTTAGCCCCATAGGTCTGTCCCAGGTTGGTGTCTGCTTCACAGCAATAAATTAGTTACACAGACCACCTGAAAGCTCTTTTATGTCAATGGCATTGATATAATAGAGATCAAAGACACTTCTGGGGTTTAAAACCCAGGATATTTTACAGGATTTCAGGATGAACTCAAGAAAGATGATGGAACATGGTAAACCGATTATAAAGAAAAACTTTGTTTACTTGATTATTATTGTTATTTAGGGGTTTTCGTGGCCCCCAAACCTCGTTTTAATAGAGGAAAGGACAGTCAAAATTAACTTATACAGTGAAAATAATGATTGAATTATATGTTCTTATTATTTTATATGGCCAAATATGTTCTTTTAATTCTGAGAAAAGATGCAGTTCCATTGTTTTCTGAAAAGTAATTACAATGACGACCAACTTGTAGTGATACAGTCATTCATACATTGCAAATCTTCATTTCTACATGCATTCTTATGACTGCTTTCAGTGAGAAATTAGGCATTTTAATAGTGTGCTTGAAAACGCTATTGAGGATAAGCATGCCTGGTGATGTTCTTTCATCATACACATGTGTTATCGCTCATGCTGTGTGAGTTTTAACATCACATCTGCTCAGAATGGTATGAAACATCATCATGTTATAAATAGTTGGTTTTATATTTCACAAATTAAATATGTATTGAGAAATAACAAATTGATGTGTTTATAATTTTGTGTTGCCGTAATTGACTGTTTTGTAGACAGTATATGTTATATACTTATATAATATAAAAGTATTACTTTGCCATTTTGTTGAAACCAGACTTTAGGAATACAAAGATATGGATTACATATCTTATATATATATATATGAATCTGTAATCTGAAACACACACAACAGGTGGGTCATTTGTTATTGTTCCAGTTTTTCATATGATTAGCCTGTTAACACATGCATTAAAAGCAGGTGAATTAAAAGCAGTACATGTCCTTACACATAACACCTCTTACCCTTATCTTTTAGATAAGAGTTCTGCTCCAAAGCACTATTCAGTGTCAGCTCTACTAACATGTTGCTAAACATTTGCGCTCACACGTTCTCTCACCAGGCCATGATGTAATGCTCTATCAAAGTCTGTGTAGAACACTTGGATGTAGGAGGGGAGGACTTGGTGGGGTGGAGAGGCATAGATAGAGATTGAGGGAGCCGTGGTGATAGATGATGTTGTGACAGCCATTCGTTTCTTGCTGAGTTTTTTCCGCCCCAGGTCAAGAAGTAGAGTGGAGTGGAGTCAGCGCTGCTATGGGCTGTGATTTAAGGCCTGCGCCGCAAGAGTAAATCGATCTGGAGAGGAAAAGCCTGAGTGGCCAGTAGCTGAGAAGCACATCCAGCAAGGTATCCCTCAGCACCCGGGGAGCACATTACACTCTTTGACAGGACAGGCCTACTGTAGCACTGCCAAAAGCCTCTGCAAGCTCATTCAATCCCTGAGGTAAATCACTACAAAGCATGCTTACCCAGAATTCCTTGCTGTGATACAACTGGCACAAATTATTTGTTTTTCTGTGCAACATCTACCTGCAAAATTGTTGTTTTCTTCTGTAAATTTTATCTGGTTTTGTTGCATACAAGAACGAAACAATTCCTATGAAAGCACATTATAATTTAACAGTGAGGCTGCTCTGTTGTGATGGACCTTAAA
Organism: Chromobotia macracanthus; assembly: GCA_036877525.1. Lineage (NCBI taxonomy): Eukaryota > Metazoa > Chordata > Actinopteri > Cypriniformes > Botiidae > Chromobotia > Chromobotia macracanthus. The sequence goes on along the minus strand of JAZGTH010000078.1, from coordinate 5,839,645 downwards.
CATCTTCTAATAATGTGCTACTGTACATAAGAAAATACAGTACTACAGATGTTATATTGAATGAATCAATTACCATTTGTTGATAAAGATAATGGCCAGATTGCATTAGGCATAGCCACTGTGTCTTTCCACTGTGGTTAATGGTCTTCTACCTCGTTTCATGAGCCAGTTTATCTCTTCTCTAACTGTCAAGGTAACTTATAAATCTAAGCTGAGAACAGCATTAAGTGCCATTGCTGAAGCATGCTTTACCCACTACTGCAAAAGAGAACTAATGGCACTTTACAGATAACAGGACACAAGATCTGTGAGGGCTTTTAGCCTTATCATAAAAAGGTGTTGCATTATTTTTACCATCTGTTTTTGCCATTGCCTCTTTCGTTGTGGTTTTGATTATTGCGTCATTATCAATCATGCAGCCTAAGAATGGTCTAAACATGATGAGGTTGTGGTCTTGTAATAGCTATTAATAATAAATAGTGTTCCCTGAATTACATCTTACTGCGGGATGAGCAGAAAAAACTGTAGGCGTTCTGAGTAAACTGCAAATTACAGTGTGAATGCTTTTACACAGTAATGAAATGCTTTGTGAATGACATCTTTGACATTGGATCTATTAAACTACAGCAATAATCTGAATGGTGTTTACATGCATTTGTCAACTCTCAATAACAGCAAACAGATGCATTATAGCACCATGACCAGGCTTGAATATGGTTTATATTTTAAAATGTTCCTCACAGGAAGTCAAAGTATTTCAGCATTCATTGCCCTCCTTTTAATGAAATCTGTGCAATATGAATTTTCAAAATGAAATGAAATCAAGCTTTGGAGGATATTTAACCTTGTTAATTGTCATTTGTTTTAATAGTTCTGTTCTAGAGCAGGACACTAGGGATGCTGGAGTCTAGTCTGATGAATTGCTGACCTGACCTTTGTCCTTGCTTTTGTGATGCATCATCGCCTGGCTCAACTGCACAAATCAGTACAGAGAACAAATGGAAAGATTATAGGGGTGTGAGGATGGTGAGTTGTCAGTAAAATACAACAGCAATGAGCTGATATATCTGAATGTACTGAAATAAGTCACTGTGATGGACAGATTTTCTGATAAACAGGCAAACACACACATGTACGATTGCTTTAATATTTTAATTATGAGCTAATAATATTTTCTGTTTTCTACCACAAACCTCAACACTCAAACTATCCTATTCATTTTAGGCATCTTAATGCCATTTTCCTCATGGTGACCATTAGCTGGTCTCCAGAATGTATTCAAAACCTGATTCAAAACCAGAATGTATTCAAAACCACACCCACACTGACCTTATTTCCTTCCTTTTGTGTGTCATTCTTTTGCTTTCTTTACATTTGGCTTTCCAAAGTGATATCCTTTTAATATCACCAGGTCCTATAAAGTTACAGATGCATATCAACAATTCTTTAAACTTTGTAAACCAGTTTGTATTTGAAAAACTTAATGTCAGTATTAAATGTCAAACCATGTCTAATGATCAAAGAGCGCTTTAGTCCAAAGACTGTAGAGATATGAGTATGTGGGGTTGCATGTCTGCAGAGAGACAATGTTTGTATTTTCTCGAAATCTAGCCATTGGACATGAATAGCAAAAATTATCATGATGAAATCTTTTGTTAATGTCATTATGCAGTATGTTTTTGATACATCAATTAGTGCTTGAGATATCAGTTTTTGAGCTTTTGTTCTGTTGCATGGATTATCAACAGGTAAGGGCTTTTGAAAAGATGGAAGCATTGTTAGATCAACCATTATTAACGCCCAGGCTCCAGCTTGCCCGCATGATGAAAGAGAACAAATTGAATGTGATGCTAATAGGCATAGATCCACAGCTGTGGTACTGAGGGCCTCTCTTAGTGACTGAGGTTCTATTTTGGTCAAAATTATTGAACTGTGATAGCCAAGAGCACCTAGGATCACCTTTGTCCGTCAGATATTAGCTATGTATCATTTTGACAAGAATCATCATGGAACAGAATTGTGTTTAGACTGAAATTCCAGCACAAAAGGAAGTTTGAATATTACAGCAGTTTCAATGATTAAAACAACCTTTAAGTGAAAGAACAGGGAATAAGACAAAAAAATTAAGGGCCTCCTGGGTCAGAGAAATTATCTATGAATGTTTTCCTGCTTTAAATGTCATCATTTCTGGTCATCATTTTCTGGTAAGAAATCGTAGTGTCCTGGCTTGTCAAATAGTTCCTTTAGAATGCCTTGCTGTTATAAACATATTACAGAATTACATGATCAAATTACATGATTAAGCTGCAGTTCATAACTTTTTTGGGTTAAAACTGAACAAAATCAGTTATTGAGCAAGTACATAAGAAGTCAGTGTTGAAAACGGTCTCCTTACCATAACCGTATTTTCAATGGTAAGTTTGTTTAAATGATTTATAATTTGAGCTGTTTGGTCCAATTTCCTGGGAAATGTCAGTTTGACCTCAACATACAAAGAAAAGTATGTAAAGTTACCTGCAGTTTTATGGTTCAAATAGAGATGGTGGCAGAGAGGCAAAAGTTACAGGTTGCAGCTTTAATATTGTATTTATTTATTTATGTTTATTTATAGAATCATCTATGCAATTATTTGATGCTATAATATGTTGTTACTGTGTGCAGCACAGAGTGTAAATTATATATTAGTAGTTTATTGTTATAGCCTTTATTATTTCCCTTGAGACTGGTAGGATGAATGCTTTGAGCATTAGAGCTTTATTGCATCTCAAAGCTGAAAAGTCACCTCAGTGCATTATAGATTGTGACCAGCATTGCACATATAACCATATTTAATATGGGGATCAGTGTCATTCATATTCACTAAGATAATAACTGTGTGAAAGAAGAACCTTTTCAAAGAGCCTTTGTTGGCCTCAGCATGCAGTAGAATGAAGGAGTAATCCTCATACATATTGTTAAGAAAATAATTAGATTTTAAAAAAAGTATATCTCACTGTCATGATGCTCGGTTGTTTTGGGGAGTTGCTAGGTGGTTTCGTAGCCCAGATCAAAAGATTTCCAGCTCCAAATGTCTGTAGCTATACAGTAGGGTACTTCTTCAAAGTGTGGGATTTGTTCACTCCTCTTTCTTTGTTCATGTCTGTAGCATAAACACTGGTACATGTTACGTGGTCAAGTTTAAAGGGCAGCTTTTTTGCTTTTTAATTGTATTTTCCTTTTTGTGTAACTTGTGTAACTCTAATTTAACTCTTTGCATATGTAAATGATTCTCAGATACTAAGTCAAAGGGAGTTTTTCTTTTTCTGAACCGCCTTATTCATAGTCCTGTCATTATTTCCGTAACATAGTACATAGCTATGTTACATATTTGCATAATGCCCTCCTAGCAGCAAACAAAGCAATAATGCAGACAGGGAGAACAATGTTTCTATTTGACCAATCACAAGCAAAAGAGCAAGCTGACCCATCAGAACAGGTCTGGCATTTCAGAAGCACGGCTTTAAATGGGAAGATGCTATGTTCATGTGACATCATTTGTTCAAGCAATCATTTGGTCTATTAAAGCTTTTGACTGTGCTATAATCAGTTTGCAACAATGCCAACTTATGCTACCTGACAGGAACTACACCCCTACAAATTCCAACAAAACACCTTTGAGCCCTCATAACAGTTTCTGAGAATTGACTGTGAGAAGAATCAGGAAGTCAGGGAAGGACAGAGGTCTGCTCGTGATTGTGGTATGAACAGCGGCCAGTGAGTGGGTTCCTCCTGCCAGGTGCATCTGGCAGAGTGAATTAAGGGACTGATTTACTTCACCACAGTAGTACAGTTGGTTATGCAGTACTTTGTATGAATCACGCAGAGTCCTTCTGGGAGGGGGGTGGGGTTGCCACTTTGCACAGCAACTTCTGTCCTCTCAGCATCCTTCTTTCATAACAGCTTGGAGTCTTTAATCTGCAACTGCCTTTCCATGAAATGTCCTAAGGCTGAAAGTTAGGATATTTAAACCATATATCATATGTGCATACCCACTATACATAAACCTCAAGCTATTTTAAAGATGCTTGAAATGTGGAAAAATCAATACTGCACATAAATAATTAACAACGCAGATAAAACATATAACAAAGGTCATATCTAGTCTGGTTACATCCAGTCAATACTGGTTTTCTGCACACTTGCAAACTGTACACTTTATTATTACATGTAAATGCATTAACAAAAGCTAAATTCATAATCAGAAAGTGATTACCATTAAAGAGGAAGATTATATATGATTACATTGAATTGCAAGGAAGAATTGTGGAGAAAAATGACAAGTTCATGAGAATGTCCAGTGCATTGGTCTTGGTCTGTTGGCTTTGTGAAGGAAAATCTCTTCAGGAGAGAGATTACATGTGCTGCAGGTTAATGTGCAGAGTCAGTGTTCCAGAGCAGTGCTGACACCTGACAGATGCCACTGTAGATCTTTTCCTTCACTTTGTGCATATGGAACAACAATGTGTGTGTGTGTGTGTGTGTGTGTGTGAGAGAGAAAGAGAGAAGCAGGGAGAGAGAGAGAGAGAGATGAGGGTCTAGTGGGGTGTTTTCTGGCATAAGTATGGTTGTCCTTAAAATGTACTGAGTATAAAACATTCTTGTGCATGTAATCCATCGAGTTGGTTTATGTAATTGATCCAGCTGTACTGACAGACATATTGAGCTCATGGGCTGTTTGTTCTCATACTTCTTGCTGTGGCCTCGAGGCTTCAGCAGAATGCAGAGATCTATCAAAAACAGGTTTTAGTATTACAGACAGTTATTCTATTAGCTAAAGTTGCATTGTAAACAAAATCCTCTGAGGAAAAAACACATTTATATTAAATCCGATTTTGCACACAATGTTCTAAAGGATGTTAACAGCAACGCTATTAATATGTCACTTTCAGTAAATCTGGCACTTAGTTACAAGTTGGTAAACAACAATAGATGTTTCAAATCTGAGCTTATGTAATGAAATGCTACTAAGCCTAATATCTTTAGAATCCCTGGATAATCAATTTGAATACAAAGCTAAGTAAACAAATAAGTAAACATGCTGGTAAGCCACAAATAAATGCTAACTTGTTAATTAAATATTATGTGTAATCTGACTCAACAACCGCAGACTTTATCCAGGCTAATTGAATCAGCCTCAAATCATAATGGTAGCAATCGGTTTATCTCCTAACCAAGCCTAGCACATAAAAGCACTCTGACCTAGTCATGCTTTTGTCCTGGTCTCACTTACCCTCCAGGTATTTCATTAAGTCACTAATCATGTTTAGTACAGTCATCAACAACAGATGTTTCACATAAATGAGGTTGAAGGCTTAATTACACATAGGAGCATGGATACATTATACATCAAGTACATGTACAGAACCTGTAAGTAGTGTTATGAAGGCATCAGGTTCACACATTTCAGATTCATTCCAAAACAGAATCATATTCTCAAAATAGAATAGTTTTGATTTCATTCCAAAGATATTGTGTACATTGGACCTCATTCCTTAACCACATGTAATGTGCAGTGAATGACAGCTTTTTAAATACATCTTAATATTAATATTATTATTAATACTAATATTTAATATTAATAATATAAGGTAATATTCTCTATAAATACTCTTTTATATTACATACATTATATAAAGGTTTCAAAAGCCTTAATAAGCAATGTATCCACCTTCAAAGTTCACACCCATTACAATATATTTCTTGTGCACAATTTACGTTTTAACAATTAAATGCACCCTAAGCCACAAACCTCTAGAATATGTTTGGAATATGATTATTTGACTGAAATGTCAGATAATCCAACATGATGAGTGGATGCTGTCTTTCTCCTCTAATGCAACAATACAGCAACAACCCCAGTTTTACCTATTCAGCCTTTCCTCATTTACTTATGCATGCAGAAATCTGACATTTCCAAACAGTAAAGAAATTGTGAATGCATAAAATCCCCAGCTGTCTTTGATCTAATTAAGCTGAGTTTTTTATTTCCTGTTTGTCATTTCGATTCAGTCTATAGCGCCGCAGCCAGGCGCAGCCATTGCTTGTGCTGAGCCTTGAAATCCAGACATGATTGCGCACATGTGAAAGCTGTGAGAACATATGCCCACCAGCAACACTGCATTATCATACCCTCTCAACTGTGGTATAGCCATCCCTGCATCACAATCCTCCTGGGACTCTTAAAACACTCAAGGAGGGCCTTGGCCATAAGTCGAATAAAATAAATTTAATTTTTCAAGCTTTTAATTTTAATAGGTCTTAATATAATTGCACTGCATTTAATAAAACCGCAGAGTCACACTTTGCAGTCTTAGAGGTCTGGAGAGCAATCAGCCCTTAACCAGCTCTGTAGTGTCATGCAATGCCAGAGTATGACTGAAAACCCTACAATGGTCCTGCCAGTACTTTTTGAAAGATTTCTGTCCACTCAAGAATTTGAGCAAAACAAATGGCAGCGTATCTATACAAATGCTTTGTATAGATTATTGCTTTTACAGTATGTGGGCCCTCTGGGTTGCTTCCCATTAGCTGTGGAGTTGCATTGCCACCTTGTGGTTGTTTTATAAAATCATAAATTCATTATCACAACTAAGAGTCTTAAGGAATACAACTTTAGCACTTACAGCAGGAGGAACATTTTTAGGAGGAACATTTAAAATTGTTTCTTTATTCCGGCCTGTTACATCTGATCTGAGCAATTATCAGGCGTGAGCCAAAATTTGTGGTTTATAACTATATGCTTAAGCTACAACTTCCTACCCACACCTTTGAATCACTATTTAATAAAGAAAATTAAATCACAGTGGGGGCTTATAAAACAGGAAAAGATCCCATAGACTTTGTTTTTCCAGTTCTGCCCCTACTGGCACTCAGGCACGCAAAAGTGTTTTAGAGTAGAAGTCCTTCCCTTAGCAGCTGTTCAGTGATGATCATTTATTATTTCCAAGAAATTCCACCAGCACTTCAGAGTTAAGACCAATGGAATGTGAACTTCTGTGCAACTGGAACAGAACATAAAAACATGACATGGAAATATTTAAAATTGGCTTAAAATTGTGGTGTCTTATTTGTGTTTATCATATCTTTCACATCTATAATATTCATGTATTTCATATTTACCTTTAGCAGTGTCTCATGAGTCAGTATCATACAAAGTATAAATGACTAATCTTTTTTGACAGTGAATTAATTCATTCAATTCATTCATTGCCACTAACACTTTATTCAGTGTACAGACTGAATGTATGTTGCTTTCATAAAGCAGGAATTGGCTTTATAGTCATTGTCCATGAGATAGTTCTCTAAGGAGAGGCACTTTAAACAGAGGATTGCCATTGGCTGAAAAATGAATAGACATACTGGGAATCTGGGCAGTGCCATCAGTTCTGCCCTCCACAAACAGTCTGGACATCTGGCTGCCACCTTCAGTGTAGAAAGACAGTGTGGAATTTACTGTCCCATATTCAACCCAATATTCAACCCCAGTATTCCCAATATGATTTGATATGGGACAGTACTGGCCATTAAAGAACTCAATCACTGTTGTTGCTGACAAAAGGATGATGATATCTGACAATCATCATAGATTTCATTCATCTCTGTTACAGGGTTCTCCTTCCTTTTAGACAGTGTAACAGATTAGTACATATAAACTATTAAATACTTTTAGGAATAGTTTAGGATAGTTTCACTGTTAGGAATGTTAACTGTTGTCCGACTCTGTGTATATATTTCATTTTTATTTATTTAATCTGTAAATTTAATTTATTTTCAAACAATATCCAATATTTACTCAGTCCTATTTATTCATTTATTTAGTCATTTTTTTTAATTTCAGACAATGGGTGGCAGCAAACCAACAATGTAACAACGTAGGTAACGTATGTATTGTAGCTATTCGATTTCTTTAATACTTAAATCTGACATGCACAAATAAACACGATTTCCTTTGTTATATTTGCCTCACAGTGGACTTTTGGAGGCTCACTGTCCTCCGTCTTCGTCAGGTCATTAAAAAAATATAAAATCGGCTATTCTGATTGTTTGAGCACAATCCATATGTAATGGTTAAGTGTGAATAGTGATAGGTGTGCAAACTTCCACTCACATTGTTATACATAAATGTTCGCCAGTGTTGCACCAATTTAAGTTAGTAAGAAATAAGCAAACATCTGTGACCTATGAAAACATACTACAAAGCTCTCACCAAAAGTTGCCCCAAAAGTGAACTTAATTAAGTTATTCAGAGCTGCTATCTTAAAAAGAGAGTATAGCCCCGCTACATGAATGAACACCAAAAAAACTGTCACAGAATTCCAATTAGAATCAAACGAACTGTCTGCAGTGCAGGTTACAAGTATGAAGGAGCATAAATCCTCTGAAAACTTCTCTGAAAATGTTTGATGTTTCTCTGTAATTCTGCACTTTGTAGATAAGGCCCAACTTCCAGACTGGTTTGTTCATCACACAAACCTACCACAGACTTACCATAGTACACACGTCGTGTGACTACTTTTTCTGTGCTTTTGTGTTTCTTTTCAGAGCCTGACAGATAATCAAGATTTCATAATTATTATTCATACAAATGACTAGAGTTGTTCTAGGCTCTGTAGTCTTGGTTCTGGCAAATGTTGATTCTTCATTATGCTCTGCCCTGCGTTTTAAACAATTTGGTGTTGTGATGTTGCTGCTGTTGCTTCCAGGAGCTGAGCCAGAGGGTCTCCAAAAATACTTAAAATTAGATGCCCAATCCCACATGTTGCCCTCAGCTAGAATAAAGGAAACTCATATAGGTAATAAAAAGCACTTTATTGGCAAATCTTATGGGTTAAGGGCGTTACAAATACGTTTGTTGTAGATAAAGCACTGACTCAATAAGGAGAATTTAAATGCTTATTATAAATTATACACAGATGTCTTTTAAAGAATTTGATGTCATTTACTGTGTGTTGGCTTCTGTTTTTTCTATAACTTGTTGAGATCTTGTTATTTTTTATTACCTAAGCCCTGCTTTGCAAACAAACACAAACATTCTGGAAAAATAAAAGAAGAAACTATTAAAATACTTATTAGTCACACCTATTACAAAACAAAACAAGAAAAATAATTTTGTTTTGCTACTTTCCAGTAAGTAACAAGGACGTTTTTTAATATAATGTCATGTCACTTCCTTTTCATAACAAAACTTTATTTTTTAAATAAGCATACATATACATAATAAATAATGTACTATATATCCACTAATTACATATATTTCAGACCTGTTCCCTAAATTCTGTTTAGGCCTAATAATTACATATATAAGCAGTTGTGGCATTTTGTTAAAACTGCTGAGTACAGTTTTTTGTATGTGTGCAAATATGGAATCAGAATGTAATAGCTATTTGAACCATCATTTTAGCTCAGAGCAAACAGATTATTATATTGTATGTCTTTCTAATCTTGATTCCGTTCTTCATGATTTAGGAACTTGATTAGCCTTGGAGGAATTGGAAGCTTGTGGATTTTCCTCAGTCTGTTCATCCCGAGCAGTCTGCGGATTTTCAGTCTGCAGAGCTGCAACAGTGGGCGTGGTGGCACTGCAATTAGAACCGGCAAATGAATACGCAGGTGACTGAGGTCATTTGCATATATGAAAAATTAAAGCAGCAGGTATGGTGAGAGGTATGGGTGCACGTACTAGCTTTCTCTTTGATGCAGTTCCAATCGGGGTAACTGTCCAGATGTTCCATGAGCCTCGCGCACAGTTTCACATGCCCAACGTAATCAAGAAGCACGTCTATAATCGGCCCCGCCCAGTGGGAGTAACTATCAGTGGAGATCACCTCACAAAACTAGCAATGAAAATGGAAAATAAATTGTTTCATACAAAAAATATTCACAAATTTGTGTAACCTGTTTGTTTCACACTACCCACTTGAACGCAGGTCTTTTGGGTTACTTCATCACGGTCATCCCTGTAAGTACGTCTCGTCTTTATTGGTGGATGAGGATTGTTGCCGTAAACACAATTGAAACACGACAGGGCGTCGCAGCCGTGGTCCATCAGATACTTCAGTAAGGTCAGGTACTTCATGCAGAACATAACAGTGGCTGGAAAGGTGGTTGGGTGAGTGGGGATGTAAGCATTTACATTAGCTCCATGTTTCACCAGCAGAGTCACTGTCTGTATGCAACCCTGTCTCAGGGCTACCAAGAGTGGGTTGAATGTGTCCAGGTTTGGATTAGCTCCAGCCTTCAGGAGCATGGTGGTGGCATCGATGTTGTTGTTTATGACGGCAAAATAGAGAGCCGTGCTGCGTCGATCTTCGTACATTTTGGAGTGATCCTCGGACAACATGGCATTGATATCAAAACCAGCCTCAATCAGCAGCTCCAGAACATCGTCTCTGTTGCGCTCCGCTGCTAAATGGAGAGGGCTGATGCCGGACCGTCTAACTCTGGCTTTACTTGTGGCTGGGATGAGCATAGACACTATTCTGAAAAATAAATTTTTGCGTGTTACCTAGATTGCCTTGTGTGATTGGCCAGGTTTCGGTTCCAAAACTAGATTTTAGATATTGTGTTAGAATCGGACATTGTTAGATCATGAAAAATTATTTTATAAGATGATTAATTAACATTGTAAACTTCTAAAAAGCGGGTGTGTAATGAAATAATGACATTTTAAAGGAACATTTGTCAAGTATTATGGTATGAAATGATTAGATTTATTGTTAGGCAAGTAATATACCCTATACACAACTTAACTAGAAACAGAGTTAGGTTAGGGTTACAGGTTAGCACCCTCTTGTCACAGCACTGTTTTAAAGCAGCCATTGAGACTTACTTAGTTGCACTGACATTTTTGCGGGTACACCCGTAAGTGAGGAGGTCTTTGCTGAAAATTAATGCAAGATCATGAGATGTACTAAACCTGAACTCTGAAGAACCAATGGCCTCTGCATACAAACAAGTTGTTCAGACCAACTTTGACCTGAGAACATTCTTCCCAAAGCATATCACCTTTATTATATTTACAAATGACTTAAGGGAATTCTGCATACCCATCATTGCCACGCTGCGCAGCAATATGAATTGGTAGCAGTCCTGTTTTGCCAGGCTTGTTTGCATCTGCATTTTGGGATAGAAGAAACTCAACAATGTTCTCATGGCCATTCTTACAGGCCTCAAAGAGTGCCGTGGCCCCATCTGCTGCCTGGCTGTTGAGATCAGCACCTGATAAAGCAATGAAATTTCACAATTTTTGAGAGGTTTTTTATTAAACTGCATGCTATTAAAATAAAATAAACTACTTCATTACCATTTTTTAAAAGGAAACGAAGTGAATCCACTTTTCCGCTCTGGGCTGCCACAAAGATAGGAGTGATTCCATAATTGTTGGGTATGCTGATCTTGGCTCCAGCTTTTACCAGAATCTCACAGATTTCCACATTGTTTCTGCACACAGCCTCATGAAGAGCGGTCCAGCCTTGAATGCATTTCTTATTCACCGATGCACTGTGATTCAGTAGCATGGCAACCATTGCCGGGTTCTCCTTCTCACAAGCTGCAGATGTATAAAGTTTATACAGTTACTGCCGAAGTACACTGGATGAAGTGTAAGAATAAAGATTCTATATGAAATAGCTTGTGGCACAGTGGTTAAAGGGCTGGGCGGGTATCCAAGGTTATTAAAGAGGTACAGTCATATATTGTACAGTAAGAGCTTTTCACCATCATACTTTTACTAGGCACTTACCTCAGGTCAGTCAATACGGATTGTCCTTATAGTAAGTGTCACTTTGGATAAATGTAGTTAAATAAGTTCCTATTCATTTAATATTACCTTTGTATAGTGGAGTCTCTCTGTCTTTATTGGCAATATCAGGGTCAGCCCCTTTCCCAAGAAGACACTCTGCACATGCAAGATGATCCCTGGCCACAGCTAACATTAAAGCAGTCTGATCCTTTAAAGTGCGCTGGTTAATCATCCCAGGTTGAGCTATGAGAATAGAGTTCATAAACAAAGTAATAGCAATGTGTTAGAGCTCTGTTAAATTAAGTTATAAGCAGGAATTCTCAAATGAATGGGAATTGCACTCTACCTCTCAGGAGAATTTTAATACATTGATCTTGTCCGTAATATGCCGCTTCATGCAGAGGCATCCATCCGCATTTGTTTGCTTTGAGAAGATTGCACCCGGATGTTTTAACCATTAGCCTCACTGTTCCTACATCTCCTTCCGAAATGGCCTTAACAATAGGATCCATCTCCCTACAGAATACAATAATTTATTTTAATTTATCATGTGATGCTGGTAAATGGATGATAAATATACCTCTCGTATACCTATCATCCCTGTTGAAAAGACCAGTATTGTTCTCCAAAATGGACTCCTTAACTAGCTTACCCAACAATCTTCCTTTGGTCAACCAGCTTCATAATTAAGGCCATACTGGTTGATCAGCATAGCTCTGCTCATCCACCACTAACCGGCATAAACTGCATGGAAATTCATGTTGGTCTTTTCAGCAGGGATGTAAATCATAAAAACAGTCTGTCTTTTATGTTTGAACGTGGTAATTTAAGAGATTACTAACTCCTCAGTCTCAGGTGTAACCTGAATAGAGCCATCGTATCTTCGGTAAGCCACCATCCGCTTGCCATAACCAGTCGTGAAGTGACTCACTGAGCACACAGCTGAAAGTTCTCTTTTGGAGAGAAAAATAATGTTAATATAAATTAACATTAAATTGAAAAAAATAAGGAATTATATATGTGTGTGTGTGTGTGTTTTCTGTGAAGTGGCTTTGCTATACATACCAAATGAAACATTAAAGTGTCTGCCGCATGGTTAAGTGTAATGTTAATGTAAACATCTCGCAACAATGGTCCAGCTGCTTCACTGGAAGAGTTTAAGCTCTCTAATGGCAGATTACAGGAAAAATTCAGACAAGTGCACTGGGGCACAGAAAGGCTAGTGTCTCTATTTATAAACACTGTGGCATGTGTAATGTTGGCTGCTGCCAATAAATGAAGCAGAACAGGTGTAAAGCAGTTGTGCCAGACATTAAAGTGCTATGCAATATCTGTAAGTGATATACAGATATCTCTATGTGAAGTCTGACCCAATGCATCATCAAAGCATGACTTGGCAACACATTAACCAGCGTGCTGTGACCCTACAGTGTATCTCGCTGTTTTACATTTATGAATGTAGCTCAATGAAAATGACCTCAGATCCTCATTGTTCTAGTATTTGAGAGTGTTCCTGTAGCTCAGCTGGTAGAGAATTGCATTAGTAGTGCCATGGTTGTGGCTTTAATTCCCAGGAAATGCATAAAGTGATAAAACCTTTTATGTACCTTTAGTCTCTTTGAATAAAAGTGTCGGCCGAAATGCAAAATGTAGCACCAAAAGGTGTTGGTCTCAGTTGTTAATGTTTCAGTTGTTATTTTCTGTATTGCAAAAATAAAAAAACATTGCAAGTACGTTTTTTATAATTATTCACTAAAAGTCCCTGCTGGTGACACTAAGCAAGTGTCATTTACGACAACACCTCTTTTCTACTTGCATGAAACACACCAAACTTTGTACCTAGGTGGATTGGCAGGACACGCAGCTGGTTCAGGCTGCTGCTGAGGGCGAGTTGATGACGCAGCTGGGCTTGAGGATGTTGGCCTGCTTATAGCAGCGGAGGTCTTAATGCTTTCAGTTCTCGATCCAGAGCTGTGGGCATCAGCGAGGCTGCGCTCAATCGCCAGCTGTAGGAGCTCATCATCTGACAGGTTGCTATAGAGACTGTAGTCAACTAATTCCATGCCGGTGGCGGTGGAACCTGACCTGGACACGCTGGCCGCTGCCATGATGGATCCTGAGACAATCACAACAGTCACTGTAAATAAAAGCTACATACTGGACTAACATCTAGTATAGCTTTGCATGGTGTTTTTTATGGTATTACTGCAGATTTCTTATAGTCATGTTTTGTAAAATGTTATCTTCTTTCTAAGCGCCATCTCCATGTAAGCTGGAATGATATATCTTGCTTAATATAATACATTTCATATATCATGTTAATTGACTAAATATTGCATAGTCTCAAAAGTACAGACTGTTTTATTAGGCTGCCTGGATACATGACCTTCTCATAAACCACTGAGATATGATTGAACCTTCGCATGCAATGACAGGTATTTGTGATGCACATCCATTTCTTCACGGGTTCAAATGTGTTGTAAGTCACATCAGTTCTGAGAATTTGCAATACCATGTATTCTGTATTCAATGTTACTTTACATATTTTATTACTATCCTGTGTTCTGTGTTCTGTTTTCTTTTCATTATATGTTCTTTATTATAAGCTTCTTTGTACACCAACATTGCTACATTGCTACACTCTATCTATATATATATATATATATATATATATATATCAGTTTGAATTGAATCGACTTCAGTAATATTACAGAAAGTCACATTTGTTGAAATATATGATCTAGTTAAGTCATGAAACTGGGCGCAGGCTGATCCTAGTCTAGTTCCTAGTCTTATGACATGCCAGCCAATCAGACTGCACATCGGTGTGACTATGATTTGTTTTCCAGGTCATTTTAAATAGTCTTGTAAACATGCTGTAAGCAATATGGCGCAACACACTATCAAACCTCTAACAATCACCCGCCTCCCACCTCTCTGTTTATCACTTCCATGATTACTGCAGCCTGTGTGTTTTAGCAGTAGCAAGTCTTCATGCTTGCTCTGTAACAGCAACAGCATCAGCGTACGCAGATCTAGTGTGCCAAGACCAAACATGTCATGACCATTAACATGCTAAAATCTATCCTTTCAAATTGAAACTAATGAAAATGTGTCACTTCTTATGACATTACAAGTTGACAGTATATGAAAACATGGATAACAAAAAGCTTTGTCTTGTTTTCCAGCAAAACAATCTCAAATTGTATGTCATATATGCTAAAAATCAGAGCTTTTGCACACATGTATTACACTTTTAATGGCTTACAGAGGAGAAATATGCGTGTAGACACCTCAAGTACTGCAGGGCACAGTGAATTTCCTTTGAGTGTTTTCAGTCTGCAAATCTTTTGTTTAACTCATTTATACTATCAGCATTTTAACATGCATAATATAAATAAAACTGACAAATTCATACACATTATTTGATATTATTATTATTACACTATACAGTATAGTCTACACTATACAAAGCACAGAAAACACATTATGAGCAAACAAACAAAAACTTGGTACTTACCCACTTCACAGTGTTTTTTCTTTATTTCCTGATTTTAGTAAAGCTCCCAAGCAAAGACAGTTGATTTGTTTATCCTAACTGTCTTGTTTAGCACAGTTGGCATCTGCTTGCACTGAGGCCTCTTTAAACTCTGGAAAGAGAGACCTTTAACTGTCACCCCACACCCGACTGTCAGAGCGAGTTTCTGGAGAGCACACGTGATATGCAGGGTGCCAGGGTTTTTTACCTTTTAACTTTGGCTGCTCTTGAAGTATCAGATCTAGATTATGAAAAAGGATGTGGGACAGAGCAGTAATTAAGAGTTCTTGTTGCCTTGAGGAATAGTCTAGCAGAAAATACCTAATACAGAAGATTTTGAATACTGAAATGCATTTAGGAAACCTAGAAATTAATGGATTTGTATCAATAATGGTTGGACTTCCCTTCCTACATAACACTTTATTGGTTTATATTGTTCTGCTTAATGAAGCCTTTAGTTTGTAACTGGGTTAAATTGTTAGCCTGCATTTGCTGTGTCAGGTTACAGATGTGCCAAGGCTATGAGACAAACAAGACATTGTGTGAATACCTGTTCCTTATTTATAGGCAAAGCTGTTATGTTAAGGTCAAGTGGGCATACGATGAAGGTTATGATCTTTCATACTTTCTGGTTTGACATGATTAATTAAAAATAACACTGAATAATGAAGGGGGTGTAAATTGATCAGTGTAGATTAGCACTGTAGCATTTATGTGCCTTTGCTGTTCATCAAAAGGTCTTCCAGGGTCACACAGGAGGATATCTTAGACTTCTGCACAGACACCACCAAAGAAACTTCTTGGTACTGCGTGACCTTTGTACACTGCTTTGCTTGCATTAACTGTTTTAATCATTCTCAATTTCATATGCTGTGTTTTTGTTTATACCTTGTTTATAAACTAAAATGTAACTAATTTAAATTATTTAAATCTGTATTATTTTTTTTATTTTTAAAGGACCGAGAAAAAAGTTCACAGCAAAAATAAAACAGCAACATGGTGACCGAGGTTATATAAATGGTTTATATTGACGCACCTGTGTAAGCATTTGAGCTATGGTTGGCTAATTATAGAGCTTATCTAAAACACAGTTAGCCTGAAAAACATGATCTATCAGTATGATCTTTTAAATTCAGCTAATTTATGTCCTCATAAATGTGAAAGACAGCAAAGAAATTCTCAAGCAAACAGAAACCACTACAGCAAATTTACAGAATAAGCTCATAGCTGATACACACAAAGCTGTACAACAGTTCTCTCTTGTTGCAATTTACAGTACATCATTGTTGATTCATTTACAGTAACTGTACTCTGTACATCCATATGATATGAATAAAAGTAATTAAAAATATGAATGTTCATCACAGGATGTCCTCAAATGATTCTCGCTCGTAACTCAAAAAATGAATTAATCTCTGTGGTAGAGGAAGAGTGTTGATTCTGTTCAGTCTGTGGATTCCCAGTTGTTGCCGAATCTTCAGTCTGCTCAGGTGCATTAGGGTGCGAGGATAAACTGCAATAAAGATCATGTAGTTTACTTACTTTTAAAATAATTTGCATCAATAATCAGGCTATTTTGCAAATGAACAGATAAAGAAGAGTATTCTTACTGGATTTTTCTTTAATAAGCGCCCAATCTTTGTTGCTGTCCAGATGTTCAGCTATTCTAGAGCAAAGTTTAACATGACCCACATAGTCAAGTAACATGTCTATGATAGGTCCCACCCAGCATGTGACTGAGGGAGCAGAGATGATCTCACAAAACTGAAACAAAACAAAGATTTTATGTTAAAGACAATCATATATAGAAAACTATATATATTAAGAGAAACATAGGGTAAGCAGTATAAAAAAGGAAAATAAAAACATGGATTAGGTGTCATCAAAAAAAATCCCCTACCTGTACACAATAATCTGATGGTTCTTCATTTAAATAATATAATGATTCTCTTCCATTTCCTCTTAATGTAATAGGGGGATGAGGCTTACTTCCATATTGACACTTAAAACATGATCTTGCATCACAGCCGTTGTCCAAAAGTATCTTCATCATTGGCAAATACTTAACACAGAAAACCAAAACTGCAGGAAAGGTGGTGGGATGGGTTGGAAGTAGGGCATTGACATTAGCACCATGCTTAATCAGCAAAGACACCATTTCCAAACATCCTTTCCTCGCTGCCACTAGCAAGGGGTTAAAAAAGTCCAGGTTTGGGTCAGCGCCTGCCTCTAATAGCATGCTAGCTGCCTCAAGATTTCTGTTCACCACAGCTGAGTACAGAGCAGTGCTTCTGCGATCTTCATACATTTTTGACCAATCATCTGAGAGCATTGCATTGACATCATATCCTGCCTCGATTAGAGTTTCTAGAACGTCATCTCTGTTCCGTTCTGCCGCAAAATGGAGGGGACTGATGCCAGAGCGTCTTACTTTGGCTCTGCTGGTTGTAGGGAATAGCATAGCAACAATGCTGATGAAGAAGGGATAATAAGATATTTATTTCCTTAAAAACAAATCAATCCTTGGAAATTGTGAGTGAAAGATAAACAAAATTAGCATGAAAGTCTAAAAGTCACATTTTTGGAATTGGATATGGAATAAATTGTTATAGCGCTAACCTTTCATGACCATTCTTTGATGCAACATGAATAGGAAGTAATCCAGTCTTGTTGGCTTTGTTAACGTCAGCTTTTCTTGACAGAAGGATCTCAACAGCTTCATCATGACCATTCTTAGAAGCCTCAAACAATGCTGTGGCACCATCATTCGCCTGGGTATTGATATTTTCCCCTAAAGAACAGAACTGAGTTAATGTCTGTTAAAACTATTAATATTATCTATTAATATTAATATTTACTTTAAGAGCAATTCTAACTGTACCTTTCACAAGCAGGAAATTAAGCACTTCGACAGCACCACACTGAGCAGCCGTAAACAGAGGATCAATTCCATAAATATTTTTGGCCCTTATATTTGCACCTGCTTCTACCAACATCTTACAAATCTGTAGGTTTTTGTTCCTCACTGCTTCATGTAGTGGAGTTAAACCTTGGATACAGGCTTTGTTTGTTGCAGCTCCAAATTTCAAAAGAAGCTCCACTATTGCTTCATGTGCTTTGTCGCACGCTATAAAAATCAGTCATGTGGTTATTAAAATATATTATTAATGCTAGCTAATAAACTTTTTAAAACTTAAAATATTTACCTTTGTTCAGTGGTGTCTCAGATTGGTTATTCGCAAGATTGGGATCAGCGCCTTGCTTCAACAGATATTTGACACAAGAAAGATGTTTGTGACTGACGGCCAGAAGAAGCGGTGTCTGATTCATATTCGTTTGTTTGTTGATTGTGTCTGGCCTGGCTGTGGGAGATGTAACACAGAGCAACATTGAGCTCCTGGGACTGATTTGTGAGCATTGAGTGCATTCTGAACTGATTCAGTATTCACCTTCGAGTAAAATCTTAAGGCATTCAACATGGCCATAGTGTGCACACTCATGAAGAGGAATCCAGCCGTCGTTATTGGGTTCATCAAGGATATGAAGTTTTAAATGAATGGTGTCTCTTAAAGCCTTTGCATCACCTCTCCATATAGCAGAGAGAAAAGGGTCTAAATGACTGAAAGAACAAATATGTGAATGATTCTTAAAAATGGAAGGCTTGTGGATCCATCCAACTATCCATCATTCATTCATTCTTTCTTTTGTCCAAATTTTTACTTATTTGGAATACATTGAGATCGTGGTCATTAGATGTTGTCATTTTCTGTCAATTCTATCTAAATTGAATGAGGTCTTTCCTGCCACTCACTTCACAGGCTCCAACGTGACCCGCAGATGTCCATTATGCCTTGTCCAGGCAATCACCTTGTCTTCATTTTTATTGAAGATATCATGTGAAATATCTCTGTTGATTTTCACACACTGATTCTCACTGAAAAGACATTTAAAAAGTTTATTACATGGCTCTCTTGAATATTTGGTTCTGATTGGTCAATTGGAACAGAGAGATCTGTAATTCGCTAATAACATCTGGGTACTGTGAAATCATTTTGACCAGTATACTTATATGTTTAATGTTTCACTCCCATGTCTTTTTTCATACCAACATAAAAAACAGATTGCCACCAAAAAATTTCAAGTCAATATATTTGTGTCCAAGAATAGCCGTGTAATAAGAGGGATAATGTACATTCAGACGGTTATTAAAACAAAGCCTGTGTGAAGGGTTCTTGTATCACCCTGAAAGGATTTATTTTGTGATAGCAACCGGCTGGATGTGATATTTCCTAATATTCCTGATAGTGATTCCTTATTTGAATGATATAGTAGTGTATGACTATAACAACAAAATCACCTGCAAGGGTTGGCAGAGGAAGTCTCAGGGGGCCTTGATGGGTTAGGGTTGCATGGTGGCCGTTGGCAGGGGTCAGCTGGCATTGTGTGGGCAAGAATTTGTCGGATTTGCCATGGGCTCAAATTGGTTTCAGCTAGACTTCTTTCGATAGCTAACTGCAACAACTGTTCATCAGACATATGTGCATAAGCACTGTAGTCTTCCTCAGTTTCATTCTTTATCCTTGAAACAGCCACTGGCGCTCTGGCGACTGCCATTTTGCACCTGCAGTAGTTAAACACTTAAAAATAATAAACGTAAACATCAAAATGATCTCAAAGACAAAACTTGCTTTAAATTGGTGAAGTATCAAGCGATTTTCCTCTTCCTGCAAATCATAGCAAAATATTGCATAATGTGAACAATGGTGGCTTAAAGTAATATTCAATTAAAATGAAAGAACTTTTTCTTAAAGTACATTTCAAATAACTATTTTGCTAAGTTTATAAGTCTATCTATAATCTATAGTCAATCTATAAATAAGAAGTCTACCTACCTTTTCAAAAAATTATCAATAATAATTAGGTCACGAGGTGTGTGATGTGTCTGTGCTTCAGGAAGCCTTCGGTCTCCTCTGCAGCTTATTGCTGTGTGATGCCTTTAAGAAGAGTCTGCTGAGAGGTCTTGATTTCATGTCATGGTGTAAACAAATAGATTATATTATTTATATTTATAGCCTGGCTTGAATTAACATCATGAGAGCATGTCTGGTTTAAATGGCCTGATTTTCATTGCATGTGTGTCAAAAAAAGATAGTGAAACTTCACCACTGAAATTCAGTCTTCCCCCTGAAAATGGAAAGAAAATTTTGCAGCAGTGCTATATATTCAATAATTAAATATGCAATATTAAGAATATTATACTGAAATTAGCAATCTATGAAGTTTTCTGTAAACATTTTAAACATTTTGTCACATAAATTATTTTTCACATATAATGTTCATTTTTGTTTGTACATCTAACAAATAAGGTGAGAGTTTTCTTCTATGGAGATACTCTCCTAATATGCTGTATAATACCAATGCTACCCTATATGAACTTACTGTACATAGTACACTATATGAACTTACTGTACATAGTACAGTAAGTTCATCTTCCTGCTGTATTCTATAGGGACATCATACCTATAGGGATGTGTCCTATAGGGATATATCATACCATGCTACCCATTGTGCCGCACTGTACTATTCTTTATTTACAAATGTATGTTGCTTGTCTATGGTAAGCCATTACGTGGTGTAATGTCCGAGCGACCTTATTTTCAGGGACAGCTGTCCTGAACTCACTTCTGTGCTGGAAACATCTCGGTGATACTATAAACATCCGACATCGAAGCTCTGGATCTCTTGACCTTTTAAATGACTCGAGTGTTTTTATCTGTAGGTCTGTGGCAGTGAAGAGTTGGAGCTTCAAAACAGCACAGTTAATAATGAAGGAATGAATCTGTAGATATATTAACCAACAACATTTATGATCAATTTATGTTGTGAATGTCATATTCCATTTTAAAATCCCACCTTAGGTCAATTTGCTAATAAAATGATGTTGGGTCAAAATGTACAAGTTGCACTAGACCAGACAGAACCGAGTAATAGACTACATGTGTGGTATTGTTTAGATTGCTATTCTTAATGCCTCAAATGCATAGGTTTTCAGGGATGACAATCAGGGGTGAATAAACAATACCAAAAATAGCTGAAAAAAATCACTTAATGGAAATGGTGTTTATTCACTCTGCCTGAACTGATATTGAAAATGTTACAGTTTAATCTTCCATACATGAAATAAATCTTCTGTTGGTCATTAATGCAGAAAACTACTGTAAGTACATTGGCGCCCTCATCTGGTTAAAATATTTTTAAAAGTCATAATTCTCATGGTAAATCATAAATCGAATCTCATTTCTCACATTACACTGTGAAATATGTTTAAACAATATAAAAAATGTCTAAATTAATTAAATTAACCTGACTAAACCTTTCCAACTGACTTGACATAATCTGTTAACCTGTTGCATTGAATTCCGAGCTGTTGTCTTTTGCTGCAGTTTGGACACAGTTAAACTAGTTTACATCTAATATAATGCAGTTCTTTAAATGCTTTATGAAAGGTCAGTGGGCAACTGACAGAGATCTTTAATTGATACTTTATTTCCACTGTTTTAAGAACAAATATAACCCTTTCATAACTTTTCAATGTAACACAACTGATTGACTGAACCATGATACGCCTATTATACAAGTTTTTTATTTATATAGCGCATTTCCAAAAGGTCCCTTTATACAGTATAATATAAAACTTATAAAAAAGCATTAAACAATCTGGGGCAAATTAAAATCACCAATGGTTACTTAACAGCTAAGATACGATTCTGATATAATGTCTCTGTAATGCGGATTGTGGATTTAAATGCCCTAACCTGACTTGTTCTGGTCGCCTCGGTTTACGCGTTTACACAATGTTTGTATCAATGAGCAAAAACGAAGTGAAGGTTTATTCTCAGCAGAAGGTTTTCCCGGAATTAACCATATTTAGAACGTTTGCTGTAAGTAAACGTAATCAGTTACGTCACTACAGCTGAAAGCGTTCGAGCCGCTCGCGATGACGAACTTCAGCTCGCCGCGATGACGTCGCAACCGCTGTGCCACGCTGTCTCCATGGAAACCAGTTTAGTTGGTGCAGTGCGTTTGCGTGGTTTGTATAGTCCTGCTTGCTAGCGCAAACACACATAAGGGTTTAACATACAAAAGACGTAGCTTTGTGAAACGATCCGTTCGCCGTCTGGGTCCGATTCCCGTGTTTTTCTTGAGAAAAGCATATCAAGCGGGCAAAATGCACGGCTTTCTCGAGACGTGTCTTTTCGACTGTCCATTTTTTTCAACTTTGTTGTCGTGTTATTAGCGAGCTAACGCCAACCGAGGCAGGTATACAGGTATGTGCGGCCAGATTAAATGGCGAATGTAGTTTACGCCAGCTTTCAACGTACGTGTAATTTAACATTTAACGCCCATCGGGAATATCATAATCTCTGCTTCGTTTAAAAACAGCCATATCTGGGTGGTTTCCCTTCAACGTGAAATAAGCGATCTAAGCGTGTTATTTTGGCACACCAGTATGCGCTGATCACAAGCGCTCGGCCGCTCCGTTGGGAAAACGCACATTCAATCCATATTTTCTTGGAAAGTTAACACTTCCATCGCAGGATTCCCTTACTATGCGCTGCGCGGTTTGCAGCCGCCAGCGCACGCATCTCTCCCGAAAGCTCGTGTAGAGACCGCACAAACATTTGGATACCCTGCCATGCAAATAAATTAGCCATAGATCAAGCTTCATAACCAGTGGGACGCGTTTGTCGTAGGAGGACCGTCCTCTCCTTATCAAAGAAATCACATCCCAGTCATTCACTGTCAAGGAGCCGCAATAATGACAGGAATTTGACTCTCGCGACGGATTGAAGAAGAAACTTGGGACAGATGTTTGTCAGGAAAATGACGCCGAGTCAGTCCAGTTTGTACGGAGAGATCGATGACCTGCAGGACCTTACTTTTATCGAGAGACCCATACGCAGGAGTCTGAAGGTATGTATTCCCACGTTCAGGATTCCTTCTCATCGTTATCGTGTCGATGACACATTATTATGGCTCATTAATAGTCAGAGGAGACGCACACACTGAAGGGAGTTTGACGGTGCAGATGAATTGGGTAGAAAAACGACTAAAACACGTTTAGTATGTGACATTTCGTCGCGTCGCGGTCATCTGTTCTACATTATAGCATGAGACAGTTTATGACATTTATATTAAGTAGTAGATCTAATAGGATCCTTTGGGAAGGACGGGGGTTGCCCACTTCAGTCTGCTGAGTGACGCAGTTTTTGTCAGCCGTCTGCATCACCGCTTCGCCTCCTCCATCACTGCGGAATAGAGGATCTCCACTTCCCACCGTACCGTTAATCTCATTACTACCACAGATTCCTTCAGTCGGATTGGCAGCGTTCACATCCATGTGTGTGATTCGTATTCTGCGTCTCAGACTTATGCGATCACGCACACCTGTTAAAGTTAAACGAGGGTACGCTCATCTCTTATGAGTTTCATCACGTATGTGGGGAATAAAACAACGCCTTCAGAGGGGGCGGGTGTTTTCTGTCCCTCATCTTTTTTTAATAGGGAGCTTCCAAAGAAAGGTATCGTGGCTCTGAAAGCCTTAAAGCAATAGACTAGGCACCCACATGGCTCCCGTCCCCCACACTATCTCTTCCCACGCAGTCCTTCTTGCCTCGCATCCTGCCTCCCTGCAGCCTCCTCACATATTTGGCTGAGTCATGTGTATTGCAGTCTTGTCCAATTACTGATCATTCTTTATTTAAGACCCACTAATTTCACCCACAATCTATGGAGATGCTAAACATGTTATGCAAATAGCCATCGTTTTATTTTTTATTAATGCACTACATGTGTACATATGCAGATAGTAAATTGTTACCATTGCCCCTCAACATCTCCTTGTTTCAATCATTTGCAGACGGCAGAAGAGATTGATAAGCTCACAGTGGATGAAGATCTGAATGACATAGAGCGCGCAGTATACCTTCTCAGGTAAATCAAGACCTTATTTTAAGAAATTGGTATTGGTTTTATTGATGGTTAAAAACAGGCTTGGTAGTTGTCATGCATGGTAACATTGTCAAGTTACATGAAACAGCAAACACTACAGGTACTATAACAAATAGTCTGGGTTTTTTTTAAGAGATAGATTTGTTAGTGTTAGGATTGTTAGATATATTCTGTGACAGTTTTGCTGGTAAACATTTCAGGATGTTTTGCACCCAGTCTTGTTTTGCATCGCGAGTGAATACACACTATCCCAGAATGTCTAAATCAGTTTTGCTCAGTTGCTTGTTGACACTTGGTTTGGAAAATGTTTACCAGTGCCAGCTTTGAAGGCCGCAGCTGTTTACCCAAATGTGTATCTGGGGTAAGCTGATCGCAGGACAACTTCTCAACGCCTGTTAACTGGCACAGATAATCCAGCTTAGGGGGTCAAGGCAGACTGTGTCGTCGCTGCTGTACTGGCCTAATGAATAATGTATCTTTAAATGGCCTCTCGTTGATGTCTAGGCAGAGCTAACTAAGTCTTGAAGTACTTTAAGGGAGTGACCATTCTTAAGTTTCCATGTTACTGTCATTCAGATGCAGGATTAACAGTGGTAGTGTTATCTGCTCATTAAAGTTGAATGGATCTGGTTCTGATTACTGGGGAGACAGAGTTAAAATTTGATCAGATTTCTTCAGTTTATCCAATCTTAAAGTATCATGAATTTATAGTTACATGCACACATCAGTGTATGCTTTGTCAATCTTTGTTTTGAAAACACTTGATTACAATGTTACAGATATTTGAGAATGTTTATGAGTATTCCAAATTATACTACAAATACAGAATAAATGTTACATTATAAATGAAGTTATTTTAATGGCTATTTGTTGCTGTTATTGTAGGCACCTGTCTGTGTTACTGTTATATATAAATGTGTGCTCTGATTGTTGGCTTCTGTTTATTAGCATTGGAAAAAGGATGTGAAAAATATTAAGCATGGTCATATTCTTGTTAGTATATAGACATAGTTTTACATTAACAGTCTAGTTTAAAGACCACTTGCCGATATTGAGTCCATGTTATGTAGACATAGTTTTCTTTTGTTACTAGAGCAATAGAGCAACATTTTCCATATAAAATGCTGTATGGAAACACGACCATGCATGGGCCAGATATGAAACTCCTTATTGTGATGCTTTTTTGACCAAAAATCAAGCACTTTCCTCCTTTGGAAGATCTGATTTTATCCCTCTTTAACCTATAAAAAAACTCTAAAACGCTGTTCGCCTGTGCTAATTAAGTGCCAGAGTCAGTCTACAGCCCGACTCCCTCGGGTGGCAAACTAGTTCTGAGAACAATTTAATTGCCCCATTCACTGTCATTTGGCAGGTTAAAGCGGGCTGACAGAGCATCTGTGAGATGATAGAGAGAGAGTGTTTGTTAAGACATGGATGAATGATTAGAGACGGGTTCTCCTGATGTGCAGACACCACCTAGATCATAGTTACACAAATGTGATGGTATTTTAGGCACTTGGACTCTTTTTAGGGTACTTAGTTTGTATTGTGTGAACCAATGATCCATTTCTGTGTTTATTTTACTTTAAAGTCTAAATTAAACATTGGTCCACTGTGACATTACAGTCACAGTAGCTTTTGAATACACAGGAAAGTCATAAGATGTGTCTAGTTGTGTATAACCCTAACCCTACTTGTGACAGTTCTGTTTGGCTAAAATACAAGGCTAAAATAATCCACTTTGACACATTTATCCCTCCCAAGTACTTTCTTTAATTGTAAAGTGCTGGTCTGGTTGATCTGTTGGCATGGACAGCATTTTTGATGTACTTATATTAGTGTCAGTATTAGTGCTGGTCTTGCATTTCTTTTCAGAAAGGAAATTACATTTTAGGGTCATTTTGTAAACTGCTCCTTTAATTGAATTTTCTGCTCTGCTAGCATATTTTCTTTCCTCATTTTATAAAATGAAGACGTCTCTCAGGGTAAACTTGCTGTTGTTTAATAGGAGCATCAGAGCATGTAATCTGACATCATTGGTTATTATTTTTTATTTAAAGGCCCTATTTCAGGAAATTTCAGGCCCATAATAATAAAAACAGTTGAAGTTCATTTTAAATCAGATGAAATATCATAAAAAATTATTAATCTTACAGTGATATTATGTAAACTCAACAATTTGATTAGTAGGTAACTTGTAGGTACCTACTAATCAAATATATATTTATATTTATTACATATTATTTTTTATATATATATATTACATACACAGACTAATGAGGGGAAACAAGGAACACCTGGACACAATTGGGGGGGTTGGGGGGTAAAACTAAAATCTACAAAGACCAGGGACATGAACTACAAAATGTGATTTCAAAATTAAAGACATGACACTGGAACAAATAACAAAACGGCATGTGACAAACTCCCTCTGATAAAGGAATTTATTTTAAGACATGAGAAGCAGTATAACTGTCTGAGCATGGTTTAAGGCACAGTTTAGGCTTTAGCAGAAGTTCAGTGAGTGAGTGCTGATGTCAGAGCAGCATTGAATGCATCACTGCTCTATCTGAGACTCATGCTAATGGCGCTGCAGGGTGTTACAGATGCTTTTTGTTGTTTGTGTAAGACCTTGTTTGTTAGAATGAGCCTTTTTAGGTATTGTGCCCTCGGCTAACCACAGTAAAATGGAATCTGGTTTTGTTGTTGACCTGAGATCAGTAAGAAGACCAAATTCTTGTTTAACACTAGACCAAGAAGATCACTACCATGACATTTGAATCGTAGTGTCGTTTGGAGATGCAGTATCTACTATACAGATCTTGCCCTTTTTGTTCTTAGACAATGATAAGTAGATTGATTTAAACTATCGATTTTTCTTCAAGAGCATCAGGGTGTCACGCGTTTGCACAATTTGAAAGAATGTGTCATTTTGAGAAGTTAGAGAGAGAACTGTATATTCACAAACAGCCTGTGCTTTTCACTTCCTTCTCAGCATCAGTGGCTCCGTTGGGGATGGAAGGATCAGAGAAGCTGCCAAATGAAAACTAATTGCTAAGTGGGCTTTGTTTAGGTTTCATTACAGTCCTGCTGGCTCAACAATCAACTGCCGACCCACTTACTTCTGAGGGGGAGAAATCAAACAGCATGCCACTTTTTCTTGACACTGCATGTTGCTTCTGTCTCATTTGTTTCTTTGTCTCCTCCTTCCAACTTTGTTTTGAAAAACTAGACAGACTTAACTGAGCACAGCTAAGCTCTGCAAGATCAGGGAGTTTGGGGTTTGATATGAACTGTGGTAGTTCATATTCATTCCTCATTTGTTTGTTTTCTTCATAGGGAGCAATGGAATGAAATGTAGAGAAAGCACAGACGTTTGCTTTGCTAACTGCTTTATAGATGTTTCTTCTGAGTAATATACCTTAGATCCTTCACATGTGTCTTTAAATATTTAGACAGATATTATTATAAACCATGCTCAGATTTGCCAAAAATACCAAAGTCTGCTTACAAAATTCAGAGATTTCAATATTAATTAAAACATTTCTCTTCCAAGTTCTTCCAAGACCAATATGCTATGCTATCCATTGTAATTTTATAACTCCATGTTAAAAATCTTTTTGTTTTTATTTGCCCTTAAGAAACTTATGAGACAAAGTCTGTACTTACATAAAACTGAGTACTGAACTGAGCTATAAAAAGGCAACCTCTGAGAAATAAAATGTTTGTCTGGGCCAAGCTCATCACGTATCCTTCACTCACCAGGGAAACCTAATTACAAATGGGAGCATAGCTCTTCACTTTCTGACCACATTCCAACCTGGCTGCAGTCCTGGCTGCAGTAAACAGACACTTGAGGCTGGCAGGAGTGGAATTGTGTTACCAAACCCTTCAGCACCTGGTCTTTAGCTGATTATGTCTTTCTTGTCACTACAGATGCCAGCTGCTCTCCTCTCTACATGGTACCTCTGTCATTTAGTGCATAACTAACCACAGGCAAAGCTAAGGTGCTGCACATTATTGACCATATTCAAGAAGTGCACAAAGCATGACCACATTACTTTCTTCTTAGACAAACTTGGCAGCACATGAGGTTGTTTCTTGGTTATTAAATAACCCTCTGCACAACAAAGGACACAGGAGGACAACCTATCCCTGAAAAAGTAATGAATACCTGTTTATAGTACATTATTTAGAACAACAGCACACAAGAGACTGATAGACATGAAACTGCTGCAGAGAAAAGAGGAAGTCTAGGAGGTTCAAATGCACTAAGCTTTAAGAGGGTTTATATACATGAATGATAAACACACAATATACATAATTACTTTAACTCGGTACAAAAGTACTTGATGTAACTTTAAAGCTGCTTAAAGAAATTTTGTCTACTGTCAAAGAACAGTCAAAGATGTCTTTTGTAATGGCTGGTCATTGTACAGTGTGTAAATGTAGACTGCGGTCTATACAACATTATAGTGATGAAGGGAAATGTCAGTCTCTTAGAAACAAGATAATGCACCTACAAGGCAAAATCATTAGTTTTATAATTCTGTGCTACATCAGTGCTGGACTCAGCAGTATTACATTAGCACTAAAAGCATTACATTTATATTAAGTCATGCAACAGCTCATGCAGAACAGTTTACATGTAAGACCACTGTGATTATCAAATCAAATGTGATTATCATCAAATAGCAAACATGAATTCGGATTGTCATCTGCTAGGAAAGAAGTGTCTTCTTTTCAAATACAATCAAGTGCTACAAATAAGTCTAATACAGAAACCTAGTGCAAAACGAAACAAGCCAGAGGGTGAATTCAGTAAACATGATCACTACATTAACATGCAATAATTCAGCTCTATATACATATTAATATCATAATTTTGACCATATTTCTGTGTTGCCCTCTCATCTTAAGTTCTGGCGAGGACATCCAGCGAGCCAGTGTAATTATCAACCTGCCAATCCTGGTGCGTCAAAACCCTGCAGAGACCTTCCGCAGGGTGGTGCCGAAAGTCAGGGTAGGCCAAACAATGCTACATTTATTAAGATTTTTGGTGCTAAGATCATTTTATGACATTTTAAACAGAACCTGCTGTTCTACCCTCAACAGGAAGTTCTCCATGTAGCTGGGGCAGATATGCAGCTTGCTGCAGCAGGATCTTTCCTGACCGTCCTTCAGGATGACATTGTTCTCATCCAGACACACACTCACTCAATTCTGCAGATAGTTCTTCTAAATCTCGACCACAGGGACGCAGGTTGTCATTGTTTGATACACTTGATACACAAGCTCCTGTGGCAAAATGTATATGCAAAGAAAATTTCCGCAATATTTTAAAATTTGCAGATGCTTGCACTATACAGTTACTTTGATTTTTGGTTTGTGATTAGTGCAGTCAATTTCAGGTACATGGGCAGACAATGTGCACCCACGCATATAATCAGCACTTTTACAAAAAGTGGGCTGCATGCAGACCCTGCTTGTGACAAATTTTAGCCCAAAAAGCAAAAGTGAAGCAGACATTTCGATGAGGCCAGATTTTCTCGGCACCCTTTTACATTCAGTTTGTGTGCAGCATTATTCCTATTTATTTAAAATTGGGAGGCAATATATCTTGTGCTAGAGTGAAATCTGTTCATTTCTGTCAAGGACACAAAATCAGCTGCTTTGTTCATCTTATATTTTTCAACAGTGGTCAGCAATGCTTGGTTGGAGACTTTGCTCTCAGCAGTTGATGCTTTACCAAAGGAAACTATCAGGCAGGAGGTAACGACATCTGCAGTTATTTACATATCATTTCTCATGGGGTATGTCATAGGAATCAATAGCAGGTGTGAATACAAAGACACATTGCTGTGGTTGATTGTTTTGCAGATTCTAAGCCCTCTGTTATCGAAACATCAGCTGTCTCAGTCTGTCCCAGCACGTTTGGCTAGCTGTCGCATCCTTGGAAAGGTTGTGGGCAAGTTTGAGTCATCAATGTAAGTTTGTTGGCACATTATATATGATATGTGATGTTATATTCTTACAATGTTACATATATATTATGATATATATGTGACGTTGTAAGAATCGGTGACATACTGTAGCTTTGTTGAAAAAAATGTGTTTGCACATAGTCCTGGCTGTGTAAATAGGAGAAAAACAGGAAAAAAAACTCCATAACACACTCGTGGGCCAATCAGCAATAGGAGGCGTGTGCACCAGCTCTTAGTCATTGTCTGTGTTGCATGTTTGTTATTTTGAGGGCGGAGCAATGAAGGGAGGGGTGTGTTTGTAACAGTGTTTCTCTGAAATCGCTTACTTGCCCAGCAACTTGCAAGCACATACAGCAGTAAAACACCTTGTGTTGCCTGTTTGCTGACTACAGTTTCTTCAGTTGTCTGTCACGGCTTCTCCCTGCAGAGTAAAGAAAGACTTCCTGCCACTGGTCAGGTCATTGTGCCAGGATGTAGAGTACGAGGTGCGCGCCTGCATGTGTCGCCAGCTGGAGAACATCACCAGAGGAATTGGGTAAAAAGATATAAAGTAGAGAGACAGTAAAATATCTGAAAATCTAATACTGGTCACAGAGACAAGTCTAAATACCATTTGCAGGCCATACGTCTGCTATTTTAGTTGTATAGAGTACGGTTTTACATGAGTTAGACATGTTCCATCATTTTTATTAGGAACTGAATATTGTATTGCGCCGGGTTTCCACATTGTAGTTGTCTCCCTGAGAAAGAAACAGCCTCCATTATGCTGCAGTTGAAGTCATATTACACTTATGCAACAGATTAAAGATTTCCCTCATGGTTGCTTTAACCAGTCAGACATTTTCTTCTATTCTGCAGTGCAGACACTTAAAGCTTTATCCATCTCAGTACAATACTTAGTGTACATGTGCGGTATAAATGTTCTTAATGTGACATTATTGTTTAAATTAGAATCTTTAGCACTTCCCATAATACTGTACATGAAGCTTAGGTTGATACAAAGCAAGTCACTCATGTACTATATGGACCATTTTTGTGATTGCTCTGCTGTAGGGTGGACCACACTAAGGTTGAAGTGCTGCCTGAACTGGTTGAACTAGCCCAAGATGAAGCCAGTACAGTGAGACTAGCAGCCTTTGACACCATCATCAACCTGCTAGAGATGTTTGATAGTGGTAAGCTTCATGTGGTAATATTTAACTTAACTAGTTTTAATATATTTCATACATTTTTTTAATACTCTTATTTCTTAAAGGTTGGGTAGACAGTTTCGGAGAGGCTAGTAATGGCAACCTAGCTTTGAAAGCATAAGACCCCACCTTACATTCAAAGTGATCTCCAAAGCTACGTCTCCTCCAATAGTGCACGGATTTAAATGTCAGTAGTGCATTGTATTTAAATACATAGTTTGACTGGCAAGTAGCACATCCTGTTCGCATACAACGATTGGATGAACATTTAATGGTCCTGCGCCTTCCACTGAAGATATATTTATTTATAAATATAATTAGATGGCTTTACTTAGTGATCGCTAACAGGATGTGAGGAGCCTTTTAACTTGCATAACAAAAGATTGCCTACCCTGCCTGTAAGTAGTTAGATTACAGAGAAAGTCAAACCAGCATCACACCACTGAAGGCTGTATTAAACACATGCTGTGTACCTGCTTGTATCAACAGAAACATCTCCTTTATATTCTTATATGTAAACCATTTTTATGTAGGCTGGTATGTCAAATTTAGATGGTGGCAAGTTGCTATTTGTGAAGAGATCTTTTGAAACTCTTGAAAACTCACTCTTTCCCTGTCAGCTTCTCACCCTCCCTCTTTTTCTGTCACCATCTTTTCATAGATGACAGGAGCTGTGTGATATTTCCCTTGGTAAAGACATTCTGTGAAAAGTGTTTTAAAGGTGATGAGGCAGTGTTAGCTTCTTTGTCCTTTCAGTATGGAAGGCTTTGTCACGGACTTTCAGGTCAGTATATGTTTGTTTTTCACACCAGCAATGCATTTTAATAATTACATTCACATATTTGGCAGATGCTTTCATCCAAAGTCACTTAAGTGCATTCGATTTTAATTTTGTGTGCTCTATGGGAATCGACCCCGTGCCCCGTGTAGTAGAGCTACAGCAACATGACTTTAAGATTACAATTAGGACCTTCAATTTAATTCATTCCTTTTGTGCTTTGGACAATAAGCTTTGGACAGAACTGTTGATCAGTGACACATTTATCTCTGTGAAATCCATACATTGCCATATATGTTATGTTTGTGTTTCATCATGTGATTCCATGTATCAGGTTTCTGTATGGGATTTTTTATACTTTTGTTTAAACAGAGTCTTTTACTGATGAGCAGCACCTCTGGTTTCTGGAGTTTTATAAGAAGCTGTGCTGTCTGGGTCTGCAGCATGAAAACGGGCATTGTGAGAGCCAGGCCTACCCACTGGAGCTGGAGAACAAATACGCTGTGGTGCGCAGGAACTGTGCCTACAACTTTCCTGTGAGTCTTCCGGCTTTACATGACAAAAACTTCATGTCTGAAGTCTTTAATGGTGACTTGTGTGTTTCTTGCAATGTTAAAATACTTTCTTATCCTAGCTTAATATGCAGAGCTATTTTTATGTGGTAACATAAATTAACAGATATAATTCATGTAAAAATGAATTTAAAGTAAATGCTATTTTGTAAATAATGTGGCTTTGTGCTTTCAAAATGTTACATGTTTGTTTGAGTCATGCAACATGTAATCGTCTGGCTCAGCTCATAATTTGAGTTTGGGGTGTGTTTACTGTACCTCGTTTGTCTGAAAAATGAAATGTGTTTGGAAAAGCTGCAAGTCTGTGTGCTTACAGTGGTGCAGAAATTGGAACTGGAATTGAAACATGAACCAGAAAATATAACCTACTGTTTATTAATTCTTAATGATTGCTTTTGTTTAGGCATTGTTTGTTTAATGGTTTAAAGACACTTGCTTGTCAAACGGTTTAAATTTCCACAGCGCTTCACAGCTTACTGTTATGACCGGAAGACATTTGGCCCACCTGTATTGTAAAGCAGACGTCGCTATTTTTAACATGTCAGAAGAGGCAAAGACTTCTAGAATAGCTCAACAGCTCATTTGAGGAAATTAGACCTCTGACTGCTCCATCATCAACCACTCAAGCGCTCCTTTGTTGTTAGTCTGTGTATTTATAATGGCAGTCGATCAGAATACAGTGGTTTGTGTAGTGAACAGAACAAATTGAGATAAAGGTGGCTGAAAGTCACGTCTAAAAATCAATTAAAGTTACTTTCTTAAATAATACATTATCATGTTGCTGTTGTTAAGAGGAATAATGAAATGATATGCCTATTTTATTACAAGGCTGTGTTTGTCTTGGGAATGGAATATCATGCTGTTTACTAAATGTTTTATTATATTAACTAGAAATTTGACTAGTATTTGACTAGTGTTTATTTTAATAGTTCTTTTGTATATGTGTGTGCAGGCCATAGTGTTGTTTGCGGATCCAAACCACTTCCTGTCTGAATTGTATCGCACCTTCTCAAGTCTCTGTCATGACCCTGAGATTTCAGTACGGAGGACGGCAGCCGGAGGTTTTCATGAGGTACAAACTCAAAGTCCCATATAAAAAATACACTGCACATCAACAGTACATTGAAACAAGCCAACAAAATAAATTTAGGAGTGCTTATTCAACTGACACACTTTCAATTAGTAGAGCACAGGCAGCACTGTGAATGCTGTTTAACTTGTTAGTATAATAAATGTGATTTGATGTTATTAAATTTTGCAATTTGTAACTTCGGGCTTGCACTGTGTCATAATCAGGTGAATGATAAACACAACAAAGAAACAAACGTTGAAAGCCTGTATGTAAATCTGAGTTTATGTCCTAACCAGGCGTGACCAAAATGTTTCGTCAGTGACTTCTGCAGCATCATGCTGGATAGCCCCGCCCACTGTGAAATCTCATTGGTTTCAGATCTGCTCCTCATAACTGTATATTAAAAATCTGATGTTCTTATTGACTGTTCATGCAGCAGTTTTACATTTAGTGTGGACAGACTAATTGCTCATCTCTGGAAACTGCATCACGCCTAGTTACGACACTGTGGATGTGAAGAAGCCTGCTTAGAATGCACATAATAATCTTCTCTAATCCCTATGCATTAGGTGGTCAAATTGCTGGGCCCAAATGTGCATTATGTACACAAAGAGCTAATCACTTTGCTGCAGGATGATTCATTAGAGGTGAGAGCTGAAAAAAAAGGTTTGTGTGTGTGTGTTTGTTTATAGGAAGAGCTTTTAGATATCTGTCACAGCTTCAATCAGCACAGTCATTTCCTTGGCACACTGTGCTGTGTGAGACATGGCAACTTTCTACACAGAAAGCTTTCGTCTTTCTGAGGCACTTGTCCTAGTTACCAGTGTTCCTGTACTGATTGCTGAGTTTGCATTCAGGACCAATAACTTTTAAATAACGTTAATGTTTGGGTGCCTATTAGTTTGACAAGAAACTCGATTCTAGAGTGTGAAACAGAGCAAAAATGGCATTTTTTTGCATTTTCATGTATTTTGTCTTTCAAAATACAAATATGTATCATCAGCAAAATGAAATACTACTAGACCTAGTCCTGTCTGCGATTGGTCAGCAAATAGACAGCCCGTCCCCGATTCACTTCATTGGCTAGTGCAACGTTTTGATAGCAGCACAGAGCCACAGTGTAGTTGTCTCTGTGTTATAAACCGGAATAGGAGGTGTTTTAATATTTAAAAAAATTTACACACTTCACCTTTAACACCAAACTACCAAGCATTCATAATAAGTGCCAGACATGCCTTGTCTACGTTTGTGTCTGTTGGGGTGTGTGAGCAAGCATGCAAGCTTTTGCGGAGGTTGCATGCGGCTGCGTAGGATGAATGAATACAATGCTCCTCTCTAGCTGAAGCTGCGAGTGTGGTATTGTTTATTCTGTCATGATCCCCTGAGAGGTGTTAGTCACACACTGCATTAGCATCCACTACAGTGTTATACAAAGCTCCACGAATACCATGGGCCATCAAACCGAATATTATAACTGATCTGTTATAGTCAGCGCCTAATGATCTTACACAAGTTTAGGTCTAATTTTGAAAGGCCTGGTCTTACTTTGGACGGTAGAATGAGACGGTTCTTTGGATTTGATGAGTTTGATTTGATTCTGCAGGTACTGGATGCTTTGTTGAACAATCTTCAGGAGACTTTAGAGCTGGTCACCTCCAGAGGGGAGGGAGTAGGACCTGAGAGCAAGGTACAAACTTATGGTGACGTGAAGTACTCAACTGCTAGAAATGAATGTTTGTAGATTACCAAGGGTACCAGGGTTTTTACAAAATACTATGGTACTTTAAAGAACACCATGGCATTATGGTCTAAAAAACTGAATAGCTTTTATCTTTGCTGAGCTAAAAGCAAAATAAAATAGTCACTTTACAGGTAAACATCTCACACTCTTCCAGCAGGTGAACATACCAGACCTGGTCCCTGCTCTTGTGGCAGCAGAACAGAAAGCAGCATCTTCACTGCACTGGAGAGTTCATGAGAAGCTCCTGCAGTGCTACTCCTGCCTGCCCCGTGTCATCACTGGAGACCAGATCTACTTCCGCTTCCTTCAGAGAATGTTTAGCATCATCACCACCAATGTAACACTTGCACATCAGCTTTTGCTTGTAGAGTCTCACTTACAACATACTTCATCTGTTCTTCTCTTTGATGTTCCAGAATGTTTTGCCAGTGCAGCGGGAAGCTGTCAGAACATTATGTGTGTTTTTACGGTATAACCGCAAACAGGAACAACGGCAGGAAATAATTAGTAAAATTAAACAAGGTAAAATAGCAAAGTACACATTTTATATTTTTGTGTATGAGATGTTAATATAGTTTGTCAAGACTGTCTTGTCTTCTGTTTTTAAGAACTTGCTCAAGGTAGAAGCTATTGGAACCGACTGCGCTATCTGGACCTGTGTGAGATCACAATAGACCTCTTCTCCAAATCTTATTTTTGCAAACATTTCCTTATTCCAGCACTCGAGTTGGTCAATGATCCCGTTGCCAATGTCAGGTGAGGGATTTTGCTTTTTCACATGTCATTCTTGCTCGTGATTTAACCAAACAGATTTCAGAAACAAGAGTTCTATGTAACAGCAGATGTTTTTCAACTTCTGCAGTCTCTTCTCATTCATGTTTGATGTTACATTTACATTAAGTGTGGGATCTTGGTTCACTGAGTTTCCAATGTGGGTGGCAACCCGGTGCGACGTGCAGAAATAGAAACAAAGCGACTGTCAAAATTAAGCGTCGCTCGCTGTCACTTAACATGGAAGAGACAGATTTTAGCTATGCATTCTTTAAACATGAAAAGTAAAATTCTTTTTCAGTTTATTATTTAATTTGTAAAACATATTTACTAAACAATGAGAGATTTAAAAGTGGTATACTCAAAATGTATCAATTTCTTAAATTTAATCTGGTGATTTGTGCCCTGGCAGGTATAAGCTCTGTTATATGCTGCCCAAACTGAGATCCACCATAAGACCAGCAGACAAACATCTGCTTCAGCAGCTGGAATTCTGTGTGCGGAAGTTGCTGTGCCGAGAGAAGGACAAAGATGTAGTAGTAACATTGCGCAAAGTGAGGCTCTCCATACAGTAGAAGATCCATCAAGATTTAGAATATAAAGTATTAAGTTAATCAGACCAAATGACATCCTCAAACTGTTACTGTTTGTTTTTGCAGACAGTTCTGGAGCTGGACAAAATGGACATTACAGAGCCGGTATGAAAGATCTGTGACTTTTATCCTTTTACATACCTCACACAGTATTTTGAAGATTCTGAAGATGAATCCTGTGTGAGCTAATTTAGCATAAATAATAACTCTGCACATTTACAGTATCATAAAAGACATGAAAGAGAGCTTTTGGATCAGAAGAAAGAGAAGGAGGAGACTCTTTTACTTGAAATGGTGAGAAATTTACCTTTTATTTTTGTTTAGAATATTAGTCAAGGCTTCTTGTACCAAAAACATTTAGTTTTGTTTAACCATTTTCTACTAAGGAAGGGGGAAAATCAATGCGATGAAGCAATCCCTTTAAAACATGATTGTTGTAAGTATTGCCTTTCAATTATTGTGTTTTGTAAACGTATAGGAACTGTTGGAACGACAGCAAAGTGAAGCCAAACTAGCTGGGGAGAAACAAGCTGATAAGAAACGTGAGATTTATTCTCTTTGAATAGTTTTTTTTTCTAGTTTACAAATGTAAATTTCCCAAATTTACTGTATACAGGCATTGACTGTTGTGCTTTGTAATGTTATTGTAATGCAGAAAGAGACAGCAAGTCCGGCCTGTCTGGTAGTAAAGGAATGTCAGGGTCTTCGTCTGGAACATCATCATCCACGTCTACTGGTTAGCATCTCTTCCTGATGGATTCCCATTCCGAAATAGAGCATTGTTTAATCATATGACTATCATTGGGTACATAATGCTACAAATACAGCAAAGACAATGAGATAGGAAAAATGAAAGATGTTATCAGAAAGTTGACAATAAGAAGATGCTGTTGAAAAGCGTTTCAATGGAGGCATCTTCTGACTGTTTTAGGTAAGGAAATGCGGAGAGCCAAACTAGCTCGAAGTCGTTCTCTCAGCGGCCATCCCACAACACCCAAGATGACAAACTCAGACAAAACCTTGTAAGTTACACACACTGTAAAACAATTCCACCCTTTTCAACCAAAAAACTTATGTTCAGTTGCTGCCTACATTTGAAGTCTATGCAAATTAGCTGTACAAATCATTCTAAATAAAATGATATCAAATTGACTTAAAATATCAAGTTGAATCTTGTCTAAATTTTAAAAAAGTTTAAACTAATTATTTTGATGAGTTAATCAAAATACATGTTACCATGACTTACTGATCAAATCATTTTTTACAGTGTACTCATCTCTTATATGTCTCTTTGAATTTATTGTCGTGAATTTTCCATGACCTATTGCTAGTTGTTTCATACTATATATATATATTTTTTTTTACCATTTTTTATGTTCTCTTTAGAAAAGTAAAGGATTCAGGAAGTTGCCCTGGATCAGGAAAGAATGCTATGCTACCAATAAATGGTAACTAATAGAATTTCATTAGTTCCTAAATGTTTGCTTGCCTCACACATTCTGTTTCATGCACTTCTACTCTATTTCCCAGACGATAACCTGCGACCCCACCACTTCAATGTTGCTTCATCAATCTCCTCCACCCCATCCACCTCGTCCATGCCTGTTCTGATCCGCAGCAACACTAGCAGCTCTGTTGATCACCGGAGTAATGGGAACAAGGACACACAGTCCAGGAAGCTCTCTGTGTACGTCTCCCTGGAAAACAATTTTGGAATAAAGAGCAAGCGTGACTGCCCACTTTTTCAGGGGCCCTGGTTTCTGTTTTTCCTGTTTATTTTCTCCATAGGGATTTCAATAAATTCTAAAGTCATGAACTAAACCAACCAGCTCTGGAATGAATCACATTGCAAAACTTGATTTAAGGCAAAAGCGTATTTTAAAACTGTAGATAAAGAGAAATGTATAAGGCTGTGTACTTAACATCTTTTATGAGGCACTACATGCAAGTTAGGATCTCTCCTCAAGATTCTTGGTAGTGCAAATCTTCAGTGTTTTTGAATGTTAAAATCGCACTGATTAGGCGCTTCAACATAAGCATGTACTATTCTCAGAGCTCATTTGCCATACAAGTGTTAAATTCTATGGTAAAGGTCTGTTCTATGAAGCATCATTTTATACTGTTGCTTTACGTTTTTAACACACTTTATAATCCTTTATTAAACATATAACATCTTAGGTCAAATTGTGTTTGAAAGAAAGTTATTTAACTTTGTCTGTTTTCATCTTACAGACAACGGAAGTCGAATTCGTTTGGAATGCAGTCTGGGAGAGAGTGATTACCACTTTGCCTTCTGACTTAAAGCCCCTTTCTACAGAACTATTCATTCTGCAGCAGCAGTATTGGCCCCTTTTGATGTGTCCACTCCTCTCTATACCAGAAACAACTTCAAGATGTGCTGGGGCATAAATAAAGGTCTGCATTGATCCATCTCTGCCTTATTGCACACAAAAACATCATTTGTCATTAAATGAAAACGAGAGTTGAGGAGTAATTGAATGTATTTGATTTACTGCCTCATTTTATTTCTTGTATTATAGCATGCTTTGCAAATTCTCCGTTTTATATTTTTTGAAGTGGCTAAGAGAAAAAGAAGCACTATGTATTTTTATGATTGACTGACTCCTTGAAGAGTTTTGGAACACTCCATTCCACCAATGAGATTGTGCCTGGTGCTGTCCAGCACCTGACTGATACGCCAACATCTTAGTACCCAATGAATACAATTTATGTTGAATATGATGTTTTTATTGAGTTGCAGTTGAACATCCTGTTACAGTGCTGATACTGTACGTACAAGAAGGCATATCTCCATAAGCACAAGAAGCAAAATACTTGACAAAAAGAGAAAACATGTAACATTATACTGTGTAGGTAACACTCCATCACACCATCAGTAAACCTCTTGAATCATCTGTTTAAGACAAACACTATAAATGTACAGTTGTTTTCTTAGACACTTGCAAATTAAATGACTCTGCAAATGCATTTGTGTTGTGACTATATTAATATTCTTTTACTTAATATTAAAAAGTCACATTAAAATGCACAGATGTACATTACATTTAATTGATGTTGGTTATCTACTGTAAGCAAATGGTAAGGTCTTAAGATGTTAGTGTTTCCCAATCTTGTTTTGTAGAAGATACTCACACCACCAGAAATGTGTTTTTGTTAAAGGGATAATACCCAAAAATTAAATTCTGTTATTTACTCACCCTTATGTCATTCCAAAGCCATATGACTTTCTTCCAAGGAACTCAATAGGAGATTTTTTTAGGAATGTTGACTCTTCCGTATAATGAAAGTGAATGCTAAACATCTCCTGTGTTGAAAAACAGGCAGTATTATAATCATCCACTTTGAAACATTAACACGGCATGTTAAAAAGACACCTAAGCTTGTTTGCTGCTAAAACCACAGGTTTTAACTGTTCTGGCAGCATGGAGAACCTTTCTTGAGAAAAGCTTAACAACAAAGTATTTGTTAATTACACTTTAATTTTAGTTTTGTAGGTTTAACTTAGCAACTTCAAAATTACTGCTCCCCTAGATGGGAATCACTGACACTGGGTAATAATGGGTAAGATAAAGTGTGCATACTCTGTAATTTCTATATTTATGACTAGTTCTTAGTTGGGTCAACCACACGACCTATGTAGAGGATAAGTTTTGTTGCCTCATGGTAGACAATGAAAAGGAACGGTCGGTTGAAGGTGAGCCTGGGAGGAAGAGAGGTCATGAAGAGATTGTTGGAGGTGTCACCCACTGAGCCTCCTGTCTCATCCACCTCAATTGTGACCTTCTGTACTACCTGAAAACGGGAACATTGATCAATACGTACTAATGCTGTATATACTATATCAATTCATGCACATAAAATGTAATTTCAGAATAAGGATTCATTTAAGCAAATTGTGTCTCTTAACATGAAGCACAATCGTAATCCTTTATTGGCATCCAGGCATGCTACTTGTTTTCTAAGTGACACTAGTTTAAATCCTGTTGTGTAATCACTGGCAGACGTGAAATATGCATTGAGAGTGATATGTGAAGAAATATTTACAGACATCTCCATTCAGCATAACACAATGAGGTGTCATATCCTCATTCATTCATTCTATTCTTGCATTCTTAGTTGCATTCCTTCCCCTTAGTGTAAAGAAGATGTGGTACCTCTGACAGTTTGAGGCCTGTTGCACTGCTGATTCCAGACAGATCTGCACTGCTCTCAAAGATCTCTTTAATGCCCAGGCTAGGCAGACTCATCTTCAGCGAGTTGGACTGAGTCAATGAAAATCTGGGTAACAGAATCTCCAACTTCCTGAAGAAAGACAAAATCGATTTTTTGAAGACCACCAGAAATGTATCAAGAAAAAACAACATTCAGGTTATTCCCATGCCAGACTTTTTACGTTTTAAAGGAGTAGCTCACCTTAAAATGTAATTTGTTGTAATTTAATGTCATGATGTTTGGTTATAAGACCCTTGAGAACCAATGACATTCCAAAAGTGTCATATATATCAATTGACAGCTGAGGTGAGAATTATTAGTGATTAATGCTCTACATTTAGGTCTATTTATCACAGAAAGCTATCATGTGGTTTCAGAATAGTCCACATATAGTGCACAAGTCCTATGGACTACTTTTATGGTGGTTTTACAGTGCTTTTCTGAGCTTGTCAGTCCACATCCATAATGATCTGTCATTGTATGGAAATGATCTCAGTGTAGATTCTTTACAAATTATTTTTTGTTTCATAGCAAAAATAACAATTTACAAATTTGAAAAAACTTGAGGGTGAGGATATAAAGATTAACTTAATTTTTTTTGCATGAACTACTCCTTTAAGTTGCTTCATTCTACAGGACAACTACAGTATATACTGTGTCAAGTACAGGATGATGCTTTCTTGGGCTGCTCAACCTGTGTTTGATGCAGATACTGAGTTATTCAAAAAAGATTGCATATATTTTGTCTACATACAAAGAAAAGTAAAAAAACAGATTATGAGACTCACGTCTTCTTCAGCTTTGCAACCCATCCACGAAACACATGACCAGTCAAGCCTTCTTCAACATGGATGTAATCCACATCTTCATCTGGAAGAAGAGCAAGCATGGCAAAACCCTCTTCACAAGGCAGTTTCAGAATGCCGACCTTCAGTGTGGGGTCATAGGCCAGGTAGTATTTGTCTGAGCGAAACATCATGGGTACTTGCACAATGTTATACTTGTTGATAAAGAAACGCTCCTCTTGGGTGTGGCTAATGTTGAAGGGTTGCTGCCACTGGCCTGTTAAAGATCAAGAGAAGATTTCATATATATATCATACATCTTATATATCATATCATATATCCACTGTTCAAAGCATATATTAGTTTCTGTGTGAATGTTAATGAGTTCTTGTGAGTCTCCTGCTTGTTTCTCACCTGTGAAGTAAGCTGCACCGATTAACATCGCCATGCTTTGTGGATCCACCGTATCCACCACCTCACTGATCTTGCCCCCCGTACGGCCTCTTACGTAATCATCGATGCTGCTTTTGGCCTGCTGCCCATCGGCATAATTCACGCTTTTAACATCTGCATCATAAAACTGCTTAACCCGGTTGCTGAAGTCGGCATCTGCCTCTACCTGCTGGCTAGTGAAGAGGCCAGTGGCCTGGATTTGAGCAGTGGTCTCTCTTAGTGGATTGAGTAAGGTCTGAATCTTTTCTTGCTCTCCATCTTTCTCCATTGAGGCCACACCTATGCCCTGTAGCAGCTCGGTGCGTGAGGCCCCACCAGCCCCTGCTGCTATTGTGGCTAGGCCCAAAGTAGCCCCCAAGGCTGAAATGACTACATTGTCATCACTCGTGCTGGAAACTGCGCTGTAAAGCTGTGTAGCAAAGTCGGCATTCTTGGTGACAAGCTCTTCGATGTCCACAGTTTGGCCAAGAACACACACAGCAAAGATAGATGCTTTGATCAAAAGGGAGATGATAGACATCTTCATAGTCTCTGTGGTGCTTCTGTGCATTCAAGACAAAATATTTACAGTCATTTTTAATACATTCATCATCATAAGACACATACAGTATAGCTGCACTAAACAGGTGTCATATAATTCTGATATATTACATTTATACAAATCATATAAGTATATGATAGTTTGCATTAGAATGATGATGGTCAGAATAACAGCCCATCGTATTATAGCACTGGGATGTAGAAGTAAATTACATACAATACAGCTCACTCATGACCAAATATGAAGATATGGCCCAAGATATATTTAGGGAACAGATTTGTAAATATATAAAATAATAAATCATTTGAATTAGCAGCCGAGTGCCTTAAATGATCTATTCTATAAAGAGATTCAATTTAACCTATACGGTGAACAATAGCAAAACATTGAGAAGGCTAGGATACTTACAAAGGCTTCTTTCGGCGTCACTGCCCAGTTTATCTGCTAAATGGAGACTATTACAAATCATTCACTACAAATAACATTCATTTATTTAAATTAACCACATTGATTAAAACGGAGAAATCAGTTCACTTGGCGGCATCAATAACAAACAGAACGCACGGAGATTACGCAACCTCCGCCCTTGCGCATTCTTGAACACGTACGCAGTTTACGTATATCCCAATTAATCCATTGGGATTAAATACATTAATAAATTAATGTATTTTCGTAAAAAAAATGTTTATACCACATCCTATATATTTACTAACAAGTAATATTATTGTTTTGTGTGCCTTTGTTATCAAATTTTAGACGAGTACAGAAAGACCTCGACATGCAAATGAATATATCAGAATAACTAATGCATTACAGAACGAAGCTTAAACGTTCCAACATTAATATCCTCATAATATAACCTTAAATAAATTAAAATGCAACTTATACAGCTTTGTATACAGCAAAATGTAATTTATATAAGTAACCACGGGATGTCACCCGACTAATCCTATCGTTGCCTTTCATTAATTTCACCATATTCTAAAACTAAACTATGTGACTGATATATGAAATCATAATAATCATAATAAACTGAGTAAGCAAGAAAACAAAAGCAAACAAATGCAACAGGAAATTGCCTTTAATGCAACAGGCAGATGGTTCATATTTCTGTCTCACTGTCTTTCATGTCCCATGCTTCTCTCTAATGGAAGTCTAGTGTTTTAACAAACACCACTATATATAAAAATACTATTAAAGCAGTCTACAGTATAATGCTATTATGCATTGTAAGTATACACAGATAAAGAATATGTGCACTGAGCAACAAATGAGCATTAAATATACAAATGATATTCAGGAGCAGAAGAATAAAGAATAAATCATATAAGCCTTGTCTAT
The DNA here is from genome assembly GCA_036877525.1 of Chromobotia macracanthus. Classification (NCBI taxonomy): domain Eukaryota; kingdom Metazoa; phylum Chordata; class Actinopteri; order Cypriniformes; family Botiidae; genus Chromobotia; species Chromobotia macracanthus. The sequence goes on along the minus strand of JAZGTH010000078.1, from coordinate 5,795,262 downwards.
GATTTATTCCAGGCGCACCAATGCTGTCTTACATATGAGGTCTGACTGTATGAATGTTAGGCTGTAGGCTAAATGACTAGTTGATTGTCATTTTGTTTTTAATCCAAAATAGAGGACACGCTCTTAATCAGATGCTTGGCCCAGTGATGGGGAACAATCTCCTTAGTTTAAGGGATTTGGTTTCGAGCACTGCTTGTGCACTTCAGCTGAGAATACTTTGGCTTGTTTTGAAGGTCTTCCAAATATAAAAATAGACAGTCTAGACACCAAGTGAAGTAGCAACAACAAGGAAATTGTACGTTGTCACAGGCATTCTCACATTTTAAAAAAACGTAATCACTTGAAATGTAATGACAAAAGCTAAATACAGCAGAAAATCTGACAGCAAAGCTTACGTTATATGTAAAAGATAATTATTTTATTTGCATTTTCTGAGACCAGTCATGCAGGATGCATTATTATGGTAGATTAATACATTGCAATACTGACAACAATGCAGACTTGTATGCAACATAAAAGCTGCAATAACACATTCGGAAGATAAATAGGAGGACAAATAATATTTCTCTTGCCTGTTACCCTGTACCAGCACTCCTAGGCACATGATCAAGTACTGTTTGCTTGTATCAATATCAGTTTTAAAATTGCAATGTTGTGTTTTTTTGCCATCAGACTGCAGGCCTCTCAGCTCAAGGCCCCTGGAAGTCAGAGGTCTCGAGGTCCCATTATCCATCCTTGTCTACAGATACAGTAAGTGTCTAAAGCAATATGAAAATGTTATGCTAGTAAAAACTACATACAGACCTACAGTAACACAAAGCAAGCAAATGATTGAGTGGAAGAGAAAAAGATCAAGGCATTTTGTTGTTCATGGGTTGAAATATGTTCTTTTTGTACTGGAACAAAGGCCTGTTGTTTTAACACTCTTCATATTAACTTAAAACATGTCTGCCAATATTTAGATATTAGGATGCACAAAATAATCTTCATTACAAGGTAGGGCACAGGGAAGTATGTCTTCCATTACCATCTTTGTTTAGTCTTCTTACATTCATGTTCATCCTGGTTTACCTTGTAAGTCTTATTTTACAGAAGCTGTATGCCTTCAATAATTGCAAATGCATAAACTATAAAATTAGATTTTACAGGTTGAGATTGATTGTTTTCAATGGACTGTTGAGTTCGCACAAACTCTCTCATGTTCATGTTGCCCATAATCTTAAAATTCTTGCAAACCTTTTTCTTTTATTTTTCTGTTCTATGGCACAAAAATTTCATTGCAGTAAAATGACTTTAAACTGAGATCACCTTTTCAACACAGTAAACATTATAACGTTATACATTCCAGCATAGAATGGTTTTGCTTCCTGTTTCCTGCTTTCTTTCCTCTAGTGAAGTGTCAAATGTTTTAGGCTGCAATGCAGAGCTTGATCTGCCTGTCCAAGGCTGCCATTACTGAATGGCTGGATCAGGGTCCAGGGTTTCATTTAGGTGTCTGTTGTACTACTTTGCCACAGGTATTTGACTGGCAGGCACATTGTCTTGTGTTCGCTGGCTGGTGCTTGGTACATCAATATTGGGGTCATCATCCACCTGGTAGCACTTGCCCAAGTTCTTGATGATATTGAAGTTATAACGGGCTGTGTCTGCAATGCTGTTCTCCAGAATCCAGCCATCAGACTCTGAGTCAGGGTCCCCTAACCTCAGCACATTTTCCATAGCTGTCTGAAGATAACGTACTCCAGTCAACACAGACACCTGGAGGGAGGAGAAAGAGATGGAAAATGGTGAGGAAAATGGAGGTTGAGATCCCAATGAAGAAAAGTTTGGACTTGATTAACGTAGCTAGTTTAGGAGAAACCAAAGCATTTGAAATACTTGTCAGATGGATGCTTTAAAAGTACTAAAAATAGCTGTTTGCAAGAATCCAATTTTTGTTATATTTGATCTGACAAAAATATAAATACCTCAAAAAGCCAGATGGTAAGAACAATTAAACCAATGGACTGCATTATCTGTGTGTAGTGATCCAGCAGGGCCTGTCTGCAGCCCTTTCTATTTAGGTTCAGCTCCTCCTTCTGGTAGTCATAGTCATAGTGCGCTGAGTTGTTGGTGATTTGATGCTGGATGCAGGGCCTGGAAGAATGCACGTTACAGCAGCTGAAGGGCACACCATCAGTTAGATACTTCCCCTCCACATTGCTCTGTATCCGACTGAAGTGGAAAAGTGGAAAAAAAGGAGGAAGGAAAGAAAAAATTTTAGTACAACAATTAAACTTATGAAAGTACATGCATGATGTGTGAAACCAGATATCAACAAATATCATTCATACCTGTACAAAACAAATGTTTTTGTGAGACTCAGTAAGTTACACCAGTTTTAAAGTATCAATTATTTTTTATAGTTGCATAAATGCATTATAAATGTATAAATTTACAGTATATTTATAGTAGTAATATATTCATAATTCTGTGACCAAAAGAGCTCTGCTGAGGGTTAATTAAAACAATTCTGTAGGCTACATTGATATGCATACTTCATAAACCCCTTGACCTGAAAGTGCATTGAGGGTAAATGACTTACTCCACCACTTCACTATTGCTCATATCCAGGTAGCGGGTACTGATCCACTGTGTGTGAAACCAGTCCCGGTACCCTGCATTGCCACAGCACTGGAACTGCATCTGCAGCATGTCCATTGTGCGCTTAATGTAGCATCGACCCGGCGTGTCGGTGTCCTTATAATAGCGCATAGCGTCACGCAAACCCAGAAACAGCGACTCCTCCAGGTCGTTGCGCATGCTGTAGCACATCAGCGCCCCCACCAGGATGCAAAACGTAAAGAAAAAGGTACAAATGATGTAAGGCAGCATCAGCAGCTTCCACTGCAGGAATTTGGTGGTATCCACGCAGTCATAGCAGATCTTCCCCCCCAAAAAGTTAATCGCACAGGCAGTCAAGCCAACAGAGATAAGCATGTTTGGCACTGAGTCGATCTCCTTTGCCATCAGTTCGCGGCGCTTCTCGATCTCCACTTTTAGGAACAGGCCCAGACTGAAGATGGTGACGCCCGTTACCACGGACACCCAGTTCAGCACCCATAAAACCTGGGCCAGCTTGTCTCTGTTTGTCTTCGTAAACGTCACTTTTAAGACGGCCATCGCAAATGGGGAGGTGTGTTAAGTTAACCGCCTCAGCAGTGAAGTTTTAATCCTAGGTGCAACTTTAATTCCGAGGTGATCAAACATACTGAGAAATAGAAGAGGGTGGTACAAATGTTTTACCAGAAACAGGGAAGTGAACTGGAGGAGAAGGACAATAGGAGCTCATAAGCAGCTTACGTGAGCTATTTTTACTGCTTGATGATGGCCGGAGCTGCATAACAGTACCGGTGCTGAAATGAAAAGAATGATCAGATCATTTACACTGTGTAAAAATGGCTATATAGTGTTCGCAGTATATATACTATATCTCTGTTAATATTTAGGCAAGTTAAATATAATAGATGATTGCAAGATGATTATAGGGCAATAACTATAGAAATGTAACCTATAAGCGTCTGTCATCAGAGCATTGTGCCACAATAAAAGAAAACATCATGCAAGCGTTCATTATATGTCTGCTGTTTTATCTGTTACAGAATAACATCATCATTCTTATCTCTAAAACATTTCATTCATTTTTGTTGTATTGCCACAAACAAAATCTCTAAACCGCATAACATACCTGCTCAGTAGTCATATATTCACATATACGCATAATTCATATATCCTCTTGTTTGTTTCTTTGCATGTTTAGGGTAAGAGACGAGAAGAGGTGAGAAGCGGGTTTAAAGTGACTTCCGTCCAAACTCTCTTTGACCTCCAGGTAATCCATTTATCCTTTGGATTTAATAGCCATCTGGGCCAATCCAAAGCGAATAACAGGAGCATCACAACACCACCGCCCCCTACAATAAATAATAATAAATGCCCGATGTGCCCCAATAAACACCCACTCCAGCCCAAAAGCAAACCCACACAACCGTGGGCAAACAAAACTCCCTAAAATGCTTATATATAATGGAGAAACCATATTTTATATGTCCTCGTTAGTTTTTCTAGGCTTCCATTGAATATTATTGTTTAACGATAAAAAAAATACTGGAAAACCTTAAACCTAAACACAAGCAAGCAAACAAACAAACAAACAGATATCCTTCAATCTTATCCTTCTAAATCTAACCCTAACACAAATCGTTTTATATTAATTGCATTTTATTGAGATGTTATTGAGTAGTCTTTATTAGTAGTTTAGTAGTTTTTATTAGTCACTTTTCCTCCACAATGCAGGACATTTTTTTGGGTTAAAATGTTTTTTAGTTACATGATGCAGACATAGTTCAACATTCACCGACATGCGCAGTAGCAGAATGCGCTTGCTGGGACGATGGCCGTCGATAATTTTCTGTTCGGCCAGTGCATCCTTTATTTTTTAGCATTTCTTTTCGGTTTCATCGCCGTTGTGCCGCTTTCTGAAAACGGGGATGACTTCCAGGGAAGATGTCTGCTGTTTACGGAGGGAATGTGGCAAAATGAGAACATGACGATGGGGAAGCAGCGCTTCATCGTTGAGGAATGGGGACCGGAGTCATCCTGCCGCTTCATCACTTTCGTGGGCATCGTGTCGCTTATCCTCTCCGCCGTACAGGCGTGGCGAACCTTTTTCTTCCTCTGCAAAGGACACGACGAGTGGGCGACCTCTTATGAATTTATATGTTTATGTGACGAGCAAAGAAATATTTACAGATTGTAATGGTGAAAGTTTTAATCGGCAAAATGAATCTCATTTGCAGTAATCATCCTTGCATCTCTTTTTTAGCTCTCCTTTCCACGCCTTCCTGAATTTGCTCTTGTCCCTGTTGGTGGTATTTGTGGTGTTTGTGGCGGGCACCATCACCAGCGTTGGTTTCAGTGTGTGGTGTGATGCTGTCACTGAAAATGGGGCCATGCCAAGCAGGTAGGGTAAGCAAAAAAAAAAAAGAAGTATGTAACAAAGGTGTCAGAACTCCTGAAAAAAAGAAACAACCAGACCACTTAAAAAGAATCCTACATATAAACGTGCAATTTGTCATGTGCAAAAAAAGAAAAGACTGTATACATTTAATCCACTTCATGTATATGACACATAATGTTTTTAATCCAGTGTCTGTATGTTAGAGGAAAAAATATTGAAGAAGAGGCAAGTCTGCTTAGATGTTTAGATCGGTCACTTCTGTATTACTAATGCTTTAAAACTGGTTTCTGTTTGGTAGTTGTGAGGACCTGCAAGACACTAATTTGGAGCTTGGTGTTGACAATTCTTCCTTTTATGACCAGTTTGCCATTGCACAGGTAAACATCCATAAAGTAATGTTACGACTTAAAATCACAACTTAGATATTTTCTAGGGTTTCTAGAGCTAAGCCGTGTATCATTCAGGAATCTTATGCATGAAATATTGATAATATGTGATAATAATATGTCAAATGTAAGTTTCTCTCTCTGTCTGTCGGTCTCTCACCTTCCTGTTTCTGTCTCTCTTTTAAAGTTTGGACTGTGGTCAGCTTGGTTATGCTGGTTGGGTCTAACCGTGCTGGCTTTCCTGAAGGTGTATCATAACCACAGACAGCAGGAGCTGTTGGAGAGTCTAGTTCAGGAGAAAGAACTTCTGCTGGGTCATCCATTACAGAGTTCTTATGTGTATAACCGGAGCGCCATGATGTAAACAAACGTTTCTCTTGTATTCAATTTACACTGCATGAACTAGCTTCTGAGACCTGGATTAAGCCCTTAAAATAAAACCTTAGTATTTTTATAGAACCTATAATGTTTGATTTATTATTTGTCTCAGTTATTAGTATAATTGCAAGCTATGTTCATTTTTAAATGAATTGTTATGGCACATTTCATAATTAAGGCTAATATCAGAGTTGTATGAGGAGAATGATTTCCAGTGATGATCTTTGGATATCCGAGTGGACATCAGTTTTTATTAAGTTGTACTTGAGTTGTAATTGGTGATATCACATGTTCATACTCTTATTTTTACAGACAGATTTGTTATTAGCAGGCTTATGATGGGGTATGTATTCTTACAGGAACTGATAAGAAATAGAATGAGAAAAAAAAGAATGTACACTGGCTGTCTTATACTGGATTTTGTCTGACTTTTTACACAATGTAATTTGTTTTCAGTCAACACATACTCGATTTAGTGGTGTTGGTAAAATTATCTTTATTCCTTTATTATTAAAATAAACAAATAATGCTTTTGTTTTGTCAGTCACATTTTACAGCTGTAAGCATAATTTTCTCTGACTGTCTATCATTGGGATTGTTCTGCTTCGTTTTACAGGTTGATGGGACATAAAAGGATGGAGATGTAGGTCCAGCATCTCACTAAACTTACAAAAGTTTGCACTGAGAAACATTTACAAAGGTTTAAAGCGTTTATAAAACACCGTATTAGCGTTAATTAGGTAAATTGTCTCTGTCTCCACCTAGTGGCCAAAGGGAAGAATGAAAGAATTGCAGCATACAGCTAATGGGATTGGGTGTGCGCACTGTATCGGTTAGTGTTAAAACAACCAGTAACGTACGTGCTTAAGCGCAATTTACTTCAAATCATATAACTTTACTTTGCACATTGCTCTGAATGTTTACATGATTCTGTTCTTAAAATTGCAATTGCATTTACTAGTAAAATTAACTAGCTGATTGGACCAGAAAAGGTCATGGTCAAGAGCATAATGCATTCCTGAGATTGTTGTTCTTTTCAGTTTCTTTGCACCTTATACATCAATGCTTTACATTATTTTGCTTTACATTGCAATTGTCACAGAATTAAAACAAACACATTTATTTTATTTTCAAAAGAATGCCAATGCACTAACAAACAAATACATAAATGAGGAAAGAAACAATCAAATGTATTAAAAACTATATGAGTACCAATAGAACGAACACAACAAAGTAGTCCATTAGCAAAGCCTAACCCTAAAAAACAATATATATATATATATATATATATATATATATATATATATATATATATATATATATATATATATATATATATATATATATATAACTTATGCGCAAGGAGAGATGTTATTTCAATGTAACACTGGAGCTCAAGTCAAGTCAAGTCAAGTCAAATGGAGTTTATTGTCATTTCAACCATATACAAGTACATAGTGAAATGAACAACGTTTCTCCAGAAACTAGGTGCTACATAAAACACAGAACAACACAGAACTACAAGGCTACATAATGTATACATAATTTACACATAAATATATAATTTATACATAAGTATACATAAATTATGACCTTTAAGTTTATACAAAAAAGTGTGAAACTGGTTTGCTACAGAACTGTCACAGAGACTAAAAATGTCACAGAGACTCACAGAGAAAGAATGTTGAGAAGCTATTGTTCAGTTCAGTACAAACAGCATTCCATTGATCTCCCTCCCATTTCTCAATAACCTAATGATGACTTCATAGATAAAGCTTTGTTATTTGTGATCTGTTTTAAATAGTTTGCTATTTCTAGCTGTTATATCATTGTTTAGCAGCCCATGTAAAGTATAATTCTTGAGGTTTAAACAATGATTATTTCCGTTTGTTTTTCATGCTTGCCCAAATGCTATATACTGTAAAACTGAAGCAAAACCCAAGGCACCACTTGGGATTCCTCACCTGCCACACCAGTGGAACCCTCTGCAGTTCCTTTTCATGGTTCCCTCATCATAAGGAAAAGGTGTAAGCCACTTTAAATTCATATTGAAGTTAACATAATAGGATTTTTGAGATTCTTTTGTCTACAATAGAATTTTTCTGGCAGAAGGTTCTGCAGTTTGACAGGCATCCTATCACTGCATTCGGTCCGATTGCAATGGTTGGATGAACATTTTATGGTCATATGCCTTCCACTGAAGATATAGAAATTAATGAAGAGACTTTCAACCAGTATAAGAAAAAACGTTTTAAAAAAGGCATACCCTGCCTTTAAAGTATCAGCCTTTTTATCATAAGAATGGAAGAATTGTGAACTTTTCTTGTATCTAGTTTGTTCATTTTAAAATAGTTTATGGACATTTTAAAGGATAATTTAAAGAACAGAAAAGGTCTAGATAGGATAGACTTAAAATAATTCAGTGCAATCAGTAAATTACAACACAGTGTGTAATCAGAAAATACAGGTTGCTACTGTTGTGGTACATTAGTTTAAAACAGTAGTCAGAACAGTATAAAGAACTTAGAATCTGGCAGTCAACCATTTTGAGACATGTTTGTAAATAGCCTGTTTTTTTGTAAATAGCCTGCATTTATTTAGATTTTAAGCTAGTACTTGGAGATCAAGTTTAAAATTCAGGTGATTGTTGTGTAATAAAATCTTTATGGCGCAGGTTGTTATGATCTCTCTTAAGACTTAAATGTCACTTAAACCAGTATATAAGACACATGGGGCCTTGGCGCTATGGCATGCAGTCTTGTTTTCCGGTCTGAGCAGCCACTTATTTTGCTAATTTGAATTGCAGGTAAGCCTGGATCTACACCTGAATCTGATGGTGGATTTGTGGGGCAACACAAGCTTCTATGTATTGATTATGTGTGAGCTAATCTTATAGAAAATTGTGCGACACAAACCATAATAGGTAAATACTAACTGGCTCACAAATACCCTTTGCACCTCAAAAATGAGAAATGTGATCTGATGCTACCATCATAACTAGCTTTACCGCACAAGCAAGTTTATCAAACCATGTAAACCACTGTTTGTTTCAGTCACATGCGAGTACACGGACACACATACGCATGCACACATGCAAAAATGTACAATGTATGTAGGTTTAAGACTTTACACAATTTTTGAAGATTTAATTTCTTTAAAGAGCTTTGTTTTATTTTAGGACATTCACGTTGCAGATCTTTTTGTTTATTCATACATTATTTCTGCTTGTGAAAGAGTACATTATAAACGGCACATTATTTACAATAACATTTTTCAAATACTTCACTGTATATGGATAAAATCTCATTCTATACAGTTTGAATAGAGAATATTTGTCATGTTTATGATTTTGTGTAAAAACTTAAATTATGCATCATCCTTCATCACATCTATTTTTTATCAGCAGAGGAATGCCGGTAGTTGGGTTTGTCTCACTCCGACCTCAAAGAACAGGTCTGCCATGTAGACAACAGCTTCCGATTAGACTTTTCCAGTCAGTGGAAAAGTCTATTCCATCTTCACTAGCATATCCTGTAGAATGGCATTCATGCTTCTTTGTGAATGGCCAGTGAAATATGCATTCCTTAAAAATGTACAGTGACATCAGCGTGTAACTATATTTGTAAAATAACATGTTATTCTTCTTCTTGTGAAACATGTTGTGGTCTCATTTATTTTCTTCTTTGTATATGATGTCATGCATTTGCTATGGCAAATTACTTTGTGTTTTACTATAAGGATTAATGCTATATGTATTATAATTCTATTAACATTACATTTTTAAAGTAAGAGGTTTCACTGAATGAATATTCTACTCTCCCGTATTATATAAAACCAACAAAAGAGAGATTTTCTCTGTTCACTGAACACTTAAACTTTACCGCTTAAACCATTTTCCTTGCAAATTATCTTCACACATAGTATTAGATGCTACAAAACATAACACATCATTGTATCTTAACGTTTAATGTAGAATAAAACAAATCCACTTTGTTGTCTGAGACAGATTAAGTTGCAATATGTCCATACTTGGTAAAATCTAAATGTAGGCCTATCACATTTTTAAAATGTTTCTTACATGAAAACATTAAGAACGAGAATGTTGTATAGTATATCATCATAAAGTAAGTTATTGCATGTTTGTCGAAACATAAATATTCTAGATCTCTGCTTAAATCACCTGATTAGAATCATAATATAAAGTCAACTAATAAGGATTTAGTTAAACTCGAAACTAAACTCGAATTAAACTCAAAAACTGTGATTCCAAGTGGGGTTTCTCATAAGGAAAGGTGTGTTCATGCTCTCACAACCGGTCTAGCAAGCAGGTTTAGGGTAAACCAACGTCAATGCTTAAAACCTCTCTGACAAGTCCGACCTGCATGAACATCATTCCGCATCACCTGTGTGAGACCCGGTCCCGGTCCCGGTCCTCTATATAAGCGCTGTGCATTAGCTGGCAGCAGTAGTTAGTTTGTGGAAAGGGCTCTTAAAACGAATCATTCAACATGTTTTTTTTTTATTTAAGCATGGTTTGACAGATGGTGTAGGATCTATGACATGCACTCGACATCGCAGCTCTTCAGTAACTTGTGACTTCCTCTTTGGCCGAGTGGTTCTCAACAGTTCAACAGTTCCTATCAAAAGTGTGAAATGTTCAGGACCACTTGATCAGACTAAGGAAGATGTCAGCGGGTTTGTTGCTCTGTTAAAATCAGGTTTGTTTAATTCATTGTACAGCGATTGCTTTGACTGGTTTGCTTACAGTTGCTTCTTATATGCACTCTCTCTCTCTCTCTCTCTCTCTCTCTCTCTGCTCGCTCGCTTCTTCCTCTACATTTATTAAATACAAGTGCCTGATAATAAGTTTGTACATTTAATGTATTGACGCATTTTTGAAATCAATAAATTTGGAAACAACAAAATGTACTGCTTTTCTCCTTTGTTAACATGTTCTAGATTGGTTTGGTGTAAAAGTTACGTTGTGTTGGTGCTACACAACGTTTATGTTTGCACACGTTTTGCACAAGTTTGTCAAGTGGATTGTTTAAATGACTTTGGGTATCCAGTATTGTTTTTTTTAAACAAAACTTTTTGGAAGAACTTGTCAATCAACTTTTTACATGAAGAATGAATCTTTTCAAGTTTTAGAGGAAAATATGTAGGCTAGTTATCCCAGTCTAGTTATCCCAGTCTAGTAATATATTTAAATAATAAACTATTTTTGTAGGTGGGACAAACTTTACATTACAACTGCATTATCTATAGCCATACATGCTGAGAAAAGCCCTGAAAACTGTGAAGACGTTTTAGAAACGACTTAAGAGTCTTAAGCTGACAGCCTATCAGCGGTGAAGAAAAGAGGAATTCGTGAATGATATTCTGTGGCTCATCCTTCCAATAATGGGAATTTGCCCAGATTACACAGGGCTGAAAACAGCTGAGGAGTTCCCTCAGGACTCGGGCTTTAGGATTCAGGTCAGGTCTAGTGTGACTCCAGGGACCAATGTTACAAATCACTTCAAACATGAGTAATAAAGCTCAGAGCCCAGTCAGACCCGTGTAACGCCCAGAATGCCAACCAAATTAAACATACTTATATAGAAAACATTTCTGATACTGTAGGAACTAAACTTCTTTAAAAATAAAATTAGTTTTGTTTCCCCCTAGAAAATATACTACATGATTACAATCAAGGTAAGTAATCGCATTGTCCTACATGTTCAACATCATTCATTGGAAAAAGTATTTAATTGGAAGGCGTATATTACAATCAAGGTTTGATTATATCTGAGAAGCAGAGAGAGAGAGAGAGAGAGAGAGAGAGAGAGAGAGAGAGAGAGAGAGAGAGCGGGGACACCCGCACAGTTTTTGTATTGATCCATATGGTTTACTCTTAGTTTCGTTTCAACCATAAATGAAGCTGGTGTTTCTTTAATGATGGAGAGATTATTGACGTAATTCTACACTGAATATTGTCTTCCTCTGAGTCTCACATGGCTTTATGAAGCAGCATGTTTTAACAACTTTTAACATCCACATGAGAAAGAAAAGGGTTCACATGGCTTTACGTGATCCACCACAAGAGTCAGGAAATGTACAACAGAAGGCAGCACCTGTGGAAGTTGACTCTTTTCTTTCGGATACTGATATAATATTTGGATTGACAAGTCATCATCTGAGGCGAAGACAAAAGGTAATACCTCCTTTTACCTCATAGTTTACAGCAATGGAGCTAAAAATGTCAAACAAAAAACCTTTTAGGAGGTAAAGTAATACGAATTGTACAGATCGTTTCAGCACCAAGAACAGCTCCTTCCAAAAGACCTGATATGTTCGTGTATGTATTCTGTCTAGTCAAATTAATAATAACTAATAATAAACGCTAAAATGTTTCTTTTCTTGCTTTACATCTAACATACTGTACATGCAAATCATTTCACGACGTATAGACGCGTCTCACGGCTGTGAACTGCTCACCCACAACTGAACGCGTATTTACTCACTATGTAAATGAATGCATTTATATTTCTAGACCGGTTTATAATGAATAATGAAGTGTTAAAATATTTAAACGCCAAAAATAAATACAATACGTACACAAATGACATTATTGAATAAACTTCAAAATACGAATTGTCACCGCATGGTGACGCTAGAATAAAAGCAAAAGGGTGAGTGTAGCGTATGTGTATATATATATATATATATCACACACACACACACACACACACACACACACACACACACACACACACACACACACACACACTTGCCACTTACTGTCCATATTATGTATTTTGATACACATGTACATACAAAAGAATTCTGCAGTATATAATGTAGGATCAATACAAACACACATATAATGTGTTTAATTCGAATTAAATTAACAAAAAATATTGACTAATATACTGACGTAAATGCAATAAGCTATTACATAGGCTACAAAATAAATACAGTGGGATGTGCATTGTATAAACCTATACAGTCTATACCATCTTATTTTCAAATGAAACATTTCACTTTTCTTCCCTTCAAAAACTTTGCACAACTTGGACGGCACAAGTGAACATGACTATCTGAATGAAATGAGGGGTGCGATTGTACGGTGCTCCGCCCATTAGTGACTCAATGGGAATACCAGGCTAAGTTTGAGCCTTAACTTCCATTCAGGCATGCCAGCGTGGGACTGAGAACGCAAAAACTTGCAAGACGTTTCTGTCATGACCGTCTATCGAGTTTGTTTTTTATCATGCCTAAAATATTTCCAGACTGGGAAATCTGGGAAATGCACGTATTTAAAAGTATAATTCAAGAGCCTTGCAGTGAGTCGACCCAGATCTGTGTTGCGCGGATACGCGGGGCAGTTTAAAGCCAGAAACATGCGCTCTAATTACCGGGTACAAGGTGGAGCACGCAGACCAGATTTCAGGAGGTTCACGGTGAGAAATGCCACGACGAGACAGAGAAACAACAACCCAGACTAAAAGAAATTGTTATCCTGTTGTAAACATGTTGTCTAACGTCTTATCATCTTATTAATGAAAGCAAATTGTGCTTTAATGTTGCTTTAATGTTGTTTTAATGTTGTTTTACGTAAGAGCCAGTTTGAGAGTCCTAAACCAAGTTTTGTGTGATTAACCCTCTGTATATATTTCCAGCAAAGAGTTGCATTCATCACATTCGCATTCAAGTCTGAATTGTTATTTTTCTTCTTTTTTCACATAAGGTCGTTGAGATAACAGCAAGCGGTGATTCAGCGCAGAGCTCAGCACTTAATCCGAGGAAAAGGCTTCATTCTGCAGAGGATGTGCAATGCGGCAGCCGGCCAAACCCGGAGGGTGCCGGCTCAGTGTCCGTAACGGAGTTAAGTCAATCCGAGAACAAGCATGGGCGAGAAACCCTGTGTCAGCGATGTCAAATCATCGCGAATGAACTGAACAGGCAGGCGCTGGAGCTGGCTGAACCAGGAACGCTGAAGGTTTGTGCATTCATCTAAACCATTAAAGCAATTCATCTCAGGGCCTGTTACACCATGAAGGGAATGACAGTGGTGTAAAAAATCACTGTTGTAAATCATCGCAGTCTAAACTGTAAGCATTGATAATGTCCAGCAGAATGCAGACTTTAGGACATTTGAGCAAATTTAAGCTTAAAGTGTTTTCGACCCGTTTTTGAACCAGAATTCGTGATTGATATTCGAGGCTCATCCTTCCATTAATGGGAATTTGTTCAGATTACACAGGGTTGAAATCAGCGGAGGAGTTCCCTCAGGACAATATACAAAACTTTGCTTCAAATACCCAGAATACACCGTATACTTGTGTCATAGTGTTTCTTCTTAAATGCTATAAACTATTCTTTACAATAACAAATGTACTGTGTGAGATCAAATTTGAACAGTTTGCTATGATTAATCCAAGTTGAGTAAAAGTTCACATCATTTCATGATAGAGGTCTTTGGACACATTACCATGTCACTGAGGGTAAGACCCTAAGGCCTGACTGTCTAGCAGTAACTGTTGTGTGCAGAGAAATGTAGCCTCATCGCCTCTCCGGCCCGCAGTGCATCCAGTCCAAAAGATGAGGTGTGCTGCATTTGTACTCCTGCATGCATGACATTATCAAGTGCTGTAAATGATGATCAAAAAACAACACGGTGTCCCTTCCAACACTCATTATCAGAGATAATAGAATGTATTGCAAACAAAACACACATTTCAATAACTAGAGCCAGTGGAAGTGCCTAACTCAGCAGTATTTTATGATCCTATTAATCATAGCGATGGTACATTTTGAGTGGCTATATTCAGGAGAGGAAGTGCTGATATGAATGCGAGCAGTCATGCCTGTCATTGGTGATGAGCATTGTGATGATATTAGCTGTTCTGTTACCACATAAAGGGAAGGTTGCAACACAAGTATCAAATTATAGTAAAATACAGCTAGCAAACAGTTTATCCAAAACAGCGTACGGTGCATTTGGGATATACATTTAATTAGTCCGTTTATTTACTGGGAATCAAACCCATGACCTTGTCATCACTAGCACAATGCCGTTTGTGGTAAAAGCATAACATTTACTAATAATTCAGTCCTATTTTGTCTAGAAAACTTCTACCTGGTATAGGTACTTTTTTGAATTGACAGTTTAGCTTCTGATTAATGGTATCAAGAGATATACATTGTCTAACTTAATTGATGTTTAACCCACCTGTTTCCTCTGTTGTTGCTCCTATTTATATGCATTGACGTCATAGCTTGAGAGTGTGAATATAAGCTGCCTTGTTTCCATGTTTGTCTTACCGTGCTTATATACAGCACACTTGGGGGTTATTGTTTCTAAGGAACAATATGTGTAAAGGGAGATGTAAAGATGATAACATCTGAACAGGAAGCCAAACCACCAACTTTTACTTCTCAATGAAAGTGTGATCCTGTTGGCTTGGTAATGCATTTCCTCAAATGACCAGAGGCTGTGCATTATGTCACGTTGACCATGTACATCAAAGAGTTGGACCTGTCCATAATGTCCTGTATTTATTGTTGTATTGACCTGAACTGACCAGCCCTGTTGATGCTATATGCAGACTACTGGATTGATTGTTTTCAGGTACTATATTCTACTGTAAGTACAGTAGCATTTTGGTAATCAATTTTTTCTGTGTTTATTATGTACTACTTCTTTATAATAGGATACGTGGGATATAACAGTGTTTGGTTAAGCTAACAATGTAGGCCATATAAATGCAACAGTGTTGGGCTGTAAAATGAGCAGACTGATTCACTACACACAAGGGGTGTACAGTCCATATAAGCAGCAAATACTTTGCATACCCAACCATTTAAGAGACATTGCTATATAAAGTTATTACAATATACATTTCTTTGTTATTTGAGGTGTAAAATGAAGTTATATTATAAAATATTTGGAATATACATGTAACTGTCTATAAAATTATGAGAATGTAGCACTCAGCATAGCTGGGTAAAGAAGTCACTGCTACACACTATGAAAAGGATATTCAAGGTTTGTTTTAGAGAAAGTCATAGATTCCACTGACTTGTTTTGGGAAGCTGCAGCTCTTGTAGTTGGAATTTGGGTCGTCAGTCCCCCCCCACCCACAGATTTGGAACATAAACAATTCCATCTCAATACTGCTCATCATCCAATCAGCAAACCTGATACAGAATACCAAGATAATATGGCCATATTCATTTAATATAGACAAAATGCATGCAAATTCAAGTGCCTAGTAAATATGATTTGTGTTGGTCAATTATTTTGCACTTGAAAAAATGTGGTACTATCTTCTTCTAAATATGAAGTGAAGTGATTAGAAGAGTTTGGTCAGAATTTGACCTCTGCATTTAACCCATCCAGTGAGTAGTGAACACACACTGCAGGCCATAAACACACACAGACAGCAGGAGCAGTGGGCATCCATTCACTTCAGCACCCAGGGAAAAGGGCAAGGGCACCTCAGACATTTCCTGATAGCATTGAGAATTGAACCTGCTCTCTAACCATTAGGCCACAACTGCCCTTAGATTAAGTTGCCTGTTTAGTAAAGTAAATTGTAAAGGGTTCTTTTTATATTCTAACTATTGATTTCAGTATAGCAAAACAAGACACAGTTATATGAAGGACTCCAAAAACATAAGAAACCATGACTTACTCTATCCCATTCTTCATTAACTGTATGGTTGATGGAATGCAAAGGATAGCAAAGCTTCTTTGCTTTCCCTCAAGCACATAGAGGATAAATAGTTTTCTTAAGACTCCGATTACCAAGCCTTAAGATAAGATGTAATTTGGTGCAAGAGTAAAGCATGTTCTAATTTGCTATTTTAGACAGAATTAATTTCTTGTCAGCTCAGCCAATCAGGTTTGGGATCCAGACAGTTAGATTAAGCTGTGAGATACCTCTGGAATGACTGAGTGTTTTAACCAAAGCAAGATTAAAGAATCTCAGGCCACTTTTAGCACACAATGATTCATACTTTCAATACTAGACACCACGAGTTTGTGGATTCTATCCCTTAGAAAGGGTTTAAATTAAAACGTGTTGTGGCAGTCTAAAGCCATTCTGATTTATCAATGTAAATAAACTGGGTTGCATTAAGGAGAGGTTAATCTGTTTCAAATCATTATGATCACATCACTATATGGTACCACATGAATGAAATAATTTATCGTATATAGCAGACCTGGAGGAAAGATTAACTATTTTAATGAGTTTTATTATATCAGTTTAAGCTAAGTAAACATGGTAATTGGGAATATAGTGAACACAAATCTTACAGAAGTTGATAATATTATATTTGCATTCTTCAATATTTAGGGAAATTCTTGTAAAACTTAACAAGAAGCAAGTCAAGGGTCAAAATTACTTCAGCCTATCACAGTTTCCCATATTTGGGGTTATAAGACTTTTCAGGGAGAAATCTGTTTTCAAAGCTTAATGCAAAGGTATTCTTCTGTGTTTATATTTATATTTTTGCCATTGCATAACTACTTTATATTTCTTACATAACATGATGCATAAGATGACAGGGTTTTGTAAAAAAGAAGGCAAGTAAACACACACCATCACACATTCTGTCTGTTGTGCCCCATATACCAACCTGAGGAGAGATAGATTTGACAACAGATTTTCAACAGATTTTGCTTTTTAACGGCTACTGAGAAAAAACACTAGGAAACTAGTCTACTAGGAAAAAAAGTAGACTAGTAGACTAGGCTACTAGGAAAAAAAGTATTTTCCTAGCTGTGAGCTTAGATGACAGTTAGTGTCTGACTGCCCCCCTGTGTTCAGTTCTAGTACGGGCGGTACATCCATGACAATATTTACTGAAGGCACTGAGATGACCAATAACCAACCAGTGCATTCTAGGTAAAAAAAGGATGATTACTACAATCAGCCAGGACCTTATACTGAAAATGATCTCACCATAAATTCACCTGCCAAGTCTATCTCAGAAGAGGCCCAGACGGGTCTCACTGGAGGGGGTGAAGCAATCTCAGAGAAATAAACTGGGATGGAATGATGTGCTGGTTCATGTGGTGAGAATTTACACCTGTAAATGTCCCTGCTGCCTCAGCAGGCAGTCTGCCAGGCATGACCACAGTTTATAGGTGGAGCAAGTATGGTACTTTCCCAGGGGGATTATGGGTTCTTTTCTTCTTTACAGGCCTGTACCTGTATCAAGGACCTCTTATTCCCTCCATGAGATTATTCTCCCAATCTCTTTGTCCTTGGCGTGCTAGCTGATGACCTTTTGGCACTACATGTGAAGGTTTTACTTTAATACAAAAGGCAAAAGGGTCCTGATTGGTCCATGTTGGCTGTTTTTGAGGATCACACTCTGTTATGTATCTAACTATCTAAAACAAGAGAGTGGAGAGAGGCATATCACCCCGTGCAGAAAAATCTTTGGATATCTCCATGATTGAAGTTTTTCATTAAGTAGGCCCATTTCCTTCCTGTTATGTTCCCCTTCCTATTTGTATAGAGTCTGGACATGGAAAGATTCCTATTTGCTCTTGTGAATAGGTCATCTTTGAAATGTTTGGACCAGATGACGTGTTATCAACATGCTTTTCTCCTTTATTCTTTTCCCCCTCTATCTTGCGCTGATTATGCCATGCCCTGAGGGGTCACGTGTCCATCATGGATCAATCCATCACAATGATGGGATCGTGGTTGTCATGGCAACCTGTTTGAAAGCTAGAATAAGAATCACAAGGCTTACTTGCATTATCTCAGCATACATTTCCTAATGCAAAGCCATTCATCAGTCCTTGTCTATTTCCCTGAGCATCGATTTATTGAAAGAATAAGACATTTCCATTATTTTAACATCATATTACATGTCTATTAATCACATGAATTATATTTGTGTATATCTGGCCACTATGGAGCTTTTGTATGAGAGTGACCTTTGGTTCTCTATGGAGTCACAGAGGCAGGGCGAGCAGCTATGCAGGTAAAAAGCATTGGCACGCCTGCAGCTAAGCTTAGAGTTGAGATCAATGCAGAATTTGCATTAATCATCCAGAGAGCTCATTCACAGCTAACGCATAATGACGCATGATCAATGTGTGAGTGGGAACATGTGTGAAAAGTGTGTTATGAAGTGCCCTGACTGTGGAACAGAACCAGGAGCTAATCAGGGTATTGCACTATGAGACCCTACAAATCACCACCTGAGTGAGACACCAAATGAGAGGAATTTTATACTAAAAGATTAGTTCACTCCAAAATGAAAATTCTCTCCCATGGTTTTTCCAAACCTGACTTTCTGTCTTATATTTAACACAAAAGAGGAAATTTTGAATAGTGTATTGGTTGCTTTTTTTGTGCAATTACAGTGAATAAGGACTTGAGCTTTGATGAAAAAAACATGTATAAGGCATAAAAGTGCTCATAGGACTCAAGCTCTATATTCTATTTTTGAGTTCTCAAGCTCATTGGAGGGAAGATTATCAGTACCTTTGGAATATTTGGAATATAATGGACCATTTTTAAGCTATATGGACCACTTTAATAATGCTTTTACATCCTTTTTCATTGTATTGCCCTTGGACTTGGCAATGCAGCTTTTATGCAAAGCGAGTTTAGGTAGAGGAACAGTTTTCAACGCTTATAAGCTTCAGTCCCCATTCATTTGATTGCAGAGAAAAACCTTTAAACATTGTTATACATTTTTACCTTTTGTGTTCCTCAGAAATCATACAGGTTTGGAATGATGAATGACAGACGAAATAAATGACAGAATATATGATGACAGACTTTTTGTTTTTGGATTAACTATCCCTTTAAAGATCCGATGCTTTTCCACTGTTCTCACTTTACCTCACAGGTTAACTGCTCAGAAACACCAGGAATGAAGAGGGAGGAGGACATGTCTGTGAAGATTACACTGGATGTGGGTGATCACAAGATACAGAGACACAAAAAAAGAGTCAGAAGGTCCAATGGTCATAATAAACTAGAAAGAATTAGTGGTGAATAAAAAGGGGCAAATACCACAAAAGGAGGAAAGTTGAGCGAAGAAATAGTAAGACGTGTCATAGCGTCCCTCAAAGCCTGTCAATATCCAGAAGCAATGGAGGTCTGACTGAGCAGTGGGGTGGATCAGCTAGAGTATATGGGACAGATAAGCTGATAGAACCACACTGGAACTGATTGAATAACAGGTTAAGTGAGCTGTGAAACAGATTAATGCCGTGGTTTGCTAGCTGTAATTCACTTCTGTCCCTGAGCTTGAACCTCAATCAACTTTCAGAGCCTGGTACCGAGATCACAAATAAAGAAAAGATTGCATTTGGCGTCCCTCCTTTGACGAATATTGTAACATTCTAACACAAAGCTGGTAGTAGCACAGACACTTTAAATTGTTTCACAGTTTATCACTTTGTGGTGTAACTATGCAATACAGTTTGCCCAAAGAGGCCCCAGTCGGCTTGTTAAAGCAGGAATATTTAAGATCACATCAGCTTTATAACCCTCAGCATGCTCATTTACAATAGCCAGAGGAGCAGTCATGCTGCTCGCTCTGCATGCCAGATCTGTAGCAAGAAACAGATACAGTCCATGCAGAGCAGGGTTTGTTTGGCCACTTTGAATTTGTGATTACTTCTATAAAGGTTTGTTAACTTCCTTTTGATTTAGTCATTTCCATCATTTGTCACTTAATGCAAGCAGGTTCTCTGCATCTTACTTTCAACCCCCTTATCTCTGTTCAGCCATAGCCTGCCTGGCGGTCACACTTTTACATTAGTTGTCATTAAGTGATGGCATTAAGATTGGAATGTGAGATGCTGAGGTTTCGGAGAACAGAAAGCAGAGCAGCTGTGCTCAGGAGATAGCTGGTTTCTCACACCTACACAGAGTTTAAACTCTAGAGTACACAGAATGTCAGAATGTCATCGCAAAAAAACCTCCTTGGCTTAATTAAAAACTTTAATAGATTTCAAAGTACTTTTCGTTAGTGGGAAAGGTATGGGACTTAGATTGATATCTTGACGATTATGTTTGCTCACACCATATTGAAAGATATGAATTTCAGTGCATTGCTTTTGCTACAAAAAATTATTCCATAATAATCCAAAGTGGCATTTGTAAACTTCTCCTGAGTAAATCAGAGTGACACTCCTAAACACAGTTTTAACTAGTTAGTTTGTTTTATGAAGTTAAGTAAATGGAGTTGGGAACAGATGTGAACCTCACATTCTTTTTAACCGTACACATTAAAAAGAATTTGCAGCTTTGTTTGACCTGAAGTTTAATGTGAAGTTAATGGCTCACAAAAATTAATGCTAATAATAGTAATAAAGATTTAGTAAGATTTAAAATACAAACATTTGTTAATAAAATCTGGGGCATTCCCCCAGGCTTAACAATAGAGTTTGTTAATAAGCTCATAAAACAACATTTTGGGTGTATTATGGGATGTGACCTGGTGTACACCATAACTCTGAGATCCTGGGGTTATCAACAAAAGGCTCCCGCTAACTCTGGCTTCTTTAAAGTTGAGTCTCAGGACGTCCTGTAAGTGAACTGGTCACATTTGGAGAGGGGCATAAAGAGGTCAATGCCACTTCCTATGGTTAACCACGTTACCACTGGTTTTGTCTTTTGGATTCATCATTATTGATAAACATTATTTTTTGAACATTTTTGACCACCTGTAGGACTGACATTTACACTCTGTAAATAAAATAATGTATTACTGTAAGATTAATGTAAAATGTTCCTATAGATCGGTTGGCAAAACATTGCCTTAGCAGCACAAAGGTTGTAGGTTCGATTCCCAGGGGAGCACACATATTTATGAAATGTATTGCTTGAATGTACTGTAAGTCACTTTGGATAAAAGTGTCTGCAAAATGTAAATAAAGATTATCATCTCTTTGACATTTCCTAAAAACTTTCTGCTATTTTTTTTAACTGATCTATTTTTATGTGTGGCATAAACAAACTTTAAGCTTTTTTGCATTACTGCTGCTAATGTAGCAGATACATGCATGAGGTAGTTTATAATGCATCCTATTTTCAAATGATATCCCTTGTGCAGATAATGTTCAGTGTGCGTGAGAGCCATAGAGGGGAAACACAGCTGGTTGTTGAAAAACACAGGCAATGTGTTAGAGGACACAAAACAGCATCGCTTTAAAAAAGAAAACAGTGCTTAGCCATTACTGGTTTGTTTAAAAGGAGGTGCCATCGCTGTTCAGTCCTGTCAAAACAGGAAGTTACAGACAGACACAGGGAGGAGTGGAACAGTTCATTTGATCTCTGTTGACTGGAGGTATGCTGGCATGCTCAGCTTTGACCTTCGTGCCTCAAAAACAAGTTCATAAAAGCTGAAAACCTGTGGCGAGGAACCTAAAATAGGACCTTTTCACTGCCTTGTTGACATGGAATCTTATTCCCTACTGTTATGGAATACTCTTAGGTGGCCCATCCTACTGGTTTTTGGCATGGCCCAGGACAGATATGGATTTTAGGAGCAAGTTAATTTCCCTATGTGGCTGACCATTATAATGTCTATGTCTGCTGTGATAACATTCTTAGGAATATTATCTGTATTTGTCTGTAAAAAAGATATTTGTACTGAAGGATATTCATGTGAACACTGAGACTGTATAGTGCACAAAGCATATAGATCTATATAGAAAATTGCTTTTAATTGTAAAAAACAAAAGGCAAATATGTTTAGACAAAGAGCACATTTACAATTGCTTTAAATTACAACCCTACCCAGAGAGTATAATGGGATATAACATTAGGCATATCATTCAGGCCTTCTTCAAAATCAGTGTGAAGAAGACCATGAATATACTGTAACTTATCTTCACTGGCAGAAGTGGTTTGACTGTAAAAGTCTGGAGATGACCTTTAAAAAATATCCATCAAAGAATGACTCACAGGATACTGACTGACAGTGTACTAATTGAAAAAGCTCTTCACAATCTTTGTGGTGACAGGCATAGTATCATTCTGTAGTGTGTGACAAATGAATCTACAGAGGGCGGCTATAAATTCTGAGAATGTTGGGCTGGCAGTAGATTGCAGAATAATACATTTTAATTATTATATCACATGCACTGCATATCACATTTCACTTAAGAGGAAATTGGCTGTGGTCCCTTTAAATCGAACTGTGTAGTAGCTAACATGAGAGGTCAGTCTTGTCTTCTAACTGCAGTCGACTTTATTTGAAACATGCCCTTTTGACCAAAAGTGGACTTAGAATACTGGGGAAATATTTTCTCCAATCTAATTTCTTTCTATTTCTTTGTAAGGTCTTGCATGCACAGTTATTGTGCCTGGATTTTCTTCATCTGCTTGTAAATGTACGTTTTCCTGCATCTGCCCCCGTAATGACATTTTCATCACTGAATACTCTCTCGAAGAACTGCTGCTTTTGTGGCCAGCAGATACTGTACAAATCAGGCATATGGGAATAAAATAATATTTATGTTCATAGTGTGAAATTACTTCAGCACCATCTGAAAAATTAATTTATTCCTTTATTTATTATGACTCATTCTGCTGAAGGATTGTATTAATCATCTGGCTAATTGGCTTGGCTGATATGCATCGATGGGATGGTAATGATTCTTATGAGAGTGCTGCATTTCCAGTGCAGGATGACATAGATGCTCTATAATCAGTACTGGAAGGGTTTTGTGTAATGTTATCTAAGCTGTCTGACTTTATTTAACTACAGGTCTGCCTGCCTGCCTCTGTTCGTCTGTCTGTCTGTCTGTCTGCCTCTGTTTGTCTGTCTGTCTGTCTGCCTGCTATCTGCCTGCTATCTATCTATCTATCTATCTATCTATCTATCTATCTATCTATCTATCTATCTATCTATCTATCTATCTATCTATCTATCTATCTATCTATCTATCTATCTGATTTTCTTACATTCTTGGGCTATTTTACCTGTAGTATTCATCAGTGTATTATGCAATAGTGCAATAACCTCCACAGGGACAGCAGTACATTCCTTTGAATGCACCAGTGATGTATGTGTATGTCATCTTGGTTGCGTAACTGTCTCATTACATTGACAGGAGCTCAGCTTTGATACGGATGACTTGGAATACAAGAGAAAGTCAGGATAAACAAATCTGTGCTTAGTCACAGTGGTGAAACAGTGGCTGTGTTGTCCCGTGTGTCCTTAAGCGAGCAACATTCCTATTGTGGTATTTAGTTTAACTGTTGCATACCGCAATCTAGTGTAAATGTATATGTGGGATATGCAGTCAAATTCACTATGACTTTCATTACAGCATTGCATGGATGTTATTTCTTTCACTTCCTAAGTAACTCCTCTGCACAAATATACTTTCGTTTATGAACACTTCAGTAATTTTAAAAACCCTTCTTAATATTGTCAGGAATACATTTGAGGCAATATAATATTTATTAAGAATAATCTTTGGCATAAATTCTACCCACCAGGCAGACTGTGAATACAACCTTACTGAAGCAGTCTGCTGTGATTCATCTCAATTATAACCTGTTTGTTTACAAACCTCTATAAAATTAATGTTTTAGGTCTATATTAGGGAGTCATTTAAATCATAAAAGAGAATGTTTCTATATACAGTCACTTGAATGTTTAATATGGAGCCACTTGCATGTAATCGAATGTTGTCATCATCATTGCGCTTACACATGATAATGGGAGCTTACTGGGCATGATGTTATCATAATGGAGCATAATGGCTCTATTAAGTGCCATCATTACAATTTCTCCTGTATCTCATAGTCAATTATGCCTTTCGTTAAAGCCATTATCCTTGAAATCATTGGTGCCACATGACCAGTCACAGACTGATAACTGATGGGGAAAGATGCTGTTTTTTTTTTATCATAGATCCTCCCATAGACAAAGAGACTGTACACTGAAGACATGACAAAACGGCCTTTCTGGAACTTTTAGAACATACTGAAAGTGACTTACAGAACAGCTGTACAGCAAAGTTCTGATGATGACTATGACATACATTAGAATAGATTGTATATATCATATAGGATATAAGAAAATATATTGTGTTAAGTGCTATAGATGTTTGAATATTTGACATTGCCATAATTTAAAGAGCCGTGGTATAAACTAATCAAGCACTGCAAAGGAATATATTATGCATTTCTAGGTAATCAACAATGGGTTCTTCTGAAGGATGACATACAAGCTTCAGTTGTTGCATTTCATGTCGACACTTTCATGTGTTAAAATGTCATTTACTTTAAACACATTAAAGTAAGAACAGTTACTGGAGTTACTGGATGTATGCAGTAGAGAAGCATTCTCAGAAAAGTAAACCTCATTCATTTTTCATTTATTGATCATTACTTTAAATGCTTTCAGTTAAATATAAACATATAGCTATATTTACTGCACAACTGGATTTAGCAGTTTAGAACAGTTAATTACAGTCAATTACAATAAATAATTTTAAACCAAAGTTTAATTTAATTTAGCTGAATAAGAAAATTGAAATATAAGTATGGGATATAGAAGTTGCACCCCAATTCTATTCAACAGTGCTGTTTAGTATGATGCGTGCTTTTTTTATTAAGTAATGTAAAGCACTCTTAACTTTATCAGTTATCTTTTATGGTACATAGTTATAGTACTTAGTACATAGTATAGTACACTTTCTATGTTTATTATGGCGCACTCGCACTTGCTCTATTGAAGGCGTCCAACATTTTTCGCGTCCTCTTACGTACTGTCGTAAACTCCGTAAACGCCGTAAATCGTTTTGTTTTATGGACGAGCATTTTAGTTTACTGTAAGTTTAGTTAACTTCTCAGCGCGTTTTATTAGTGGAAATCTGGAGTTTTCCCAGCTGACGCTGAACTGTAAGTTTTAAGTAAGAAGTTAGAAGACGATCGCAAACGTTTGTAAAAGTTAAGTTAATGAGCTGTGACATTGCACCTGTATGTAACAGCGACACCCAGTGTTCAGTTTGATCATTTTCTTAACAGGCTAAATTCTGTACAGTATTTCAAGTTTAAACCTGGTAGTTACAGTATCTCCCTGTACAAGACAGAAGACAAACAAAATAAACTTAAGAGTAAATGCTTTTTAAATATGATTATTTCCCCAGTTGTACTTAATGTGTATGGATGATAAAGCCAGTTCTTCTTATAGGAGCAGGGTTAATTAGAAAAACTCATTAGAGTGTTTAACAATTATTTAAAATTGTTTTGTGACATATGCAAAATGGGCCTGTTTTACACGTCAAGTACACGTCTGTTGAGGGATGAGACACGTTGGGAAAGAAGGGTGTATGTATGAGAAGACTGCTGCTAGTATAAATAGTGAAGTTAATTGTATCTGAGTTAGGCCCCAAAGGCGGCACAGGGCGCACTCTGACTTGCAGGAAGTAAATTAGATCCACTTTTGCAACTCAGGATTACTGAATAGATTTTTATAACTCTGGTTAATTTATAACTCTGACCGCTGTGCTCTGTCATCAACACTATTTAACTCAACCTTTGTGACAATTCCCAATTATTCCATGTCTGTCTTCCCAATTCCTTGTCTGTCTTCCTTCCATTTCCTTTTCTCTCCTCTCTCAACTTAATCATCTGTCTGTTATTTAGCAGTACATAAAATTACAATTCACTAGCAATTTTCCCCTGTGGAGCATGGATGAAGCCTTGGAGGGAATGCCTTGCTCGGTTGTCTTACATATCTTATATGTAACTGTGTTGCATGTGTGACATTATATATATATATATATTTATGACAATGTCACACATGCATTGATTAATTTTGATTAATTAATTTTGATTAATTAATTTTGATTAATCATCCTTTGATTAATATCAAAGTTTACCACTTGTTCCTGCTATTGTTGTTGTAGTATAGCAGGTGTTGTATATACAGGTGTTGTAGTATAGCATAGTTTTTCACCATGTCTTCCTCGCATTGTGTTGTATTGCTGATGAAAAAAAAGTCACAGGTGGTGGGCGGGCTCTAAAATGTCTGAATCCAAACACATGTGGGGCAGGCTCAGAGGGCAAGGGCTTATAGAAAGGCATTGACATGTGAATACAACACTTTTAACCTCTGCATGTTTGCCTAGGAGGGCACGAGAAACCCAACAGATGCAATAAAGGATGCAGACAGCAGCCTGGCTTTAAATCTCTATAGAAAGAATGGCACTCTTGTATACTGCTTGTATCTGATGCGTGGGTGGATTGGCTAACACGCTCACATGTTTGTGTTCGCATTATGGACGTCTGGTCATTTTATTCTGCAGCTGTCATTTTGCATTTTTACAGTGTTTAAATGTGCACACATAACGGCTTGTGAAGACACATGTTGACTGAGCTTCACCAAAGCCCTTAAAAGTCCCCAGCATAAAAACTCTGTTATTATGGACCCACTCTCATGTTTTTTTAAACCTGTATGGCATAGAGCAGAATTGGAGATAGATTAGGCAGAATGTTTAGGGCTGACAGCCCCAGTCACCATTTACTTTCATTATATGGCAAATGATACAAGGAAAGTGAATAGTGACTGATGCTGTCATTTCTTAACATTTTGACTTTTGTGTGATATGAAAGAAGTTCAAAGCATATGACACAGTATGTTTAGTTGATTAGTTAAGTAAATTATGACAGAGCACCTTTTCTGGTGCACTGTTCCTTTAAAAGACCTTGATTTATTTACAGTTTCTATGTACAGTACAGTACAGTACGTACAGTTTCTCTGTATATAAAGTACACACATCATACAGTTGAAAAAAATACTTTTTAACAGCTTACTTTTTTTACAGCTTTGCAGAATATGATTTGAACAGTCTACTAACAGTCTTGATCATAATATTGAAAGATCTTTTAGTTAGCCTCACACATCTTGGTCAGTTTCTCTTGAACCGTATGCCAGTGGCAGATCTAACAGGTTGTGGGGGTTGCATGCCGGCTGAAGCAGATTGCAGGCATCTGGCATACCCATGTTGTACGGATTCCCCACAGTATGTAAAAGTCCTCCAGCCCCAGACAAAAGCACTCAGTCATGGTGTAGAGTTGTGCTGAGGTCAGGCCTTTTGTCCCCTCACCTCCATTTCACTCCCACAAACATACACCAGAGAAGCACAGCATGGTGTGTAGTCATGTCTGAGAAGACAGGAGCACTAAAAGGGGCAGAGTGGAGTTTATTACAATCCTTAAATCAAGCTATACACAGTGTTGAAATACATAAAGAGAGAATGCATTGATTTTGTCATTTTTTTTTAAAAGAACGGTTGTTAGGAATGACTGTTATATTCCCAAATTCACCAAAAGTTTACATCCTGTTGTGCTTCATATATTTTAATTAAAGTATCTGCATTTTTATGCTGATATCTGCAAACAATTGACCTAACGTTCTGAACCATTTTTGTATTTAATTTTAACCAGCTGGTAATTTTTAAAGAACGTTTAAAGGATGTTTTCAGTTAAAGTTTATCATTAACAATGCTGACTTTTCTTGCAGGACCCAAGCTTTGCAGCTTTCCTTCACGACAAGCTCCAGACTCTGGAATGGCCTCCCAGGGGCTTTGGTGCACAGATCATCTGTGAAGCGTGTGGAACATCCCTTCATCACCTCAGGCGCCTGGCTCTCCACTCTGCCCTAGGGCTGGCATTGCACGACATGCCTGACCTGCAGCCTGGTCCCCTGTCTGGACTCCTGTCACCAGGTGTGGCAACCCACAGTGCCATGTCACCCTATAGTCTCTGGGGATGGCCTACACAGGGATCTGCAACTGCAAGCAGTCAACACCTCACTGGGCATGCTGGTGGACCACAAACTATGGAAAAACTGCAGGGAACAGGCTGGAACCAAGATGGAGCATCTAGAGTGGGCGGAAAACGCACCTGTTTGGCCACTGTGACTCCACTTCCTGTCCATCCACAACACTACCTGGAGGGAGTATGGCGTGTGGCAAGAGCTTCAGACCATCTTTGCTCATTGGTAAGAGAACAGGAGATGTAAGCAAAGGTCTCAAATTACTCTTTGTTTAACTTCATGGGTGTCTAGGAAAAACAATTAAGATATTAATGATTTTTTACTTCCTGTAAGAAGTTTGCTGAGAATGTCTTTGGTGGTCCTGGTGTCCAGTTTTTTATACAAAGAGCACATCATGGTTTCCTTGAAAATATGCAAGTCTTCATGATTATGGCCCAGTCATTTCATCATATGGCCTTTCCTTGAGCAGAGTTAGTTATTTATTAGCTTTCATAAAGCGGTCCCTCATCACAGAGTTTATGTGACTGTATTTATAGCATTATGGGGTACTGAACCAGTTCAGGGCTGAGGGTCAAATATTAAGTGGTTGTTAGGTCTAAGACCTTTCTCAGAGAGGATGAGATGTCAATCAGATTGTAATGTTCTGGCTTAATGTGACTTAATTAAACAGAGGTTTAATGCTGATGTAGTAATATGTAAAATATGTGTCTACGACATGATTCAAGGTTATCATGGGCATCTTAATTAATTTTGCATGGTGTGAAAACGTGCCACAACAGAAAATCAAAATTCTACAAAATTCTACATGATCTCATTCACAACTCAAACAAGCAGTTTTCAGGCAGTGTTGGAAGCGTCTATTGAGTTACTTCTAATTCTTATTCCTAATGCAATACAAGCCCTTGCAAAGCCTTCGCAATATTCTCATTCATACATAAACACGGTTGGAATGTTGGTATTTTGAGGGACTTGAGCATTAGTCAGACATCATAATGAGGCAGATTAGATGCTGCATGTCTCGTATTGGCCTTCTCAAAGCTACTTGACCTTCCTGCCAGGAGATTGAGCATTAAGTCATTTTGATATAGAACGCAATTTGATGGGCATTTGGATGGCTCGCTGTGACCTCATTGTCACAGATGAGCCATTTGTCTCTGCTGATGCTTACAGAAGTGATTAAGATAAAAATAAACTTAAGGGGAAACTCGCATGCACACTTCTTGTTTGTGCATTTTGTGAAGGGCACAGGACTGTCTGAGTATTAGTTTTGAAATGATGCGAGTTCATTTTATCTCTGCTCTCGGTGATGACGTAGAATGTCAAGGTTGCCATGGAAACGCAATATCTGAACTTTGAAATGATTATAGATAGTGACCTTGTTTGTGTAGTAGGCAAGAAATCGGACCACTAATATTACAAAATGTTTAATTAATTCTGACTAGTTAAGCAATTAAAATTGTTTGGTATGTACAGATGTACATTATACAAACTGTAGCATCTCATACTGAGCAGTACAGCTTGGGGGAAGTACCCATAATCCCCTGTGGCTGTGTAATTAACATAAACCAGAATTTATAATTCTGATTTATGTAATTGGTTATTACTGGTGATTACAATCATGTTTTAAACTGTGTTTAGTGTTGTTTGATTGACAATAGTTGTTATTTATGTAGAAATACGTGTGGTGGTGACTGGCATTCCCCTGAGTTTATGCATTATGCATTTTAAATATTTTACAGAAATTGTGTTGGTTCCTTGGGAATTGAACCCATGACCTTGGCATTGCTAGCACCATTTTCTGCCAGGTGAGCTAAAGGAACAAAGTAACATGCAAACCCAGAAGAAACGCTTGTTTCTGCCATCGTGTTTGAATTGCGTGTATTCAGTTCCAAAGGCAATGCGTGCAGTTAAAAACAGTTACACCTGTAACATATTTGCATAATAGAGAATATTATTGTAAAATAATGCTGATTGGCTGTGTGAGAGAGGAACACAATGGATTTTCTCTTCCCCCTCATCTCACACGGTATGAAAAACAAACAGACCTTGAAAGTCACAGCACATCCAAACCACACAGAAACACACGGCTGTTGGTACCCTGGAGAACATTTTCACCCTGGAAGACAAATGCATTGTGCTGTGCATTTTAATGGAGCCATCTTTGGCAATGTGATTTGTCCTCATTTATTAAATATGTGAATGTTTTGTCTTGTATATTTCAGCACTGTGTGCACGTTAAATGCTGTGAATTTGTCTGATCTTCTGCAAAACAAAGCCAGACAAACTTCTGTAATTCAGCTGTAGCAAAGCTGTGCCAGGAACCAGGGATGGAATTTAAAGTCATATCTTTCATCCATGCCATCCTGCTTAATATCAGCTTAGAGGCAGCCAGAGGCACACAGACCATGTGTTTCTGTAGTGAAGGACAGGTCCCATCAGATTGGCCCCGGGCTTAAATGCCACCTGCAGGCCACTAATGGGCGTCCTCTGGCAGCCTGACTCTTTTAAAGCCAAAGGAGCCCAGTACAAGCTTTATTTAAATTTGTGGAGGGAGCCAAAAGTGCAAATTGTCAACAGATGGGGCCACAAGCTCACCTGGGGAGAAAAAATGGCACCTGATGTCCATCTGGGATGGTTGTCTGCTGGACTGCGCACACAAGCTGCACGCACACACCACCCCTTTTCCACTTGGCAGTGCTCAGATTCTGTGAAGGACATTAACGGGTCTCCTCGGATGCATTTGAATGCAGCCAAGCAGAAACAACAGAATGATTTTAACTGTTTCATTTCCTGTCCCACATCACAGAATCCCTCATCACTAATATCTGGCAGCTAATTGTATGTTTATTAGTAATACTGTTTAAGTCAGGCTGTGGGTTAAGGGATCTGTGATTATTTATTTATATTATTTATATAGACACACTTTAGTGTAGAGCAAGTCAAAACTGTACAATCCAAAAAAAATGAAAAAAGTGCTTTTGGTCAAATTCTTCAAGTAAATAAATCTTAATTCACTGTTATAAATGCTTTTAAATGTAAACAAAATGGAAATGTCAAAAACCTAAATGTGAAAACAACTAATAAACTACAATTACTACAATTACAGCAACAACAAATACTGTATGATTGGTAACGTGGCTTGGGACACAGTTTAATTCTTTTAAAGTTACAAACAGATTGCTGATGTCTGACAACATTTACTATAACCTGATAATTAATAGCATTTAAAAGGGACTGTTCTCTTCTGTCACCACTTGTGCTCATGAATGCTCTATAAATGTCAAAGTTAAAGTCCAATGTGACCTCTGAGCTGTCAGTGAGCTCCATCTGCTGCTGGGTTTTATTGGAACACAGCTGTGCCAATCTAACACTCGTGAGTTTGAGGCTTTGTTTGTGTGTGTGTGTGTGACAGGGAGTTCTTGACTACAAAATAAAAAGCTCTGGATTGTAATGTTGAAGGTCGTTATGCAATTTACCTTAATTTGACATAAACTGAAATACATTTTCAGCTATTTGTTTGATGGATGAACCCTTCTCTTGCTTAGAAAGAACACTGACTGTCCATTCACAATGTTTTTACCCGCAGGAAGTTAATCTCAGAGAGATCTCTTTAATATTGTTAAAATTTAGTTTTTTTATTTAGCTCCTCAGATTTTTCTCCTGAGAAACAAGCGTTTTACCAGTAATCTCATTGTCTTCTCCTCTAGATTTTCTGAAGAGATCTCCAAAATGTCTCAGACTGTGCTCAGATTTGCTAAGACCCCAAAGTCTGCAATCAAAAGTCAGAGAATTGAATATGAGCCTAATGTTCATATGCTTCTTCCAAGACCAAAATGAATTATGCTATTAAATTGATTTCATATCTCTGTACTCTCACTGCATATCAACAATGTCTTTGCTGCATTTGGTTCTATTTTTAATAATAATAATAAAATTAATAATTAATAATAAAAGTATTATTTTTATTTTAAGAAATTGTAGGAGAAACATTTGAGAGACAGTAAGAATCTCCAGAGCTATAAACGGCAAGCTCTGAGTGATAACATTTTTGGGTACACATCCAGTGTCCAAACTTGCAGTACATGTAGCTTTAATAATAGTGCAAACAACCTGTCCATTCTGAACTAAAAATGTCTATCTCTCTTCATTCTTTTGGGCTCTAATTGTGCACCCTGGCATGAGGGTGTAATTACCACCAGAATGAAGGGAAGTAGATTAGCGCACACACAGCCATGGTGGGTGTTGGAGCAGATCCTCTGTGGAGCAGAGGACCATGCACATGTGCGAAAGAGATTCTTCTGTGCTTGTTATTTCTCCATCAGGCTGTCAGCAGATCACAGCTCCCAGATTCTGTTGTATCTACTTGTGTCTTCTCATTTTCTCTATTTCCTTCTAGACTTGAGTGTGCATGAGTATTTGTGTGTGTGCCCTGCTTCATGTTCCTTTTTATATTTGGGCTGTAAGATTCTAATTAAAACTAAAACAGATTTCCTGTAGCTCAACTGGTAGAGCATGGTACTAGCAACTGTAAAGGTTCAATTCCCAGAGAATGCACATACTAATAAAAAAAATATAGCTTAACTGTACTAATGGTAGTTTTGGATAAAAGCCACTGGCAGATGTTAGACCATGTACATATTGTGGATGCAAAGATCGTGAAGTTATTTTTTTGGAAATTGTGGTAGCAGGTATATGCTGATCTCAGTAGCATTATGCACCTCTTATTTGGAAGAGGGTACTTGGATGGCTCAGTTGGTGCATTATTGGTGAGGTAAAGTATGACAAAATGAACTACAACACTGTAAAAAATTCCTTTAAAGTAAGATGTTAGCCTAGTCGTACCATTTATGTTTACAAGCCTGAGGACTGAAATTCTGACCTATCCTGTAAATTCTTTTTAATAAACCAAGCAAAGTTGTGGTAGGCAGTAATCACTATGTATTTTCATTCTACAGAAAAAATGTCTTTGACATTTTAATTATAACATTCAAGTTTTGAGTGACATGAGAGTGGGTAGATGACACAATTTTAACTTTAATCCAAATTATCTTTGTAAGGTGTGACTCAATTAGAGTGGCCAAATTTAAACATATGAATGTCTGAAACATTGTGGCAGAAATCAGACAGAAACCTAAAATTATTATGGAACTTATTAAGGTTGCATTAAAAATCTAATAAATCATGGGTTGTTATTGAAGGTTGTTTGTCATACCTTCAGAAACATACGGACGATTATTTTCTTACTATGTAAAGCTGAGATGTCACTGAGTGTCACTCTCACTTTTTGCTCTCAGATAGAAGGTAGCAGGTGCATTTTATCTGAAACAACTTATTAAACTTTAAAGGCAGGGACAGTTTCTGGACACGTTTCTTCCCTGCTGAAAAAAACAGCCTAAGCCGGTTGGCTGGTCTTATCTGGTTAAAGGTAGAAGTAGCTAGTTTAAGATAGTCCTCCCAGCCTGGCAAAGCTGGTCAAGATGGTGTTCAGCTGGTTTTAACTAGTGGGCCAGCTGATATTCCAGTTTGACCAGTTAAGAACAACTTACCAGTTAACAACAACCAGTTAAAAAAGGTCAAAACACCTATGAAACCGTCTCTTTCTAAAAATAAAAGCTTTTATATTATGATAAAGTAATTTCCAAGTATACATATCAAATATAACATTGCACAGGTTGATATATTTGTCAGCAGAGAAATAGCCTTATGTTTGGTTACTGGGCTGCTTTCCTGCTGCATGTGTCTTTTTGACACCAGTAAACATTTGTTTAGCATCCCACTAGATTTCATTGGCTTACAGCTGGCTATGCTTGTGGTATTGTGGAATGTGTTTGTAATCCTGTTAGCCCAAGACTGAGCACCCTGAAAAGCTGTAGGACACACTCCTCAGCAACCTCCTCTCCTCCAAACACAACCATGTCATGGCCGCAGAGCTTATCCGGTTTGAACTGCAGAAATGACACATTTAATCAACACTAAAAAAAACTGTGAACTGTTAAAAGGATTATAGATAATATTTCTTGACATCATTGGAAAAAGCACAATTTCTTCACACTTCAGGACTGGCGTATGTTATGAAACTAGAATTGTGGGGAAATTAGTCCTGCAGGGCTTCAGTGGATTCAACAGTTGTTGTTTTAAGGGTCAACAACAAAACTTGGTTGGTTATAAACATCTCCACAATTTTGGACCCTGTGTGTTAGCTTTGAGACCATCTACTGTTAATACTAGTGTACTCTTAAGCAAAGAGCACACTAGTAAATACACACATTCTAGCTTCAACTGACTGGCAAGTAGAAAATTATAGTTTGTTCACGGCTGTAACAAAAACCTATCTGCAATTTAAGAAAACAGAATAAGGCCTTTTATTTTCCCACACATTCTGTTTCAACAGGAAACACACCAACGCTGCTCATTATGTAGTATCCCACCCACCTCATGCCCTTTCTTAGAAATCTCCATTATGATGGTTCGAGTTAAATTAATGCTAACATCTAAGTATAAGATGTATGTTGTGTGTATGTTGTGTTGCGTATGTTTCTTTACTGATCTTTGTGAGATTTTATAGTCGTTTTGTGGTCCAGGGCCAGTTAGTTTTACCATAATCTTAAACTTAACGCAACATTTACTATTTTTTTTCTATTCTCATCTCTAAATAACATTATTCTAATAGGCTTTGCTTTCCAAACAGGGTCATGCTGCAGAGAAGGACAGCTTGCCATCTGAATCCCTCAGGTCCAGCCAGGCTAGTTCTGCACCCTCTGTTTCTTCATCAGGACGAAAACCGACCCACCAGGACCAGCCGGCTATTCCTCCTGCACCCCAAACCAGCTTAGCAGCCTCATTCCTTCTAAGGTAAGTCTCACAGCCATCAATTCACTTAATCCTGCTCTGAGGCTCTTGATCCCACGTTGCCATCCCTCAGCACCTGCTCAGCCCTTCACACCCAAGGTCCCAGAATCCTCAGTTGCCTCTGGCAGTCCCTGCAATGCTTTCTCAGTGTCTGTGGAGACTACAGTGATGTTAAAGCCAGTTCAGCCTAATGTGTTGAAATGTCATCGATCAATGCTCAGGCTTAGCAGTCTGAGAGAGTGCAAAATCCAAATGGCAGAGGTCTGCGCTCAGCTGAACTGAGCCCGTGTCCGCAGGGGTAATCTTAATGTACCAGACAAATTGTTTGCGAAAATTGTTCCTGAAAAGTGATGATTTAGGGTAACATTTAGATGACAATGACACGCTATTAGTTTTAGAGGAAGAATGGGTGTCAGCAAAGGGAAGTTTATTTGTTTCCATAATTCCTCTGATGTTTAATCTTCTTGCATGTATTTGTGGTTCGCTTATTAAGCACAAACAAATAATTTGATCAAACAAATGCAGAATAACATTTGGCTAAATTGAAAGTGTTATAAGAAAAAAATTGTTACTTTTAAAAGCATGAGTGGATGTAATAAGAGGATTAGATGTTTAAAATATTAAATTCAATAAAATCTTAAGCTTCATTTTAGCCTTTAATATGTACATTTTTACATTTTTAGGCATTTGGCAGATGTTTTTATCCAAAGCTGCATACAGTACATTCAGGTTATATAATGTTATCAGTACATGTGCTCCCTTGGAATCGAACCCACAACCATTGCACTGCTAGGGCAATGCTCTGCCACCTGAGCTACAAGAACAGATGTTGTACTATAAAATCGTACTAGTCTGATTTTAGTCTGGTTTGTACTAACAGATCTGATTAAGGCGATTGTATTACGGCTCCTTGCAGCATTTATACTGCATGTAGCATACCACTTCAATTTTTAGTTCTGTTTCAGACATTGGATTTCCTCATTTTGTCTTCTAAAAACAGTCAGGTCACTAAGGTCCTCTTGCACAGGGAAAGATGAAAGCCAAACCTGGACAGAATTGTAGCTCCCTATTTCTTAGCATTATTTCTTTCTGGTCACCAAAAAAGACAAACGAACAAGCGACAGTCACTCACATAATAAACACATGCAGGAATTTGTGTGTGACTGAATGTCTGAGAACAGATTGAGATGCTTAGAGGTGTGAGACACTAATTGCTGTGTGAAGGCACATACGATTAGCCTATTGACAAGAGTGCTTCTCATCTCAGGCTCCTCACCTTCAGCACCAGCCTCTGTAAATGAATGACAGACATCACCCGGGGTTATTTGCCATGGCCATTACATTCCCCTTAAAAGAAGTAATGAAGGCAGTGGGTTAGTCATGCAATTGATTTTAGACGCCAGTCCCACTATGACCTGTTCTTTGGTGTGCATCATTAAGTATTATCACTAATCCTGTTCCATTTGAGTTGAGTCAAATCTAGTAAACTAGTATGTACTGTCAGCAAAAGCACATCTGTCTTGATGATGGCCAGCCCACACAGTGCTTGTTAAGTATGGAGGGTCAAAGGATAGCAAGTGGTACATTAAGGGAAATTCTCAGCAGTTCTGTACTTTCACTCGGAATGGAAGTGCACCATTATTTAAATGAGCCATGACTAACTAATCGACATTTTGAATATTGCTTAGACTGCCTGTGGCAAGATATACATATTCATGACAAAATGTTTCCATACTGCTCTCAATTATACGAGTCAAAGCAGCTCAGATGTTGGCAACAGTGTTTGTCCTCCCTCTGGCCTTGACTACCACCTGGAACACACACCTTACACAGATTCTTTAAAAGCAGGTTGCCATGGTTGCACAGCTGAGAAGGCAAGAAGGAAGGCAAGAAGGAAAGAAAGAAAGAAAGAAAGAAAGAAAGGGAAGGAAGGAAAGGAAGGAAGGAAGGAAAGGATGGAAGGAAAAATAGAAGTAAGGAAGGAAAAAAAGGGAAGGAAGGGAAGGAAGGAAGGAAGGAAGGAAGGGAAGGCAAAGGAAGAGAAGGAAGGAAGGAAGGAAGGGAAGAAGGAAAGAAGAAAAAAATAAGTTAAGAAAGATGGAAGGAAAACGGGACCATAAACAATATAACTGCACTGCATGCATGATAAAACTGCAAATGTGGGATTATGTCTTGGGTGTAATGATAATCAAGTTAACAATGTGAAATTTGTTTATTTTTAGAAAGCACTGACAGGGTGAAATTTAGCGCAAATTGTGTAGTAAGATTGTGTCCTTTTAAATGACATCTCATAGCCCTAATGCACCCATATTGGTCTTAGCCTTGTGTCAGTGCAAATTAAAAATTTCACGGCCCCAACAGAGCCCACTCAATTGGCATGACCTTTAACCCCAGTGCTTTCCCTGAAAGACAGATCAGTGTTTTGAGGCAGTGTGGTTGTTGTGACAGT
The DNA here is from genome assembly GCA_036877525.1 of Chromobotia macracanthus. Classification (NCBI taxonomy): domain Eukaryota; kingdom Metazoa; phylum Chordata; class Actinopteri; order Cypriniformes; family Botiidae; genus Chromobotia; species Chromobotia macracanthus. The sequence goes on along the minus strand of JAZGTH010000078.1, from coordinate 5,757,431 downwards.
TTCCTTTCCTCTTATCTGCCAGACAGTGTCAGTTTGGTAAACAAGCCAGAGGGAGTGTAAGATCACACACAACTACACACTAGACTTTCTGACACACACTCAGATGCAAACGCTCAGACTCTCACACTGATTCTCTTTGGATATATCAGGTATATGGTTGTTTTTATTTTATGATGTAGCATAACATACAGGTAGTAACACATTAGATGAGCACTCAGCTTTACTGTCTATTCTAAATCACGATGGAGGCGGATATTTACACTTCAGCCACCAACAGTCCTGTAACCTTTAGGGTGTTTGTCTGTGCGTGTGTGTTATGTGCCATATATAATGTCATGCGTTGTATGATGTACTTCACATCAGGCTTTTAGGTAGGTCGTTGGCCTGGCATGATGCAGGATTCTGCAGAGGTGTGCAGAAAGCAAGTACTGAGAACAAGTGTTTTTTTTACGACTGAAGGCCAGCTGTAATCTGGTCTTTAAAGATTTACAGATGAAAGCAGAGAGGGTTCTTATGCCTGTAGTCGGGACATGCTCACCTCAGCTTTGATGTTCTGCGGCTGAGGTGCTCTCTCCTGTGCTTTTTTTTTGAATGGTCTTTCATCGACATGCTGAGTGCATGCTGTCTGCCGGAGTCATGCGCCGCATTATTGTCCTTCTGCTGCTGCACTGAAATGCATAATCAACAGGGACTAGCAGAGCAGGCACCTGTTTAGACTGAATGAAATTGCTTATAATGAATGCAGGATGCGCAGGGGTTTGGAACGCATCACACAACTTTCTGCTTTTAATGTTTTCTATTTACCTATTTCAACAAATGCTTTTACGTTCTGTCTCTCTCTCTCTTTCTCTCTCTTTTTCTCTCTCATTGTGTGATAGTATATGCACTTTATATATATATATATATATATATATATATATATATATATATATATATATATATATATATATATATATATATATATATATATATATATGTATATATATATATATATATATATATATATAGATTGGTGTGGGCAGTTCCCTTGTATAGAGACTGTTTATTGTGGTTAAAGGAAAGTTACAACCCTGCAAAACTTCCTAAAAGCAAGAGGCTTATGTGGGAATTCTTTCTGACAGAGAAATGAAGCTTCAGTACAAAACAATGTAACAAGGTTGAGCAGCACAGCAATATAAATCCAAAGCTTTTGTAGTGTGAACTGACATTGTTTACGAGTAGTCTTCACACTTCGCTCTCTCTGTTTTAACACTTTTTGTTATGTTTAGCTGACATTGAAATCAAACGTAGTTGCCATCATTCATTTTTCCATATAATTTCTACTGTCTATCATTTACATTTATGTATTTGGCAGACTAATCTAGAAAATCTAGAACTGTAAACAATATGTGAATTAAGAATACGTACCATTTAATACCACAATAAATATGTACATATGAACATATGACATCATAGTAAGTTGTGTGTCATATCTGTTATTATTAGTTGAGCAGGTTCTCAAACGGTTTTGCTGCAGAATCCAGATTACAGTAGAGATCAAGGGGTGACCCAACACAGGAACACAATTGTGCATGGTGCAAAAGTAAATCAAAATGTTAATAGTTTTGTCATGTTTATTAGTATTACAATGAATTGCATAGGCCCAACAAATATGTACAATGAGGGCAGGTCACAACGGACCATGTTGGCATCTGCCTGATTTGGCTTCTGTCAAATGACATTTTGATGAATATATTGTGCCAATATACTGTAATGCATGACTTTCACATTGACAACAAAGAACATAGAAAGTGGTTTTTGCTCCCTGTTGAAACGTAAGTCTTTTTATTTTGCTTTCGTAACTATGCACTATTACACAGTTACATTTTATTATTTGTATTCAGCATAGTTTTTCTCTGTGTTTGCATCAGAGCACACCTGGGACCTGTTTTTGGGTTGTGACCCACCAGTCCAGATTCTACTGCTATAGAAATTGTGCAGGTCTGTTCTCTCTGCTGAGAGACTTCGGAGATCTCTACTGTATGTACTATGCAGTTTCTGTTTAGGAATTCATCAAGACATGAATCTTATACACTATGATATCAAAGCATATACAATTTCTCATTTTCCTCTACCACCATATTTCTAATGAACATTTTTTAAGTGTGTCAGTGTGCAGGGCGTGAGGTGGTATTGTGTTCCTCAGGTTAAGTTTGCTTTTATTGTTGCTTTGGCATACAGCCATGTCTCCAGTCTGGCTCGCTGTGTACTAAAATACATCAGCACTGACTGCTGATTAATCTGGGACAAATGTCAACCCATGACCCAGTTTGTTTTCAGAGAAACAGAGCAGAATAGGTCATTGTTTTAAAGTTTGATGATGGGAAAAGCAATCATTCTCATTTTTCTCTCAGTTTTTTTCACTATTTTTGTTTCTAATTCCATCTATCATCTCCGCAATCGCTTCCTGGCAACCTTGTTCTGTCTCGCCGTCACACTCCTCCCTCAATCCTCATTCTCCTTCGGTATGTCTGTTTAATATGCTATTTACAAGGCAGAGAGAATGTTTTCAGGTGCTTTGTGCTGCAAGACTGCCTGTCAGGGCACACAAGAAAACAAGAAAAGTCTGTGCACTGCTATATCTGTCTATGAACATGTAGGTGATGCAATGTAAAGGGTAATTAAGCTTCAGTCTGTGCTGAGACGGGCTGTGAGTATGTGGAATGGTGACACTGTCGAAGCAGTGGTGGCAACTTCACAGAAGTCTACTGTACTGTGAGGGGAAAAATTGGAAAGTATTAGAATATATTTGTAACAGTGCAGTTAGGTTTACAAGTCACCTCTTAAAGCGGTAGTTCATCTAAATATGGCATTTTTTCATATTCACTCACCCTTGTGTCGTTTCAAACCTGTATGCTTTATTCCAGTATTTTTTGATAGACTCTCCATGTACTGTAGGCATATTGTAGATTTATAGTGACCAAGGGCTGCCAAGCTCCTAAAAGGACAGCAAAACATAGCAATGTCCATTATAACTCATGCACTATATTTCAAATATTCTGTAGACATACTCTGGAGATAATGTAAGAAATGTAAGGAACAAACAGACGGTCATTATTCACCAATAATCCTCGGCTCCGTTGTACCATTCGAGAGCAGCTTTCAGGTCAAATACAGTATGTATTACAAATACAGTACAGTATATGCAGGTTTTGTGTCATGATGTCACACTCTCAAACCTTATAAGTAATGTCATTAATGTTTTACCTTTGATTTGTATGCTGCAGTGGATAAGGATTATTAGTGAAGAGTGACTCAAAGGGCTTATTATTATTTTTCAGGGCCTGACAGTCGCTATGAACTTATGAGCTTATGACTAACAAAATGTGTTGTTCAAATTAACCCAACACTTCCAGTATGGCATCTAAAATAATTTTCCTTTAAAATTGATTCACTTAAATAATTCAGTTCAGTCTCTCTCTCTCTCTCTCTCTCTCTCTCTCTCTCTCTCCCCCAACTCTTTACCTGCACCCACTCTACTCTCTTATTGTACCTCTGCCTTTCTCATTTTACACCCTGTGTCATCATAAACAAACCTAATAAGATCACTAGCGATTACTTGTTTTCACTTTTAACTACCCCACTTTTTCAAGAGGTTAGTGACATGAAATAAACATGATTACAGTAGATAAAGCTTTATTTTCTTATTCCAAAGAGAGTTAAAAGAATGGATGGCAGATATTGACAGGTGCCATCACCGAGTCTGAGCAGGATTATCTGATGTTTTCCAGTCTGCCAGTATTCCTTTGAAAACGGAGGGGGGTTTGAAGAGGGGTTGTGCCTCCATCTGACTGTCTGAACCCCCCCTCCTCTATTTTGCATGAAGGGGGAAACGGGAGATCCAGGGTTCGATCAGCTTTGTCCTTGAAGCAGCCTTGAAGCCTTGTCCTAGAGTCTCAGTGGTTTTGAATGCCCTCAACAACTGCTCAACCTGTTGTTGCCAGCAATATTGAACACTAATGTTTGATTGGAATCAGCTCCTGGATTTTCTTTGTCACTGTTGCAATCACCCTTCGCTAGCAACAAAATCATTTTTTTGTTCTGCCAATCAGGCTGAATCAAAACAAGTGTGTGCTAATAGTTACAAACAAACTCAGACATGCTAGCATGCTGTTCAGAGAGCTGTCCCAGTGTTTGTAATAATGGCCCCCTGGCACTACATGACAAAGGCCCCCAGGTTCCTGTGTGCAGGGCCTCAGCACATAACATACAAAACAGAAGTCAATAATGTGACAGGGGCTCAAAGCGGCTTCCATACAATATTTGGACAAAGAGTTGAGTGAGTGAGAACATGGGCTGCTCAGCAGGCCACACAGGTATCAGAAACCACTACAATGTGTTGAGTGATTTTATGGTATTTTAGGTGCTTCATTTAGATTTCACAGCAATTACTGAGGCCCAGTGGCCTTTCAGCGGATATTTTTCTAGCCATAGGCATTGTAACCTCTCAGTGGTGTCTCATATATGAATCAGTGGCTTCATGCTGTTTCTATCCGAGGGAATATAGTTTAAATGAAAGAGCCATGGCTGAGGAGAAAGTCTGTGTTTCCATAATTTAAGAGCTCAGTTTCATACATTCACTTAGAGTGAATAGAAAGAAACAGCATAGCCTTGTTCAGTCAAATTGCTGTTGTTAAGGAATACTGTACCAAACACTGTACAGTATCAGTCATCCACGAAAGAACTTTTCTTGAATAACCATATCAGCATATTGTACATTTGTACACAGTCAGACAGAGGGGAATTCACAAACCATTTGAAAAATGTGCAAAAGCCCAGTTACAGTATATTGCTTTTCTGCTGTAATCTAGAGCTGCAATCTAGAGCTGCAATCAAAGCATCATTGTGCACTTAATCTAAGGTCACACAGGGTAAAAAGTATTGGATTATTTACACTCTTAAAAACGAAGGTGCTAAAAATGATTCTTTGCATTGATACAATAAAATTACCACTTTTGGATCCTCAAAATTTTTTTAAAGGATTCTCCACAACAAAGAACCTTTTATGCAACAGAGTTTCTGTGGATGTTAAAGGTACAGTCTGACAAAGAACGTTTTAGGAACCTTTATATTTAAGAGTGTACCAAACAATGTTAAAATGTCATGTATTTAAACAGTTCTTCTCTTTTGTTTTACCTTGTAGAGCTATGGTTGTATTTTAAAGCTGGAATCCTCAGAGATCTAGAAGCTAATAGCAGCCTGTCAGTCAATGTACCACGCCTCTGCTTGTAGGGTTTATGACCTGTGTTGCTCTCAAAGTCTCAATAACTGTGGACCTCATATTAACTGAACGTAGGATTTTGTTAAACATATTTGAAATTTAAGTAATAACTAAAAGCTTAATTTCCAAAACCAAGCTCATCTGAGGTGCATTGTTGCATCCTTCCGTTTGTTCTGAAGTTTCATTAAAATTATCGACACATGGATGAGGTACTAAGAAATTGTCAGTTTAAATTGTTTACTGTTTTGTCCTTAAGCCCGCAGATATCCCATCATGCTTCTGATCTGTTTGAGGATCTAGAACCTTCTTCTTCCCTTTCCGTTGCAAAAAATATCTAACTGCTTTAGTGAGAACATTTCTGATTTTTCAAAGGTCAGATCTTGACTAGATGGATACTTTATCTGCTGGCTTGGATTACCCATTTTCTTGATGTTTGACTGATCCATGGAAACCAAAGAAAGAATAACAAGAATACAGAGAGAATAACGAGCTCCAACTCAAAGGCAGCAAGGTGATTTTAGAAATGAGGTGACAAATTGTTCATAAGTAACCTAAAGGCTGTCTCTGCTAATGACCATCAGGTTGGAAGGATGACTCTTACTGTCTGACAGGCATTGCAGAGACAGGAGTCCTGTGGGCAATATGCCCATTTGTCACACCATTGTTGCTTTATTTAAAGATAGGAAATTAAAGCTAAAAGAAACTCAAGATTTTGAAACCTTTCTTAAAATAGTTTTAGGAGAAGTATATCTGTTTTAGTGTCTTTCAACACTTTAGACTCTCACCCTTCTGTAAACACATACAGTAGGACTTTCAGAGCTTATTGCATTGTCAGCTTGACCAGTGGCTGAGAAAATGGTGATTCAGAGCAGGTGTGTCTAACATCGAGCAAAGCCATTAGACTGAGTCAGCCAGCAGTACCGCAAAGCTATATGTCATACTTTCTGTAAGTACACAACATCTTTCTTCCTTTATTCCATCTCATATAACAATTAATCACCCAAAGCACACACATACACACACATAAATAGTCCGTGTAAATTGGCACTCTTCAATTCCCTGATTAACTATGAGCCTGAGTCTTTATGGTTAATACTTAACTGCCTTGTTTTTTGACTACTTGAGCAAGCCGTGGAGGTCTACAGCTTTGCATTAGGGCTAATGTCCTCATTAACATTTACAGCTCACCTTGTTCCTTCAGGTGAGCTGCTCACCTGTTCCTTCAGCTCGCATCTAAGTCTTTGTTTGCTTATCTCACTCTATTGATTTATCCATCAGTGCTGCCATCCATCCCTCTGTAATAATTCCTCCATCCATCTAACAAGCCCTTATTTGTATTCTGCTAATCACACACCCCCACCTTCCTTAATATATCAGTCTATTCTCACATACAAGTAGACAGACAGGCAGGAAGACCCTCGTTATAATATAATGCTGTGTTTCCTTGCTTATGCTTAACACACACACTCACCCAGTCTCTTTGAAGTCCAGCAGAATGAAAAAAGGGGGCTCCTATGAACTCATGAAGTATTCATGACATGCCATGTGATGTGAGTGTGTGAAAGAGCATGCTTTGCACGTCTGTGAAGTGTGTTCGTGTGACTGAAAGATAGAGTGTGTGTGCATATACATGCACAGACAAGCGTGTGGAGCATGCTGTCTATCAGTGGTGCTTTGCAGCAGCTGTGTACTGACACTGTATCTGGGAGGGGTATGTAAAGGGGGCCAGGCTGAGGAGAGAGAGCAAGTGCAGCAGAGCGAGAGAGAGAAGGTGAGAGCAACTCACCAGATTGAGAGAGAGACGTGGCAGAGGAGAGAGAGGGGGGACCGTTGGACTTCTGCCAGGGTTTCCCAGCAACAGCAGAAGCGGGAATTGACTTTTTTCCTCATCCCAGGGGATTTGCTTTTTCCACTGCCTTCTTTGGGAGATCTGACATCCCTCTTCTAGTGGCAGAGTGGAATACAGAAGAACAGAGGAAAAGCAGAACAGAGTAAAGGAGAGGGAAGACGTGTCCCCGCCCAGCCTCAATGCAGAGGTGAAATGTGGGATATCTTGGAAGAAAAGTGGAAAGGGAAGAGAGAGATTGCAAGCGTGGATGAAAAGTTTATCGGAGAAGAAAGGTCCAGTGGAAGTTCAACGAGGTTCAACAGGTGATTGGAAATTAAGTCTAGGAAATTTTAAACTACAGCTTCTTGTCGGGTAATTCTGTGGAAAGAGAGTGGCGGAAAATGCTTTGGTGCAGAAGAGCTGCGGACACGGACGTACAGCAAAAAAGTTTTCAGGGCTGTCATGGGTGCTTCTGACATCTGCTTATTGTCCGGCTGCCTCTCATCTCCTTGCACCTGTTTCCACTTCTGCTCGGAATTTGCATAAAATGGACCCCTGATGACAGTGACAGTAATCACATCAAGCCAGTCTCCAGAAGACACCTCTAGCCCCTCGTCGCCCACCCAATCTCACCCTCCGCACCCGCCCTGCCTCGCTCTCACACGTGCTGGAAGCTGTAGAGTGCTTTTCCCGGGATTTGGAATGAGCAAGTTAAAAAGCTGCTTTTCTCACTCCTTTGCTGATATGACATCTGAACTAAGATAATGGATTGGAGAGAACTGTGAGTATAGACTCCTTTCTATGTTAAATTGTCTGTTCCTTTATTCATCTTTGGCTTCTTTATAACTGTATCATCCTTGTCAATGTGCTGCTGCATTGTTAAATACCTCACTGAATATCATGAAGTGCTATATAGATATATAGATGCTTTACTGTCTGTTATGTATAAGTTGCAACCTCCAAAGCCTCACCTGCAGTAAAGCTAAAAGCAGCACAATATCAAACCCAGAGGGAGTTCTGCTCTCTGCAGGAAAGTGAAGGGAGATTTAACAGGTGGGTGCTTCTGGGTAAAGCCCAGCCTAGCGTGTCAGAGCTCCCTCTACCATGCTGCTTTTCACCCACTCTGGTCAGCCACCTCTGTTCACACCTGGCTGATGTCTCAATCTTTTGTGTGTGTGGTTGTGTTGTGTTTCATAAAGAGCTTGTAAGCATTTGTCGGGTTGCCAGATAAGTGAATACAGCTCACTGCCCTATCTGTGGGTGTGGGTCCTCTCTGTATGTTAGAAGAGGTGCTGTGTGTGTGTGCGTGCAGGTTTGGTCATATTTGTGAGAGGAAAATTTTTGAAAACGTTATATAGCTAATATAATGAAATATCAAAATGACATTTGAAGTGGTCTTTACTAAAAAAAACATCTCAAAGCAGCCAAATCAGAGGTCTGTGTGAGGGGTGGAGGATGGTAAATATCATTAGCTTGGTATGATAATAATGTAAGTATATGAGATGTCCTCAATAATGTAGTCAAACAAACCAGTTTGGTATGTGTCTGAATAGGTGAGGTTGTGTGGAGGAGACAAATAAGAGGCTTTGTCTCCATAGGTGGGTTTAATATTAATAAACCCCTCCTCCTCTCAAGTTTTTTCAACCTCTTATTGCCTCCATTATGAGCCTTCTCTCTCTCTCTCCCTCTCTCTCTCCCTCTCCCTCTCCCTCTCTCTCTCTCTCTCTTTCTGTCTCCCTCACTTTCCCTTATTCGCACCCAGGATCTGGAATAAACATTGCTCATGTGCCAAAAATAAACAAAAATTGGCTAGTTTGCTGATAACTTCACAAGGAACTTGTCGCCTGCTAAAAAGAAATGCTGTCACTCACGTGTGGTCTTATGACTTTCACTTGAGTGGAAAAAGGTTCATCCATGATACATAAAGGTTTTTAAAGAATTCACATGTGGTGACACATATGGCAGCATTGGCAGGTGTGAAAGAAACTCAATTTTGGACCCTGTTCACATCCATGATAAAAATAAAATATTACAGATTGGGGAAATAAAAAAGACTGGCATGCTAACTTTATAGTGCTGTTTAAGTGTTTCCCCACATAAACATTGACATTGTGATGATGTTTAGGGCTCATTTGCTTAGTAGTCAGTATGTGTTTGCACACACATCCACTCACACTGTTTAATGCATAGCACATACACATTTCCTGTGGGGGGCCTCCCCTTGTGTCCTTCATGGAGTCTGTAATTACACAGTGTGATTTTTCACCCCTGAAGAGGTTGTGCAGAAAGAGTTGAACTCATAAGGGGTTGGGGGTGGGTGTGGAGAAGATGTGAAGACGAGTGAGGGATTTAATGAACTCAAGCATTTCTTTACAAGCCCTTCAACCAGTGCTAACAGACACGAAGACAAGGGTGTGAACTGGAAAACATACAGTTTCAAGTAAACTTCATCTTTACCATTTTTACTATTATCTCTCTCTCACACACACACACACACACATTTGCCTAGCTATACTATATGACCCAAATACGTGGACACCAGAACACCATACCCATATTGTTGAACATTTCAGGTCTATTGGCATTGTTGATCTCAGATATTTGGAGGAAAGAAATGGAGGAGGATTGAGCATGAACTTCCATGCCATGACTTGGTGATCTAACATTTTGTTTGCTGCTGTTTCACAGGGCTGCCCAGAAGCTGAACCTCTCCAAAAGGAAGAAACCTCAGCCTCTGCCACCCTCCCCGCCTGACCCAGAAGAGCCATTCTTCTACACAGATGGCTTCAGTGCTGCCCTACAGCTCTCACCTCCACCTGTACCCCCATGTCTCCTCAGGGCAGGGTCAAAAGTTAAGGACAGCCCCGGGATGGGAAAGGTAAGCTTTTTTTGCTGTTTATTTATTTATTGCAATTTATTTATTGGCATATACCAGTTGCACACAGCTTTGTGAGGTTTTTAAAAATTGTTTTATATCAATAGTCTTATCCAATAAACAGACAGGCAAAACCAGAGGCATCTATTTGACTCTTTTATTTCTCTGTTGCAGACTGTAATTAAATACTTGTAAAGTGAACTACTTGCCACAATTTATTTCAAATGTCTCTGCATATGTTGTCACAAAATTTACAGCCTAGCATCACCAAATGTAATATATGCAAATAAGGCAGGTTGCCATTGCAATGGTTAAAAAACAGATTTGCTCCAAACTCATGGCCTACTTCAAAATGTTCCTCTGCTGTTTTGGGCTGTTTAAGAGTCCTTCAAAGGTCAGAATAGATAGAAGCATTTTCAGGGTAACAAAATAGCCCCTTGTGGTGAGAAACAATACCTAGATCATAGATTCTCACAACATGGTCAATATTAGGCCAGCATTTGTTTAAAAACTGAATAATAGCTAAAACCTTTTTAAAGGAGCCTTATAATACATTATTCCTCTATTATTGAAATGACATAATGTGAAAACCTCTGGCTGCCCTTTGCTCAGGAATGCAGTGGGATTATCGATTTGGCTAGTTCTTGGGTTACTATCAAAGCAGACAGTGTCTGACAGCATGGGTTGGCCCAGCTGTCCTGATTCCCAGGCTGTTGGAATTCTAAGAAGCTTCTTGGGAATGCCAGACAGCATTCCTCTGTCTAAGTGACAGGCAGGTTGTGGGAGTGAGAAAAGCAATGTATGAAAACAGAAGGGTCAGGAAATGACATCAGGGGCATTTAGATGAAAGACATATTTTTCTCCTAGAATAGTGCTATTTATTACTACTGGACAGTCTGTGTGTGGAATGCCACAGGGCATCATTTTCTTATGATAGGCCAATAGCTCGAGAAACCATTTCTGTGTAGGTGGTGAAATCTAGATACCAGTCATGCTCTCTAAAGATTTCTGTTTTTGTCTGGATTATTTTAGCACCAGCTTTATGGTGTTCATAACTCTGGTTTAGGAGTTTAGGATCAAATTCTATCTTTTGTTGAAGATTATAGATTTTGAAGGGATTACAGTGAAGTAAATTAAAATTAGTCCTTACTTATATAGCATATCCATCCATTCTGTAATCCACTTCACTGTCACAGGCAATGCAGAGTTGAGGTAACCTTTAGCATCTGTATAAACACCTTCATTCTCTGCAGCTGATGTCAGGGACTGCAGAATTACTGTGATTACACTATCTAAAGCATTATTGTAGCAAAGCATTGACCATTAGGCAAAGCTCTTAATCCTAGGATGTTCCAGAGAGACCATTTCTTCAAATAAAGTACTTTAACTTATTTTGTGTAAACGGCATCTGATTAATAACTAACTTACTAACCATAATGAGGTGAGGTCATGCCCTTTCACCATCTTCTTTCAGACTGAGATGGAGAAACATCTATGCATAGAAAGCAGATATCTGTCATGTGATGTAACAAGGAGTTCCATATATGTTCTCTCATGGGACTAAGTAGAACGTCATCATTATCAGCATGTCTGTTACCTCTATTTTGGGTAACAAACTCATTCCTTCCCATAAGAGCCCCTAAAGGTCTAAAAGCTGTTGAAGATTGCACTGACCCTAGTATGACCTTCCAGCACAGGTGATGCACTCGAAATAAATTCAAAGAGATTTCACTCATTAGCATCTGCTTTAGGGCAACGTCTCTGTGGGAAAGTAAGAAAATATCTTCTTAGTATTAGATACTGGGTGAAAGCAATAATAATTAATACTCTTGTGATTACACACACCAGCAGATGGTACAGGTTTGTTATGGCTACAGAGAGATGATTTACTTATTAAGGACAGTGAAACTACTGTACAGTACTGTACTTAACTATTTTTTACTGTTCTTAGGTAATTCATACTTAAATACTATTGAAACATTATGCTTGTACTTTTACTTAATTGCACTCTTTTCTCATTAAAATTTAGTTTACATGTTCACACTGATTTTCACTGGTCATCATGATGTACATCCATCCTCTTTGTAAAAACAAATATAATTTATTATGTGCCTTACCATAATGTGTCTTACGTCATGTGGTAAATCAAACCACAGTCTTGTAAATTTTAGGTTTAATGTAAAAGTGCCAAAAAATCCATTTGCACATTAACGTAGTTGTACCCAGCTATGGTTATTTATCCTTGTGAAGACTCATTTAAACAGTCAAAACAAAAAAAAAAAAAAAAAAAAATATATATATATATATATATATATATATATATATATATATACATTATGTATATACATGTATATATACGTGTATATGTGGAACAGGTGTGTTTTCAGTTGCTTCTTGAAGGCTGTGATGGTCTCGGCAGATTGGGCGGAGACTGGCAGCTCATTCCACCAGAGATAACAATAGGAAAATGTCTTTGAGAGTGATCTGGTGGCTCATTGTGAGAAAACAATCAGACTTGGCTTGTTTACAGATAGTACATGGTGGGAGGGGACATATGAGTGGAAGAAATGAGTGGAAGTAGGACAGTGAAATTTCGGTGATTGTCCTGAAGTCCAGGGTAGATCAAGACTTGATATGGGATTTGATATAGATTTGATATAGGCAGCTACAGGTTACGGACTTAAAGCATTCAGGGTATAAACAGCTTTAAGAAAGTGTCACAACTAAACAGTCACAATCTGTTTAATTTAATGTTTAACAGTTTCAGGAAACACCATATGTCAGAATATTGGTTTTAATTTAACATCTGGTGTGTCCAAGTGGGCCACATAGGCAAGACAAATTATGTTTAATTGGAATAATTTGTTTTCTGGAAAAATGTTGAAAATGTAAGCATTGAGAAAACTGAGATTAGGCAGATCTGCTATACAGTTTTTTTTATCAGTAACTTCTTTGACAAAATCTCCCTATTCTTTTGATTTTACTAATTTCTAAAGCTAAGAAAATGGTCAACCACTGACAGACACAGAGCGTGTTCAAAGCAACCTGTTTGAAATTATTATTTTGTAATTCCATCTGGTAGCACTAAAGGCACAGAATGACACACTTTAGTTTAAGTCTGGGTACTGCGCCAACATTTGACTAAATTAGTCATATGTCAGAGTAACTAGCCAAAACTTGCTTAAGTGAAAAAGTTTTCACATTTAGTTTTACAGAAATATGGAAAAGTAGCAAAACAAAACAATAACAGAGACTCTTGCCCCAAACGCACACCATTGGTTGAACCAATGCTGCTGTGTCTGCCTGGGCGGGCATTGAGAAAATGACATACTTCAACTTTAAGTGTAATTTCTTAATACTTTCACAACACAGTCCATCTCAGCCTTATTTCTTAGAAGAGCCTCAATGGGGATCCCGACATCCGTGCAGGCATCCCCTTATTACATCATAAGGACCATTGCAAGAAGGGCTACATGAATAAACCATTTCTCTTCCCTTAATTGTGCGCCTAATTATGTTGATACATTACACTCATACAAACACAGCACTGGAAAATGTGCACAATAGACATTACAAGTTTTCAAGCGTCAAACCAAAGGCAGGCAGCTGTAGGTTTTTAATGAGTTTTGTTAAGAAAGAGACAGAATGGGAAGGAGTTGGTAATGAGTCCCACTGTGAAGTGTGTTACCTGCTGTTTCTGAGGCACTTGTAAAGGAGAAGGATATAAACACTCTCATTTACTTTATTTTAGGAGGAAGGAAATGTCAAAGTACCTTGACAAAAGTATATTTTGGGCAGGTAGATTTCCATAGAAATTGTTCATGGCTTAGCAGTTCTCATATGTTTCATACTCTATGTTTCAACCTTGTCTCAGATGTTTGCTCAGAAGCAATAAAGAAACAAAAATGAGAAATTCTTAATGTTCTCTATAGTTTAACCTCATTGCTGTCAAGGAGAAACAGCCAGGAAATTATGTGAAGTCAAGCCTTCATTTAACATAGCGCTTTACACATAATAGTTGTTTCAAAGCAACTTCACAGTAATAAACAGGATATTACAGAGATTACAGGGATCTTTTTAGTATTTTATTTCTCCTTTCTCTTTTTCTTCACCTGACCTGACACCTGAGATGATGTTAATGCTAATACCAGGTGTAAACAGGGCGGTATAGCCCTGTAGACGACACGTCCCTGCTTACTGAGCCATTGCTCAGTCTGTAATCTTCAATGCCAAAATGTAATGTTTACACTAGTATCTGTAAGACAACAAGGAATAAATGTTTTGTTTCCTTTACCTACCAAAGACAGACAATAAAAATGGTATATGTGTCCTGCATCTTAATATACATAGTAAGTCTGATTCATATTGCCTGGCAATTGAATTCTTTATCTCAGTGGAGGACTGTAAACATCAGGGGTAGTTTGTTGCTGTCTACTACAAAAGTGTCCCTAGTGGCTTAGCTATAAAACAAGGCATTAAACAAAGCCAGTTGGAGTACATTATTACCCCACTGAGAAGAGGCAGTAATGAACTGCTCTGCCTCAGTCATGCGAGATGAGTTGCTATCATTCTGTACATTGTCTTTGTCTTTAGCCTCCTGTCTGGTATCTAGAGTGTCAAGTCTGTATGTGTTCTGAGGTAATTACAGCTAGTTCATATTACTGTACAGCAAGACAAAGGTGAAATCAGGCACATAGCTTAGGACTTGCCATGAAATGAGATTTGGGGCTGCTTTAATTGGAAAGATGATGACTTATAATAACCCACAGCATTGACCTTAAATTGAAAATAACACTGGGGCCAAAGTAATGCAATCACCCAGAGGTAGCAATTAGACAAAATCAGCAGTTTCAATCAGTTCCCTTTATATGACCACAGTTCTATTGGATTTTGACTTTTACAATGTGATGGATGTGATTAAGCTTTTATTGTGACTGTTGTGATGTCATAGCTGATGTCATTGTAATGACAATGGTGCTCTCTGTGTCCAGGAAGGTGGACAGGTGCATGCAATAGATGTTTCTTTAGCCAAGCCTGTCAGATTATAGATATGGAGGATCAGGCCTTATTGTGGAACTGTTTGTTCAGAAGACCACAATTGTGTAAGTCTGTTCACATCCAAAGGCTTTGTGTCATGCTCCAGAGGTTGAGGTCAGACTAATAAACATCTGTGTACTAACAATAATGCAACACTGTGAATGTATTCAAAGTATATTTACAGAACAGCCTTAAAGGACACATACACCCTGAGAGCAATAAGCAGTTGCTTGGATTCCTGTCAGTTTTTTGCCTGAACATGACAGATCTGTTTGGGGGAATCCAGCCACTTAAATATGTTTTTCCAGAAGGATGTTGGCTGTGTAGGAACAGAAGGGGTTTGGGAATCTCTGCATCCGTCTTGTACTGATTTGCATGCTTTCCAAGTGCTGCCATTGCAAAGGGAATCCTTGGCAGTTTTTTGTTAACAATCTCAGTAGTTGTGAGAATTAGTAGGTGGGAGGGTGCAATTAAAGCCGTATTCTTTGAATTTAGCCACAACTTCAATTTAGCATCCCAGTGAACTAGAGCTTAGCATGTATATAATTATTTGTTCTCCAGGTCAAAGTTATGGTGCGGATATGCCCTGCCAAAGGATCCCGAGACACCTCAGAATCCATGTCCTTTCTTAAGGTGGACGCCCACAAGAAGCAACTGACCTTCTGTGAGCCGCCTGCTAGCGCACGCTCTGCCGCGGCC
The DNA here is from genome assembly GCA_036877525.1 of Chromobotia macracanthus. Taxonomy (NCBI): domain Eukaryota; kingdom Metazoa; phylum Chordata; class Actinopteri; order Cypriniformes; family Botiidae; genus Chromobotia; species Chromobotia macracanthus. The sequence goes on along the minus strand of JAZGTH010000078.1, from coordinate 5,741,732 downwards.
ACCGCACCAAAGACATTTACCTTTGATGCTGTCTTCACCCAGGATGCTTCACAGGTACAGTCAGGGTATCGTTACTTATATACTTCTATTTATAAATCTACATACAGCTGATGTCAAAGTTGGACATCCAGGAGATCAAATAAATGCATAAGGACTCTATACAGTTTCACTTGCCATGTGAGGGAAATTAAGAGTCCACAGCACGTAAAGGAATCTCAGCGGGAAAGATAAGAAACTTTTCTCTGCTTGCTCTGGAACTCCCGGGAGCTTGGAGACTTTTGGTTTCCTGTCCTAGAAACATCAGGTGTGATGATCAATGACTCCCCCACAATGTTTTAAGAAACTTTGAGCAAGCACATATCATAGGTATTTTTACAACACTTTCCCCAAGCAAATCAGCATGCCCACATAATTCCAGGGTTTGAAATCTTCATTTGTGAGTCCCTACTATATTGTGCATCTTTAAGGGAACCTGTGACATAACAACATGTGCAAGGTATAGGCGGAATTAAAAGGCATACAATAAATATACCTGCTGTATATACCTCCCAAACTAACGAAATGACAGCCAAACCAGCAACTACTTAAAATTTGTATTTGGTAAATTTCTCTTTTGCTTTAATGCTAACATGCATCTTGTGTCATTTAATGAAAGCACAAAAACTGGACCTTTTGTACATAGGAGTTATCATGATCAATGTCACAATTGTTTTTGTTTGATTACTGACTAGTCTGTTTGTCTGTCTTTTTTTACATCACTGCCAGTCGTTTTCTCAATGTCATTCTCTCTCTTCAGGCAGAGGTGTGCTCAGGGACAGTGGCAGAGGTCATTCAGTCTGTGGTCAATGGAGCAGATGGCTGTATCTTCTGTTTCGGTCAAGCCAACCTGGGTGGGTAAACGTCTTCATTGCTCAACCTACGTTTTTAATTAACTTTCTCATTATTAATGCAGTGTTCAGAATCCATTTCAAAAGGAATCAACATTATTTGCTTAAGGCAAAGGGAAAATGATGGAGAAAGTGATGGTGCTAATGTTTTGGCTACACTTGAAAATCCCTAACCAGGAGGCAGAGAAACGCGGGTAGGACATATGGGTTTGAGCAGCAGTAGCGGTTTGTTGAAGACAAAGTGCCCTCGTTTTACACTTCATGTTTGAAAATGCGCTCAGTTTCTCTCTCTCCCCCTTCATCTCATGTTATTCAGCCCCTCACTGTGAGAGTCTGTGCCTCCCACCACGTGGCTTCAGTCCCCCATAGTTAGCTTGGCTGCTCATTTTCTCTGTTTTAGCGCAGCATCTTCTCTCTTGACATGTCCTTGTGGCTTAATTTTATTTAACAATTAATACACATAGAGCTATTACTAACACAAATGTTATTATAGACGTACTCTTATAACATGAAAGTCTGGTAATCAGTTGACAGTGTAATTTTTTAATTGTCCTGTGTTGACAAATGCTTCTCGTCTATTTCATTATGCTCTGTAGTCATATGGTATAAACACATACAAAGATAATTAAAACATAAATCCATTTAGATTTAGTTTTTATTGGGGGGGCTTTGCTAGTTTACGGAAATAACCTGCAGTCCATAATGAACATAACTTACATATATCGAAGCCATTTTTGTGCTGAAAAGAATGGCAAAGACCTAATTTAAATGCAGTGCTATTTAAGCACATTAAGCACCTATTTAAGCTGGTTTGTGGGTGGTTAACCAATAAATACTATTTATTGAAATTTTTCCTTTGACCCTTACAGTTAGCGTTAGGTTAATAATGGTCTTAATAAATAATGCCAGTTGTTCTCACAATAGTTGATCTTCATTTTACAGGCAAAACCTTCACCATGATCGGCAAAGACAGTTCGACACAGAGCCTGGGCGTGGCCCCGTGTGCTATCTCTTGGCTCTTCAAGCTCATTGAGGAAAGGAAAGAGAAGGCTGGAACACGATTCTCAGTTCGAGTGTCGGCTGTGGAAATCTGCGGCAGGGAGGAGGTGCTAAAAGACCTGTTGGCTGACTTTTCCACAGGAACGTCCCAGGACAGCCATGGTGCAGGGGTTTCCCTGCAAGAGGACCCCGTCTGTGGATCCCAGGTGCAACAGATCTCTCAGATTTCAATTGGTTGGAGCTTGTTTGTTATGTGTGTATGTATGTATATAATATGTATCTCCATTTTTTACTCCTATCCAATGTGTCCAGCTGCAGAACCAGAGTGAAATGCGGGCGTACTCTGCAGAGAGGGCAGCATTTCTACTGGATGCAGCTCTGGCAGCACGCAGCACCAACAGATCTGACTGCAGGGAAGAGGACAGATGCAATTCTCACATGCTCTTCACCCTGCACATTTCTCAATGCCGTATGGAAAAAAGCAGCAAAACAGGAAGTAAGACTCCTTGTGTTACTCTGTGTGTTTATTTGGGAACACAAAAGGAAAGCTGTTTTATTGGAATTAGGTATTTAATATCCAATCTCTAATGTTTGTTTGTCTTTTGACTACACTGTTTTATTTTTAGAAAGATATTTCGATCATAAATATTCTTCAAAAACATTAGTGCTGTCATCTAGTCTCTAACATGTATACTGTTATTTGAAACATTTGAAGTAAAATCTTTAAGCAGGTCTTTCTATACGATGACAGGTTATTGTGGGATTCTTTAAAAAATTCCACTTTAGTCTTCCATGGAAAAATAAAAGCCTTTAGATTTGGAAAAACAAGAGGGTAAGTAAATTATGATTTCAGTTAAAGTGTTCATTTTTGGGTAAACTATTCTTTTAATATTCAGGCCTTAATATCTTTTATCTTCAAGACCAATTTACCTCCACCACACAAAGTTGTGTCCATCATTATTATTTTGAGATGGTATTAGGGTTGCCCAATACCTACCTTTCATTATTATGTCATATTCAATCAGAGTATCAGTTACCTTTATTCAGCCCTGCTGATAATGGCTGTACGCTAACAAGGGTTAGCACATTTTCATTACTGGGTGTAGCTAGTCAGCATGTCTACATTAGCATGATGATTAGTATTGCACTCCTGTTGCTCTGGGCTAGGTTTTGGCCATTGCCACCAGCCAGAATAGATTTTAATATGTAATGAGGCTGGAATATCCTCTGCAGAACTGTTAAAAGAGCCCAGCATGTAATGAAAACCTTGTTTGCATTCTCACTTCACAAGTGTTTCTGTTTCAAGCACTGACTTTGCAAATCTTCCTGACAAGAGGTTAATGGCATCCATCTCGGTGTGAAATAAATGCATTATCTTTCCTATTGTGATACTGAAGGAATTTTGGTCTGTTTATATACATGGGACTGTAGTCGAAATAACTGCACATAGTTTTAATGCTTGCTGTTTAATGAAGTACCAGAAATGTTGAATAACCTAACAGAGGTGCTGTATCAAAGGTGCTGTCTGATAAGGTCCTCTACAACAATGTGTGCCTGTGACCTTGGAAAGGTTGAAATATAACAAATAAAAAAAAATGTTTCAGTAATGCTTTGTATACACTAGATTATATTTTTTGTAGATTGTTGACAAAGATATGCATGTAAACAATAAATTAGCAATATATGTAAACAATAAACATATGTTTTTAATATGGGATTTTCAGCAGTGTGGCTCAACCTGCTAAACCACTACTACTCTATACTACTGAATTCGTGGAAAACGAGAGTCAGGGTCTGTTCTAATAGGCTGTGTGTAACTTTATCTGTAGTGTCTGGGGGTCGGAGTCGTCTGCACCTCCTGGACTTGGGCAGTTGTGAGTCTGATCTGAGTCAAACAAGAGATAGAGGAAGAGGTCAATGTTTGTCATTGGGTGCCCTTGGAAATGTCATCCTCGCCTTGGCTAATGGAGCTAAGCATGTGCCATACAGGTATGTCCTGTGGGGTTAAATTAGTCAATGTAAAAGTTCATAGCTGAGATGTATCTTAAAAACACCCACTAAGTCGTCTTGTTCTGCCTGTGCAAAAATATTGTTCTCACCATTAATCAATAAGGCCAGTTAGCCAATTTTGCTGGCAAGATGGGATGAATTGATAGGAATGAATTCTAGATAACTGTCTTGCTAAAAAAATTAAGAATGACTGGCAACTGGTATAGTAAATACAGCAAAGTGAGCAGGAAAAATAGATCTTTTACTGTAAAAGTGAAGCTATGTACCAATAATATTATTCTTCCCACCACAATTAAACACTCTAAACCAGGTCTCTTGAAAGTGGGAAATGAAGGATTTCTTATCTTCAGGGGAGCCCATTTTCTTTGGCTGCCTTTTACTCAAGTATGATTCATAATCCTCTGTTTTAAGGCAGTCTCTCAATGATCATAAAGGGAAAGTTTTAAGTCCTAGCTTCCTTTCTGGCTAACGAGTGGATTTTTGATGTATAATTCAGAGACAGCAAGCTTACCATGTTACTGATGGAATCGCTGGGCAACATCAACTGCAGAACCACCATGATTGCCCACATCTCTGACTCGCCAGCCAATTATGTGGAATCTCTCACCACTGTGCAGCTTTCCTCCCGAATTCACCGCATGAGGAAGAAGAAATCTAAAGTATGTGATCCCATTCAAACTGGTATACTGATCATATGTATTTTTAAATTACAAGTACTTATGAACATTTTCATGCAGTGTTTTGAGATGGTAAAAACCACTCCTCCTAAATAATGTTCATTATCAATATTTTATTGATCATTAACATTTACATGTAATTATTTGTCAGAGAAACAGATAGCAAGGTGATGTTTTAACTGCAAAATTTCTCAATGACCCGTGTCATTTAATCAATGCATTCGTCCCAGAGGTAGAACAGTATGTACCCTTCCCTATTATCGGGCAATTTTCACCATAATTAGACCTCTTTTACGGAAAGTTATTATTTTATAGATCTCAAAAATCCTTTGCCTGCATAATTTCTAAGCGAATGCATTGTATTGACAGCTATTTTAGCCTTTTCCTCGGTGTGCACTTTTAACCTTTGTTGATATTGACAGGCAATTGTTAATGAAGGGATGCATCTCAGAATTGATTGCACACTGGGAAAGAGCTAAATGTCACAACAATATATTGATGTCAGTGTGGGATGTTTTTCTATGCAGTATGCATCCAGTTCCTCAGGAGGGGAGAGCTCATGTGAAGAAGGACACATCCGACAAAGACCTTTCTACCCTCGGACTGTGGCTCTCGACCCTGATCATCCTGCACTGTTGTCTAGTGACCCTGATTACTCCTCCAGCAGTGAGCACTCTTGTGATACAGTGATCTATGTGGGGCCTGGTGGAGCTCCTATCTCTGACCGTGAACTCAGTGACAATGAAGGTCCTCCGGCATTTGTTCCTATCATTCCCTCCCTGAACAAGAAGCGTCTAAAAGAGGGACCCAAGTCTGATGGGGACCATCTCAAATGCAACACCTTTGCAGAGTTACAAGAGCGGCTTGATTGTATTGATGGCAGCGAGAGTTCACAAGTTTTTACCAGTGAGGGAAAAGGCCAACAAACTACTTCCAGAAGTGGAGTAGATAAAGTGTTGGAAGGGACAGCCAAGTCCACTATTCAAAAACCGGCACAACTGCAACCTGCGACATCTGCCAACAAGAGTTTAAGGCAAGATTCTGAGCCTGTTGTAAGAGAGAAAGTCCACCTCAGTAAAGGACCTTTACAAAAACCCAATTCCTCTTCCTCAGAGACCTCAGACCTCAGTGGCTTAACCACATGTACACCTCCAGTGGGTATGAGCCAACAAGTCCTAAGACAAAGAGAACAAAGTGGCACCCCAGTTTCTGACAGAGCCCATCACCCTAGTAGAAGTCCTATAGAGGTGAACCACCTACGTGCTGCTCTGAGGAACAGGTGCTATGACAGAGATGTTTTAAGGACTACTGTCACATTGCAGCAGCCTGTGGAGCTTAATGGAGAAGATGAGCTGGTGTTTACTGTGGTTGAAGAGCTGCCTGCAGGTCTGGCTCCAGATAATGGGCGGCCTTCCAGCATCATTAGCTTTAATAGCGACTGCTCTTTACAGGCCTTGGCATCTGGCTCACGACCCATTAGCATTATCAGTAGCATCAATGATGAGTTTGATGCTTATACATCCCAGATGAGCAGGTCCCAGCTGAATCAAGCTGCTGCTTCAAACTTACAAGAAGAATTTACAGAAGGACACACCTCTACACAATCTTCAACCAGTTCCTGGTCCTGCAAGACAAATATTTGTAGCACGAGTAGTGATGAGACAACTTTGGAAAAAGGCCTGTCATCAAAGGGTTTGCACCAGGGACAAGACAGCAGCTCCATGATGGATTTACCTAGTGGTTTGCATGGTGCTTCTTTCTCCCAACAAAGAACAAACAGTTCTTTAGGTGACAGTGAAATTTGTTTTTCTGAACTAGACTATAATTCTGACAAATTGTTCATATCCAAGTGTCCTCTACCTTATGACAGTACCAAAGCATCCCTTGGTGGTCCAAAGTCAATAAGATCTAACAGACCCATTCCCTCGCAGTCTACCCAAATCTCATACATTTCTCACTCTACACTTCCCAGAAAGAATACACAAATGTCACCCTCTAGCAGTAGTTATGTCCATGAGCTACAACGCCAAGGCAGTAGAACTGATGAACAATGGAGCTATCACACTGGTGGTGGGTTACACTCGACCAGAAATGCTGAATTCAGCTCTAGTAACAAGCCACCCAAAAGTTCCAGTGGAATTCCATGTAAAAAGGCAAGCGGGAATAGCAACAGTGTACCTCGCCCTCTTAAAATGCACGTGTCATCCACATGTCAAAGGGCTGTAGATGGTTGTGAGAAATCCAGTGTTAAGAAAGGGGATTTGAGCAAGATGCCTCAGCTCAAACGAGGAGCCACCACTCTTGGCATGGTCTCTATGCCTCAAAGCTCTGAGATGAAATGGAGCAATAATGCTTCACAAACAGGTGGTAGCTTGAAATTTTCGTCTCTAGGAAAGAGAATTAATGGACAGAAGGGTAGTATGCTGCCTAAATCTGGAAGCATGTCACCCCCTGCTCCGCCAGTTCGAAAGTCTAGCCTGGATCAGAGAACACGGGTTTTGTTGTCTCCTAGTGCCTTAAAGTCTGTGGGTAACAATGGAGCAAAATCTTCCTCCAAATCATCAGTTTCTGAGGAGGACTTTGATTTTCGAGTTAGGGGGGAATCCTTTAGCTTTAAATCTTCCAGCCTGAAGACAGCCTCCAGTCTCAGATCTCATAATGGTAAAGTAGACAGTGGAAGGCATTTTGGTAGCCTTATGTCCCTTGAAAGGTGTGACAGCTTAACTTCAGTGGGTTCTAGACCAGGAACCTCAAGAGAGAACAGTAATGTCAGTATTAGCACTGGAAAATCTGGTAAAACAGTGCCAAAATGTATGACTCCCAGTTCCACGCCTACTGCTACTTCCCCTCCATCTACCACTGGAATTTCTAAGCTTGGACAGATAAAAGCTGGTATAACTCTTATGGCCATTGCTGGGAATGGCAACAAAGGAAAGGCCATGTCAAGTAATGGTTCAAAGTCTCTTAGTTCCTCAACTAAGTTCCTTGCTACTTCAACCCCACGGAACACCAGTCTACCTCCAACTGGAAAACCTCCAACTCGGTCATTCACCGGCTCCAATGGTAAACCAGGAAGGGGAACTATTATGGGTACAAAGCAAGCAATACGTGCTGCCAATGGTCGGGTCAGTGAATTAGCTGTTGGAAGCCCCAAGAAACACTTTAGAGGATCTGATCCAGCAGATGGGAGCAATGATGCACGATCAGCCCCCAGAGCGACACCATTGGCTGCTCCTCTGCCCTCGCCGTACAGCAAGATCACTGCACCTCGGCGCCCTCAACGCTATAGTAGTGGCCATGGTAGTGACAATAGCAGTGTACTAAGTGGTGAACTGCCCCCAGCCATGGGGCGCACTGCACTTTTTTATCACAGTGGAGGCAGCAGTGGTTATGAAAGCATGATCAGGGACAGTGAAACCACAGGCAGTGCATCATCTGCACATGATTCCATGAGTGAGAGTGGAGTGTCCACATCCAGCCGAACAAAGACCTCAAAATCGCCTAAAAAGAGATCCAATGGTAGGTTGTACTGTGAAGCCACTCATTGCATTATTCCTTCACTGGTGATAAATTCAAATGATTATTCCTATCATAGATAACAAGAGTACGTTTGTCCTCTTGCAGTAACACTATCTAATAAATAAATGTAAAAGTAAAGAATGAAGAATAGGTCTACTGGCAGTTTGTATACCTTTATGTAATTGATTTATGTTGCTGGCCATTATCTAGACATCTGATTCCAAGGGCCGGAGATATTGCATTTTCCTTTCACACAATACTTTAGGGGAAAGCAATCTGTCTGAATGTTGATTTCAAATCTGAACTGATGTATGTAAAGACAATAAAGAGTAATATACAATAATAATAAAGCATTCCCTCTTGCCAGTGTAGTTATTTTGTCTATTCAAATTTATGCACCTAAGGTAATTAAGTATATCTCAGGCTGGCACAAATAATTTTCCCCCTTGCTCCTAATGCATGTGTAATCACCTTATGCTGGAGCTGCAATTTTTCTGGAAATCACTTTAAATACTGTAACCACTATCAGGCCTCATACATATTTAAACGCATACCAAGTTGCGCTTGTCTTCGTCCCACATGAAGAGCATTGCCCTGTGTGACCCCTCCAGGCCTGCAGCGGCGGCGTCTGATTCCTGCTCCCCTGCCAGACAACTCTTCCCTGAGTAGGAAGGTTGGTGCAGCAGGCCAGTGGGTGGATCTACCCCCACTGGGGGGTACTATGAAGGAGCCCTTTGAGATTAAAGTGTATGAGATTGATGATGTGGAACGCTTTCATAGACGCAAAGAAGGAATAGCAGAGGTAAGTAAAACACTTAGAATGTGTATTCTGGTCACTGGGCGGCTTTGCAAATGTCTATTTGTATGCTATAGTGTTATTATTTGTATGCTACAGTACTGTTGTTTTGTTATTGCTGTTTGTATGCCTGGTAAAATAAGGCCCATTTTGGGGTTAACACCAAAAGTCTAGAGTAAAAAGGACAATAGGTGAGTAATTAAAAGTTATTAAAAGCATCACCATGACTCAAAGCTAGTAGATGCAAAATAAAGGTATTACCCATTAATGTGATTTATTTTTTATTCTTCATACAGTAAATCAATCTGTATGCCAGTTGATGTGCAAGCCCAGATGACAATTTTATTTGTCAAGAGTTTGTTCACAGGAGATTTAATGGAGATCTCAGTTATCAATTTCACGTATCAACTTAATGTGAGATATGGAGTTCATAGACATCCTTTCTAATTGCTGTCTTTGGTATCTTTGCAAATCTTAGTTTGAGACATTGTTGAGATCTCTTTTGAAACTCTGGGAGACGTGAGATTAATTGGAATGTTATAGATAATAAGATAATAGGAAGTTAAAGAAAATCTTTTGCTGTCTAGGAGAAACAACTGAGAGAGAGCTTGGGAGAGCTTTAAAAGAGCTTTAAATTCATCCCATGACCCTGGTGCATGCATACCAAACACCAAAAAAGAAAATCTCATTTCATTCTCATTTAGACCAAAATCAAAAGCACAATTTCTTTCACATCCTGTGGCGTGTAATTGTCAGTAATAAAGCTTATCTCTAGGACAGTTACTTACGTTGGCTAATTGACTTTAGATTGAACTGATAGCTGACAGCCATGACTGGCGATGTAGGACAGTGAGATGTGGAAAAAGATTACAGAAATGAGAAAGTGGAAGAGACGCTTGGAGAGAACAGTGGGGAGGGGTCAGAAGAGCTGTGATGAATGAGGTGTGGCTTCACAATCTGGGGCCCGCATGATCAGTCTTTATGGCCCACTCCACACAGCGTGTCTATGGGTCATTAACTACTTCCCTGAGTTTCCAACCTGATCACACAGTCAATTGAGTGGGGAAGATGAGAGGAAAAGACATTAACTTCGTTCAATGGTGCTCATATTTATTTTCAATTAGGAAAAAATTATCTTGGTTTCTGTATTTGAGTCTGGCAGTTTACTCATGAAGAATTAGACTGTTTACCCTCTTGTTTTGTGAATCTGTATATATGTGTCCGGGTTTTATAACTACTAGGTTATATTTACGTATAGTGAGGCTAGGACATTCCTATTTGTAGTAAACATAATGAAACAGCAGCTTAAATGAGTTTTTAATCACCTGTGGGGCTCAACAGTAAGGATGGTCAATGGCTTGGGGCCAGTGTGAGAGAGTTACAGGCCAGTTAACAGAACTATTACTTGCCCTATAGGCTGCTATATATCATCATATATATGTTTAATGCCCACCCTGCAAATGTAACTATTTGATTTTCTGTGGTGTATTGAATATTTTTGTTACAAATTCTGCTAATTTAAATGTCACTACTATAATGTCATTTAGCTGGCTAAGAGATTTTGTTGAAATTATGCATATGACAATGTTAAAATCGGTTATAATTTACAAACAAATCATTTCAGCTTTTCAGCAAAAGTGTTCTTATGAATTTAGAGAATTTATAGAAATCTGTCATTTCCAGCTATTACGCAAAATTTTGGTTGGAACTTGCTAAGAATACTTTTAGCTTCTAATGACATAAAACATAAAAAATATTTTGCTAAAGATAAAATGTATACATTTTTTGGTAGGGTCAGTAAAAATATCAACAGGATGAGCACAGATTTACACTACTGGTCCAATCGGTCAAGCAGAGAATAATTCTTATTGTTAAGCCCTGATCTGTAGTAAACAAAGCTAGGCTGTTTACAGATAGTGTGGTGCTTGTAGAAAAGTTAACAATGTGATGTAAAAAATAGGTTTAAAGTTCTAGAAAATAAATTCTGTCAAGCACAGCAAATTTATTTATGTGAGGCTGTCTAATATCCACCTGTCAATAACAGAACACATGATAGGAATAAGGATAATCTGTCCTGTAACCTTTCAGTGACTTGAACTTGATCTGTCCTTTGAATCTCTTATGCATCAGAGACCAGAGTGTTTAACCTGGATGCTAAATTTATTTCCAGCTTGGCCGTAATTAATCTGATCAAAGGAATTGGGGACATAAATCCTCTGTACAGGTTAACAATCATTGAATCAATTGGCCACTCAGCATGGCCACTCAGACTCCAACAGGTGCAGGTCCAGATCTTTACAATGTAGGTGAGCTGGTCAGCACCCTTAGCTAACTCATCACACTGCTGCTGTCTTACAATTGCAGGGTTTGCAGTACTTCAACGCCCGCCTTAGGATGCTGGAGAAGAGACAGCAGCAGATCAGGGAGTTACGGGCTAAACATGAAAAGCTGAAAAAGGAACTGGAGGATGCCAAGAGTCGACTCATGCTGGACCCCAGCAAGTGGATTGGAGAATGTAAGTTCCCAAGTGTATTCATATATTTACAATACCTGTAAATATGTGTGTGTGGAGGGGTGCGGTTGGGGACATCCTCTTTTGTAAAAACACTATAAAATATAGTAAATAATTTTTTAAATTGTAAATATAAGCAGAAGGTTTTCTGTTAGGGTCAGAGTTTGAGTGTGAGTTAGGCTATATTGGTTATAACCAGCTGTGTATAAAAACAACAGAAGAGTATGAAGTGTCCCTATTTAGATACATAGGGTGGGTGTATGTACTTGTAATACTTGTAATTTAGGAAAAATCAGGCAAAGATACACTACACATTTTGCCCGTTTTTAGCCAATGGACATTCTTATGGTGTTTAAGTGTGATGCTTTACTATGCATCAAGGACAGGAGCAATCATTTTTACCATATGTCTTAGACTGCATAGGGTTCCTGGTAATATAAACTAATGGCTCCATTTACAACTTTAATTGAAGCATTTAAACTTTGTGCTAGTGGACTGCTGAGGTAATGAAACATGCAGAGATGAAAAATTAGCATCTGTTGAGAAGAAAGGTCTAAACAATGTTTTAAATAATAGACAGCTTTAATAGACGGCTTTCCAGAATATTCTCCATGAACCTAAACTGTGGAAAGATTTATGGAGGTGTTTAAAGTTGTAATCCTCTTTTACCATTCATGTGATGTTAACTAAGCCTATGTTGGCATCTTCAAGACCTCCAAGCTGTAGTAAAAGGCAGAACTGAGGACATTAGCTTTATAATACTTAACCTTCAGACTAACAATGACCCTAAAAGACTCCTCAGCACACTATTCAGCAGGTGATTATGATTTGAGACTTAGAATTGTATAGTATTTGATTTTAGAATTTGTACACTTTATCCTTATTAAATGGTAATTATACATTTAAGAACTAAGTAATATTAATTAACAACATGTTACTACTATAGGCTTAAGATTAAGGTTTGGTTTAGGGTTTGTTGCATGGAAATATGCATAATGTACTGTTATTACTGTAGTAAGTATATGTAACATGAAACAAATTAAAAAATACATAGAATGTTACCTCTATTATTGGGCAGTGCAAGAAATAATGTAAAGCTGAAGTGATGGTTGTATTATGTCATTAGTATCGTTTACATTGCTGAGTTTTAAAAATGGACGACAGAGCTTGGAGTAGCAAAGCTCTGCTGAATTTTCTACTGTAGGTTTTCTTCTGTATTCACACCTTGGTTTCAGTCAGAAAACAGAAATGGAGATTGAAAAGTAGCTGTCTCTGCTTTGATGGAAGAGTAGCTTTTGTAAACTATGTGAGGAGAAATGTAGGCATCTCAAAATGTAAAAACAATAATTTAGAGAAAATGGAAAGTGTATAGAAGGAGGGACTCTAGCTGTGTGTGTTTGTGTGTCTGTGTGTGCGCCTGTGTTACTGAATCAATAAGGTATTATTTTTCTCTTCGGCAATCACTACCTGCTCACTGGCCAGGAGAGTTTACTATTCATCTGTGACTGCTGTCTTGGGTAAAGCAATGATTGGGCCTGTCATGCTGTTTAAATCAGACCCCTCTTCAGAGGCTCACCTATGAATCTAGGAGGCATTTGGCATAGAGCCCTGAGTCAGGTTTTTTTTATAATCCAGAAGAATAATGGGGCTTTATTTTTGGTGTTTTTCACACTGTAAAATCCTCCTTATTGGTATTTTTGACTTGTTTTATAGGTAAAACTATCATAACTTTCTTAAAACAAAAAAACTTGCAAGACAGGTTAGATTTTCCTTTAGAGAATATAACTTGACTTAAGTCTGTTGTCTTACCCTATTGGTTTAAAATCACATGTACACATTTTAAGCAATTTAAACCTATAATTAACAGATTGTTTACATTATCTTTTAGTTGATGTAGACCCAGATCTGGACCAGGAGTCGCAGGACTACCTGCAGGCTCTGGCTCAGGCTACAGGAGAGCTGGAGTTTTGTGTCAACCTATGCAAGTCTCGTGTGATGATGGAGACCTGCTTCGACATTGAAGTGCCCACGATCCCAGAACAGAGCGAACAACAGGAGATGGAGGTCTGAGAGAGAACAAATAAGACAACACAAGGTGACTCACTAAAATTAGTCAACGAAAAGAAGAGACAAAAGAAAATAAGAGTCCTGAAATCTTCATTAACATTACAAGAAAGTGCCTTAAACTGATAAATCCCAAGAAGTATTTTTCTTTTCTGATTGGTGCTAGTATGTGCGACCAACTTTTCCAAATACACTCTATCATATTTTCTTTGAGAAACATTTTCCTTTGAGAAACAAAGTATTTTGCATTGTGATGCAGTGTATAGTGTATTTATATGAGCTAAAGGTGTTTAAAAATTTAATTTTAAGTATTAAATACGAAAAACTTAAACACAAACTTCAGCTTCTCCAACTATTGCCTTTTATAATCTCTAAATAACTATGATAAGAACTGTTCATCTTTAGAAATGCAGTGTTGGTTCAACATGCTGCAAAAACGTATCTCCTCTTTAAAACCATGCTTTACCCTGGTAGATTTGATTGGATAAAGATGCTGAAGGAGTTACACTGTTATCTGTCATTTAGTTACAATCATTCTTGTGCTTAATGATTGGCTCTTAAATGCATTGTGCTGATATGGATGCATGTGTTTGTTTTTCTTTGATCATGCAACATCCAGTGTTATCCTGGTTTCTTTAACTGTGGGAAAATAAATCTACTGTATCTACCTGAACTACAAAAGATTATGCGTTTAATGAACTTAAGAAATGGCTATCACCTGTTGACAACTTCACAACATGTCCTCCTCACATTTTATCGTCAGCCTCTAATGTTTGATGATTTTTGTCATGTTAATTCTTTAAGTTTATCTTTTCAGAGAAAAGTCATTTCTCAAATGAAATCAAAGAATAAAACAGAGACTTTTTATTTGATTACTTTTCCTAATTTAAAAGAGAACAATTTAAAAAAACTCAGGCTTTTTTTGAAATTGTTGCATGAGATTTTAATTTGTTCTTTGTAAAATTAATTTAAATGTTCTCTTTGTATCTCAGTATCTGATTTCTACTACTAATTTACATTTAACAGATTTGCCAAGCATTTTAAACCAATTTTCTCAGTGTTTCAGCTTTGTATTGTACAGTTTTGTAATCCTTTTTAAAAATATGTATAGATTCAGTTTGCATTAACATCAAATTATGATTAAAAAGAATGTTTTCTCTTTATAATTCATTGTGGAAATTGTGGCCTTTTTATTTCTCTTTCAATGCATTTATATATAAAATATATATATATATATAGATATATATATTAGGGTGGAGCACAAACCACACTTATTTTGTACACATGAACACATTCAGGCTGGGTATTATTCATTTGGGTATGATACACTTCAGGCTAAAGATGCAGATTTAAAAGATGCAGAAAGATTAGGTTTTTTTTGGCATCTGATTTTTTTAGATTGAAAAGAGCATGCAGAACGAATGGCTTATGTCAAGTAAACTTAAAGCCGGAAAGGCAGTTGTGTGATGTCAACAGCAGACTTGTTCCTGAGGAGCACAGATGTGTTGTCCTCACACAGAGGAGAATATACACCTGCATGCGCTTTCAGTCACAGACTGTAAAGATGTAGCATGAATTCCATTTACAGACTACATACATATAATTTAGTTTATATACTTAATGCACTTTATCACAGTACATCTAAGAGAGCATAATGATGAACTTGCAGTTGGACAGGTAATTAGATATATTGTGAAATATCAATGTTATAGTATAGTAAAATGGAGTCCATTATTAAACCATTGACAGATGAAGAATTTAAGATCACATTCTGCCTGATCTGTGTGGGGGGAGATAATGTGTGGTGTAATGACAGCTTGACATTAAAGTAATTGTTTATGTGGAGTTGTTAAATTGTTAGTGTACGCAAGAGGGACATTGAAGATGTTTCTCTACAGATGGCTGGAGCCAGAACAAATTTGAGAATTTATTCACATCACAGATTGATCTCTGTCAGGTTGTCAGGTCTCTAAATGACAGTATTCTAAGTTTATTGAATCATGTACGCTCTTGGGACCATGAGCATTTACAATATCATTAGTCTCACAGAAAAGGCCTGTGAGAGTTAAAAGGCCAACAGGATAAACTTTATGAGTGATTCTAGGTTATTTAACCTGCTTTCTCTCTTTCTCCTCCCTCTCTCTCTCCCTCTCTGCTTAGCAGATGGCCTCATCAAATGGGTACAGGTTTTTTAAACAGTCTCTCTGAAAACATAATTGTTCTAAATATATAAATGTTATAATGTGTCACTGAGTGGCTGTATTGAATCTGCTGACCAATCAGATGGCCCGCATGGAATCTACACGTGTGGAGATCCACAGAAATTGTATATATTATTGTCTGTCAATATTATGTCTGAAATAAACATTTAGCTAATAAAATAGCCATCAAGAATAGACTAGAAAATAAATATAGATAAATAATTTCATAGATAAAATAGTCACTTCCTTAGACAAATTACCTTTTTAATAATACTACAACATAAGTAACAAAGGATGACTGTATTTTCATAACAGACAAAATAATAATTATTATTAATTATTATTATGTTATGTTACTCTTGGCAACCTGGACACAAAATTTGTGTGAAAGGCTTCTTGTTTAAACTTAAGAGTCTTCAGCAGAAAGGTATTCTTTGCATCTCTCCCTCTCTCTCTCTGCCTGTATCTTCTGTTCATAACATACATGGATGGGGGAGGGTAGGTTCAAAAGCAGACAGTCCAGCCCTCAGGCTGTGAATGTGATTGAGTTCTCATCCTGAGAATATGTGCAAACAAAATTCCCAGAGTGGAGGTGGAGTCCATGCTATTTCAATTCCATCTTTTGACACAATATAACTCACATTTATACCGAAAACTACTGTAAGTGTAAAAACACTCTGAAATGCATAACAGAATGCATGAATAATCTTGTAAAACGAGCATGACAATAGTCATATAAAATTGCACCACAATTTTCTGCAGACTACATTCATTTTATTGCACAGAGTATGTGCATTGGTGCAACATTGGTGCAAAGACAACATACAATATGTGTAATAATTGGTATTATGCATTGAATACTAAAAAAAGATACACTGTAACTTACCATTTATTTCACCACTTCAGTTGGATTTAGTTTGAAAATTTTGCTTGAATATTGATAACATTTAGTGACTTTTTGTATGTGCTATGAACACGCAAACAAAAAGGTTGTATTTCAGTGTCCGTTACACAAACATATAACCTCAGTTTCTTGAAACCATTGTACTTCAAGAAGTAACAGATCTAGTTTCTTATGTTCTTGTAAAGGTGCAATGTTAATGGTGCTTATATTTGCCTGATGTTCTAGCAATAACTGTCCTGTTCTTGGAGAAGGCACATGCTTTTGTCTTTTGCTCTACAAGAACGCTCATTCTCAAATACATATGAGAACATGTGAACCTTCCATATGATGACTGAGGCTGTGTGACCTCTTGATTGGGAAGATGAAGCAGTGAAGGAGGCAGCGAGAAGTCATTTGCTATGAACAAGCCTCATTTCCTGTAGTGACAGCCCGTACGCGTCTGCGTACGCATTGGTGAATGCGGCAGTGACTGCAGTGTGATTGGCACATGCCTGTGACAGGGTGAGATATCCTTCTTTTACTGGCATGTTGAAGCGTAAAGGTGAGAAATAACGGGGTTAATTGCTGCTTGTCTTAAGAGCCAATGTGCAGACTGTCATGCCTACTGCATTAATCCCATAAGAGACAACATGTGCCCATCAGATGCATAGCAACCGTTGCTGTGGCTCCCTCTGCTTGCCAGCACAATGGCCTTGTCTAGCTGGCGGTAATGGTCTGATTTATTTTAAAAATTCATTTTTAGATGGAGTGTACTGTAGGCCAGATTTGAATGCTTTCTCTCTTTGTTCATCAGAATACATGAGTAAGCCATTCTTGGCTGTCAGCTACTGTACAGTATGCTAAAAAATTGGTTACTTTTAGACAAAAGCTGTCAGATTTGGAGCGTATTGAAATGTGGAGGAGAACATGAAATTATTTTATATAATCATTTCTTTGTCTTTGCAGATTATACATTTTTTATAATACAGATCATACAGTGTTTTAACTAGACATTTTCTAGGAGAGTGTATGCCGTTCTTTACAGTTTGTTGTGTCTCGCCAGCTCAGATGAAATGGAGTTTATTGACTCATTTGAGAGCAAATTAGCCTTTAGCCTCAGAAGACAGCCTGAAGCAATCTGTTTTGCTCTCCCTCCCTCAAACTGAATATTTGCACAGATTCCCTCCATCTTAATTAAACTTTGTCATCTGACCACTGCCAGAGAAACCGTTTGTGTCAATTAGCTGTCAGCCGCTTCAGTGGAACAGTTTATTCAGGTCTAATAAGATATAAAGGAGGCAAATCTTTCTGCATATTGAAATGAGAGCTTCTGTTCCCTTAATGCTCCGCAAACAAAGAGATTAAGCAATCCGGCAAGATCATTCCAACAATGTTGTGAGATAATTTGCAGTTCCTCCCACTAATTTTTCTTTTAGTAGGAAATTTAAATTGAACCACTTTCTTAGAAGCAGCCTATTTCCCTGACAAATCAGATAAACAAAGCTCTGCAGAATCCTATCAAGACACAATATGAATGCTTTGCTTCATGCACATGTACTGATGAGAGTAACTGTGCATCTGTGCTTAAGACACGTGCATAATAAACTACAGGAGGCCACCAACAGCACAAACCTCAGACCACTTATTCTTATCTCCAGTCTGTTTGGCTAATCTACATCCAATTTCCTTGCCGGTTGATTCCTGACCTTTATGTTTACTTTGAAGGCCTGTTAGGTACCGTGTTTGTGCCATTTCCATGGCAAATAGTGACGATTCTATAAGCGTCTTTCTGACCCATCTCTTTCAGCTTTTTCTGTTATTATGGATGTTGTTTGGGTCACCTGTGTCATTAATGTGTCAGGCATGTGTGTAAATCACATGGTAGTAAAACACTCTTATAAGTGTTGTGCACGGCACCAGTTTAATTAAAAACCTTGGATCATTAAAAAGGGTTTGAAAAAAATGTTTGTAACAAAATACGTGTGTAAAACTCTATGGTCTATTTATTACTTCTCTCTGTGTGATTTGGTAAGAATATTGCTGTAATTAAGCCTGGCTGTAATCTTTATTTGATTTGGATTTGAACGAGCTGGTAGCCAATTAAGTTCTCTTTACTTAACTGGAGGTCCACTCATTGCCTTCATGATGTTGGTCTTAATGTGTAATATTAATTAGATTGCAGTTGTTTTTTTATGGGCAGAATCACTTCTCAGTTCCATTAAAAGACAAGGAAGGTCTAATAGTTGGTATTATAGACTGATTAAATAATAATGCTTATTTAAATTATTATTGTATAATTCACTTTGTGAGATTTCAAAACCAGAGGTCACACTGTACCACCAAAGAGGAATTCTAAAATCTATGCTTTCTGTGAGAGCTAATATGCATTACATAATATATGTGTGTATACTGTACATTGATCTTCACCCTTTCTCTGTAAAATGATGGTAGGCTTTTGAGTTTGCAGTTTTAAATCAGTGGACATTCCCGCATTGAGCCATTTCTTGTTCTAGTCCATTTACCATGATAATGTCTTACATATTGGAATAGAAAGAGCTGCTCTCATGAAGCCCAAGGGGGTCTTCAGGAAATAAACATGCTTGGACAGACACAGAGGGAGAAAATCCCTCAAATGACTCTTGGGATCCTGAAGGTGAATTAGTGCGGCTCCATCTGAGAAACAAGGTCAAATCCAAATGTTGAATTCTTGTCTTTTCTATCTCATTTGTTAATCTTATTTTGTCTTCATCTTTCCTCTGTATTGCTTCTGTTTCATATATTGTTCTTTATATTGCCCACTGCTAATTTGAAAGATTCCTACTCCATGCAAACTTTATAGTTTTTTTTCAAAGAGAAATTTCTGAAATTAAACAGGTTTTATTCCAATTCAAAGGTGCACTTAGTAAGTTTTTGTTTTTCATTCTCTGTAATTTGTCTCAGCCTTGGACTAAAAGCTACTTCACTATATTTTGAAAGCAGCTGAGCTACTGTTTTGCTACTGAAAAACACATGTAGACATTTTAGGATTTCAATGGTCTGTACTGGTGTGCATCTGGCTGCTGCATTGCCCCACTAGTCTGCCATAAGCTTTGACTTACGTTTGCTGTGACTTTAAAATGTCCACTCCACGTAAAATGTTACAGCTTTTTTAGGCCACTTGTATAACCAGAGTTAATCTTTTATGAATTTCTATCATTGCACTATTAAAATATCTTGAATGCACCTTTAAAGTAACAATTTCTGATTATAAGGGACAAAAATGCAGCAGTAACAGCTTTGGAATATCAAGGCCCTGTTTCTGTGCCTGGGGTCAATTGTGTAACCAGGCTTTTGCCTCAGACATCAGATAGACTCCTGGATCTAAGAAGTCTGCAGGGCTTACCACCCTCCTGGAGTCTGGAGCATCACAGCCTCTAAAACTCCAGCATGAGTACAAAAGAAATATGGCTTTTATGGTTTTAAAAAGCCTTTCAGTTTCTCTTTTGTCCAAAAGTTTAAATGTGTTTCTCTGCAGGGGGTCTGTGGAGAAGTTGCTGAAGAAGCCTTTAGAAAACACTGCTTTCTTTGTGTTCAAAGTCCTTGGAAGCATGTTATATTTATAAGGCATGGAAATGGGGGCTAAACTGTGTGATAGGAAATGGATTGAGGACAGTGTAGGGAGTGCTGGTGCCATGCACATTTTCACTGGCCTACAAGCCTACATGTTGAAGCCATGTTGTGGCTTCAGCATGATTAAAATGCTTTGCTCTACCTCTCTCTCAAGCTGAAGAAGAATTAGTGGCCTACTTTTAATTCCAACAGAACGGCAGTTTAGATGCAATTTGTGAACTTAACATGAATGTTAAACAGTAATTTCTAACAGGATAAAGAAATAAATCCAACAGGATAGGAACAGAAATGTTTATTTGAAGAATCTATTTGGTAAATGCTTTAATAATTCAGGCTTAAGCTTTTAGCATCTAGTCTTCATTCTAGGCTCCTGCAGAGGTGATGCTCAAGGTAGCTTGCTGTTGATTTGGCAGATGAGGTGCAAACTTAGGTGGCAAAGGAAAAATTATGACTAAAAGACACTACACACATTATAAAAGCCACTGCCACACCTGTCAGTGATCATTGCAATCGCCAGCTCGTTGGACAAATCTTATGGGTGAGAAACTTTATCATTAACAATATTTTACTATAATTAAAACAGTCACAGCAGTGGTAATATCTGGGAAATACTGGATTAACAGCAGTCCAGCTACCTTCAGGCACAGTGGGAAAATCAATAAAGGCATGCAGTTCTGAATCACAATACGCTGTTTTTTGATTGAACCTGTGCACTGTTGCTGGATTAGAGGGATTGGAAGGGCAGGCAGGCTAGTGTATTGTACGTATGGTCAGAGATGACAGCTTGAAAAATCAACTGTGGGCTCTGATATGTGTGTGCAAAGTCCTCTTCACGGTCGAGCTGTCTCGACACTCTATTGATTCAGTGACTCTTTTTAAGTCATTATCCACGGTACATGTCCCACTGGGTGTGTCCTAAAATGAGATATACGTTCTTACTTTGCCAAACAATTAGGCTGAGGAAACTTCTCTCCAGTTCTGTTACCAATCTTCTTGACATACTGCCATTGAAGCATATATTATGTCAGTCCAAGCTACTGGACCATAAACAATGTGGAAATTAACATGGGTGTATAACTGCTGTACATGGCATAAATTCTGTCTTGCAATGTGACAAAACAGTTCTAGCCAGTTCTACTCACACTCGCCAAGCACCAAGTAAGCTCACCAAATAAAATTTGGCTTCAGTAAGTAAATAAAATTGAATTACCAGCTGGCTGGGATTTTTTTAAAAAGCTGTAATATTTATTGATATAAGAATGTTATAATTAATTATAACTGTAAGAATGATAGTCTGAGCCTTGCTGTCAACAAACAACAAAAATAATTAAAATCAAAGACAAAATGTCTATCAAAAGAACATATCTAATGTCTTCTAACAATTTTTTCCTCAGTGGAAAATTTACCATCAGATGTTTATCTAGGATGGGTCATTTTTATTTCAGAACATTCTTCAGAATGTTTAAAATATTTCTCCTAAATAAGGCACAAAACTAACAACTTACATTAACATGTTACATCCCTGTGCTGTTCACAAATATAGAAAAAAATAGCTTGATATCCCAGTTGTAAGAATATAAACCTTCATTTGTAATACAAAATATTGCAAAACAGTTTCCTGACATGTAATAAATTATGGATGATTAATTTTCCCAATTCTTCCGTCACTGGCAGATGTAGTAAGAAGTAAAATTTGAGCTCTGCCATTGCCTGTTTTGTCTCTGTTTTGCCTCAGAAGACTGTCTAGGAGGTGTGACTGAGAAGATAACACAACCATTACCCACCACATTGCACTGCAGCTTTTGCATTCAGGACACGGTCATCCATCCAAGAGTCCTGATGCTGAGCTGAAATAGATTCCCCTCTGTCTCCATTCCCCTAAACCTCAATTACTTGCTGTGAGGCTGAATGGAGCCGAAGAAAGGAAATAGAAATTTAGCAGAGAGCTTTCATACACACCATCCCTGTAAGATTCAGCTACCGCCTTGAGCTCTGATCAGTCCTGGCTGCTCTCCACATCTCTCAGACAGCATGTTCTCACACAGGGCAGGCCAGTCATTTGCTAGGACAGCTTTAGCGAGTCTTGCATGTGCTGTCCAACTGTAGCATGAACAAACTGTTTGACGAGCAAAGGAGATAAACTTCATGAAACAGCAGGGAATTTCTTAGAATGAAACCAAGCTGGTTAAAAGAGCAAGTGCTTTCACTCTTTGGCCACGATCATACAGCAGTAAAATATGTGCACACACAGTGTGGTAATAATCATAAAAGGCAACTGTATTCTATACCTGAACTGACTCTATAACTTTAACTCTATAACCTTCAGGGCTGCACCGTTGTAGATGTGCATGACTAACTACCTGTCATGGGTGATTGTAGTATAAAACCCACAAAGATAAGGAATTAACTCACAGGAAACATGGAAACACACCCCATAACACTGACATGAGACAGGACAAAGGAACTAAAGAACACAAGGAGTATAAACTGGAGACCAAATGAGGAACTAATTCTGAGTTAATTAATAAACAAGGTGACACAAGGTAAACAATGAAAACTGGATGAAACAAGACTGAACCAAAAACACAATAATACAGAAGACAGAACATACATGTGCTACCATTGTCAGAATGTTAACATCACTCACCCAACTAAAGGTAACATACAATAACACTCAGTCAAAAAACGTATTCAAAGTTGCGACAATTAATTACTGTGTGTACATTTATGTCTTGATTGGACCGGTTAATAATTACTTTTGTGTCAATTGTGATTTGTGCCTTTCATACTTCATAAAATTTGCATCTTTAAAATACTTTCATTACTGTTTTTTTGGTTACAGTATTATTCACCTATCTCAGGAAAAGAGTCTTGTTCGATTATTTATTCATACAGGCAGTAACTGAAACAGTCCTATAATGTAATAACTAAGCAATTCAAGAGTCACACTTGCAGTATTAGTTTGTCAGATTGCATAGCTTTGGATTTGTCACATTGTAGGCATATATAAGTGCCAAAGTCAGAATAACTTGGTTTGCAGAGAAAAATCATTTCAGTCATTTCATATAGGAACCTGAGTTAAGAGCCTGCCAATGATATAAAATATGCATTATTTTGTGATGTAATGCACTGTATTTTAGCTCCTGGGCTTGGTGTTGGAGCATGTGATTTTTAAAAAAGACTGGTTGTCTTATAGCTGTACTGGACTGTACAGCACAGATTGCCTGTGAAAAGAAAGCAGCATTGAAAGCTCACAGTCTCAATCATTTCCCTTCATGCCCTGTCAGTTCAGATGAGGTGCTGGAGCTTTTGATGCACAGGATGTTTAGGATTGCTTGAATTATGTATGACACATATATATGTATATGCTCAAGAGAATGAGGACTGATCTGACTTGCTCTTGTTGCTGAGCATAAGAGCAATGTGTTTACAATGCTGAAACATTCTTTACGTGATGTATTGAAAGCAAGGAGGGAATATAAACAAAATGCCTGAATTAATGTATTACAACAGTTTACAACAGTTTTTGTATGAATTTGCAGCTAGAAAATGGTGGCTTAATGAAACACATAACAGGCACATTACATTTGCATGGTACAGTTCATGGTTTAATTTATTATTGGAACAAACGTGCTAACTACAGTCCAGAATTGGCTCTTCTGTAATTACATTCTGTATAAATACCTGCTATCTGGACATGGTTTCCATTATATTTAGGGTTGAATGATTTTAATTCCTTCGGTCTTTGGCTTCATGGCTAGGTCACGTTCATCCCTTCACAGGGAGACATGCATGTGCCATGGTCAATATGACACTGGTCATTTAGCTCAGGATAGTGAATTAAATTGAGGTGACACAGTGACTCTGTGTGGAGGGGAATAGGCTAATAGAACGTGATGGTGGGTGTAGGTTACTGTCAGTCTCTATTATCACTCTACAGAATATTTCATTATGTTTTTTAATTCCACACAAAAAGACATTATGTGATGATAACACTGAGAATAAATGCTAAATAAAATAAGAAACGTAGCCTATGGAAGCTTGTAGACTTTAAAAATAAAGGTGACCTCCAAAACCAGAACTGAATATTTCCACATAATTACTGTATGTGACTTTATTAAAGATATCTTAAGATATTGTAAACTATTGTTCAGTGCATATTTGATAGACCATCTTGAATAATGACTGACATACTGAAATGTAAACAGGTTCCAATCTGGTTAATAAATCATTTTGTGAACATATTTAGTGAAGATATAGTGGTTTGTCAGTTCATATCAAAGCTTAGTTCATACTAACAGAAAGAGCAGGAAAAACTAAACTGTTTCACATTGTGCATGGGACTTGAGTCCGGAGGAGGCTGATATAATAATAATAATCACATGGGAGTAATTGTCTAGTGAAATCTAATCAAGGCTTTTTTTTATAAACTGTTGAAGCCTGTATATGAAAAAAATCGACCTCTGGGTTAAACAGAAATGCCAATATCTATTCCCAAGCAAACCTCTACAAAGTCAGTCATTGGAAATATGATTTAGCTCTGATTAAACCAATATAATGGTGTTACAAGATAATCAGCATCTGTCTAGGAGCCAGCATGTTTAATTATTTTGCTCCCATGGTTCTTCTCACTAACTTGGATGCTACACAGAAAAAGTGCAGTATTTCCTACCTGTCAGTACTAATTCTCACTCTTGCATTCAATATATAATATATCCTAAGGCTCTTTATTCATTTAAATTCATTGTGAAGATTCTTTGTATTTTCATACTGAACTTTTCTTGTATTCTAGGCAGGGTTAATTAGATGTAATTAATTCACCCCTCAGTAAAGCAGATCATGTAGCCTACAGACAGTAATGAGGTTAGCTTCTGCTGATTGGCTGTGGCCGGAGCGGTATGCTAATTATATTACACCATCCGGCTGTGTTTTCCTGTGCCAGTGTACTGAGTATATCACTATAAAAACCTGCCTGTTTACAAAATCTGTTTAATGGTATTGTTGTTGCTGAGGTAATAATTAGTGATGTTAATACAGCTTTAAGTGAAATATGATGAAATAAAAGGATGGAGTAAAGGAGGACGTCTTTTTTGGGTCTAAGAGGTCTCGGTCTGCAAACAGCAACACAATAGTAGAATCATAATAAGGACCCACAGTAGCTCATGTTTTATTTTAAAATGTCACATTGTTTTCTTGCTGGTATTCAGCTGCCATTTATTTCTGTTTTTTGATGGTGATTTATCTTTTCAGCACAGAAAGGCAGTAAACAGTCTGTTGCTCAAAAAACAGAATAAATACATAATAAAAATTGTCAGGAAGTCATGGCAAACAGGATTTGAGGAGGAAATGGTTGTTGAAAGGTTGTTTAAGGAAAATTATTGCAATAACATGCTGTATGCAATTCCAATGACCTTTAGTACTAGTAATACTTACTAGTAATAGTTAGTACTATTCCCTGTGTTTACTGTCATAGACCTACGTTTAATATATTTCAAATCCACAAATTCGCAACTTCGGTCACATACAATTTCAATGTTTTATTTCTCCGGTGATAAAAGCCTTTTTGCTTTATTGCTGTCTACTGTTATTCATCTGTTGTCTCCAATTACCTGTTCTCGTTACAATCATTTATATGTAGAAAACATTGCAGCATTTGTCCTAATTATTATGTTTCTGGAAGGTGTGAGACGAAGGAAACAACATGCAATCCTTGTTTACCAAAGGGCAATAATGAGCATCTGTGCTCTTTGTATACAGTAGTTAAAAATCCTTTCATGTCTTTATCATATGTACCTTAAGCTTTCATTATTTATTTAAATCATTAAATATGTAAGAAGAGAACAATTAAAGGAAAAATCTTAGTTTGAGAAATGTGAACAACAGGACATGTAGTAGAAATACAGAGATTTGAATTCTAAGACAGGCTGATTTTTTAAAACACTTTTGAATGCAGTGTAAAAGCGTTCACACAGTGCAACAATTTCAGTAATCTGGATTACTAAACACGTATTTTAACACTGGGTGCAGTTTTTATACTGTCCAGTAAATTCACAGCCAGCTATACACTATGGTATTTAGATTGTAGCATTGCTAGTTTTATAGCAACACTTCAGATGGAAGTGTAAAATGGCCGACAAGATCGCTCTCAGGAGAGATATTACATAGCTCTTATAGTTCGGTGCGTATTTGAAAAAGTACATTTAGCACGTACTGACATTCACTTGGTGTATAAACCTGTCATGTACAGCTGTTTCTGAGCCTTCTGGATAAATTAAATTTATACTGGATGTTAGACTTCTGGAGTTTACATACAATTCATGAACTCTGTAGAATTATTACTTTCACAGAATCCACTGCTTTCTAAACTGCAGATTTACATTTATTTATTGAGCAAGGCTTTTATCAGGATATATAAAGTACAAATCAGGAATGCTACAACATAAGCATTTTATTCTAAGGGTACAGTAAAATGAGATGTGTTTCTATACAAAGTTCCACTAATAATATGCAGTGATTCAGTTCAGCAGTAGTTTAATTTTTAATGGTTTAAATGTATTAATAGTTAATAGAACAATGGAAAACTTGTAACTTGGGACTCAGAAGATCATTCTGCCATCATGAGAATAACAGTGAAGCTGCAATAACCAGAAGATCAATGAATCATAGTCACACTCTCAGTCCACAGCCTATATAAACTAGCTAGTAGAGCCCAAAAGCATGAGATCTCTTCTGTTGCCACTGTCCCAGAGTGACGTGAACAAATGTCCTTGTAAAAGTACTGCATGTGTAACAGGGTGTTTAATGTTCCTGTGCTGCAGTAAAAGGAAATGGCAGTCCAATCTCATTGTAAACTGAGCCTTAGCTAACTTACACTGCAGTTACATCAACCCTAATGAGATATTGGCAAATGAAATGGATTGAGAAAATTCACAGATCACATTCAACCACACAAACCTCAGTTTGTAATTAGGATTTCATTTATTATAGACATTAGTAAGCTATCTTCTCTCTCATGTTACTGGATGTATTTGCAGAACAGATAAGAATATATTGGCTACATTCACACAGTGTTAGGGATTTACAATCATAATTAATTAAAGGTGTGACTTCAGTTCAGTCCTGTTCATAGAGCAGACAGAAGCGGATTGAATACTGTCTGTTTAAACTCAATTCCTCTCTGTAACTCGTGAGTAATGAGTACCAAACCCGCTCTCAATATTCAGTTGTCACTCCTGTAGATTCACTTCAGTTACAGAATCCAGTTGTCATTTGTTTATGACTTACCTGTGTGTGAACAGAACCATATTTAGTGCTGACAATCATATCGTGCTGTTGTGTAGACATTGATCCATCCAATGTCACATAAGCAAAGACGTTTAAATGGTTAAAGAGCTAGCCTTAATGATATAAACATCTGTTAGACTGCAGCTTTAACGTATGTGTCTCTTGTGTTAAATTATTGAGTGTAAACAGAAATGATGAAATATACCTCTGTACTTTGTCACTGAGTCTTATCAATTATTCACTCTTGAACACAACAGGCTCTTATGTGGTTCTGCATTTTGTAGTACTGGAGATAAAATCAAATGAATTTGTGCACATGTTAAAATCTTCAACAATGAACATTTAATACTGTAGTAATTACGTATTTGTGTCAACAACCTATAGCTACAAATTAATTTAGAAATGTGCATCTGTAGTTGCCAGATGAGATTCACTTACATAAACATTTGTGATGCATCAGTTGCAATATAATCAATAATAAATGATCAATGATATATCAAGTCATTATTTTCCATGATCCCCATCATATGGCCTGTGTCAGGATGAGAAAGATCTGTTAATGACAAGAGAAGCCAGAACACATTCACTTTAGTCTGTTATAACACCATGGGTTTCGTCAGCTCAACAGTCTCCTGCTGGGACTGCAGATTTCCCACTGCTTACAAATCTTTGCCACAGCACAACACACTCAGAAATGTCCAGCAGACACATTGACAAAGGAAGATATAGAAATACACACTTGCTTATGAACTGATTTTCATTTCAAGAGCCCTTTACTCTGCTACTTATATGGAGCTGGATCACATGACTATTTCTCATCGGTTTATAGGTTGGAAATGAGTTGCATTCAGAGTTGCAATTTTCACGCCCAATTATGCTAATGTGTTTTGCTGTTGTCTGTGTGAGCAGGCTTGATGGAGCTGTGTCCTTGACGTTGGGCCCGCTGGAACACTCAGAAAGCTAGGACAGGCGTGACAGTGTGCATACTTTACCCAAGATAGTACAACCTCCTGCTCCAAACAATCTGTAAACGTGAGCTTTATTCCATGCAGGAGCTGGAAAGCAGTGAGTCTGACAATATCTGGATGAAAAAGACAAGGAAATATATTTCCTGAAGTCTGAAAGAATGTTGAAGCTTGATGCTTGGCTGGAAGTGTTCTAGACAGAGGCATAAGATACTTTGAGCTGGTTCGCGGGTGTCAACTCAATGTTACATGCAAGAAAAATCAAACCTGAACCATGAATTTAGCTTTACACTGACGTTGTATTAGCTTTACACTGACGATCTTATAACTACTAAGAAAGTAAAAAAAGTAAAAAAAAGTAACCAACATCACTTAATGTGTATTTATGTCTGCACCATGTTTTGTTAGGAAAATACACCAGTTATTGTCCAACTGGTCTTACAGGAGAGCTCGGTTCCTCAGCATGCATCCTCATTCTGCATCTTGGCCCAATCAAGCCCACTTAACTTCTGCACTGAATGACAGAAATACGCCTGCTATTTTCCTCACACCTAACATCCATTACCACAGATGTGAAGAAATTATTCATCCAGCAGGAAAAAAATCAGTCTCTCAGAAGACAATTAGAGAAATGTCTCATATAGATGAGAACCTTTGAAAGCCTATTACAATTTCTTTTAAGTAAACCCCTCTAGGGTGTGATTGAAACCATCTGCCCTCATATTAGAGAACTGTTCTGAATAATAAGCATTAATTTTCCTTTTCTTTGTCTTTTTTTAGCACAAACCAAATTTATGCAAAGCCTTACTACTTATTACTTGTACTTTGGGCCAGTTTTCTGTATTAATATATACAGGGTCTGAATGTGTGTGATCAGGTATTTGCCTGATAGAAAATTGTTTACAGTGGCTGAGATGTCAGCAAGATCACATCCAGACTTAACCAATCAAAACACTTTATCACCAGCCTGACAAAGGTCCTGAAATATTTTGGTTCAATTTAAATGCAACAGCAGACAGTTATGGGTAGCTGCATGTGGCATTTAGAACAAACACATGGCACATTGTCTTTATATGCCTCAGAGCTCCACAACACTCACACATAACACAACTGATTTGGAAAGCAACAGAAAATCAGCTCATGAGCTGAAAGGTCAGGTTACGTTCATAAGAGGACAACCTGAAACATTAAACTTTTCCTGCATTTTCCTTTAGACATTGTTCCTTGATCAACATCTAGCAATCCTCTTATTTATAACAGGAACAACACAGGATGTTCATGTAGAAACATGCCATTTCCAGTAACGTTTATGTTTATAAGCCATAATTAGTTAAAAAAATTACACTTATTTCATTTCCACTTTATTCATAATAATCAAATCACAGGAAATATTCTTGGATCATTCAGTTTTAAATTTGGAATTTGTATTTGATTGCAACACTTGCCATGAGGAAGTGTCTGCTGGTAGGTAGGTTAGATAGTTAGGATGGATGTGTTATGGCAAAAGTCTGCAGTTCAATGGAGATCGATGATTGCAGTGTGGACACAGCTTACATCAGCAGGATGATCATATACCTCTGATCATTCTCATTGACTGTAGTGTAGGCTCGGTTTGCTTTCCACACAAAGACTTTAGTTATGGGATATTTCTGTAAAGACAAAATGTTCATGTATGCAAGCTATGAAATAAATGATGACTTTGTCCATATGGAGGGAGACAAATGATGATAACATCAGATTTTATTTAATAAGAGGGTTGCTGGATATCTTTTAAAATCATTATTTTCAGACTGATCAGAGTAATGGGAATTAGTTACTCTTAGAATTAGTTTTGTCATCTCTGAACGATTCAGTCACAAAATGTATTTTTCTTTATTCCCATTAGGACACCTAGTTATTCGGTCTGGGCTGTTGAACGGACACCTAGTTCACAATCCAGGATTTCAGAGGGTATGTTGGGAAACACACATATGTAATATTGATAAGACATCAGTTTTGTTTGATATGGTGTATTTGCACTTGGTTTTGTGATGTACTATATAAATATCTTAGTTTCTGTTTCCCTGTGAAGCATGTTGCTAGCCAAATGCATAAAAATACAAATACTATATAGATAAGTGCAGTGTGGAAGAGCTAATAGTCTCTTACCAACATAAACCACACACTTCATTTTGGTCTATTTTTTAAGTTTGCATCTACATAAAGTGTCCTAAATATAACTCTTTACAGCTGGTTATATGTCTGTAACTACTGAGCAACATCAAACAGCCTCAGTGACTACAGGCATTAACCCAGTAGTGAGTTATTTTAGTGCACCAACTTTAAGCCCTCCTTTCATTCAAATTTGTTAGTACTGGATAGCCCTGGGGGTCAAGCCATGGAACTGAGATTTCAGGCTAATGCTTTTGCAGAGTGGTTCAGATTTTAAGTTTTATTTATGTCAGTTCTAAATTTTTAGCACAAAAGCATAAATTGAAAAAAGTTATTTCAATGTTTAACTGGATATTAAGATTCTGAGATACAACAAAGTTAAGAGTTTTACAAAAATGTCAAACTGAGACAGTAGATACACTGTTTTAAGTATCTACTATAATGACTATGCAGTAAATTTCTGGTTCCTACAGCAGTATCAATGTCAGGATCATGGGTGTAGTTCAACACACAGGCTAATAAAATGCTGAACAGAAAAAGTACTACAGTTTGCTTTGGATAAGCGTCTTCTAATTTTATAAATGTAAATTAGTTTGTTTACTCTACCATGCTAAATCTTCAGTTAATCTGTTATTTCTGCACAACACCAGTAACTATTTAGGCTATCATTTTATATTAGAGCAGATCTCTGTTTTATCTCTGTTAGTTTCTTAAGAATTTATTAGGCAGTGAAACCTTGTGCCAGAGTGTGTGAATCATTTGAAGTGCTCCCACGCAACATCTTACTAAAATGATAACCTGTTTGCATTATTCATGCTGCAAGCAGTAAGTGCCTACAAATGCAAAGCACCTTACAACTGCAATAAAGTTGATAAGTCTATTGCCCATGTTTAGACTCACTCACCTGCCCAAATGGAAGCAAGGGGCCTATTTCTGCATTCAGCTGTAGACAAGGGAATAGTTCAGTAAAATTATGCCATGCAGAGTTAACACTCACAAACACATGTTCACATGTGATTTCAGTTTTCATGCATTCATAGCCATTAATCCAGACTCAAGATCACGTTCTATGTGACATTTTAGAATGAATAAAGCGTTTTGTAATACAAAGAAATTTGGATTTTCAAGCTTTGAACACTACATGTTTAATATCAGGCTCTCTGACTTTTCATCCATAGCCTTTTTGAAAACTGGATAATACAGAGAATGAGGGTAGCATTAAGATTATTATGAATGAAAGAAGATTTGTTTTAAATTTACTTGACATTTAGCAAACTAATAAAGGTTTGCACACGTCACAACTGTCATGCACACGTGTGAGTCTATAATATGGAAATATGATTATATTCAGTCATTTCAAGTGACATGACAAGACAAAATCATTATAGATAAAATAACTTCAAAACCTACTTTTTCATTTTTATGCTGCATTATACATAGAATAACACAACA
Source organism: Chromobotia macracanthus (assembly GCA_036877525.1). Classification (NCBI taxonomy): domain Eukaryota; kingdom Metazoa; phylum Chordata; class Actinopteri; order Cypriniformes; family Botiidae; genus Chromobotia; species Chromobotia macracanthus. The sequence goes on along the minus strand of JAZGTH010000078.1, from coordinate 5,709,723 downwards.
AAGCCAGCAGCACCCCTGATCTGCAGTCAGGGTATTAAATAATCACACATACTCTGAAAATAACAATATTACTGCATTAAAATGATGAAAGTATGAGGCTAATGTAGCTGCAGGGGATGTATCAGTAGAGCAGAAACACATTCATCACAACTGTCCAAGCAGAACACACTGACCGCCCACCTGACTGTGTTTTAATCAGCCGTTTGCCAAATCAATATGTACCAGATTACTTTAGGATTATCATTATATCACATTATAGAATGAGAATTAACTGATTCATTGAACATATTGCTTCTGTTTGGCTTTCTAATACTGGAAATCACTTAGATCTGTTGTGTCTCATGGAAGTTGTGTTTAAAAATATATTGGATTTAAAGAAAATGTATTAATCAGTCTAATAGCGCTGTTTGTTATACAAAGGTTTGAGAATCATTATAATTTGTATTGTAATAGATTTGTAAATATATACAGTTTTATATCATTTAAATACACTATATCAATTGCAGAGACTATTATTTTGTCAATTATTCTGTCATTTGTTACACTGACAACTGTACTGCAACTGTATGTAATATTTTGTATGTAGTAAAACAAACTAGAAAAAACAAACACTGTAGAAAAAAAACACTGCACAACACACATAAACTGATCAGGACAGGGTCCTGTCTTTTTATTAGAGTTTTTTATTAGTACTTTTATTTTACCGTTTATACAGATATATACATTCTATATACTGTATACTTCTATTTTTATGAATATTTGTGTTAAATATTGTGTATGTATTGTTTCTATGCTTTGGCAAGCTGTTTGAATCTTGAATCCTGAACAACAGTCACCATTGATCTTCTGCGCTTGTTAAGGAGTTAAAACACAGTGACTAATTAAATACAACCAGCTGTAAGAGAGGAGAGTTAATGGTGAAGCTAATGGTGTTACTGCAGAAAATATCCATCAGTTCAGGAGTAAATTAGCTTAAATGGCATTAATACAAATTGTTATTTTGTATTATTTATATCCAGAACTTGGCGATTTAAATGAAAGTTTTTTAAGCTGTTTAATATGTGTAAAATGGCAGCATATGAAAGCTGTAGCAGTATATGCCTAAGCTATATGACAGACATAGAGTGAATGAAGTGAATGAAGTGGCCATTTAAAGTAAATAGCCCAGAGAGAAAAATAAAGACCAAAAAAGATCTGTGTTATGCAACGCTTGTGTTTCTTGTGCTCTTAAGTGATCTCACAAATGTACAGCCACTGTCACAGAAAATCGTTTCTCTTTAGCTTCAGTTATCGAAGCCGAGATACAAACGCACTTTGTACCCTTGATTTAACATGCTGTGCATATCCTTTAAGGGTTATTTTTTTAAATCTTTCTCAGACCACTAAAGCTGTCCAGTGATTCCAGCGTTTTACACTAAAAAGCCAAAGAGTCATTGTGAGAATGAGAATAAGAAGAAGTGGCAGGCAGGGTTTAAGAATGTGGAGGTCTCATGCTCTTCTGGGATGAGACACTGGTATGAGAGGCACTATCTCGCTTCTGCATGCAATTTAAAAAAGGAGGAGAGCTTGAAAAGAGTAAAGCAATGGAGGATGGTTGTCATGTATAGCTTCAGTTATTCATAGAGGGGGAACTAGAACCAATAAAAGATTGTGCATGAAGTCTGTGGAAATCTGTAATTTTTATTCATAGAAGAGTGAAGTGGGAACAAACAAGAGAGTTTTATTGATACAGACAGTTTGCTAAGAGGCTCATGCGTTAGGCTGGTGTCCCAGGAGTGGCTGTATCGCTTCAATGGATAATTGAGCCCGGCACTGTCTGCGTTTTTGCTGGTATTTGTGTATGCTCACATTGGGTATTTCTGAAAGCAGAGATGACTGCTAAATTACAGTCCAGAGGTACTATAGCACTGTGAGGAGGCGGAATTTTTTTGTGTGAAGTCAATGTGTTTCTGTTTATAAATTATCTGCATCTGTATATATTTTGTCATTCATATGATGCTTCACATCCTTTTATGTATAAGAGTAAATTATATGGTCTGTACTGGTCATTAATTAAGTAATATTTTGCCTGTCTGTGTAATTATTCTCTTTGTCCTCCCAGCGGCCTGCAATTACATTTGCTGGCATGGAGTATGTGGTAAAATGTGCTCATGTTATTACACCTGCATATAGGGTCTATAGAAGCAAGACACACTATGTTCTCATATCATCAGATGACATGTCAGACCATTGCCAACAGCCCGGATAAGCACCAAGCATTAAGTACACACAATTATGACCATTTTTCCTATGAATTTCTCTCATGATAGTCTCTGTAGCCAGGTCTATAATGTCCTGAGAATATATTCTGTTAGCCCTCCCATTCGTTTCCTATTCCAGTACATCATTTAAAGTCTACCATCTCTGTGAAAGTTTTTGAACCAATCAGATGATCTGAAATGGTCATGTGATCACTCTGACACCACAAGAAAATGTCATGACAACACTGATTGGCTGATGAAAGGGCACTTGTGACTATATTAAAATATTTGCTAAAAAGTGTGATTTTGTTATACACCTAGTTATTAATTTGTTAATGTAGAAAGATGTTGTTCGGAACCAGGTGGTACAGTTACAGCATCTGCAAGTAAAGAAGAGCAGAAAGACTGAAAACAATAAATTAAACTGTTTGCAGTTTAATTTAAAGCAAACATATTGCAAACCTGTGATTGCTCCTCATTCTGTTTTTTAAAAGAGCAGTTACTCATTTAAGCCAGGTGTGTTAGAATAAAACGTTATTTTTTGCCTTCCAGAGATAGCTTTAATCAATTTCAGATTGAGTCCTGGAGATCTAATTCAATTTTGTGTTGTTATGGAACAGAGCTGTGTGTATAAGTGTGTGTGTGAGTGAGTGAGAGGCTATGATGGAGACAAAAAGGGATTTAATCATACATCACACAAAGCCAGAGAGACAGAATGGAAGGCTGTTGCTACTATCTCAACAGTTTCCTTGCCAATTAATTCTTCTGTTTTGTCGGGTCCCACAGCAACAGATGTGTGTCCAAGAATGAGAGTTTATTGACAGCCCTTCATTATGTTTATACAGTTAAAACTTTTCACTATATTTTTAAGAAAGTATCATTAGAACCAAATATAGTATGAAATGTCAATATGCAATGTCTAAATACTCATTTTCCAGCCAAATAATACATTAATGTGATTTTAGATATGATTCTTGACTTGTGCTGAAAGGTGCTGTTGAAATGTATCATGACAAAAATACTGAACTTTTTGAAAGGTATTTGAGAGAAAAACAAATTACAGACTGTGGATCGTTTTCATCTGGAAAGCATAACTTTCCATCTGCTCCTCAAAATACTCTGTAGCCCCAGTTTTTAATGTAGTACTACATTGTTACTGATTCATCAACTCTGATTTAAGCTTGTAAGCTGCCATAGGCACTGCATTTGTAAGTCTGATCAATGGGGAACAGTAAACAGAATGTCTGCTCAACATAGTATGAATCACCATATGGTTGATTAATCTCACTAATCATTTTGCACAATCATTGATGAATAGCACCAGCATTGTGAATTGACTGGCCCGGGTGATTACAATGAATCATTAGTAGGCAGCTGTGCTTTGGAATTACAGAAAAGAGCTTAAAATGGTGGTACAATTATAATATGCTTGCTTCTGCTTTTTGGATAACTATTCCAACTATTCAATATGTTCTTTATGCAATTAAACCATGAAGTCATCGGGCTACAAAGTCCAGTAATTATCATTGTGAATAAGCACAAGCAGGAAGCAGAACATCTCATGTATTTGCAATTAAAACTAAAACAGATTTAATGGTCGGAGATATCATTATAACAGATCTCCTTCTGCTTTAAAAAACAATTACTCCTGGCTTCAGGATATCTAAAGCACCTTTGGCTATGACTACAGAATAATTTCTCTTATTACTGTATCCCTTCTGTATCTTCATTACTTCATTTTGGTTATGGCTAATTTTTCCCTTTTAATTTGTCAATCAGACTAAAGTTCAACTGAGACAACCATGATGACCTGAGAAACCAGGTCACATCTCTTCTTCTGCTCAGTTCCATTTCAATCCACACAGTCAACAGACTTCTCTTTATTAGATATGAGGAACATTGGACATTTGGAGCTTGGCAGGAGAAAAAACATTGAGAGTGTGTCCTGAATCTTGGACTGTGGATTAAATAAGTCATTGAAAATTGTCGTATTTTTAAAACCACTGAGCTTGTATCTGCACTTTATCTGTCTTGCTGTTGATTTATCCGTTCTTGTGTTTGTTTCATACAAATAAATCAGGTTTTACCCAATCATGGTAATGCTGTATAATATAGCATTACAATTATAATGACCATTTTTGTGTTAGTCGAAAGTTTAAAAATTCATAATTGGTTTAGAAGTAGAATTGAACTGAAATTAAAATCCTCTAATACTCTTGTTTACACTTAAAATACTGCTTGTTCCAGATTTGTTAATTAGACTTTTACCAAGCTCTGTGTTTTTCTTATGATATTAAGCAAACTGTCGGCACTACAAATCATTTGTTTTTTCCAATTGGGCCCTCAAATGTGATGGTTCTGAATAAAATCAGAAAACAAATCAAAGCAGCAAGCATCGATTACATTCAGCGTTTACTAGAACAATGCCTCCAAAACTCTGAATAACCCCACCCCCTGACCAAACACTTCCACTGCCTTTAATTTTGGTGTCACCAAGCAATATAGACGGCAACCCTTAACTGCCACCTGTTTTGCATTCTAAAAGACATGAATCAATGAAGGTGATATTGAGATGTGGCCCTGCCAGCGCGTTGGCCCTTATCTGCTGTTAACAATTTCTCACTAATTTACAATACTGATTGCCCAGGGGTACAATAACACATCCTGGGCCCTGCTGTAAGCTGAGAAATAGTCCTGGTTCTGCCTTTCCTATTAGAATGCTGCTATGAGAACATGTATATATGCATGGGCAGCTGTTTGTGGCCAATTTGATTGTCAGGATAGTGGCGCTGTTGCTTTAAGAGAATGAAAAATGAGAATAGCCAGCCATTCTTATTCCACAAGCCAACAAGCAAACACATGATTAAAGCTGACAATAAATCAAATAGAAGGGAGTAAGTAGCTCTCCTGGGGTCTAATAGATTAAATTTGCAATCTAAGACATACAAGTGAATTCAATAGGATCGTATTTAGTCTTTTGTTATTTAAGGGAGTTAATGCAGTTGTCTGTGAGACCACTGAATCAGCACTGGTAAAAAAACAGTGGTGTTGGCTTCTGGTAGCAGTAGATTTACTGCTTGTTAAACCCTGTGTTAGTAAGCGGAGCTTGACTAATCATAATGCTAGTCAGGTAAACACTGCTACACTTCAAATATCAAATGAAGGCATGACTTTCATCTGCAGCTCCAAGGTGCCAGCGAGAAAATGAGAACATATGTTTATTCCTTAGTCATCAAGGTGTAATGATAATAATAGCACCCTTTTCTCTAATTGCTCAGTGCACCCACCCCATTAAAGAAAGAAGGAAGTGGTGATGATAAAGTGTGAGAGAAGAGAGGCAGAGAGGTGCGTGACATGACTGAAGTGTGTGAATCGTGCTCATCACTCAGAGTTCAGTGAAAATTAATCTGATCCAGTCTCCAAATTTAAACAGCTCATCTATGAATCATCCAAATAAGGATGAGCAGGCAATATGCGTTTTTGAAATGAACAGGATTTGATATTGAAATAAAAAAGGAGAAATATCAACATCTAAACATCTGATTTAAATACAGAGCTGATTTTCCTAAATTGCATTTGTGGTCATAAATGATGTATTTGCATTTCTCATTTAATTTTCAAAGCATTAATTCAATTAACATGAAAATGCATTCCAGCTTTTAAATCTCTGTTTATATTCTTACATATTACATACATATTTATATCCTAAAACATGAGATGCCAGCGTTTGGGATGTAGACTCCTCCCACTTGCTAATTTCCTCATTAAAATTAATCATAGGTTCAGCTATTCCCTCAGCTCATATACAGGCTGACCCTGCCTCCTGTATGATAATGACCCGCCCCCAAAGGTCAGGGCCTTAACTCTGCATGAATGTAAAGACTGTGAGTCAATCAGTGCAGCAGCGTCTGAGAACTGACACTGATGATTGTGCTGATCATGTGAGCTCATTAGTCCTGATGCATGACTGGTCTGGGACATTCAGGCCTGTCAAAATACCTTCTCTACACTAAAGAAGGGCCATTAACAGAAATCAGTAGTGTGCTGTGGAGACAATATGCAGTTTATTTAGTCTAGTATTACAGCTTATGCAGGAATGATTGAAAGTAATATTTCTGTCAGTGTATGGACAGGACACACACATATAGGTCCTCTTGAATCCCCTGGAAATGTTTATTTGGTGTTTGTGGCACGTTCCAAATAAAAAAAGGAACATCAAAATGTCCTGTCTGAGGCCTGCATGAGCTTTTATAAAGGCCCTGGCATTAAAAATTAATAAGAATAACCAAGGGTTGAGTTTGAATTGACCAGGAATTGTAGCAGAGTAGGTTATGTTTATTATTATTTATTATTAATTTTATCATTTTATATTACATTTATTCATTCATTCATATTACCTTAACTATACAATGATAAAGTGTATTAAATAAGCTAATCTGTCTCTGTTGTACAAATATATACATTTCATGTTGTCATTGGAAACCAGATAATTCATTACATCCATCTGGATGAACTCTGTCACTCACAGAATCTAGTGATGACCCGACTCTTCATGGTACACAACACAAATGAACATCTGAACAGTATCATCACATCACAACAACAGTCGGCTCTCATCACAACACACATGCTCATGGGATTTTTCTCACTGCTGTCTTTAGATTGACTGCTCTGGATGTCTGTGCTGTATATATACAGCTCCAAATATAGCTGTCATGAGTTCCTACAGTCCTCAAGGGACCGCACGTCCTTCTCAGAAAAGTGTGGATAGGCATAAAAGTGCCATTGCTGCTTTGTTTTCAAATGTTTATCAGCCTTGACATAGTAGCAGAGAGTCACGGATCGAGAGGAAAATAATGTGAGAGCTGCCTCAGGCAGTCATACTGCAACATTCAGTAGCTGAGATAGGAGTAGTTGTCTGACAACAATTAGACAATGATTATAAATTGTGTCAGTTGCTGCTTCTTTCACAAAGGCCACAACGACGCCACTGGTTCTCAGCTGGTTAGTCGTGGCCTAATGAGTAAAAGGTCTGTACTGACAGAGTTTTACACAGCAGGAGAAAAACAATGCTTAAGTGCAAATAATGAGTTGCAGCTAACTATATAATCAGGCAAAATTAGGATAAAAAATGAACAGAATTATTAACTTTAAAAAGGAAAGAGAAAATGTATTTTTTGTTGTTGTCATCAAAGGCTGTGCGTTCAGTTAAACGCAACAGTATTTTTGTGCCTATTCATCTGTCACTTGGCAGAGTCGATCCAAACTGGGCACCTACCAACAGCCTTATTCTCTAGAAACAAAAATAAGCTGCTTGCAAAAACAACCTTTTTTTGGAGGAGGACAGTCTCTAAAAAACAAATGACACGAACAATGTTTAAGGCAAAAATCAGTTAAAGCTTCTGCTCTATGCTTTATTTTTCCTGGATCTGTCTAAACACAGTTATTTTTCTTGCAGTCATGTTGTTTTATTTATTCACACGTTGATACATTATCACATACAGCTATTGATGTGCACTGTGCCGTACTCAATGCATGATTTCAAAGGTTCATTGATTATGTGTCCCTTTTATGTCACAGACACTGAAATGCCCAGTGAGATGAGAGGAATTCAAGACCGGAAAATTAGAATAAATAAGAGCAGCAGACTTGTGATATATCCATGGACAAATGGGAATAATGGACTGGATATTTGTTAATACAGTGATTCAATGAGTGTGCAGAGATGGATAAATCATTTCTTCCTGTTTATTAGGATCTGATACTAGCTGTGTGTGTAGATGTATCTTATATTGATTCATCTGTCAGTAGTGACTATAAAATGCAAATATGTATAGGTTTGTTATCAGCGTACAGTATCCCAAATAGTAGCAGTTTTCAGATTTAATTACACATGAATGGATGAATTTCATTACAGGTAGAGGTCAGCAGAGGGTTAATGTGGGGATGATATTGAACTGAATAACCCATTACATGCATTTATTTCAGGCTTTTGTCAGATAACACACAGCAATGTGTGGCTGGTCTTTAATACAGTAGCGTCTGTGTGTGTGGGTGGGTGAGTTTTACTTAACCATAGACTGGGGACAAATTTGTACCCAAAAGTCAGCTAAACCTGACAAATCTGAGCAAAACATCTTATTGGTGACATCATCATTTGTAAAAAGCACTATAAAAATTGACCAAATAGATTTTTTTAAATTGTAAAAATGCTGAAAGTTTTCTGTTAAGGTTATATTGTTTATAACTAGCTGTGTATAAAAACAATAGAAGTCTATGGAATGTTCCCATTTAGATAAGTGTGTGTGTGTACAGGTTTGGCCTATTGTCATATAAGCTAATGTGCTGCATTTACTATGTTAAGTCCCTTATACAAAAACAGATTTTGTTTTTGATAAAGCATACCTTAAATACATTCTTAAATTTTACTAGGATAACATATCGTCAGGTTGTATAATATGAGAGTGTTAATATATTTGTAATTTTTAAAACAATCATACTCAATTAGAACAATCCAAAGTGGCTCAAGATTCTTGAATCCTACTGTGTGCTTTGTATGCATAAATTCCTGTTAAATGTCAGCATATACACACAAAGTATATTTTCTGCTGTAGCTCCCCAAAGATGTATGGATTAACAGTTTTTTCCCAGCATTGCACATAATGATCATTATCAGAATCCAACAGACTTCCCAGGAGTCGTAAGAAAACATATGAACTGAATCTAAAATAACAGCAGAACATCAAGTCTCATACCCAGAGTAAAAGAGTATTGATTTTGAAGGAAGAGGGGTAAGTGTACATAAAACAGTGTGTGTGTTGCAGAGGCCATCACAGAATCACAGTAAAAAAATGTAAACTGCCTCATGCTCCCCTTTGATTTCTGGTCGTTTTGAAAGCAATTTTCCAAAAAATAGCCATAGTTCTCCACAAATCGAGGAATTATGGAAATGAAGCAAGTATTTCTGTCAATATTTGTCTGAGAGAAAAGTCGGTGAGGTAGAAGGTGAGATCAAAATGAGAAAAGGGAAATGCAATACAAACACAGGCAGGTGTTTGGGTCAAAACGTGTCCACCTCTTGTTTTAAACCAGAAAAACCACCTGCATTATTCAGTGGGATCAAAGCTTAAGAAACAGGGAGCCTGAACTGAATAAAGAAAGTGAATCAGACCCCATGTGTGGTAATAGACTGAGAATATTAAGTGCTCAGTGAAAAGCAGGACTATTGTGTGTTTATACACTTGACTCCTGTCCGCTTCCAATGGGCACCTTCATGAATTCTTTATAAGGTGCAGAAATCTGAGGAGGAAGGGTTATCATAGACTGCTCTTCCCCGCAGCCCTAAGCAGTTATGTACTGCCTGCCACACAGAGGAGGTACTGTTACAGTCTCACTTCAGGGATCCTTCCATAAGTGACCACTTAATCTTTCTCTCAGTTCTTAAAAAAAAGCTCCTCGCACTTCTCAGTTTAAAAGGAATTAATGTCACTATTAAAACACTTCAGTTGTGAGGAATGATGCTGAAACTGTAATTTATTTTTTCAGATTGGTACGCCTAAAATCAAAGACAGATTCTGTAGACAGTAGATTCAAACCTTTCTTGATGGTTTTTAATCGGTGTCTCTGTATAAATTAAGAAAGACCAGAATTTGTCAAAATATCCCAGATACATTTATTTGTGCTGTCACAGTTGTTTTAATGTAGATACACGACTGGTGATGTATTGTTTGTTTATATACCTGGTTTGCTGAATCACATTTTTAACATTGATCTTGTGATGCAAACATTGGGGAAAAATTATAGTTTGCTTGTCAAAATATGAAAATCGAAATTAAATAATAAACGTTACAATGCTGTTATCTTACTCTGTTATCAACATATAATTAATCTCAACCACCTAACAAATAGGAAGCATGCCCTGTTATTGAGCATTGTTCACACTTGTTTAACAATAGTACCTTCCAATAAAGTAAAAACGAGACACATAGCATCCGTTGTGGAAACAAGCCAGTTACCAAATTTTGAACTTCTTTACCCTTGTGGTATTTAATAAAACAGTGGGTGAGCAACCAAATGTCTTTACAGTATTTACGTTCTTTGTCCTGCCTTCCATTTGTATGGGGCTCTGTCACCTGTTTCATAATTTGATGGTGGAGATTTTTTATTCTTTTAACCTCCAGGATCCTCCTGTGCAATACTGATAAAATCTTTCACCAATCCAAGATCACCTGTATGACCAAAATCATATTAACAATTAATATCCAGTTAAATTAGAAACTTTTATAGTTGCTCCAGGAAAGCTTACGGTGACATCAGTTTTGTCTTTTCATGCTCATGGTTACAAACAGTGCTTTTATTAACTATTCTCTGTTCTTTGCCAAGTTTGCCAATAAACAGACCATTACTGGGGGCTCAAGATCACATTGTCACATTGTATTTGCGCTTGCTAGGTCTTAAGTGGATTAGATGCATTTAATTCTGTTTCTAGTGCTACTGGACACATTTCAATGCTACCTGTATCTGTAAATTCCCAAATACAGAAACTGTATGATATGTTCTTTATTGAGAGCTAAGCCATTGAAATGAAACTGCATTGTAATAAGCTAGTTAGAATGTATTTATCCTCCTTTTGTATATGGATATATTCATAGAATTGTTGAGACCAAAATGGCCTGTTGATTCCAGCATAATGCATTGAGACTCATTATGAAAGGTATCCATTTTTAGCCAATAACCTTGGCAATCACAACTGCAGATGAGAATACCGGGGTAAAGTGTCTTCACATTAACAAGTGAATCTTTAATAATCACAATTGCATAGATGTCAGCTCTTCATGCATGTGTTAGTAGATTCATACATTTTAGTAGCCTAGTGTCTATGGGAAGGATATTTTGTTTTATATGGCATTTTTACCAGTTACGTGGAAAAATACAGATTAATACAGCACTAAGGTAAGCAATTTTATTTTTTTTCACTCAAAATTATGATTATGACATGAGATCACTCAGACAATCATTATCATACAGACATAATGCATATAAAGAATTAAAGGTTTTGCCTCTGTATTTATGTTTTATTACAGATTTTTGGAACTCCCTTAACTTGAGAATTAGTATTCCAAATGTGTTTCCTCTACATGTCTAACTTGTTTATGTGTCTTGTCTCAATTGACGAGCTCAACTCTCTTTTCTCACTACTCGACATTAAAGGCCTGTAGCTAGTCTTGACTTTAACCTGACCTGCATATCTGATTCTCTTTTGCTTGGCTACACAGAGATGGTCTTGCATACAGTGAGTGCTGTGTCTTTAAGCAAAAATAAAAAAACAGCAGTACTTCAAATCAGACCTTATTGGATTGGTCTCGCTTCACTTACTAAGATCTGAACACCAAGTGTTTTTTGTCAGATTGTCAATGAATTTATTCTCTCTGCTAATAGTAAAGGACCACCCACTCTTCTCTACTGGATTTCAAAAGCTCCTCTGCATCAAGGGATTATCAAGTATAAGATGTCATTAAACAAAAAATGGGGCCTTACTTCTTCCCCCACAAAATGAAACAGAAAGAAGAGAGAGGTACACAAGTGTCCTGAATGTATTCAGGGATTTTATCCCACTCGTCATGATCTGAGGCTCTTGTTAAAAACAGTGAGGAGACCTTTACCAGTGAGGAGACAGCTAGAAGGATGAATTGACAGATCTGTCCTGAAATTTCAAGATCTGATAATACATGCAATTTCTTTAAAGCTTAGACGGATATAATTAAACATTGATTTTGGCTCACAAAATCCACATTGTTTGCATCCCAAACAATTATTCAGTGTGCATAAGACTGACTGAGACATCCACCTGTTTCATTTACTTATGTGAATCTGCAGCTAGACTCATCACAAATTAAGTATTCAACCTATTCATTCTACACTATTGTCCCAGTTCACTGACCTATTTAGGGACTGTGCCATCCAACCTTTACGTGTGTTATGACACAAGTGAGGCCAGACTGGCATCCGGGGAGAGGAGTACAGCTATGCCCCTAAAGCACCATGTCTCATCTATTTTTCATTTTTGCCAGCGATCACCACTCCTGATTTATTGAGCTATATCTGGCTTACTCTGGTATATAAAACTAAGGCTTCCACAAGACATAAATGGAACAAAAGTAGTCGACAGCATTTGTTCAGGAATAAATGTCTTTTCTAAAAGTAAATTTGCTTTCATACCGCCAGGTTCAGAAATGAGAAATCTCAGTCGCAAAAGTCCGTTGTGAATTAAAATGTATGAGCGGAGTGCAAATAGAGCGCTCTGTAATTTTAAATCTGTTTCTTTGGAGGAAAAATGAATGAAACATTAGAAAAGGCCAAAGGATCCTGGACAAGGAGAGATAATTGGACTACCTTTGCATATCTGCATATCTTTGCATAGCATGTCTGTGTTGTGGTATCACTGGAACTACTAAAATTAAAATTCTCTTTTTCTCCTTGGCTGGCTCAGGTTTCTCATAAAAACGGATTTCCTTAATAAGAACATCATTTTAATGTCATTTTAATGTCATGCCATACTCACGTTTGATCTTGCCACCATAAGTGTGTGAGAGGGAGTGATCAGGCCCTGGAGAAAGTGAAGCGTCACCATACAGTGACAATTCTCAAAATCAACTGTTACAAAAGCTTCTTTTGTGAATCAAGAGAGTCTTCAGAATGATTTCATTCAATTGCATCAGACAGCTCACCTTCTTCAACAGGCCACGTAATTTTTGAACAACTTAATAGATGTATAATTAGGAGCTTATACGTTAAAAAATGCTGTTTATAGTCATTGAGTAGTTATAGTCATTTCCTGTTTATAATCTGATATACAGTATGGTATAAAAGTGTAAGCTACCTGTATGATAGGGGTTGCTGTAGATTTAAACAGCAATATTTTTTTCCCGTAGATTGTTACATTAACATTTATACAATTAGCAGATGCTTTTACCCAAAGCGACTTACAGTACATTCATGATATATGATTTATCAGTCCATATGATGCCTGGGAATCGAACCCGCAACCTTTGCACTGCTAACACAATGCTCTAATAAGTTTTAATACTAACAGATATTCAATGCAGCACTGTTAAAATATACTTCTGCAGCTCTGTTCGTAGAACAGCTTAGAACATTATGTGTTTTGCATTGAATTCATTTGGTATACCAAAATTTTACAGCTGTATGGTCAGCTGTAAGGCAAGCAGTGGGTGAGTGTTTAAATGTCAAATCACTCTTCAAATATTTCTCCACAGCACCAGAAGGAAGTCAGGCTTATATCATTGGGCTAACAAGATCAGCCAGACCAGAGCAATTGCACGCTAATGTTCCCTGAGCAGGAAATAATCCAAATGATTTTAATGCTTATAAGACACTAATGATGATCTGGAGAGCATGTGGATCTGTATGGTGAATATTATTTTTTTTATTAGACTTTATTAATCTGTGTAGGTTCTCAAGATGATTGATTGGACTTCATGGGAAAAAAAACTTCTGAATGACTGAAAGATTAGTAAACCTTAGTTTGCTTTTCTTGTTTAGTTTAGTGTTACATACATCCAGCCAAAATACCTTAATAACTCTGTATAAGAAAATACAGTTAATTGACCGCTGCCTATATTTCATCATAAACTCTGACAAACCCCTACGAGTTGAATTGTTTAAAACTGTAGATGTATGAAGAAGTTTATTAGATTTGTTGTTATAGAGGTTATACAGCTGGCTGTATGGGGCTGAGGCCAACCCTTATTTTCTCTGGACCCCATTAAAAATAATGCTTTAGCATAATTCTTAGCATAATGTTTACTAAAAATGTAACCCTCCAAGGGCTTAAAACTGCACGGGTTTATTTTGGAGGAAACTGCTTTCCTGCTTGTTAGGGAATTAAAAATGTGTTTGTCAGGTCACGTACATTGAAATCTGAGTCGTTACTGCCTCCTGGTGGTCGTAGCTGTTCAAGACATCGAAGTACAAAGAAAAAGACTTCAGACACAGTTCGTCACTTTGTAAATAATGTCCTGCTTTGCATTCAGCTTCATATACATGCATACTTCATACATCTGAAAACAATACAATTTCTTCTTAGAAAACAAATTATTTATAATAAATATATTTAATTTGGCAAAGGAAAGCTGGGTCACATGGATTACCCGGTATACCTATAATTTATATATAAATTATATATATATATATATATATATATATATATATATATATATATATATATATATATATATATATATTATATATAATATATATATATATCCTATAACCATTTATTTGAGAACAGGGTATATTTGCCATACATACGTTACATAATTACTGTGTTTCTCCCATTTTTGGAGATGTCCTTATTTAGGTTGTTTTTGGGCAGATTTCAGTTTTTTTGTTATTAAAAAAAGAATAATAATATTATTATTATTAAAAGAATAATATTATTATTATTCAATTATTTTTATTTATTTATTTAGTGTTATTGATTTATTTTGCTAACCCAAATGTTCACTTTAACAAACAATCAAACAAATAAAAACAATGAATAGAGACCCATGTTGTTATATAGTAGTTAACCACCAGATGGCACTACAGAACATTATGCGCCTGCTGGATAGACGTGTAAAGCTATTGGCGTGAAAAAAATATTTTTTATATTTTTTGCAGACGACGAAAAGTAAGTAAGATTAAAATGTTTCAAATCAGTTTGTTTTTCTGTAGTTACGACAGAAATATGTTGTAAAATGAAAACTTTTTAAAGATTAGAACTTAAATCTACTAATACTTAAGAAGTGCAGAACTTCACAGCGTTGTCTATATCATGTACAGTATTAGCCAAATATGTCCCAAACGAACAAGCAATTAAGATACTTTATTTTGACATATTTTAACATAAACATAAAAGTAAATGTTTGGCCTTTGCACAAGATCCCTCTTAGTGATTGGATGGTTGTCAGCTGATGAGATCACATCCTGGAGTTCTTTCACAGGTAAGAAAGAGAAAGTGTTTAAAAACAACTCGAGTCCCAGAAATGTTCCTCTCCCAGCCTAAAGGATTCCTGACTGGCTGTGCTTAGCTATGGACCAGCGCACTTCCTACACAGCCTACCGGTTGTATTTGAACCTTGTGCATGCTCTCTCTGCAAACTGTGTGACTGTTTGAGCTTGTCTGATCTTTGTAGCCTTGACAGGTCTCTTTTATCTGCCTGTTTCCTAAGTCATACTAGAAAAGCCTGGGATGCCACAGCAGACTCCAGAGAGACCAGTCACAACAATCTGGTTTGGAAGCTTCATGCAGCACAGTTTCCACTGACAGCTGGAGACGGGAAGACGGGAAACTCGTTCTGTTTTCACAGAAGACAGGTGCTGCTACCTGCAGAATACTTGAGACGCTCTTTTTTTACATTTCTCTGATTCTTTCTCTTTTGTTCATCTGACTGATCTTTTGTCTTTTGTCATCGCTACCTGTAGCTAACTTCTCCTTTCTGTTGTCCTCTCTGGACATGTTTGCTTTCACTGTTGCAACACTCCGGCGAGGTGCTTTGAGGCACTGGGACAGCCAGCGCACCGTGGCAGCCGTTGTCTCTGGCAACAACACCTCACAGTGAGTTTGTGTGTGAGAGCAAGGACCTCTGCAGATATTGGAATTAGGCAGATCAGGGGTCATCATCTCTTTTCAGGACAACGACCCCTTGGTGGCTAGAGAGATAGAGCAGGGGCTATATAAAGGTGTTGCATTTAAGCCTGACCTTTAAAAACATGCCTACAATACCATTTAAATGTATTTGTATACTGTGTTATGATGCTTGCATTGCATGGCTATTAAAAAAGGCATTAATGAATTGCAAAGTACATTGCATTTTAATTTTACTTAATATATTTCATAGGAGGACAATCAAACATTAAGTTGACTTCTGCTTTATTTAAATTGGATAGAATCACAAAACTTAGTCTGAGATCTAAGTTTATATGTTTGAGAAACAGACCCCCTGCAGTACCGCTGCAGACCCCCAGGGGGTCGTGTAGAAACTCCCTGAGGGTAGCTCTATTACATCTCTTTATCTCCAGACAGGTGAGGGGACTCAGGAAGACAGCAGAGATGAGCAGTCAGTTTCCTGGCATTAGGCCAGGCTGTAGTTGTATCTTGCACCTGTACTTTATTACTTGCGCCCCATATAAAACAGCTTGTGACAATGACTGGCTGCATAATTTCACCCCCTGATAATCTGACTCATCCTTCTTCTTTATTCTTTTATGCTCTCGCTCCAGATGACTCCAGATGGTCATTTGGTAACAGGCCAGTTTCTATTCTCTTACAGTTGTGGATGTTGTGTTAAAATAAATCCCTAATATCCCCAAATCTCCCTAATATGCCTTCATGGGCGTGTTGTGTAAAAAGGGAGAGTGAGTTTAAGGTCACCAGGATAAGAATGTTTAATATCAGTCTGTGACTCATGTGATCCATAATAATCTCACTGCGTGAGCTGTGTTGTTGTTTCAAATATTTTTGGTTTCTTCATGAAAAAATACTTCTTGGATGTTACATAGAAATAAGTGTTATTTAGTAATAAATACAATATAACAGAAGTCTCGATATTAATTAGTATTTAAATATATTGCAACCAAAATATAACACCTTAGAATGATGTAGTTGAATTATTTGTTTGTTGATTTATATATATTTACATAGATAGCTAGATAGATAGATAGATAGACTCCTTACTACACTTAAGACTAACCAAAAGTGTTATAGCAGTTGATCTTAATGTTTTTGACTTAAGGCCCCCACATTGTCTGCAGCAATATTTAAAGTACCCCCTCACAATTTCTGCCCAATAAAATATTCTAGAGCTTTAAAAAATGCTTGTTTTATCTTATTATAATTGAAATTTTAAGTCATCTTAAGCCCCTTTGAAAGTTTGATGAGGGCCCCTAGTGGGCCTTGGTCCCCTGTTTGAGAATGCTGTGTTAAAGTAACAATGTATCTATATGTTAATTAGATACAAAGTGAGATTTCTACCTTCTTCCTCACACACTCATGTACCCTGAGGTGAGTTCTGTATTGTGTTCCAGGTCGAGGACAGAGAAGATTCAAATCTTTACATTAGCATGAAGCTCAAGGCAGTGGCTGAGGTTGAATGAGCTAATTTAATAAATGGAACTGTGTTTATCATAAACTGTCACGGACGCTGTCTCTATCCCTCACCTAGATCGGAATCAATGCCAGCCACATTAGGCTTTCCAAGACAGCCACAGAAGATGAAGTAAGTGGATCAGGCCTCAAGCAATAACAAAAAGCTGTGACTCACAACATATGATTTTCTGTCCTATCTCCCATTCATTATAATAAGAATCAGAAGTGTTGGAAGCATAAGCATCGCCAGGCCCTATTTAGGGACCTCAGCTTTTCTGTGTCAGCACTCCTACAAATATGTCATTACTTGACTCTACATGTGTGCTGAATACAGTGGCTGCAGTAAGTTCAGGTTTGTTTTGCTATAAATCATCCCCTAACTAGATGATTTATAGCAATTAGCAATTATTTATAGCTACTAGATTTTGGGGATTTGCCTCTCTGCATAGCCAAGACACATCTGTCCTTAAGTAATGACCCAAAGGTGAAGGAAGTGCCAATAGACCTAACCCTGTCCGTTACAGACTTAAAGGGGACTTACAGACATCCGTTTCATTATACAATTATTTTATCAAAAGCAACTTGCAGTACATTCAAGGTATACCTTTTTATTTATCTGTACATGTTTCTTGTTTCCTGCTTCCGACTGAGCTACAGAAATCTTTTCATAATAATGTTACAGCTATTAAAATAATTTACCAAATTGTTAATGAAAAATGGATTTTGTCGGCGTTTTGTATTTGAGGCTCATAGCATTATACCAGATACACTCTTCTTCCATATCTCAAGAAGAAAAAGAAAACAAAAGTTGGTTTAAGGACAGTAAAGTAATATTTTGTTGGCAATGATCACTGGCTGTACTTACAAACATTACATTAACATTACATTTGAAATAATCGAATAACCAGATGTTAAGACACTCCATCTTTCATCAGCCACTCATCAGGCGAGTCCACAGCCTAGAAATAGAAGAGAGAGAGAATATTCGATCACGCATGTTGTGGATATTTTTATTCAGACATGTTGCTAGGCTGCATGCTTGTGCTGAACATAAAGCCACCGGTGGTCCAAGTGACCCTAGCCAACAAGTCAATTTGTATGATTATTCTTCAGAGTAGGAGCCACTTTCATATACAATTATGGTTAATCTGGCACTGCTTGTAGACACATGGCTTTGTTTAGATTTGTTTTTTCTCTTGATTGATTGAGCTAGCTTTTATTTTTTTATATAGAAAAAGCTTGATTAGCTACAATATTACACTATAGTAAATTGTGATAAAGTAACTCATTTTTAACTCTCCAACAGACAAATACAGAAACAGAAGATCCCATGTGGCCCTGTTTCCATGGTAACATCCTTTACAGGATCCCTCACCGATTACATGTGCTAAGGTGGTTAAAATAAACTAGGCTTAATTAATGACTTTTAATAACTTCACAAAATGCTGTTCTTTTTAATTGGTGTTTAAAAAATTATTAAAACTCAATAAGACTCTTGAGTCTAATGCAGTCATCAAACTGGCCATGGGATCACCTGTGGTCACCAGAAATCTAGCTGAGGGCACTCCTGCATTAAACATGTCTAAGCTTCCCTGTCATCTTGGATTTTGACAGTGTTGTCCTGTTGTTTTCCTTAAAATTTGGAAATGACTGTTTATTCATCAATCATTCAACCTCAAAATGGTAGTGATCAGTGATCCTATTTTGGTTGTTTTTCATCCTTAGCACAGAGACCTTTTAACAAGTACAACATTTCTGTCAGTATGCTTTGTGTGTTTACTTGTAAAATTAAGTTTGTGTTACAAAATTTGCTGCCATGTTTTTATAAGTGTAATATCTGCCATAGCAGATTGTAGTTTGTCAGTATTTCATAGATAACGTGACACATTGATTTGATAGGCTAGTCTCTGTACATTTACTACATATATTCCCAGCGCACTCTCTCACTTTCTTTCTCCCTCTCTGTAATAAAGTTTTAGCTTGACCTTTTTTCTAGAAATTGCCGGTTGCTATAGATACTAAGCTGATTATAGGCTATATTTTGATAATTGTATATTTGTCTAGTTTATTTTTAGATTCATTTTTTCAAGACACATATTACCCAGGCATTGCTGCTGTCCAGTAGTCAATGTTTACTGTCAATAATCCAAAAACGTCCTATGTCTACTACATATACTGAGACAAAACAAAAGTTGTAAATTAATGTTAAATTATAACATGATTAGTTCACAACAAACAGGCTAATCTAAAGCAAAGGTGTTTGTTTTTGATAATTATATTTCTCTTCATGTTATAAATTTTCTTTTTGTACTGAATGTTAAATTGATCTGTCACTCTAGATAATACCATGTGTTTTAAGTGAGATACCCAGGCTGAGTTGCCTGGCCTGTTCCACACAGAGGTTAGTTCAGGACACCGGTTTTAGCAATATGAATTATTGCTAAATATTCTGAGTGAACTCTGCCTAAATAATCCTATGTGGTAGTTTTGATGGGTACTATGTAAGTCCAACTTGTCAATTAACTTTCGTCTGGAGGGGCTTTTAGGTTACATGTCCCCCAGACCTCTGGGACTGAGTGTCACTGAAAAATTAGCATTGGTGGCTTTGAGCCTGAAATAACATTTCATTCATTTCATTCATTTGATGCCAAGATCACCATGCCATCCTAGTGGAAGATGCAGGTACTATTTGAAGCCAAGTTTGCAACACTCTCCAAATTAAAAGTCCATAAGGAAATTGCTGCTTGGATGGTAAACAGCACCCAGAAAAAATTAGATATCCGGTTATGTTTGCGCATACAACATTTGCAAACATAAAACAAGATAAGGATAAAAATGAAATCTTTTGTATCTTTTGTCTGCTTATCATGGGCATTTTGTTGAACAACTTTAAGTCATTCAAGGTTTTCTATGTGTATATGCCATATTGAAAATTGCCTGCATTATATATAATCTAGAAGTAAAGTAGGTCATATACATTTTTATAAACTAACAAATAATTATGCTCCACTATTATCCTATTTATTTTAGCTACAGTACAAGCATCAATATTATGAAGGGGAATGTTTCACAGTGGTGTGTACACTTTAGTTACACTTTGTAGTGTAAACAAAGATAATGATATGGTACATTTGTTTGGCAGCATTAAATGTGTCGTATGGCGAGTGTGATAAATAATCGCAGTGTAATAAATAATATCTGATCATTGGCAGATCCATCTGTATTGGATGGCTGGATGACAGGGACACTCACATATAGTGTCAGTCAGCTGGTCTCCATGGAAACACAGGCCCGTAACCTGCTGAGTGACTGAGAGCGTGTAGTCTGTAGGACTGCGAGTGGATTTATAACATGCTTTGAGTCTCATCACCTGCTTTCAGCTTGAGTAAAGTGTCCATGTGCTCTCTTCAGGTAAGCATGAGCATAAGTATGCTGCAGGTGCGATCTAAGTAAACATACTGTTCTTTGTAACAATTGCTATGTTTCAATTAACATTATGAGGATTGAGATGTAACATAGAAAACATTGAAATTAGTCACAAATTTGATGAAAAGATGAAAATTACGTAAATACTGCTTTATAAAGCTTCAAGTTTTAATTTTAAGTAGAGCTTTGCGGTCAACGTTTAAGGATTATACTTTTGCTGTTAAAACTTGTTCACCTTATATTTTAATTCAATTTGTTATTATTATTTATAAAAAAATAAATTAGGGTTGTGAGTACACTGGTGTCACACATTGTGGGACAGTCGTGTACTTAAATAAGAGGATGATTTTAAATGCATAAAAACAAGAAGAATAAAGACATTGCAACAAAGAAATAAATCAATAAATGTTTCAGCAACTGGGAAAAAATATACATAAGGCATTCCTTATGTTTACAGTGACATTTTGTGTGTTTGCAGAGCTGGCATATGGGAAAAAACACCCACTTATGTAATCGTTCCAGTATTGTCATTAAGAACGAATATTGATTTTGGTACTGTGTGATCAGACATGTCCACACAAGAAACAGAATGTTCAGATTGTCAAGAGAAAGTGGGTTTGAAGAGAAAACTGAGGGGTCCACCCAGACTTCTGCTGGGAAAGTCCAAATATAGATAAAAATCAGATTCCCAGAGAAAGCTGAGGCGAGATAAATGTTGTGAAGACACGCCAGAGAATAACGATCAACAACAACAAGACAATAAAGGCAAAGACACTGAACCCACCACAGTCCCCAAAACGCCTCAGAGCTGGAGCAAATGGAGAGACAGCATGATGCTCAAGGAGGCAATTTAGGAATTATTTTAACACTGGAGAAAAATCAAGGCAAAGAAGAAAACAGGGAAAATAAAGCTGGAGTGACCAGAAGCACCTCAAAAACATCCATGAAGAGGACGTTTTCACTGCTGTGGTGTAGTGGCAGGAAAAGGAAAGAATCAGATATTAGATATGCTGGGAATGTACCAGTAAACCTGAATCTACAAGAAACAAATAAAAATAGAAATAACTCTCACAACAGTTTGTGTAACTCCATGTATGACAATAAATCATAAATTGCAAACAATGAAGCAGTTGCTCATGGGAAAGGAAAAAGGAATTTTTTCTTCACAATGTTGCCCATTTCTAAAAGATCTTCTGTCACATCTAATGTGAATCTAGGAAGACATTGTAGAGAGCAAGGCAGCAGCGTGATTTTTCAGGATAGAATGGCCCCAAAGGTAAAGATCTACCGCATTTTTCTCAGAAGAAAGAAAGCACATCTTTTTGTTGATCACATTGAGTGTAGCGCTTCTAAGACAACAGACAATGAAGCAGATGATCAACTGAATCAGTTAAGTACAGCTAACATGGAGATCCCCAGCACCCATGAAGAAGAGCACCAAAAGGAAGCACAAGAAATCAAGGAAAGTTCCCCAGAGACATTTACATTCAGTGCAGAGCATAAACACAAATACTGAGTCTGGCCACTTTGATGATGAGCAGGAAATCTGTCCAGACCAAGATGAAGGTGAAATTGTTCTGTCAATCATAAATGAAGAAAAATCAGTGTTAGAGTCAAGAAATGAGATTTTACAAACTAGTGGTCTCTTGGATTCATGTTGCAGTGGTGATACCTTTGACTCAGAATTGCCTGGTACGTCAAAAAGTATAGCTTTAGGTGATACACTACCCTTAAATGATGTACACCAAAAGGAGTCTGCTATAAAATGCAGACCAGTGATTACTATAGAGCGTTCATACTCATCAGAGGAAGAAAACCAGGAATGTAAATGAGGCACCACGGTTTGATTTTCTCTCAATGAATGGGTCCTGGCAACATTTAAAAGTAAACTGCTTGACAAACAACAAATTGCATCCGTCTGATCTAAGTGTGTCCCCTGAATTGGACCATAGTCAATGTAATGAGACTTTGCTGATTCAGACGGCAATTTCAATGGTTCGGTCAGCCATCCGTGCTGCGGTGGAACGGCTTGCAAATGAGCAGCAGCAGAATCAGATAAGTCTGGACCGTGTGCAACCACAGATTTACATGCCTTCACATCCCTTACTTAGCAACAGGGGGTCGTAGTCCTCTTAGATGTTCTTTGGAAAATCTGGGTATAACAGATGGATGTCAGAAATATTGTGTGATTAAATATAAAATGACGCTCTGTGTGTGTGTTTATGAAATAATATTTGTAATGATACAATCTTGAGGTCATAATGTGGAAAAGTTCACATTGAAAAGTATCGTGTCATTTTAGTGTCATTTTGTAGTTGCTCTTATCATGCATGACTAACTCTTTTAACCCTTAAGTCCTACGAATTGTATACTGTACTTTAAATATATATATATAAGATAACATTTTTTTCAAAAGGTAAAGGTAATGTTAAGTCACTGTCTACTGTACAACAAAACACTGGAAGTCACTGATTTCACATGATCATGGCAGGACAATTGCATAAAATGTTAGCGATCACATGCTGCTCTCTTGTGGTAACAAGAAAAAATGTAACGTCTGTGCTACTGGAACCAATGTCTTAAGTATATAAATCACAGTTTATTCAATGTTTATTCATCATTTATTTAAAAAAAATATCCAGAACACATTACTACACAATGGTACTAAGTGCTGATGATTAATAAAATAATAAAATAAACTTTACAAAGCACACAATTAACACAAACCCAAGTTTTGCTGTTTTAAAATACTCAGCTTTGGTTTGAGTACCAAGTAAATTTAACTAAAAAGACTGGTGTTACAAGCCCATTCAAATACAGCACAAAGGAAACCGTGTCTATCATCAGTGATGTATGTCTTTAAAGTTGATAAACTCATTCTAAATCAAATGTTTTTGAGAAACGTCATGACTTCATATGGTTTATATGCTTCAGTCTTCATCAAAATAATCTGTCTTTGAAACATGACTAAAGCTACTGTCTGTGTCATTGCTGTTCTTGTCTAAAAATTTACAGTGACATTGTTCCATCTTTGCAATTATGCACTGGTTTCTAATAAAGCTGCTGTGTACTTACACACTACAACTTTGAAATTCTTTTAACATATCAAAAAGCTTTTAGAAAAGCACCCATTGCACACATTCTTTTGACAGATTAATCTGATTGTGGAGACATCTTGGACAACTTTGCACTGACAAATAGGCACTATTCAAATGTACAGTATGTTAAAAATATTGTAAAATGAAAAACGACTTCCAGGGTTTGGTTCAATTGGCTGAGCAAAAGTGCTTTACAAAGATGTTTGGCACAAATATTCTAAAGGCACTGAAGCAGTTTCTACTTGGGGAAGGAGTCATTTAGACTCTCTGCTCAGTCAATTGAAAACAAAAACACATAGTCACATTATTATCTTAAGGTGGCCTCTTAAACAGTGGATGCTTTAAATATTCCAGAGCTTAATGTAAATGTTTATTTGTAATAAAAACAACCAAACACTAAGAAACATCTTATTTTTTAGTTGTTTAACTTACTTTAATGCTTCTTTCATCTTGTTTTAAGTCATCTTGAGGCCCCCTTTGTTGAACACTGCTCTAAAAAACAAATGTCACTTATCAAGTAGCACTTCCTGTTTAGTTGATTGAGTTTCATGTGCACATGGTTTTAACGTAATACTTTTTTAAATATAGAACTGAAATGTAATACCAGACCTAGTCATCTCAGTCATCCAACAGTTAGCAACATCATAAAACAATACAACACTACAATCATCAACATCAAGTCTTAAACAAAATTCTTGTATAACATACTGACAAGATTTTCAAGACAAGTCACAAGGAAAATTAGTGCTGAGGCAGAAATCAAATCACAAATCAATGTGTTTGAAAGGATTTATGTCAAAGACTACATTCCCAGATGTCATTCCACAGTCACTGCATCTATGCTCTCCTGAGAGACCTCGGAGTCCAGTGAGTAGCAGGAACTTCCATTATCCTGAGTGTCCTTCGCCACTTCCTCTCCTGTGGCTGTGGTAATATCCGGTTGGCCCTCACAGCCATGGAGCAGCTGCCCGCAGAAGCGACTGTAGCGATGGTATCTCAGCGGCTTGCCTACGTGGGCGAACATGTGCTCCTGCAGCTGGCTCTTCTGCGAGAACCGAAGGTTACAGACGGCACAGGTCATCTTTCGTTTTCGCGTAAAGGCCGCCAATGGACTTCCGCTTCGTCTGGTTCCGCCCACACCTCTCCTGAGTTCCAAGGCCAGCTCATTTGCCAGGGCCTGGCTCTGCCGTAGGGCCTCCTCTAGGCTACCTGTGTCTATATGCTCCTCATGGGGCTGCCTCTCCTCCAAGGATGTCTGATCAGTCACGGTTTTGTCCTCTGAAGGGCCCTCCATCAGACCGCTAGGCTCGAGAGCACAGGCTACGTGGGTAAAAAGGTGCTCTTGTAGGCCTTCAGGTGACAGACAGCGTTCGCCACAGCGTGGGCACAAAAGTGCTAGAGGGCCATCCTTGAACAGACCTGCCTGGCAGAGGCTCACCTGGTTTGGGGAGAAAGGGGAAGGCTCTTTCCTGCCTTCCTGTTGTTCATCCTCCTCTACTCTTTCCTGTTTGATCCGTGCAGAGATTTCAAAGTCGTCCCCCGAGGCCACTGAGGATGCAGCGTGAAAGCTTTGAGGCTGCCTCTCAGATGCGACGCCCTCCAGACCTACAGCGAGAGCTAACCGGCCATGTGTGCGATTGGCTTTAGAACTGGATCGCCCGTCTTCTGGGTCCCGTGATCCACCAGCCTTCAGGTCGGTGTTCTCTTTACTGGTCAACTGTGAAGAGATCTGGATACCATAGAGGTTGGACATACGAATGGGGTCAGAGGAGGCATCTGGGCCACCTTCACCTGTTTGGTGGCAGAGCTGGTATGCATGGAGGAACTTGATGCCTTCCTGAAGTCTTACCTGGTCTACAGGTTGTTTGGGACCCATGCCCGTATACATTATGTGTAACAAGTAGCTGAAGACATCTGGTTGAATATCTGCGGGCTGGATTTTAATACACTCACTAAAAAGAGAACCATTCAAATTAATTCAATAAGTAGTCCATCATTTCCATGTACATGTAAAAAAATGTTGAAAATAATTGTTAGTCAGACATCATTTGGTGTTGTTATTAAAATACAACAACTATATCAAATTGACATTTGTATGAGGATTTTAATATTTACAAATTCACCGTTTCTTGACATCCTCCATATGCTTTTTCATACGCACAGTATGAAAGCATAATGGGTGAACCTTCAATGTAAAAAGCATTGTTTGTAGATTTCATAAACATCATACAGAAAATTCCAGTGTCAGCTAACCTGGACTGATGGATAAAGATCATTTTAAAGTAGTTTGAGAAGGCAGCAAGGACTGCACGATGAGCCTTGAAGTATACGTTGCCAATGGCAACAGTGCAGTCACACAGAAAGCCAAACTCCCTTTGGACATTGAGCTGTTGCAGGAGGAATAGACTATGGCCAGATACATCCATCTTGACCTGTTGAATCCACATACATAGAGCACATAACAATGTCAAAAGAATAACTGCAGCCTATCCTATAATAACATCAGTGCAGCTTATTCAGACATAGCCACATAACAGAACAGCCAGGGTTAACATGGTAACTGGCGACCTCTATCGATCAAAAATGTCATAACATAGCAACAATGTTTGAGACAACATAAACCAGATGTTTACATCTGGATATAATTGTCATTTGTGTATTGACGTCTATTGTGGCAATGTGTCTAGAATTCAATATTTATATTGCTCACAGAATCATATTATTCGTCTATTTCATAATATGTTAAGATATCGGTAACTTAATGTTTTGTAACTTAATCTACAGAAGACTGCTGAAGGTATTGAATCGTTTTATTACTTATACTTTCAGCAGTGCGGAGAATGCATGTGTTGCATGTTTGTTCACAGTGCAACGTAATGAAGTATTTGCACGCATATCTGACAAAACCTGACAATGTCTCTTGGATCATTTTTAGATGAATACACAAAAGGACATTAAGAAACTGTTGTGAATCGTGTAAAAAATGTCACGACTGAATGAATGGACAGAACACATAATATCGTGCAGGAGCAATTTTTATACGCGACGCAACCATAATAATTTTACACGTCTGGTCTCCACCGATCAAGTGTTGTCGAAGAAACATTTAGACATTTGCATGCACCTTTGCCAACAAAACATGCAGGTACCACAGCACAGACAAAATATATTCACGTGGTGCCAGAAAAATGTATTCTTACCACCTATTTGAGGGGAAACGGTATTAATTTCGTGTTTGTTGCAGCAGGAAAATTGTGTTATGGTCTCGCGGTTTTTCTTACGCGATTGTCGGCTTAGCCTGCTGTCCGTCACGTGACCCTACTGTACATTAGCTGATCCAGACGCGCGCACGGCGAGCAACGTGAACAGCGGATGCGCTGCTTTTATTTATGCGCGTTTTTATTCTTTTATGGTGAATATACTAAAACTGCAGTATAATGCAATGACCTAGTGCAGTATAATGCAATGACCTAGTGCAGTATAATGCAATGACCTAGTGCGGTATAATGCAATGACCTAGTGCAGCGCAATGGTGCATTTCATTACAAATAACTGAAAATGAAACCTGTTACAACTTGCATGGATAAGACAGCAAAGCTTTGAAAGAAAGAGGTACAACGCCTGAATAGGACCTATTTATTGACATAAATATACATGTATATATTTATATGCATGTGTCAGTATATATATATATATAATGTGTCAATATGTATTTTTTTTCTTTGTAGTAATTATTTACTTAAGGTGACCATAAGGTTCGTCCTGAAGAGCACATTTTCATACATGGTTTGGTTGCATTTTCACTGTGCGTGCTGGGGCGGGCTGGATTTGCGTGAGCGGGGCCGGATCTCAGTGCGGTGACAGAGCTCGCAGAGCGGCTGTGCGGAAGTTCTTTCATCCGCGCTGCAGAAGGGGCTTCGCCCTCGAGATTAGCTATTCTCGTCCCAAGTTTTCGCTCGGACGAAGGCAAAAGAGGCGGAACTCCTCCGTTCTGCGTTTTCTCTCGACATCTGTCGTTCGCTACAAGTTAGCGCCCGTTACCGTAGGTGAGTATTTTCCGTGTCTTTGGCGTGTAAACACGAGCGGTAACGTGAAGCTTCGCTCACAGTATGTGCGGGAAGCTGCGCGGGGGTGGCGCTGTATGCTTGCGTGAGATCCGGCGACGACAATGGTCAGAAATATTTTGTTCTTGTCGTCTCTTCGTAACATACTTTCATAACTTTCTGGTGTCAGGGTGGCTGATCGTATGATCATATTTTAGCTCATTGTGCAAATAGTTTGATTTTTACTTTTAAGTGCGGTATGATTGACAGCCACAACGCCCGCATGAGTCTGTCTCTGAAGCGGGCCAATGAGAACGCGCGGGCGGGATGTAAACCTCTCTGTTTTGGCTTTACACTGGAGCTGAACGACGGAAACAAACAAACTACATACTTAATAAACAAACTACATGGAGCGTATTATTGTTATTAATACGTTCACTGTAGTGCTTAATTGTACATTTGTAACCTATAACTTGGCACGACATCGGTTATCCTACCACTTTAAACGATTATTAATATTTATAGCGGTATTACATAGTGCTGTTCACAATATGTGATTATTTTAGCATATTATTTGGCCGAAGATTATTAACGTAAATATATAAAAAAACAAAACATTAAATCTAACTCTAAAATAAAACGTCAATAAATTGTGTGGGTTTTTTTAATTATTTACAGTTAATTTGAGATATTGGTGATTTTTTTTTATATTTTGTTTTGTTGTTTCATAGAAGCAAATAAGCAAATAACTTCTTAATCCACTCTTTGTTTTGTACTATTAGTTATCGTGTATTATGGCCGTTGTCAGCCATGGTAAGTGGGATCTTGGATCTTGCTAATGGGCTATTTATTTTCTGCACAGGGTAATGGCAAGGCCAAGCCACAGTGAGCATGTCCTGCAGCAACTCAACAACCAGCGGGAGTGGGGCTTCCTCTGTGACTGCTGTATTGCCATAGGGGACATTTACTTCAGGGCCCATAAGGCTGTACTGGCAGCCTGCAGCTCATACTTTAGAATGATGTTTATCCGGGATCAGCAGGGAACTGCTCGATTTGATCTCAGCAACATGCAAATCAGTGCGGAGTGTTTTGACCTCATCTTGCAGCTCATGTACCTCGGTCGTATCGTTGTGGATCACTATGAGTTTGAGGAGCTGAAATCCTCAATGACGTATCTACAAATGTACTACATCCCTGACTCGCTCGAGGACCTCAGAGACATCCGGACTTCCAATCTGACCCCCTCGTCCTCAGCGTCTTCCTCTTCGTCCTCCAGCTCCTCATCCTCATCCAGTGTGGTGGGTGGCAAGATGATGTTTGGTGTTCGGATGTTTGAGCAGCCCAGGCCCAGCCCTGCCGAGAACGAGCATGCACCCAAAGCTTCAACCATAACTGCTTGTCAAAGCATTAACGTCTCAACTGTCAGGCCTGCTGAAGATGCGGGTATACCACACCCTCTGCCGCACTCAGAGACGGTTGCAGACCAGCCATGTGATTTAAGGAAGAGGACTTCAGGCCGAAGTGCCACCATGAAAGAACGACCTCGGTTTGGTCGCACTTACACGTGCGATGATTGTGGCTTTGTGTTCAGCTGTGAAAAGCTGCTTATTGAGCACATCCTTACGTGCACCAATCGCAAAGCTTTCCAGGCACCCAAACTCAGCAAAGAGGTTTACAGTGACAATGGCAAAGCGGAGAGTTCAACCTCAGAGGGGACGGACGAGCATAGATCAGTGTGCAAGGGTGAAGATGATAGGCCAGACCAAAAGCCAGACACAGAGAGCGTGAACAGATCTGTTGCCACTGGCATGGACAGTGAAACTGCCTTTTCCAGGAATATAACCATTAAAGTGGAACAAGAGGAAGATTCTGAGACAGATTTAGAAACCATAAAAGTAGTCAAAGTAGGAAACCATAATGTAGGGAGCTGCAAAGTTCGCAGCAGGCCGTACAAAGACATTGTAGACCAGATGAAGCTGGACAGTGAGGAAGAGGCTGGAGTATCTTCAATGGATGGTACCACCAATGCTTTGGAAGGTCAAAGTACGGGGTTAAACACAGATGTAGACATGCACAAGATCAAAGACGAAAAGCAAGATGGAGCATCTGTTCCATGTGAATTGTGTGGAGCCTTGTTAACAGAGGAGGATCAGTCTGCCCATTACATTTCCAGCCACATGGGACATATCTGTGCCTGTGGAAGGTGTGGCCAAGTGCTCATTAAAGGCAGACAGCTGCAGGAACACGCCGAGCGCTGCGGTGAACCCCAGGGCCCTGAGATTGACTCTCCAGGTGAGGATTCACCTCTGCTTGAAGATGCAGAGGCTATGGAGGAGGGCTTGTTGGAAGGAACCGACCTGAGCTTTCGTTGTCCTCTTTGCGGTCTGATTTTTGAAAGTGAAAGCCTTGCTGTGGAACACACACTGGCCTGTCCCGAACAGGAGCCATTTCGGCCTGTTCTGCTGGAAGATAGCGGAGAACCAGACCATCGGCGCAAGCATTTCTGTGCCATATGTGGCAAGGGCTTTTACCAGAGATGTCACCTGCGGGAGCACTACACCGTTCACACCAAGGAGAAGCAGTTTACTTGTCAAACCTGTGGCAAGCAGTTTCTGCGTGAACGTCAGCTCCGGCTGCACACCGACATGCACAAAGGAATGGCGCGGTACGTGTGCCCCGTGTGCGACCAGGGCACCTTCCTCAAACACGATCACGTGCGACACATGATCTCCCACCTGTCGGCCGGAGAGACTATCTGCCAGGTGTGTTTCAAAATTTTCCCCAGCGGCGAGCACCTGGAGAAACACATGGACGTGCACCTGTACATCTGCGGCGTGTGCGGGGAGAAATTCCGCCTTCGTAAAGACATGCGGAGCCACTACAACTCCAAGCACAACAAGAGACAATGAGAGGCAGAGCTGAGTCTTTAAAATAAGCCATATAGTAAATGTGAGAACAAGTCTATGCACTTAAGGCACCAATGTTAACCTTTAAATCTGCACTTTCTGTGTGTATGCAAATTCTGAAGTTGTTCAATGTTTGTGGTGGGATATAGTGCCTCGATTTTTATACATAATCTTATACATAAACATGAATATCCAGACACAGGTTCAGTCAAATACATTACACTATCAAGGGTGTTTTAGTTGAAAATACTAGTCAAACCTCGAGCTGCCGTTGGGAAACAGATAATTAGTAAAAAATAATAATAGTCTATATGTCCATCCAGTAAGTAATTTCTGTTTGATAAGCTTTTATGATGGTGCACATTGGATTTTCGAAGTTTGAAACATTTTAACTTGGTATTTAAGAGAATGTTTGTGGGTCATTGTTTGTTTGTTGTTACTGGTGCTCTTATTTCTGGTGAACACACAGAGGTGTCTTTATCCATTCTCCTTTCATTTTGGTGTTATTTCAAATAGCTCTGGTATAGTTACTTAAATGGCCATAATCCTTCATATTCATTTGACCACAAAGGTAATAAGAGAGAATAGATTACAAAATATGCTGGCACTATTCCCCCATTGCACCAGAACACTAAAATACAATATGTGATAAAAAGCAGAGGAAAACACTCTCACTGATTTTTTAGCTAGCTTACATATTTAATAAACACACCTACAAACCCAAGAATCTATGCAACCTATTGTAAATTAACCCCAATTTAGTGTGTGTTCACAAAAAGTGAAAAAGTCACAGAGTAAAAGTACAGTAGCCCAAAGATTCATCTACAATTTAAATAAGCAGATTTATAAAATGTCTCAGTTTGTATACAAGATTGTGTGTTATTTAAAAGTTATTTTTAGCCCACACTGCTATAGTTCATCCAAATATATCAAAATGCTTTGGTTGAGGGTCCATCCAAACATAAATTGGCTTTTGAAAGGTCCTAACATTTCAATTAACATTTCACACCTTGTACAATTATTATTGTGGGAAATGTTTTATGTAAAATCAGAGTATGTTCAAATGTCATTCAATGCTTGCACATGGGGTGTACTTTAATGTATTAATAACTTAAACAATTGTTATCCAGTGATAGGTTCCTGTGAAAGCCAGAATAATTTATTTTGTGTTCCGTAACCAAGAGACATTCATTTGAGGCTGTCAGTGAGATCATGTGATCATACAGATAAATCTAGACACAGTTAATTATTTGGGCACTTTGCTAAACCCGGGACACTGGTTGCTCCACACTTTTGTTTAAAGTCATTTCAACCAAGTGAACGGACTAATTCAGTTAAATGTTAAGGTTTGGATTATGTGATATCAAGTATATCATGACAGGGTTACTGTGGATTTTATGTGGTTTACATGTGTTTTTCATTGGTTATTAAACAAAAAGGTTTGGACCAAAGCAACCATAAGTAATGTTAATTTACAGACAGCTCAGATGTTTGCACTGGGTGTTCAGCAGTGTACTTCTTGTGTGTTATGATCTTGGTGAAAATATTTTTGAGAATGGTAGAAATGTTTAAAGAAATATTGCAAGGAATATATGCAAATATTGTTTTTTCTTTTGTTTTATGAGCTTATTTGTCAAAATTTCCTTCAGTGTTTCATGTGTTTTTTGCTTTATAAACTAAAATAAAGTTTCAAAATTTTGTGTGAATTATTTGAGAAAATTCTGTTTTAGCAAACACGAGTGCAGAACTCATGATCTTTCATGCTGTCTTACGGTGCTGTTTTATTAGACAAGCATTAGTTTACAGCATAAAGTTTTCTCATTGTACAGGGTGACAGCTGAGTTATTGCACGCTTTTGACTGTTGGATAAAAGCAGCATAACATTTGCCATGCAAATAATCACTCAGAACCTATCCGGGATATTTATCCCTTTATTTAACCGACTATTTGGTCTCTCCGTCTCTCTCTCTCTCTCTCTCTCTCTGCATTTCTTTTTCTGTATTTCTTTGTAGACTTTAATGATGTTCATTAGCTGCACAGATACCAACATTATGTGTGGATCTGTGGTAAAATTATCTACTGACATTTCATATAGGCTTTGTACTGTCGTTAGACTTAAGTCCATTGGACTTTGCAGTGCAAATATATATATATATATATATGTATGTATGTATATTGGAATCTGGATTATGTATAAATACATAATCCAGATTGTACTAGCAAATATACAAGGACAAAAAAGCTATTTTATTAGGGGCAGAGTAGGCAGTTTAGGAGAGGTTAGCAATGACAACCTGTTAAAGCATAAGATCCTGCCCTCCCATCAGAGTGCTGTTCAAAGCCACACCTCCACCAACACATGAACTCATACATAGTTTGACATGCACATTTTGTGGTCCAGCACCTTCCACAGAAGGTATATATTTATATAAATGTATTTTGACCACTTTGTGATTGCTATCAGGATGTGAAAATACTTTCAACCAGCATGACAAAAATGTTTCAGGTTGGTGCCATCACTCACCTCTAGATGGGGTCGGTATATTCTGCCTAAGGTTCAAGTCAAACAGATGTATTGTTACTGCTTTGGAAACATGCCACTGTTTGGAAACACACAGGTTAGTGGAAGTGATCTTGGTATGTGCACAGATAGCAGAATGCCTTATTTTTTGCATCATACTGGCTTCGTTTTTAAGCATGTAACTGGCATGAAACTTAAGTACTTTCCATAGTTTAACACATGGAGGCCTACATTGAATAGAGTGTTTGAGATAACTTTTGCTTTGTGTTATGGTGCATTAATATGCCAAATTGTGGCCATGAGGGATACACATGGTTGGCCATCATCCATGTTCGAGATTCATCAAGCCAGCCTATGCTTTTCCAGTATTTAGCTGCTCGGTTTTGGTGAGTCTGTAACCACTGCAGCCTCAGTGTTCTGTTCTTGACTGACAGAAGTAAAACCCAACATTGTCTTCTGCTGTCTAGCTCTTTCACCTCAAGGTTTAATGTGTTGTGATTTTTAACATGCTGTTCTGCTTACCACAGTTTTACAGAGTCCAAGTTACTGTAGGCTTGTTGTCAGCACTGGTGCCACAAGATCAAGGCTGATCATATAATCACAAGAATAAGTAGATTTATAGAAGTGTTCCTAATAAAGGGCTTAGTGAGTATATTTAAAAGGTTTAGGAAATCAAAATGATCTCTTACATATATAGCCTGCATTTTGTTTTTGCTTTTACATAATAAATAGGGAAACAAACATTAAACAGAACATATCTCAGGCTGTCAAATGTCAGGTTAAAGGCATTTTAATGCCTCCATGTTGAGCCTCCTAACAGCTCTACAGACTTTGCAGCCAATAAGCTTGTGGTTTTGGAAACCATTTCTGGATGTCTGGAAACCTCTTGTGGCGATCACTGTGACGCATATAAACACTGTATTTGTCCAACCAAATTAGTTGAACATGGAGAAGAACTTCTCTTACTCATTGGTCAAATACCTGGATGAAGCTGTTTAATAAATAACTC
Source organism: Chromobotia macracanthus (assembly GCA_036877525.1). NCBI lineage: Eukaryota > Metazoa > Chordata > Actinopteri > Cypriniformes > Botiidae > Chromobotia > Chromobotia macracanthus. The sequence goes on along the minus strand of JAZGTH010000078.1, from coordinate 5,675,332 downwards.
TTAATCAAAGCAGCATAAATATAATGCAAATGGGTGTATCTTGCATACCATCTTGTTTTCAACCTTAACGCAAGGAATTTGTGTACTAATTATTAAATTATAATTGAATCTATTGTGTCTTTTGTCAAAAGTGGACATTCTTACCATATATTTAGTATACTTTATGTCTGTGTACTCCAAAAGAAAATGACTGCTGGTTTGCGTTTTGCTGTTCTTCGTCTATCCACTTGGTGGCACTGTTTACGTTTGTCTACGTTTGTATAACCTCCATTAGCACATTATAAATAGGTTATGCATTCATGCCCCATGGGTGCATTTGACAAGTTCGATGTGTTTCTTAAGCTGACAAAATGCATCTCTGCCACTGAATAAGTTAATATGAATAAGTCTTACATGTCATGTTTTCTCAGATTAAGATAAGATATAATAATGGAGAATTTATTGCCAAAAAGGTTTCAGGGTTCGAGAGACCATGGGATCAATGTTGGATCATTTGTGCATTATACAGTTTATACTAAATCTTGCTATTTCTGGTCCACTAACAAATTAAATCAGAATGATTTAAAATATACATGCACATATTTAAAAATATGCCACAGTCTCTTTCTTTCTGTTACACCCAGCTAATTGAATTTCATATCCATTATCCCTAATTATATATTCCAAAACAGCAGAGTTCTGTCTAAGATCACAGGCCTATAGAGTTGTTCCCACATGTCCCTCTGATTTAGTCTGGTTTACATGATGTCCTTTTAAGGCAGGTCTGTTTGCCACGACTGTGGGTGTCTGGTCCTCACGGGGGCTGGTCATGCCAACTTCAGTAATGGAGAGTTCTTCCATAATACATCATCCACCCACTCCAGTCATATGTTTACAGGCATGGACCTCTTAAGGGTGTGCAACACAGCACTGCCGGGCCACCTGGTTCTTTTGTCTTTGCTTCATTAATTGTAATTTAAGGGTTTAATTTAAGTAATTTTCATTACTTGTCTTTCATCTCAACTAATTGTATCCTTTTCTGTGCTCTGTATTGTTTAAAGAGTACATATTCTCAGTGTTTGACAGAATAAAACTAAGTTTTTGTCTAATAGTAATAGTAATAATTCCTTTTCCAGCTATTATAAAATGTACATTTAAGGCATTTAGCAGATGCTGTTGCCCAGATTGACCTAAGACAGAATTCTGATTGGCTTATCTGTAGACCTCCACCTGACTACAGTCTGTATACAAAAAGCCATTCAGTCTCATCTTATCTTGTATAATCTCTCATTATCTGACTGATTAATTATTCTGCCCACACTCTGATGTGTCATGATGCAAAGAATTTCTTTCTAAATTCTGAATAATATGTGCAGTATAGCTGCGATCAATACATATAACTTTTCTCCTCATCAGGTTAAAGTAATCCTTTTTCCGTAATTTGTCACCCTAAATGAGATTAATCGTTCCTCATTCTCACACCGGCAGTTGAAAATCACGGGAAGAGGTTTCGAATGAAGAACTGTGGCTGAACTTATGCAAGTCAAGGCAATGTCATAGGAACATTATGAACTGCTCTGAGAGCAGTCTGGTCCTAGTAATGCTTTTCTGTTTCATTAGTGTTTAATGATGTTAGCCAAGACCAAAAGTGGCTGAGTCTTGAAAGGCTGTTTAAAATCTAGTCTTTACAATCAGGAAAATACGATTGATTGGCTATTTAAAATGTTTCTGCCTTTCCAGATTCTTGTCTCCTACTTTCCCACAATGCATTAGAGACTGATGTACTGTTTCAATGCTCCCAAGACCTTGTCTTTCTATGTCGACCTCAGCCAGGCGTATTTTAATTTATTGTATTTCCTACAATGTGTCTACACTAGCATTTCCTACACTTTACAGCTGCTAACAACTTTCATTTTTAACTTGAACTTACTTAAGTCTTACAGTGAAAGAATGTTATATGGATTTTCCATTTATAACAATTGAGTATCACAGCTGAAAATGCTGATTTCATAAAGCTATTTAACATCACTTTGTGGATATAAATTCTAAGGTAAAGTTTTTTAAGTGCACTGTGATTTAGAAGGAAATAATCAAATATTGAAATATTTCAAAACGGCAGCTGACCCAAATGCATCCGTCTATGACAGTAATGCAAGATGTCTAACATGTGCATGCTGGCTAAAAATATGATTGCTAAAACCCTACTGGGTAAAAATATCAATGAATAAAAACAGAAGCAAATATATGTTGTGATTTGTAATTATGTTCTCTTATCTAGGAAATGATTTAATGACATCGTCATCAGCTGATGCTTCTCTGACATCAGAGGGATAAATTAATTCCCTGATGGTCTTAATTTTTGATTAAGCTGTGTGTTATGACATCAGACAGCACTGACATTATCAGCTTCACCACTGAATTTTTACAGAAGAGAAAACATCATAGGTAATGTGTTTTGGCCTGTATGATAAGTGTAGATATTAATCATGGATGGCTCATAATGGTATTTGATGCATCAGGCAGGCCAATTTCCCAGCTTGAGCATAACCTTGACTGAAAGCTGTTAATACAATCTTTTGGACACCAAGTTCAAGGTAAATCCTGCAATGTCTGGTTATGTGATGTGCACAGTTCTGTCTCTATATTTTCTTTTGCCATTCACTCTTTGATTTAAGGCCAACTTGAACATATGAAACAATTTGTACAATAGTGAGTCAGAATTAATCTTTATGTATAGATTCAGAAGCAGGTGTCATCTTCCTACTCTTCACAATAATATGAAAAATGGCTGATACAACCGCTCAATTATTTTCAGCTCTAGCCAGATATTTTTGAAAAGATATTCCTGATATCACCCCAGACCCACCACATCCTGTACTGTCCTGATATATAAATGCATTTCCTGTGTTGTCTGGCAAAGCTGAACTTTACATAACCTCTATATAACCTCTTGTGTTTTGTGTTTTATATACTTATATATGTTATATATGCATATATATAATAAAAAAAAAAAAAAAAAAAAAAAAAAAAAAAAAAAAAAAAATATATATATCAAACAGAACATAGGAATAAGTTAGTATCAAGATGTTGTTTATATGATGTTGCCTAATTTATCATATGATGTAAGATGTTGCTTCATTTGTGCTACTGCCTATACATGCTTTCACACAACTGGCATGTTTTTGACCACTTCCCTTAATACATTTTCTCAGCATTCTTGCTGAATTGTGTGTTTTCAAACCTACGCTTCTTTTCTTCGTTTATCTTACAAAGACCATTCCTGCCTTTCACAACCACCACAAACTTCTTAAAGCAATTTTCTCCTAACTACTTCTATTAATGGCTTCGCTGTAGAAAGCTCTGTTTCCATTTATTACAAAGTGCCCTACAAGACCATCTTTCAATACACAGGGAATGTCCACGTCCTTTTGTTTTAAATGAGGTACAAATAACAGTATGGTACTGTACAATTTTACATTAACAGTGCTGCAGATAAACTGTCTTTGCTCATCTGTTTGACGATAATGGGAATCTTTCAGGGAACAGTGCTGTTTGCATGAGTGAATAGAATGCTGAGACTTAATGTGATGAGAAAGTCCCTATGGAGAACACAGAAGCTGCAGGCTATATTTTAGGTGATTTAATGCCTTATGTTGCATTTACAACTGTACAATCAATTTTCATTTGTATAGCTTGTCCAACAGGAATTTAACACATATTAATTTCAACCATGTTGCTGGATGTTTGTTTTATTACCACGCAGGCCACATACTTGGAAGAGGAGGATATATATTTGTGTTAATTAAACAATTTATTCCCCTCAGATAGCACTCAAACTGATTAAATGTCATTTCAAGGGTCTGTTAATCCATTTATTTCCTATCAAACATGAAATCCTCATTTACAACATAAACTCATTTAACTCATTGTTTGATATATAAATCCCATTAAATTAACCAAGACAAGTCCACAAGGGTTTGGTGTACAAATGGAGATGAATGGCTGTGCTTCTCAGTTACTGGCATTGGGCAGTTAGTCAGCCATCTGGTATTAGTTCCTGAAACAGTGACTAGCACAGTCCCGCTGGTCTCTGTTGGACTTTAAATAAGTGCATGCTACTGCAGTATATAGAATATATGCCTCTAATTCCGGAGAGGCCAATACATTTCCATAAATGGATGTTTGTGGCATAAAGGACACCATAAATATTACAAATATATTATAAATATTATAATAATAATATAAATATTATTAATATATAAATATTAATATATTTTATTTTGCATATGTCCAGCAGTTATATGAAAATTACAGGCCTATTGTTTCAAAGAATCTAGTTTATTTATAAACATAGGCCTGTGTGATTTGATGCTAGGATTAGGTTTAAAAATAGTTTTGGTGCAAAATAAACACATGGGTCTCAGTAACTCTATAGACTTCAGAATATACTTCAAAAACTGTTTTTCATATTACATTATTATATATGTTTGTTTGTTTACTTATGAACCAAAATTACCTTTTGTCTTCACACACAAATAGCTGCATGGAATGAAAAATATGTTTAGTCCCACATCATGTTTTCCTTATTAGATATATTTCCCAACCCACACCTATTTAGGTTAAAATGTCAACGTGTGAGTTTGCACAGTGTTTTTTTCCCCCCAATTTTTAAGTCATTTTGTATTTAACCAGATATTCCATTCCTGAGCACAATTCTATAGGCAAAGTGTTTGTTTATTTTGCTCAAAATAAAGAAAATACACAGGTGAAAGATGCTACTGAAAGATGTCCATCTGTCCACTCTGACTGACATGAATCACTTTCCTAAGATATTTCAAAGGTTGCAATACATTCTCATTCACATCTTAAGAACCAAAATCATTCTTTGTATGGATAGGCTATATTATTCATAATTACCCTAGCTCTGACCCTGTAAAATCAGTTTGTGTAGAGTAAACAAACCAAAGAAACTGCATGGCAAAAGAGTTTCTGTCTATTGATCTCATTTGCTATCTCTTACATTGCACTGTCATTGCAATTAATGTCATAATCTGGTGTCACACAGCAATTGCTGCATTCTCTGCATCCTTGGGAACCAAATCCTCTTGCAATGGAGAAGAGTCCTCTATTAATTCAAGTCCATGTTCTGTCAAGGACGAGACATCGGGTCTTGCACTGTAGGTTGTCCAGGATACCTGGTCAGTTGTGGGCTGTTGGGATAAATTCAAATCTGGAGAGGATGAATCCCAAAAGTATGGTTTACGAGTATGAATGAACTCCAAAAGCTGATTCTCTGCCGCACCAACCCCCAAACCAACATGTGTGTTTTGTGTAGATTTCGTAATGGTTCTTGTATCCACAAGTGAGCCATCCTTGTCCTCCATGCCCTCTGTGTCTTTGTGTATGATAGACATAAAGGGTTCCCTCAAAGCACCTGTTGTGAGAATACTACTTTCTGAAACTTTAACTGTACTAAAAGGTCCTGCTTTATCATCAGTGTGGCTCTGTGCCATGTCAAATGGTCCTGTGTGATCAGAAATCTTTGTTGTTAGGACATTAGGAAGGCCTTTGCCTCTGTTATCACCCCAGTGCAGTTTATCCAGTGAAGAAACAGAGTTCGCGTAAGTGGGTGTATGTGTTGCCCCCAGGTTGTCCTGGAATGAATTGTTTGTCTTACTCACTGATGAGACATTACTGGCTGTGATATTATATGGATTTATGCCTACAACATCTGACCGTCCAGTTGAAGAGGCAGACGTCGGTTTCCATATCAAACTGTAATAAATGGCCAGTATTATAGCAGCCAAAGACACGGACAAGACATATGCAAAGACAGTTGCCAGTCTCACCCACTTTTTATTTGTTTTAGCATCCATTTTTGCCTTTTTGTCTCCTGTGAAGGTGGCAGGTTTGCCCCGTTCCATGTTTGGCATATAGTCCTGTTCTCTCATGTTCCCACGGATTCTCCCTCTGTGCTCCTTTACGTCGTCCATCTTGACTGTGCTTGTGCTTGTCTTGTTATCCGTTCATCACTCCATCAATTTTGCAAATCCACCTTAGCATTTTGTTTTCAGCAAGACAACAGCATTGCGAGATTCTGCATGCAGAGACGCTTCCTGACACAAAACCAGGGCGCTGAGACTGGGCTGACACATGATTCATCTGCTGAATGAGATGGGAATAGACATATGGGCTCCCTTTCTATCATGCAGTGAGGAGACAATGTGGTTTACAGCGAACATGAAGAGAGGCGGGTCTGAGAAGAGAAGACGCCGCCCACAGCAAACGTCATCCTGTTAGAATAAATGAGAAATGGACCTTTTTCAAACATCAAGGTTGTTCGGAAGAGGAAAAGTGTAACAATTTCTATTTACTCCTCTCAATCAACTTCTTACAGTTTACTTAAATCGTGCCGTAGTGTGACATAATACACAATAAAGATGAACGCATTTTTGTACACTATGTGATGATTTATGGCTATTGTAAAATGTAATTTATCAATGTCATATTACTGATGTCTGTCACAATAATGTACTAAATCTTAAACATTGGTCTATTATGAATCAGACATCAATCACATTTTCATGAAACTAGCTGAAGGCTTATTAAAGCTAGATAACAATGTCTAAAAAACGTATAAAATGACGTATACTTTATTTGTTTCCCTCAGAGAGCGTTTATTAGGGTTTATATGTCTGTAAGTTGCAGGATGATCTTAGGTTCAAATACTTACAATGCAAACACATGCAACTGAAAAAAGAATCAAAAATCAAAAAATGTGTCTGTGGGCCACAAATCACAGAGTGGACTTATAGATTTAGAGGTTATATTTTGCAAAAATAATGATTTTCTTTGCCGTTAAGGGTTTTTGAAGCCCGAGTAATTAAGTACTTGGGTGCCACCAGCTGGGCGAACACAGCCACACAGCTGGGGTACAGAATCGGAATAAATGTATAAGTGTGTATAATCAGCTATAAATGTCCTAGTTTAACTAGTATACCCCGACCAGAAGATATAAGAAGAATATCAAATATGCAAATGTAGATTTGTTATTGTTTTTAGTACATCTGCCAACCGCGGCCTTACTGTCACAGGAACTGAATCTGTGAGCATCTTAAAATGGCAGAGACTTGAAAAGAATGGTACGTTTGTGCAGTATACAAACATTTCAATAGCAAACAATAAAAGTACAGTCCGTAAAAGATACAGAAACCCACTGGGGGACAGTAACAAAATAGATCAATTAATCATTATTAATTATTTATGTAAATCATTCTTTTGTCTTAAACCCTATATAATGTCATAGGTTGAATATCAAAATGTGCTACTAAACATCAATATATGGGTTAAGGAAATTGTGGGATTATGATGGTTTCAGTGTTTTTTAAGCAATGACACTTTTGCGGTAAACGCAAAAGACTGAGGAAGTGAGAGAGAAAATCTGAGAAGGGAAAATAATTGTACATTTATGGACATGTCTCGTTCAGCTCTGTTCCTTCAAAGGCAGGAAATCCTGAACATACTAATTGTTTAGACAGAAGGATTCTTGAAAGACCACAATGATGAATACAATGCTTCTGGTGCTTTTACTGTTATTATTGTATTGTTTTCTCACACTTACTAATGCCGATTGCAATATTGTAAGGTCATCAGGTAAGTAAAGGAACTAGCAGGTTAAGAAAACGTAAATTGTTAATATTAATGTATTTGGCAATGAATTGTGTTACAATGAATATTTAAAAACTGTATAGTGGTCCATCATGAATTTTACCAACAAAGCTACATGTGCAAGATTTGATGCAAACGTGAGCTTTACAAACATGATGGCACACATTTTAAACAGGAAGAAAATGAACTTTGCATGAATCATGAATAATATATACACATTGATAATAATAAGGTGGTAGGTAATAACGTAGGTGTAACTGTTTATTGTTTTTATATAGATATTTTTGTAATCACTTAAAATGATATTGTTATTATATAATGGCGATGTATATGTTTTGTTCACATGTGCTGATCAAGTAAGAAAGAATGTCGGAGAGCATGTGACCCTGCCGTGCATTAATTTGATCAAACAAACAAACTGCAGTAACACTACATGGCAGGCTGAAGAAAATTTTGCTGCGGTCGAGCTGGTCCTGCTTGGTAAAATAAATCTGGAAAACTCAAAGAGAGAAATGAGAGTAAGTCTGATGTCTGACTGCTCTCTACACATCAGCAATATCAGAGCTGAAGATTGTGGATGCTACATCTGCCAACAGTGGGTGAGCAACAAAAGAGCAGCAGAGGATGCCAGAATATGTTTGTTTATCACTAAAGGTATGCTTATTTAAATATGAATAATGTAAAAAATGAACTAATAAAGAATAACCTGACCTCTAACCTACTTCAAAGGCATCAATTATCAGTTTACAACATTTTATGATCCAACATAATGTTATATATTTATCCATATATTCGCTTTTGCCAGTCAGCCTATGTGGTTTCTGTTTCAATCTGTTCATCTGTTCAAATTTCAAAACACATCAAAATTAGAGAAGTATAACACCGCAATTATTGTCAAAGGCAGAAATACAATGACCATGTTCTTTCTCTTGTAGGCGTAACAACCACAGAGAAAACAAGTAATTTTCTTTCTCATTATAAATATGTCAAATCTTTTTAAACCTGAATATTTAGGTACTGTACTATATACAACAGTATTATATTTATCACGTTTTCAGAACTGTTTAAACTTTAAAGTTATTCTTTAAAGTAATTTCAACATAAGATGTTAAATCCTGACAGGTATAACTTAAAAAAATAGGTTAAGCAAATTTTCAACCATTTCTTAAAAGTTACAGCAACTCAAGGCCAGTCAAGATAACAAAGAGTAAGTTGAAATGACAAATTGATTAAACCTAAAAAATTAAAGCAGCAAAGTTTTTTTTACAGTGTGCTAATTGCATGTTGTTGTTGGTTAATCATAATTGTAATAAGTATCCAGAGTCAGTTTTTCCTTTTCATATTTTTTTGTGGATCAAGAAATTGACACAATATCATACTCCTATGATACCTAAGTTTAATGATTTCTGTTATATAACATAAGCAAATTTATTTTAAAAGTCCTAAAATATTTTTTTCAGGTGTTACACACATGAACAATAGAGGTAATTTACCTTCTGAGTATAATGGTACATTACAGTGGAAGTATTAAAAGGTTACATTATTTCCTTATTTTCTCTAATTCATTTCATGAATCTTACTTATAATTGACATAAAATGAAAGTCATAACAGCAATATTATCTTGTATTAATAGCAATACAGTTAAAGATCAAAATTAAAGGGTCTGTCAGTTGTCAGTTGTGATTTCAGACATGTCAGCTTGTCTGTAATTATAATGTTTGCCAACTTACAGGATAAATGGACAAAAAATGATCACATTTGCAATATAAATTCATATACATGTAATAATATACATTATAAAATATATTACATTTATAATATATACAATTAATAATAAATATATTATTTATAATATAAATATAAATTTAACATACTGTATTTTTATTCTTTTATCCTAAATGAGGAAAACTACTTTGCCATAAAATCCCTCCTTTTTTTGTAGGCACAACAACCTCCTAGTCCTAAGTCCTAATTTACACTGTAAATGTTACAAATATGTCAAATCTTATTAAACCTGTATATTTTGAGCACTTATAACAGTAATATAATTTTGTTCACATGTTTTAGGGCTGTTCTTGGATTAATCATGATTAGGAGTCTAATGATAAATAACCTGAGATATAATAATAATGCACTGTTCACACAAATATGCATTTGAATGAATATGGCAATATTTGTTTTTCTTTTCCAGAAGATAATGACAGAGATGGAATAGGTGAGTTGCTTGTAAAACACAAAAATACTGTATAGAAACTTTGTCTCCCAGTGACAACGTAATCACCAAATATTTCTAATAAATAAACTGTGGTTGACAGCAGCACAAGGACTGAAAGAATTGGACATTTGCATAGACAAACATTTGCCTGTTCAACCCCAAACTGATTATTTATTTTAAATATGCCTGCATGCAATCTACAGAGCAAAATTCTAATAGTATCATTTGTGATTTTTTTTGCAAGATCTAGTGACAGTGATCCCATCAGTGCTAGCTGTCATTGGTTTATCAGTGGCCATACTCATTGTTTGGATTAGATATCGCAGGAGAGCACATGGTAAGTTACCATACAGTCCTACATCTACAGCTGTGCTATTCTGTTTATCTCTGAATGTCTTGTAATACTTAAATGTGCTTTTTTCTTTTAGAGAGAACATCATTTGTAAACCAAAACAGTGTTTCTAATGAACACACTGTGAGTAAAACATAATGCAGAGTTGTATTTGTTTAACTGATAATTGTTCATACTCATTTTGCTAAATTCTGTTATTATTATTATTTTGGCAGGGTGACGTTCTGATCTACACCGAGCTAAACCATAATACAGTTAAACCAAGTGAAGTGTACATAGACACAGGATGCCAAGAAACTGTGTATTCTGTCGTAAAACCCAAGTAACTTATAAACAACAATTTAATAGAATGCTTCATTTTATGTTAAATAATTTACTTTAATCTGCTCTTTTATTTTTATTTTGTTTGCAATGCGTGTGTATGATAACAAATAAACAGACAGGAGAGAAAACAGGAAACAATAACCTATAATTGTCATTGTTTATAGATAAAATAAAATGTTTATAGGCGCTAAACCTATAGAGTGTTAGGTTATGTACTAGAAAGCAAATGATTTTCAAACACTGCATATTTTAATTCATCTTCTTATGTTAAATATTTAAAATATTTTTGTAAAACTGACATTCAGTTTTTCCAAAAAAAAAAGAAGTAACTGTGGCAAAAACATAACTTGGTCACATTCTAGGTATTTTGTATGGAATGTTATTTTGTGGAATAAAACTAAATAAGGAAAAGTGGTATCAGGAATGTGTTTCCTCTGGGCTGTTTTGGCTTGTATTTGATAGCTAATGAGGAGAAACTGTTTAAAAAAGAAAACTCTGACTGCCCGTGCTTTTACAAAAGCAGAACCCATGTTGAGATGACCCGGTAGGTGTCAAAGGCAGCTCTTGACTGTCCTTGAGTCCACACGGCCAAGCTCAAGAACAAAAGTTGCAAGACTGTCATTGTCTTTGTCCTACAGATCTTTGACGACCCCCCAAACCCCCAACATACACAAGCACAGCCCATTCCCCAGCACATACACAACCTCAGCATGGGGCAGACTGCCGGAGCCGACCCAATGTTGCTCCATTTGCATCTTAAGCACAGGATGGAAACAGAGCACCTGAGGTGTGGATTCACACAAGGACTCATCTTCACACTCACACAATGTTGCACATCATCATTGTTTAAACATTAGACTTCATCAGACTTAACAAACGAGTTTTGACATTATTAACTTCCCACAGGCTAAATTCACCTACCATAACAATATAACCAACATGCTAGTTGACTTGCGTTCAATCAGCATGTTGCATGTGTACCTGTAGCTGAATTGGTAGAGCATTGCATTTGCAGCGCAAGGGTTGTGGTTTGATTCCCAGGGAACACGTACTGATAAATTTTACAGCCTGAAAGTTGTAAATTGCTTTGGATTAAAGTGTCTGCCAAATACATAGAGTGACTTTACAGAAAGCTTGAGGGGTGTTTTCCACTCTGGCCATTTAAGACAATTAAATCAACAGTAATGTATTGGGTGTGAGAATGAATAAAAATGCATTATAAATATACATTGTGTTGTGGCAATGTGTTTATTATAAAATATTTTTAAGCTCAGAGGCCTGGCACCAAGCTGTCTCCATTCAAAACTGTGGACTGGAAAGGTAAAAGCAGGGGGAGAGATGTAGGTAGGTGGGCAAATACAAGATAAGGTGAGACCTGTGATGGGTGGGAGGGGGGTTTGTCACTGAAGGAGCAAAAACAAAAGGTTCTGTGAGAGGTCTGCAAAAGGTGGACCAGGAGAGGTGTTAAAAGTGATACCCCAAAGAAACAAGAGGCAGATATGCACTTTGCAGGTCTCTCTCACTGCCATTTGCACATACTGTCTGCTCTCTTACTGACCAGAAGAATTTCAATCAACAAAACAGTGAGCTTGAACTTGTGCAGGCTACTGGTCTGACTTTTTTATAATGTGGTAACTGGAATAAGAGAATTCCTAAAGCACTATGACTGATTGGGAAACAATTTAAGCAAATATTAATGCATACCTGTTGGAATTACCCAGCACGGTACAATTCGGAAAGTTTTAGTTCCTTTGGAGTTTATAATAGAAAACAAAATCTTGCTAATCTGTTAGTAGAGAGCACTTCACTGGACATCCACAGGTATCTTGACTAATTTACAGAAAAATCCATCTACATCCGTTTGAAACTGGACCCCAGGCTTTGGCATGAAGAGAAAATACTTCAAAGGCATTGTTTGCGGGAGTTCACTTTGAGCTATGGAAATGGAAATTTCCAGCATTCCCCAATGATAATCGGCTGACTCCAAAAGTGCAGTGAAGCTTAGATGCGATTACTAAAAAGGCTGTAGACGCCATTAAAACTTAGTCGTCTACCTAGTATGTTAGCATTTTTGTAATGTATTTACTAATATAAAAGTCAAACTGTGACACAGACTGTCTTTCCATTAAAACTTCTATTTAGAGAATTAGATTGTTTTCTTGTAGATTGTTTTAATGTGATCATTTTCCATGCATCTCTACTAATATACAGTACCCCATCAAATTTGGCTATATCACATATGAGAAATGTCTTGTGTGTTATTGATCATCTAAACACTTACACTTCACATTGAAATCGACGAAGTGTGTGTGGATGCGTGTGTATGTAAACCGGGATTGAACGCGACTCAGTGATTGACAATTTCCTGGAAGGAGGTTCCTCCCTTATTATGTGAAATTCCCACTGCTTGGATTCACATTGGCCTCGTTGTCTCACCTATGATGAGCACGCCGTCCACATCACACAATGGATTAAACTTGGAGTTGTGAACAGATCAGTTTCGCTATAAACCCACGAAAAGTTATAAACTTTAAGCGAGCTTAACCAAAGAAAGAGGTAAGATTACTGCGAGATTTAGATTCAGTCTAAATACGCGGTAACGAGGTTTTTATTTCATTTGTTTCTCTAATCAGCTGGCGTTTTCCACCGGCAAATAAAACGTTAAAGCGTAGGGCTAAACAGTGATGAAAGTACCTAAGAGTTTACCTAATCTAAATCGTTTTCACAGGCTAATTGTGATTTTAGTTGGTGTAGACCGACAGAGACGCTGTTAGGTCGAGACTAAACGGTCTCAGTCTTATAATGAGAGTTAGGATGCGCAACCCGGACTATTCGTTTAAGTATATGCCCTCAAAAATTTGTGTTTTCTCATTGGTTATGTTCTTGTCATAAACCGATTTTAATTGATATTAATTTTAAATATATTTGACATTTTACATCTCGTTACCATGACAATTCTGCTTAAACTATATGAGGTGAATTGTTAAACCGTTTTTAATACAGATGGCTGCATCACCATATTGTATTTCGTTTGGTGTCTTTAAAATACATTTTTGCACGTATTTTGCACCCACAGTTTAGGAGCTGGGAGCAACGACCCTTCCAGGTATAAATCTGTAGATGCTAATCTTCTGTTTCTTCCTGTATTGCATGTGTCTCTATTAATTTTATTTTATTTATTCTGCTGTAGGCATGATTCAGAGGACAGAGGTGGTGCTCTCGGTCCTGGGGGAGCTGCAGGAGGCCACAGAGTGTGTGGGCCTTGATGCCCTCACTAAGGTTGCTGTGGATGTGGAGCAGGTTCTTTCAGCTTTCAGTCTTCCTACAGCACTCTGCACTGAGATATCTTCATGGCTGGGCATTGATGCTGTAGCTCACAGACTGTATCCGGCTGATGCTCCAGCTGGTCTGCTTCCTCTGGTTTGCAAAGGAGAAGGGAACCTGCTGTTTGATGCAGCTAGCATGCTTCTGGTGGGCTCTACCAGCTTGAGTTTAGAGCTGCAGGTCAGGACTGTGGTGGAGATGCTGCTTTGGAAGAGGTACTACCTATGTGGCATGATCGACTCAAAGGTGATGCTGCAGGCAGCCAGGTTTTCGCTCTGTGCCGAAGAGTCTCAGGATATGCTCAATCTTCCCATTCAGATCCTGGAGGCCATTTTTGATGCTGACGTGAAGGCTTCCTGTTTCCCTGGCTCATTTGCAAACATGTGGCATGTGTATGCGTTGGCTTCTGTCCTCCAGTGTAACGTTTATTCTGTTTATCCCATGTACAATTTAAAGATTCGGCCCTATTTCAATCGACTCATTCGCCCAAGGACATGGTTGAAAGACACTGAGCCCTTGACCCTTCACATCATGTGGTCGGGTGACCTGGAAGCAGGCTCCATTTTCAAACCCCACAATTTTGTGGCCTTGATCCATGCAAGTGACCTGAAAATTGGGAGCCCCAACAGTGAGCAGCGAATATCCTCTGTTACATCTCTGGAGCATGTGAGTCCCAATTCCCAACTGTCTTACTCTACCCTCAAAGACAGGTTCAACATCACAAAGAGCACCTTTTACCGCTGGAAGAGGCAAAGCATTGAGTACCACAAGAAGTCTGTGGCGAGGTACGAGGCCAAACACTTTTTTGTGACCTCTTACAAGCAAGGCAAGCTCATTCCTCTCAGCCAGTTTAAAGAGCTTTTTCCAGAAATTCCAAGATCCACATATTATGCTTGGAAGCATGAGCTTGTGTCCTCTTGCAGTGTCTCGGGGGGTTCTACAGGGGAGCTGAGTCCTGGAGACAGCTCTGAGCAGGACTACTGGTCATCTCCAGAAGTCAAGAAAATGCCCATCCAGGAAAGCTTTGCCAGTATGGTAGCGCTCAGGTGTGAGAAACTGGAAGGAGAACGGGCCCAAAATGTATCCCTGATGCAAGAGGCAAAGAAGAGCCTGCAGAACTGCATTGTTGCAAACACCTCTTTCCCCTACAGAATTTTTAAAAGAAGGTTTCCTGGCATCTCTAGATCCACATATTACAACTGGAGGAGGGAGGCTATGATGTTTGCTCCCTTCAAAGAGTTCTCAGGGAGCAGTGAGGAAGGCTCAGATGCTGATAAAACCCAGAGTCCAAAAAGTCAACTGTCCACTGCTAAGTTAGAGAGACGGAAATTGACACCTAGAATGAGGATCTCCAGACGCAGACAAAAAAGCCTGAGGCTGGCTTACTACCAGAAGAAAGCGCTACGGGAAGAAGCCAAGATGCATGTCAAGAGGTCAAAGATTTCCTTCATCAAATTCAAGCTCAAGTTTCCTTCAGTTTCTTCCTCTTTCTACTGGCTTTGGGGAAGTTCTTTGAACAAAAAAACTGAGAATCCCAGCATGATATCTGAAATTGAGAAATCCCAAAGTTTAGCTTTCTCACAGCATGTAATGGAAAATACAAAAACTCACAGAATGTTTTCTTTTGATGGAAACATTGATTGCCTGAAGGGACAGACAGTTAGCCCCTCTAAATTCACTCTACCTGAATTCTCTCCACCTGACAAATCCAGTAATGAACAAATGTTTGTGATGGATGTTGTTGCACTGGCTAATTTCAAGGCTAAAGCAAAGCTGTTCTTGCAGCAACGATTTGAGGAGAAATCTTTTCCCACATTTAAGGAGTTTAGGTCCTACTTTCCTCTTACCCCTCGCTCCACCTACTACATGTGGAAAAGGGCTCTGCATCATGGTGTGCCATTAGTTCATGGCTGAATGATTTATAATGTTCTTCACTGCTGTTAATTTGCCTTTTCAGATTTGACACTGTTTCAAAGTTTGCAATGCTTTTTTGAGCCCTTGATATTTTTTCTACACTATTATAATTGCAGTTTGTGCATATTAATTATGTCCCTTTTCTTTATTTGACCACTTGGTTCTAGCTCAAGGACATTTGCATGTGTGTGAAATCCGGCAGTTTTTGTGTTCACCTAAGTACTGATGGCCCCTGGGCAAAAGGCAGTTCAAAGACATTTATCAGGGTTTCAAATGGTTCTATTTTTTTGCCCTGCCCCCAGTGGTTTACAATTTAAATGAGGATTGAGTTAATTTTATTTTATTATCGTTTTTTGATACTTGCTTGTTTCTTTTATTTCCAAACATGTTTAAAACTGTATAGTATTTTCTTTTTTATACATATATATTTTTATATTGACAATTGAATGAAATCTTTGCTCAGGTATAATGTTATGTAGCCATGTTAGAATGCATTCCTCACACTTGACTGTTTCAATTCTATGAGGGGCTTGTTGCTGTTTTGCACACTTTTTTGGACCACACATTTCAGCTCTCACATTTTTTTTCTTGCTGCTAAAAGTGTAAATATTTAATTTCTGACTTGAACTACCTAGTTGTCTTGTTTCATCTTCAGTTATATTGTTCCATTTTCAAAAAAATATCACTCTTTCAAATTGTAAAGTTCTTCACACAAAGAAATTGTTCATTTTTTGTTGGAATGCATCTCATTTTATGTACAAGAATAATCCGTAATCTTTTTTTTTTTTTTTTTTTTTACTAAGCAGGATTCAGTTAACTTGTTAATAAAGATAGAAGATGGATTGTATTCTTGTTTGAGAACAAAGTTGATTATGAATGTTACTTTGGCAACATGCAGTTACCTGTAGTAATAAAGCCAGGTCAATATAAGTAAAAAAAATCTGTTGTTCTTTTATAAAATGGTCTGTCTTTTGACATGTCTAAAGCAATGCTGAGAACAGAGATTGGGGGCTGGGACCACTACATGTAGTTGTCCTTAATCAATTAGGAATTGATTACTTGGGCCACTTTGTTTACTTCTGTACTTTCATTATGTTTGGGAAATATTTAAATTTTTTTATGGATTTTGGCCTAATTTCTATTCCCATAAGTCTAAGTAAGCCTCTCTTTAGTGACAGTTTTTCATTTTTTTTAAGGTGTAATTGGTCTTGAAATGCCAAAGAAAGAAAAATATTTTAAGAAATTGCAGATGGATATCAACACTGATGCTTTCCTCAGCTTTCCTGTATGCGTTTACCTCAAAATAGCATAAAAATAATGAGCCTTGTCAGGTGGGCCAAACCTTCAAGAATGAAAATACTGTAAGACCAGAGACACTTCAATGCAAATGAACCTTTCAAAAAAACTTTCCTTTTAATAATAAATGAAAAACTGGTGAGCATCTTCAGAAATAGTTGAATCTAAACAAAAACATTTTTAAAATCCATGGTTATTTTAAGAATGTATTGTTGTTCTTCAAGTTAATTATTGCATTTAGCAAAGATGATATTTAGGCTCTGTATGAAACGTATAGAGGAATAAACAAAAGCGCATTTAGAGAATAAATGCGCTAGAGGGCAGTGGTGAGCTTTCTGTATCGAGCGTCTGTTTTATTGAGAGCTGCGAAGAGCGAAAATGGTTTTCTTAAAACTGCCCATATAGTAACTTATTAGTTATTTAATAAAAATAAAAAAGAAAAAGAGGTTCGTTGACCACGGCCAGTGTTAAAACAAGTCTTTAATTTTCTGATTGACTAACTGCTTGTTTAAACGGATGAATTTAGTTTTATGAGCCCTTAACGGGACCACAACGTTACCTGGTCACGTAAACGCGCTTCAAGTTGTGAAGAAACGATTCATCTACTGAGTAAAAGAAAAGGTAATTCATTTCTTTTTTGTTGTCTACGGACATTATGTTTTCTTTTGGTTTTAATATTTAGGTCCTTACTGACTGGGCGTTTTAATTTCTTCGGTCTGTGAAGTGTAATTGATGTAAACAATTACCCAGACAACTGGACATATTGTAGTATGTGGTAAAAGTTAACACCCACCATTCAGTATTATATTAATGTTTAACATTATTTAGCACCTTTTATGCTGTTGTTCTCAGACCAAAAATGCATAAATAAAAAAAATTCTTCAGATATTTAACCTATTAAAGGAGCCATCAGTAAGTCATTGACAGGAACTGAGAACTGGTACAGGTGATATGGACTCACAAAGAGCTTCTTATGTAATGCTTTATTTCAGATATCCCAACAATAAAAAGCAGAAAAGAAGGAAATAGAAAAGAAATCAATAACTGTCATGCAATCATTTGTAATCAAAGACATTATAAACGTAATGGTCTGTCATTTTGAATCTGAATGACTGAAGATTAGCTGTTTGTTACACAAATGTTCGATTTATTTGCACTTGTCAGTCAGGTCTGACTAATCGTACACGTGTTTGGTTGATAAGACGTGGTGCTTTGCTTCTGTTCGTTTTAAGTAGTTTGTTTCACTGCTCGCAATGCAGGACATGTGCGTGTGTAGGTAAGGGCAAAAGATGCATTTGACTATTGAGCCATTGACTATTTATCAGAAGCATTGACAGGTTTTGGCTCACCTCTGCGTTCATCTTTTCATCACTGACTAACTGATATAATAGTAATTTTGCTTTCCAAAGACACTTGTGGTTGATATAGCTAGAGTTTGTTTGGGCAAAATAACTATTATCAAAGCACTGTAATTGAACAGACTGATATGTGTGTATAGGTTGATTCATACTTTTGAGGGCCATTTTTTTAAGATTAGGGGTAGAGTATATAGTAAATACCATCATCTTATGAATACTACTGTGTCAGTGAGAGGACCACATTGTTATAGCTTCTAAAGTATGTGTTTTCTATTAGCTTCTGTGGGCCCAAAATAGCCTAGGTATTTTGTTAAACAACTGAATGACTTTTCAATTACCACTGCAGTAATTGGTTGGTTCCTGTGCATAGGTTGTAAATATTGTAAATATCATGTTTTATGGTGTTAAAGGGATTGTTCCAGCTGGGAAAGACAATAGCACCCCTCTGAGAGTGCTTTAGAGCTGCATGGGTTGTCTTGGCAGGATCAACCTGAGATTGAGAGAGAGAGAGAGTGGCAAACATCAGCACCATACACTGCATGCTAATGCCTTGACTTTCCTCTAAAACAAAACCACCTCATTAGTATACCCAACTCTCTAATTTAACCTCATCCCTGATAATGACCAAATGACTTCCATCGAGGAACCCTGCTCACTGCTGTGCTTCCCTAATGGCCACTCGCCTCTGTGATTAAGAGCAAACAGCCTCAGACTTGTGCCTTGTGCACTTTTGTCTGTTAGAGAGGAGGTGAAAAAGGACAAAAGCTAATTGTGGTTTTAAGCAATAGCAAGAGAACTGTAGGAGGGTGTTAAAAACTTGGAACGGCATGATTAATACATAAAAATATAAATGCCACATATTTCAAAGTCACTACATGAATGAGATATTTAATTTTATAATAGTCAACAGATCGTGTATGCTGATAATGACAGTCATTTATTCACAATGAAGCCCAGTTATGACCTCTTTACTGAGTTGTTTTTTTGCATTTTTTGTCATTCTGTTATAGTTCACATGTCAGGGGCTATATCTTCATATTGGATGGATTTCTCTTACAATAAAGCATTTTAATAAACATTTGTGCCCTTAATATTATCAGTTATGGGGTAACTGTTTAATATGTGCAATAAGGCACACAAGGTGTACCATATTGTGCTATACCGTATTTATAATATGGTTCAGCCTTTTTGAGCTTTACATCGCAAACAGATTCTCGTTTATTCTTGACTTATTTTCTTTGGTCTTATGTTTGATCTGTACTGTGCACATTTTGAGAAAGTTGTGTTTTCCACAGAAGGTATCAGAGGCTTGGAAACGGACACTAATTTGGAGCTTTTTGTTTCTGTCATTGTAAGTGGTTTTGATTTATAATTAATAATTTTTGCATCAAAATATATTTTGGATTGTTATGTAATTGCTCCTAGGAAAGCAAACCTTGTAAATACTTTCTAAGCAAGGAGGCAGTGTCTCTGCCAAAAACATTTGAATTTATGTGCAATTTATGAAGCAGACATTCATGAAATGGTAAGATCTCTTTGTTTGGCACATCTTTGCTGGCAAGTTTTTTAGCCGTGTAAGCCAAGAAGTAATGCAGTCAAGTGAGACAATCTCAATTTAAGGGAATGATATATTAGCATCATTTGGGCCACTGAAACAGATGAATGACCTGTTTCTCTCTGCTGAGTGTCTATCCTTCATGTGCTTCCATCTAAAGAGACGGCCTAGATAGAGTGAATTAAACAAAATGAAAGCGTGTTCGAATGAAAGAGAACTCCCTAAAGAACTTGCTCTTTACAGTGGATGTATTTCAGACGGAATCTCCTCCTGACTAAAGTCCATTTTGTATTTAACTATTGACTTTTTTACTCTCAATACTGTTCAAACTAGTATAGTTAAACAGGGACAAATTTCATGTGACAGTTGTTTGATTGTTGTCTTGCTATTCTTATCAAAATTACTTTATGTATAACATGTTGTGGGGGGTTCAGTGTGACATGTTATTAAAATATAGTCCAAAACATGGCTGAGATTGGGTTGTTAAATTGTATCTTTTTTTAGCTGGTATCTATGGTAATAATTAAAGGCACTTTAGCTAAATTAGCCCTGACTGAAGTCCATTATTCACCTTTAACCTCCATTATTCACGCACATCAGTTAAATTGTTTTTTTTTAACAGTTTAAACTGTAATTGTCTGAGATTGTGACCAAGCAAACGTCAGATTGCTTTGTAGCTTTAAACAGGCGTTAATGAAGTCTTAATTGTTCCTAAGCCATTTGACGTATTACACTCTTATGATAATCCACCTTGAACATTCAGTGTGGTTGTTAGAACACAAGCAGTGTACATAGTATTCCACTTATGTGCAGAAGTATAAACATGGATTACCCCATGACCATAATGAATTATTGCCTTGTCACTTTCCTTTCCACACGTCATATTTAACAGTAAACAGACGCATGTTAAATCAATTTGTTACCAAACTATTTGGCACCCTGTGTGCTTGTACGTTCTGTCAAGAGAACTACATCCTCCCCCTGAATTCTGGTAGTCTTGCTCACTGGAAAGATGCCTAAGTTGGGACAACAAAGCACTTCAAATATTTGGGCAGAACAATGGCTTGTTATGCTTTCACACTTCTGTCTTTGTTTGCAGCATTTTATTCCTTCAAGTGGCTTTATAATTACATCTTTCTGTAGTGTCTGATTCCATTGGGGCTATTAAGGTATTTAATATGTATTCTTTTTAAATGAGCACATCAGCAAGCCATTACAAGAAAAACAGTTTTTGCATTTTCCCCTTGTATGAGTTGATCTCTAGAGTTGGTTACTTTAGTTCTCATTCCACTGATGGAGAAACTGGCAGCCAAATGGGCCACTGGGATCTGGTCCTACTGGATCCATTTGCAGTGGCAGAAGTATGATGAACTGCAGCATCTATCTCACAAGCATGGCGCTTTATATAACCACCTAGACTTTGAGTTAATTCCTCTTCAGGCACCTTCATAACCGCTGACCCTCTTTTCCTGTCGCTGGTTATTGTGGAGGAGCTCTCCCGGAGTTTATCAGCTTTCATTTTGCCGTGTTTGAACTCTGGGGGTCACAGTGCAGTCACACCACTCTCCCTGGGTTTACAGCTTTTTAATCAACTTCTACAACCTCTTCTATCTGTGTGCCGTTAGCCTGAGGGAGCAGGGTAAGTGGGAGTATATTGAACTGTGTCTTAAAAAATACAGCATGAGGAAAACGATCATGTCGATATCTAAATTCAATTAAATGCTATCTGACCCTTTGGCTTCTTAAACCATCAGAGCCCTTGGCTGAAGCTGCACGACTAAGAAATAAGTTCTTTGCAGTGCCATCTATAGGTAGTTTTGTAAGTTTTTATGATGACGAAACTATTGCAATATAATTGCAAAATTTACAACAGTATAAGTTCTGTTGCCTTACAGTGAGATGGTTACACTTTGAGAAATAACACATTTAAGTGCAGGTGTATTTGTTAGGGCTGAACATTCTACCTTAAAAGTGCAAGTTCAGGCAAGAAACTCAAAGGTGCCATTAATAAAGCAGGAGGAAAGAGGACGTGTCAGCACTGAGCCTTGCACAACTTTGGGTCACTCTCAACTCTCAAATCAATATAAGCTGTTACAATTTCACAGTTGGTCATGCTTCACTGTTTGACACTTGCTCCTTTAGTGCAGGTTGGGAGAGTTTCTGAATGTGAGGGGCAGGACGGAAAGAAAGTAGAGAGAGAGCTGTCGCCAAGTGGGAGCTCATATTGACACCTCCAAAGCACAGCTTCACTTGGCATGCAGTCGACGGTGTCCGCAGAAGAGTAGCTGCAAATGAGTCCAGTCTGTCTCGCAGTTCCCCAGGCGGCAAAACAAGCCCTTTCCTCACCTTCACCATGGCATCCTAGAGACCCTTACGGCTGTGATAGACAAACTTTAACTGTGCTTGGCTCAGTGGGGGCTTTATGTATAATTTTAATGGATCATGTATACAAATGCCCTCTTTAATACACTTTAATACACTTCGATCTATTGTGCTAGAATGAGTGGAATGATTGAGTATTAGTATATTTGTCTTATCAACCTGTCTATCAAATCTCGATCGTGCTTAATACAGCAAGATTAGCTGATCCAATGATGGGGGAGGCAGTTTGCAGAACCTGTTTGAAAGCAGTTATTATTTGTAGCATTCGATTTTATTTGACAGGGGTGTAGAGGTTTGCTAGAAGTTCAGAAATTACACACACCAGCTTGGGACTGTTTTGTAGGAAAGTTTATGGTGACAGTCTATAGCGTCACATGAAATCATGAAAAATTTCACAGTCCCTGGTTGCATGCCAATAAAAGATTCTAGATTTCATTCTAGAGGTTATATTGACATCCCCTGGCTGGATCATCAGGTTCTGCTGGTTGACTGTCTGCCCTGCAGTAAGACACCTTGATAATCCATCACTAATATGGCCCATTGGCCGTTTTCCCCCACATTTAGCCAAAGTTATTCAGTAACCAATCTATCACTAGGGTAAGATGCTGTTCACCCTGGGGAGTGAGCTGAAAATTTACTGCTACACAATGATACATGACGACTGCGTATGTGTGTGCATCCAGTTAACTCTGGAAGAAAAGTTATGTTTTTTGAAGCTCATAGTAAATAAAACAGAAAGAGAAACAGAGATAGTAAAAAAAACATAAATTCTGTCAGATATTGTGTGTAGCAGTTGTCTCAGCTTTGGCTTTTTTCTGTTGCATTGTGCATGAGAGTTCAGTACAAAATGAGTCCGGAAACTACTGTAACAGTACAAATGACTTCCCTTAAGGATGTACAAACTCATGCATTATGCTTAATGGAAACAGCGAAGGCTTTTGTGCATGCCTGAAAGAGAGCAATGAAGGATATTCTCTATAACAATAAATCATTCGTCTTGTAGTATAATGCCCAACAGGATGGCGTCTCAGTGAGGGGAAGTGCAAAATATAATAAATACCTCACGATTCAGTGTCAATCCTGGCTGTTTTGTCTCCTGTGGGATTTTGAATGTTTAATAAAGGTAAGACGAAAAATGCCTGTCTTCAATTGTTTGTCTTATTCTCCCAGTGAGACCATTTCTTTCTACTTCCTGTGACCAAAAAGCAGTAGGGCTCTGAATCAGCCATGCTGAGATCAATAGAAAGGCGGGAAGAGAAAATTACTTCCCTCTCCTGCTGGAACGTAGATTGGCTTTTCACATCTTCATTTAGAGCTGTGCAGTTTGGTTTCAATGGCTGACAGCGTTGGCAGGTGACACAGCATCTGATTCCTGAGGATGAACGGCACATTTCAACAGGAGTAATTTCTGCTGGAGAAAGACAGGGTAGACTAAATGTTCTGGAAAGGCCATTGTGGATGTGGTAGCTATCAGGCAGTCCTGCTAGCCTGGGAGAGTGTCAATACATCTTTAAAATAAAATGGAAAGCTGGCTGGTGAAGGTTCTTCTAAGGCTCCTTTGTTCTCAACATGGGGACTAAAGCAAAAAGATGGGTGCTGTTATTTTTGCCATGTCTGAAACCAAAAATCTCATTCCACCATGGAAGCTATTTCCTGAATGCTCCTCAAAATCTAGCCCGTATATCTTTGATAGGTTGAACGTGAGAAAAGTCACACATTCAAAAAATCTGCTGTTGGTTTCTCAGCATGCTTTAATTGGCTTTCCTCCAGGAGACAATTTTGCAATCCTGTTCACAAATGAATTTGCCTCACTTGGTATTTGAGGCAGGAAGTGGTGTCTGAATGCTATTCTAAGTGTTCGTACCCTCTGCATTGCTGACAGTGGCCCCTCAGGGAGCAGTATATACCACCAGCAGAACTGTGAGATGGCAGTGGGTCTGGTGAGAATTTAACGCCCCTGCAGTTAATCATAATTTATTGCCATGATAATTGCATTTTAATGTTAGCCCTGCACTAATTGTCCCCTGAGGTTTGGCCAGAGGAATCACCGATGAACAAAAGAGACTGAATAGAGAGCATCCAAATACATGCATGCTTAGTCATGTTTTAGGACATAAGGATTTGACGTTATAAGCATTTACAGCTTTGATCTCAAAAAGCATTAATGAGCTCTTTATTAAAAAAACTTTCCCTGCATCTCAGAGGCTCTGACCTCAATTTCCGTAAAATGCAAAGATGAGTGGGTTAAAGCACAGACCCTCCCAGATATGCCCAGCTCTGAGTAAACCCGAATTAATGAAACCCACAGGCTCATTTACCCTGTAGATTTCATAGTGAAAAGTGTCCCTTAATGTTTTTAAGACATTTCTAGTTAAACACTATAAGCTTTATCCTTCAGACAGAAGGTTAAATTAAGGATACATCCACTCTTCTGGGTCCATATCAATAAATTTACTGAAATGACTTGACGACAGTAAAGATGTGACAAAATGGATGTACACAAGAAGATTTGTCCGGAGTTTTACATCATCAATCCATGACCCACGTTTTCTCACTGAAATGGTAGCTAGCAAACAAAAGCAATATGTAGCGTTAGTTTTGTTATTCTTCTTCTTGTACTGTCCACCTGACTTATTTCGACATTTTCACTGAGGTGGTTTGACGTTGTCGCACTAATTACGTCATCAGGTTCAGCCCTCCAATTGGTTCTTGGTTTGACAGTCGTCGTAGAAGTCACACTGCAGGAAACGGTTCTGTAATCTTCTGACACTGCCAGAATATAATCAGAGAATAAACTGATCGCAGTGGCCATTAATCAGCTGTCGGTGAACATGTCAAACCAGCGATCAAAGACAACAGATTTTAGCCTAGGATTATAGGAATCTTTTAGGATTTCCAAAATTTGTCTCAGACAACCAAATCATCGCCAAAATCGCACAGTGTGAGCCAGGCTTTAGAAGCAAGTAAAATCTTGTAGAAGATTAAGCAAAACAAACCTTCCTGATTAGTCCTCCTTACTGATCAAACAGAGAACACATTCTAATATTTGTAATGCTTATCACAGAATTTAAATGTCAGTAATACAGTGAATCTTTGTTTACCTCTGGAATATTGTGAGGATGGACTTTCAGGGCCCTTGATGTATTGCTATTCTTTTTTTAAAAGATGTACAGTTCATTTTAAAATGAAAGAAATGTTTTATGACTTTAACAGGGTTCGCTAAGTAGTCATTAATGTTATGACATTTGTCTGTGGACACATGAGCTATTGCAGTATACACTATGCCCTCTGTAATTTTGTACTGCTGTTACTAGCAAGAAACTCAAACATTTTTCTGATTATACATATTTTTTTAAGCCAGGCACCTTACGTGCAGCACAGATTCAAAGACCTGAAAGTTTTATATGCCTCAGTATGCTTAACCCTAAACAGAGAGCCAGCCCCTGTTTAAAGCTGCAATCTATAACTTTATTGGTTAGAAATGAACAAAAATTAGTTATTGAGAAAGTACATAACAGATCAGTGTTCAAAACAGGAATTTTATTATAATGATTTGAGCTGCTGGGTCCGATTTTGCAGATTTTTTAGATTTGTCAGATTCTGGTTCTATTCCACTTTTAAACAGGAAGATAATTCGCACACTAAATTGTGTGTGTGGGTGCTGGAATGGTGAAGCACTTGTACTGTAGCTCGTTCTTACAGTAGTTTTTTAAAATTTAAATGTGTTACCCATGTTAAGAAAAGAACTCTGCAAACAACTTGCAATTTTTATGTTTCGAACAGGGAAAACAATAGAGTGGAAAACTAGTTTTATTTACTGATAGTAAATGGGTGCATTATCACAGCTTATCTCTAAGAGAATTAGCAGAGAATATTTTACAGATGAAGATTCTTGACTTTTGTTCTAGTAGCAAAGACATTGCTGAGATTATGTGAGTTTTTTCCCCTCTTTCATGTCTCCATCTGGACTTTAATGCCTTAAAAGAAAAACTGTTTTATGATTTTCTGAAATTTTGCTGAATATACTTGTTTTGTAAAACATGGAGAGTTTAAGAACATTAAGGACATGGTGAAATGGTGACTCCTTAATGGATGTGTAGAAGACCTGTCCTACCTTGTGTGTTAGGTGGCACTGGTTCATCACTATAAACCTGGAGTTATTGCTCCAGAGCTTTGTGCCTTCTCTGCTACTTTAACATCCTGCTAAAATAAACCACTGGGGCTATAAAAGCCGCCAACAGTTAAGCCACTTTACAGCGGCAGCATGCAGTGCCTGTAAATCTAGCAGCAGTCATTATGCTTCTGAACCTGCTGTGACGGCATCAAATGAGAGATTTATACTGCGATAATGACAACTTTTGTCTGGAATATTCAAATAGTTGACATTAGCCCACATAGATCCACTTTAGAGTTTGAGATCAAGTAGAAAGGCTACATTTATAAGACCCCCACACACTGCTGGCAAGAAGTACAAACCAAAATGTCTTTCACAATGTTTGAGGGCTTAATTTTCTCATTTCTTTTAGTTTTACTTCAAATTCTACAAAAAAATTCTACAATTTTTTCCTCTAAACATGTTTGTGTGTGTTTGTGTTTGTGTGTGTGTGTGTGTGTGTGTGATGTTTTTCTTTGTTAAGGCTGGAATACAGTAATGATTTTACCTCCAATTTGCACATCAGTACTAGTTGTGAGTCTAAGCCAGTCTGAAGATTTTTTTTTTTTTACCCTAAAACTATGATTTTATCTAGACGGAGGATATCAGACGTTTCATATTTTGATTAAAGTCAAATCTAAAGTCAGAGGCTGACCAGTGGAAATCAACCGTGCAGGGACAAGAAGGAATGAAAATGGCAATCAAATCTGCCTTCATGCCTTAATGCATTAAGCTTTCCTAGCAAAACTTTAGCATGTTAGTAACATTGTTACATGCTAATTTGGTACTTAACTCCTCAGCACACATTTTTTGCCATTACATTCAAGTCAGACAGTCAAACATGCATGAACTGGTGGACTAAGGAGAGAAAATCTCCTAAGATTGTTTAACTGGAGATGCACACATTTGATGGGAGAATTTTAAAATGATTGTATGGGGCATTTCTAAAATTCAAGACAACACCATTGTTTTAATTCCCAGTTTTCACTGTACAGAATGTGCATATAAAAGTAGGTGTTGCAATCTGATGTGCAAATTTGATTTACCAAGTGAGACCTACTTATTTATTCATTTTAATTTTTTGATAAGGGAATTCAAACATGGTGATAATGTACTTGAATTCGGGCTAGCTTGGGGCTGAATGAGATAATATAAAAGCAAAAACAACACAAGACAAAATTAATGTAATTGAAGTTGCATGAATGGGAAGGCAATTTAGTAAAATATTTATTGAATTTTTAACTTTTTAGAATTAATCTGCTCATAACAGTTGTCCGCGCTGCAAGGGACGTTCACAAGAAGAAAAAACAAGGGAGGAGAGTGCAATGCCAGTTTCCATCACTCTCATGCCCTTATTAATTACTTTAAATTTATACAGAAAAGACAATGATAAGACAAGAAAGAAATTAAAGCCTACTGCAATTCCCCCTATAGCATACAGACTCAAATTTGAGGAAAGCTTAATGCATTAAGGCATGAAGGCAGATTTGGTTGCTGTTAAAAGTTATTTTACATCTTGCTAGTGGCATAATGCAAATCTTGGAGGCACCCCAATAACACAGGTAATATCACATACAAACAATGGCATGAGATACATTGACAGGCAATAACGTATAATAAGGGTTACCCTGTAGACAACTTTGGAGAGGCTACCAATAGCAAGCTAGCTTTGAAAGCATAAGATCCCACTCTCCATTCAGTGTGATCCCCAAAGCCACGCCTCCTCCAACACATAAACACATGCATAGATTGTCAGGCAAGTAGGACATCCTATCATTGCGTTTGAACCGAATGCAATGATTGGATGAACATTTAATGGTCTTGTGCCTTCCACAAAAGAGATACTTATTTAAATATATTTAGACCACTTAGTGATTGCTTTCAGGAATAAACACTTGACTATGGCATAATTGAGAGGAAAATGGTTTCATGATTATAGAATGAAGCTCTGTTCACATCACAGAAAAGCATTTGGAATGGGCAAGGTTGCTCACACTGCTATGACTTTACCCTGCCCCTCTGTCCTGTCCGTCAGCATGTGTTATTTTCTGTCTGCTGTGCATGTGAATCAGTAATTAGTATTTGAGCCTGAAACATTGTTTCCCACAATTATTATTTCTGTGTAAATGCATTCATGCTTTCTCTGTTTGGCATCAAATAGTCCGTGTAAAAATGTTATTTTTGCTGCTTTGAAGCAGCTTCTGTACGAAGTAAATTCACGCTACTGAGTAAAATAAACAAATGTATTCATAATATAATTGGCTCTGTGTGGACCCCCCCCACAGACCCCAACAACCATCACGGGTGCAGCAGCAATATACCTGTAAACCAGTTGATATCCTTTTCACACAGAAGCTGTCATCACTCTTTTCACTTTCTTTTAAAAAAATCAAGGTCACAGCCAATACAAATCCAACAGAAGCACAAAACTCAGTTTCTGAATATGTTACAGCCATTGTAAGTATACAAACACTCAGTCTTCTTCTGCTGCTCAATCAATGAGCTGTTACTTTGGTCACAGCATCACCTTTTGACCTCCTAGAAAGTGTTTTCTATAAATACTCTGACAGCTGGCTGGTGAACTCTAATTAAGAATTGATCAGGCTGCGATGACCTCACAGAGTCTCTTTGGAGCCCCACCCGAGCCATTTGGGTTATCTATAGCTACATACAAAGCTGGTAGAGAATTGATGTGTATTAGAAGTTGACACTGGATCAAAGTGACATAGATAGAGGTAAGACCTCCAGACCATCAGTCATCACATACAAAAAACCCTCTATTTTTTTATATGTTGACTGCTGTCATTGATTAAAACCAGTAAGCCACAATCATAAGCCTGCCCTTGTTAGTATTGTGGGTATTTTTTAATTTTGTTTCCTATTGAATTTGAAAGAAAAGTGTCAGGTCAGACTGATTTATTGGTAGTGGACATGGCATAAACCTGGTTGCTTTATAAAGGTGTCAAGAAAACTTTCAAAAGCTCGCCACACCATTGGACTTTGCTGTCAAAGTGGTAATTGACTGTCAATTGTAAACTCAAATACACCACAGAAGTCTGTGTGGTGGATGACAGATATGTCCCTCTTAGACCTCATACCAGTCACTTCTGGTGGTACAGAGTCACAGTTCACCTGCTCTGTTTCTCATTCTCTTTCTGCGCTGGAATTAATACTCTTCATTTGCTTCTGATACCTCTCAAAGGTTAATTACTTAGCTGGATTATGAAACGGTGATCTCACCACCTTCCTTAATCAAGAATTGTTCCAGGTTTACTGACTAATCCCGTTAGAATATATTACCTTTAACAATACTTACATTTATGCACTGTTTCACATTTGTATTCATTTTTTAGAAACTTAAAGAAAATAAACCAAATCTGTAAAAGCATAATAAAGACCAACAAAGACTGCCTCAACCTAAAAATCAACCCAATGGTTTGGGTAAAGAAAAAAATGGTAATATTTTCTTTACCATTGTGGCTAAAAGGAACATTGGTGATGTTAAAAGTAACAGGACTGTGAAGGTTAGAAGTAGTTGTTAAAAATAATGAAATGGAGGGATTGAAAGAGACAAAGACAGATATATCATTACAAGAGAATGGAGAAGAAACCAGAGAGAGGCACAGCCTCATTAGGGTGTCTGGGAACTGCCACACAGTTTTGTTTCTTTGGAAAGGACACAGGTGTGAGTGCTTCTTTTATGACCAGACTCTGTGATGTTACCTCTAGACATGATTTTGGGCCTGGAGAAAGAGAATAGGATGAGAACTGAGAACTGAAACACCATGAAGTGAACTTTCCTCACAATGTTTATTTCTTGTTCATAATAAAAAAAAGTATATATATATATATATGTACATATTATAAATAAATATATATATATATATATATATATATATATTGTGCAGAGATTATAGTTACCATATTTGGATTTCTTGCTATTTTCAGACTTTCAGACTCATATACATTTAAATATTCATGATTTGTTTTTGCAAAACTTTTTAAATTTGACTAGCCCTAAGAGCAACAGCAATAGAATTATTCTGAAAGTCATTTTTTGAATATCGCACCTATTCAATCAGTTTTAGGCATTAAGGCATGGACATTTTATTCATAATATGTTCGTTTTTTTAGTTATCTTTTGTGCTTACACTGTGCTGATGTTAAATAACAATACAATACTCCAACGTCTGTTGTTAGGTTATGTAATTTCCTCCTGATTTCATTTAAATCATATTTCATTTATTGTACATTTCAGGTGTTGAATATCTCAAGTAGACATGACAGATTATTTATTTGCAGAAGTATTATATTCATTTTTAAAAGACAAATTCAACCATGAAAATGAAAGGCTATTATTGACAGAGAGCTGTTGACCAATAGCAAACGTGAATGCTCTGTGGAGCACTGTTAATAGAAGTGTGTACTCTCTTTATCAGCAGGGTGGTGACTTACTGTTTTGTTTGAGTCTTGAGTTGCTTACTCAGGGTAAAATTAAGAGGGCACATATGTTGATACTTATTGACTGGTTTGCTACTTTTGCAAAATACAAAATGCTTTGGTGCTGATATTGATGTTTAAGGCTCTTTTGCTGGTGTTTTTCTTTAGTCCAAAAATGTGAGGAAAGCTTCTCTCCATCGTTTCGAAATAAATAATTTTGCAACACTATCAGTAATTTATTTCCTGCTTAATTACGAAAAGATCGTCCCCAGGTACACCTGAACCCCCTTTACTTACCTATGAAAGTAAGATCTGTGGGTTGATTTTTCTCCAGTTTGGCAATTTGGAACATTCTAGTCTGATTGCAAAAGGGACATTTTGCATTCCGCTCGGCTCGCGTGCCACGGCATGTGGTGTAACTTTCTCTTTCTTCCAGGTTTCCCCTTTTTATGAGATTTAAAGTCAATTCAAAATCCTCATAGATATAGCAGGGCCACATTGAGGCTTTAGGAGATAGAAATCTGGATCTTTCATGGCTGTCTCTCCCAGGAAATGTGCATAGCAGAGTGAGGGAGAGGATGAAGAGAAAAAGTTGGGAGAACAAAAGCTTCTAGAGCCTCTGCTTTCTTTTCACCTTCTTCAGTGTAAACAATGAGACAAGGACAGACTTTCGCTGCAGCTCAGTAGTAGATGAAAATATGCTGTTTTCCGCATTGTCCTCCATGAATTATTTCTGTGTCGTCTCATGCCTGGCATAAATATTTACCTTTTTTTAACAGAGGCTTAATTTATCACTGTGAATGTTGTCAACATAATTTATCTAATCAAAAAACAATTATGAAATAATGTTTAAAGTGATTATTACAGCACATTGTAATGAATGACATTTCATGTATTGAAAAATAGCGATGGGGAGGGTTCAACATTTTTATGTTTTATGAAATTTTTTATGTAGTTTGCAATGCTTTATAGGATTATACATCATTCCTCCTTTAAGACGTTACGTACACAGTCTTGTACCTTTTTAGTTCTGTTTTTAAATACTGTTTGATTTAAATTAAGGCTTGTAATGATGTGATTCACCTTAGAACTTTAATTATTTAATATTTTAAAACTCTTAAATGAAGATATTTTGAAGGAGAAAATACTTCTGGAAACCTTGACATCCTGTAAAGAGAGCATGTAACAAAGTCATATAAGCACTAAATCCACCAAAACCCTGGCATTATCAGCAGATTTTAAAATGCCTATGACAAACTTCATTGCTTATCCCTCAAAGTGACGGGCTGTTTCCTGGTTATTTTGCTCTGCGCTGATTTTGAAGATAATTGAAATTCTTAATAATAAATGCGGCTGCCGGGCATTTTCCATGTTTAAACACATTACAAGGCTTTTCATAATAATTTGAGCTAAGTGGTTCTGTTTCCTTGCGGCTTAAAGGCTGTTCCAGAGGCTGGGTGCCCGAGGGGCAACTCTCATCATTAGAGCGCTATGGGAACTGACAACACTTAGGTCAGTCTCTAGGGTTGTGCTGGCAGTCTATGGAAGAACAGCTGGCCCTGCAGGGCTGTCACTGGTGCACGTCTCACTCCCTGTGGAGTGGCCCAGCTATGTGAGTCTGGGGTTTGTACTGGAACAGTGGATGGTATGCAAAATCTTAATCTCAGTTAATGGTTCAGCAATGGAAATACCATTCTCTTGTTTTCACACTCCAGATGCAGATGCACCTCTTGCCTAAACCATAATAGCAATGTTTGTGGTCCAACAGTAGAACAAGGGTGAAAATAGGTTAAATGTTGGTACAAAGAAATGAGACAATCCCAATTTATGCACATAATCATAGGCGGTATGACATGCAACTATGCCTTGGGGAAAAATGCACAGCTATTTGCATAAGTTCATATTGAGCAGATCTGAGCAGTGGAGCAGATTGACCTGAGTGGGAGTGGAAGTTTCGCTCTCCTGCACCCACACTCCTCATGTTTCAGATTTCCTCATCAGTTTTAGCAGCTCTATGAGATTGTTGGGAGGAACCCTGAAGGTGTCTCAGAAAGCGCCGTTGAAGAGGAGGATCTACTGTGCAACCCATCTGCCTGTTACCTCTGCCCAATATTCCCTTGGCACAATTAGCTATTCATGTCATGCAGCCTCCTGTTGTAGTGAGCAGAAATGGAGAAGCAGCAAATTGATACATAGATATGAACATAATTAGACAGATGTTAAACTGCATACTAATCTCTGCAGAAAATAAAGAGTCTGATAGATCTAGGCCATTGTGTCTCTATCCTGCAGGTCTTTTGGTTGTGTCCTGTATTTAAAGCTGAACTGTGTCATTTCTTATACACAGTCAGTTTTTCATATAAGAAAAAATAGGATCGATTTCAAATCTCAGATTTTCAGTGTGGAGTTTTGCACAGTATTATACACACAGAAAAGTAACATTTACCTGAAATACATTGTTTGATATTAGGTATAACACACTGGAAAAAGTCATTGTACAGTACTGACTGAAACTAGATTGAAATGGATTGTAATTCCTACTTTAGCTCTGTATTGAATTAAAAATTAAATGGATTTAAATGTATTGAAGGCTTTCTTTACAAAACTGTTGTAAAAAAGCAACTCTGAAGCCCATATTAGGAATACTGTTAAGAAAAACGCATTTCTTTAAATAGTTCCTGTTTGGCTGATTGCATTTGTAATCAAACACTGAAATGCCTCCCTGCATACGGTCTGTAGACATTACAGCCCTTAAGGTTAGTGATCTTATTCAATAAAAATTCATTCAACTCTGTAAATGTTTTTATATTGCCTATAAGCCACAAATGGTTTAAAAAACAATGTCAGACACTCTGTAAAGGGTCTATGCTTTTCTCTTTTCAAATTACTGTATGCATAAGTGTGATTTCTTGTCTCTCGTGACTAATTCATATATAATGAAAATAATAAAGCTGATATAAATTTTCCCTGTATATTTCCTTTATGGATTTTTTGGGTGGTGTTATATGGAAACTACATACCCAGACATATGAAAAGTCAATCATGGCAATAATAGATAAAAGGTCATTTTTTTCTCAGGTTTGTTTTTATTTAATACTGCTGTGTCTTGTCTTTCGTTTGCAGTATTTACATTGTTGTCACTGTCTTACAAGCACATTCTGATCATGAATGAGAGGAACTCAAAGTATCACAACACTGAAAACACTGACATTCTTTTATAAACATCTTCCTTTCATTTTGTTTGAATTGAATCTGATTCCAGTTTTCTCAATTTGTTGATTAATGATGCCAAAATAACCTCCCAGGAAAAACAATGTATGTGACAATAATATAACCCAGCAAGCAGATAGAATGATTGCAATTAAAACTCTCAAGGTAAAATTTACTGTTGTTACAGTGTCGGTCATTGCAAGTGCAACTGGCTTAAAATGAATCTCTGTAAAGGACTAGTCACTATGGAAACGTAAAATGGAGGAAAAAAGTCAGGCTGATACACAATCAAGGGCAGGCAGACACTGACACTGTTCATTTAGAATTAAATGACCCAAACACATGCGGGGAAAAATGTCAGTAGGCAGCTAATGGCTAATCTTAATGTCTGGTAATACCATTGTTACCATGTTACTGATTAAAGATCTCAGTTGAGCTCTTGACAGTTACCTTTAAGTGAAAGCCACTTTTATTACAGCCAATTTGAGCTTATGCATGTGTGACACCCTACCACATGTATGGGATATAGATTGTGACCAGCATGTAAATTTTATCTGTGCTGTGATAATAAATAGCTAATAAATAAATTTCTGTAATTGTTGAATTTGCTTGTTCAAGTTTAGTAGCTTAAAAATAGCACAGAGTCATGTTTGTAAAAATGATTCTGTTCTGCTATTTCAAGCTTGGCTCGAGAGATTGGATGCTCCTGCAGAAAAAGCCATTACAGGAAGCTAATTGTGAACCGTAAATGTCAGGTATGACTAATGCATGACCTGTGCAAAGAGACTGCAAGTGTCCCAGGCCGTCTTTCAACGCTCCAGTGGTTACAGTAGAAATGCATTTGCTAAGGACCACAACAAAACCAGCAGGTTTTGAGTGTATGAATCATAAGCTTCAGGAAAGCAGGGGAGGTTTGTGTTGAGCCAACCAGGCTTTGGGCTCATGCATTCAAAGTCTGTTTTCTTGGAACAAATATGATGTTGTGATGCGTCATATTTGGTGAGATCAACTTTAAATATATGAATTTAGGATGGTGTGTTTGCATAAAAACCTGCATAATTATTTTAGACAAGCTGACAAAGTTCTGGCATGACTATATTTTACATGACTTTTCAGATGCTTTATTTTGCTATAATACTTTTTATGTATCCTTTTCAGGTGCCCTGTACGAAGTATAATTGGTAATCAGTTAATACAACAGAGATATGAATTATGAATTTGCTGTGGAATGCTCAACAGTACACTTGTTTTTTTACCTTAACTCATGCTTGTGTAATAAAAGCTCAGTGATTCAGTGGTTTTATTCATCCAACATGTACTTTCAGATTACTGGCAGTGAGCTGAATAACTCTGTTAACCTTCCAGAAATTAAATGTGCTTTTAATTAATTTTATCTAGTAACAATTTACATTTTAGCGTCAATGTTAAACTTATCACACATTAATTGAATAGTTTAGTAATTACTATTGCATGCTGTGCCACCACAGAATTTTATATGAAGTACAGTAAGTTGTTTATTACTGTAGCACTGTCTGAGGTACTCACAGTGTAACAATAACTCTATTACGCACATCTGTAATTACATGATGCCTGCCATAAACTCCTTTTGTACCTAATAGGCCTCACACACTAAATGTAATTTGTATAAAATGAGGCTATTCAGAATCACCCTGTCGCCTCCAGGTGCCATGGGTGGGTCTAAAGCAATCAGAAGATTAATCATGATCGGTTAACTTAAATATGACCAATTTCATTTCAACCAACTGTGGCTTGTATCCCAGTGGTTGAAGCCAAGCACTGAATGTTAGACCTTCCAGCCTCCTGAGCACTCATTGTTTTTGGGTTTTTTAGATATTATGTGGATGACTACTCCAAATTCAAGCTCCACTGATGCTGCAGTAGATCAGGTGACCTTTTCACCATTACATTCCCTGTTTCCATCCCACAGACACGCAATACATTATTAATCAATTCAATCTGAGCCCCTTCTAACCTGCCTTTTTGTTTAAACATCCATCTCAGAATTTAAGGAAAGTGCACATTTCCTGACTGTCTATCTTGAGCTTTGCCAACACAGAAGACCTTTAAAATCATAAGAAATGTAATGCATTTGGGAACCGTGTATCAAGTCAATCTATTCACATTCAGTTCAGACATCTGGGTGTGAATTCACATCCACACTAAGAGAATCTTTAAGTCAAGCAAAGATCCTTATGGATATAACATCAAGGCTTCTTTATCCTTGGTGTTATAATACTGTTCCGAATTCCTAGCATTCTTGGTTAAAATTTCTCTTTTCTTTTACCATGTCA
This sequence comes from Chromobotia macracanthus, assembly GCA_036877525.1. Lineage (NCBI taxonomy): Eukaryota > Metazoa > Chordata > Actinopteri > Cypriniformes > Botiidae > Chromobotia > Chromobotia macracanthus. Next base: position 5,638,849 of record JAZGTH010000078.1, on the reverse strand, counting down.
TAAACCTGTGTGCAGCTTGTTTTGAGTCAAAACATAGCTTTGGATCTTGGACAAAACAAAACACGAAAAATATACACCACAAAAAAATTGAGCCCTGAAGTGGGAACAGTATAGGGATCAGTACAGGCTGTATACAAGTAAATCTGAATTTTACAGAAGGATTTAAATTCATATAGGTGGACTACATTGTCCTTTGAGAGCTATTTCTTGTCCTGTAGTTCAGTATTGAGACCGTAAGTATGTAGATTTGCATGTGAACTTCACTTTTGCTTATTAACATACACGTTTGTTTCACCTGCATTGTACAATCCTTTTAACATAGCTCATTCATGAATAGTAGAGATTGCAGCTGTTGGTGTATTGAGCAATGCTGGTTTAATTTAGCCACACACTCTGACTGAGTTTAATGGACTAAGCAAATAATTAGAGAGGAACAGAGAACGGCTTGACTTTTCTTTCAGGTGCAGAATAAAGCACAGTTAAAAAGGGAACAACAAATCCAAGGGCACTTGGTCTTTTTTGATCCTTTCTGAGTGTCCACTGGAATAGCTTCCCTTTGAGTTTGGTTAATTAGATTGCTTATTTGTCCCTCTAGTTTGTATTCTTCTCCCAAACCACTTGTAGACTTAACAACGTAGTTAGCAACGTAGTTAAGTTGTATCCAGTGGGGCAGCTGCTGTGATATGATGGAGCCCAGATCTACACATACATTAAAGTCCCCAGTTTTTCTGGTTTATCTTCTTCTGATTCATCCCTTTCTCTAAGTTGGACAGACAAGCAGTCCACAGTGAGGGATGCGAATGAGACGGACATTTAGAAAAAGATGTTCAGAAGTGGTAGCGTGTTATCATGGAGTCTTGGAGTTCCCTCCTGTTCCTGCTATATGTGGCCTGGTTTGGACAGATACGCAATGAGAGCCACCACCACACCTACATAAACCCCAGTCCCTATGGTGATGGAGAGAGCAGCCAGGAACAGGGCTCGTCTGGAGGCGATGCTAGCCAATGGAAAGTCTCCTTTAGTCACGGCTTTGCTGGTCTGGAACAAAGTGAGAGAGCAATGATGAGAAAGAAGCCAGATCAAAAAATACATTGACCTTTTTATTAGTAGAACTATGTATTGCTTCCTTAATGAGAAGCAATATGGGACCCAAGGGCTAAATGGATATAGATGGAATATCGGATGTATTATACTGCACAGTTCTGAAAAAACAGCTTACAGTTAGTTGAATGACCCAAGAGGCATTTTAAGCAAAAATCCATTTCAATCAAACACTTTGAAGGAAAATGCCACAAAGAAATGTTACAAATTTATAAAGATTACAACTTTTTGGGAAAAGAATATGAATAGAATAGGGCTGTTTAGTTTTGATGCCCATTTTCCTGATGTTCTAAGTGAGAACGGTAGCCAGCATTGTACAGTCATTCTGTTTGTCAACATCTACCTTCTCACATCGCTGCTTTTTTGTTATAGAGTTGTAGTGTGAGGAGGGATGAGCCAAAAGTTAAAAGACCAGAAGATCAGAAGGAAATACAGGCCCATGATGCATGTTGCAATACTCTGCAAATAGCTGTATGTTTGCTTTGTAGAGTTATAAACACATAATCTTGTACCATTACCCTCTGAGGGTTTCAAAGGAAGCACACGCGACTTAAAATGAACAGCCTTTTCTAATGTTTGCACTTTACATGTAACCACATGCTGGAAGTGAGCTTTGCTGAGAGCTGTTCCATAATACAGCGCCTTAATTTCTTTAATACTAATGCCCGCGAAGCTCCATTTATTAGCTTAATTAATCCATTTCCCCAGTTCAAATGAATAATTAAGTCAGAGTATGCTGCTCATTTACTGAGAACATGGCTCAAGGGCTGTGTGAATTTACCAGGGTGATTTTCTTTGTAAGCTGCTTTCTTAGAATGAGCTGCTGATAACAGAACAGGCTTTATTATGCGAACATTCTATTTACCACACAGCATGTCCTTATGTGTAAACAAGCAAACATGACTTGAACATTTGTGTTTTGTGTTTATGTATGTTATGACCTCTTGGAGACCATGGTGTCCGTTTTATACTTGAAAGAGTAGCTGTCACACATGGCTCCTGCTGTGGGAGATGTCCTGCTCTCTTTGTCACAGCATCTGACCCTCTAGTCCAGGTAAAACACTATTGATTTTCACTCCCACAGCTGGTAGCAGTCAATAATGGGTTGTCTGGACACACCAGTTGTGGTATACCTGATGAGTTGGCATGTTATCATGCTTTAGTAAATTTGTTTATATCTTTAACCTTAGACAAATCATGTCATTACAATAGTTCCAGCTTAATGCTTTCTTGTCTCTAAACTTGCAGGTATGATATGACATTTAAAACAGTATTTTAAAAGCATTTCAGATTTAAACTTTTATTAGTGAAAATGGCGTCAGAGTTGATAAGAGTCTGCATCATCTCAGTGAATCAGTTTAAACTCACGATTTCAATTATTTAATCTGTAACTCGTTTATTGATTTAGTGATTTCTTCACAATTTTTAACTAGATTTCGATTGATTTTAACATAGATTTCTACAGTGCAAGATTTCTTTTACTGTATTTTAATTGTTAGTTCTTCTATAAAAATGTTTCCTTAAGCCATTTTTGAGCAAACACATAAATATAAAAATATATTACATGGCACCAAATGATTTGGTAAAAAAAACAATATTGATATAATATCAATATTATATCTTCAAAGTCCTATACCTGTTAAAGTGCTTTATTGATTACGTTAGTTATTTAGTTTCATTTTCCAATAAAATAGAAGTGGAGTTAGAGGCTGAGGAGGCGGGGTCAGGAGCGAAGGGTGGGCAACACTCCTCATGAATTCAACCCTGTGCTGCTGGGTAGGTGAAAGAATCAGTTCAGGATGATCTCTGAGGAATACACCCAGTCGGGAGAGAGGGCAGAAGAATTCACATCTCCACTGCATTTCATTACCATCCTCACACATACACGCTGAAGTTGCATTCTGAAAAGCTGACCGTGAACAACACCAACATAATTATACTGAGAGAATTAACTAAAATAATTCACTCCACGTGTGTCTGCTTTGGCCTAAACTAAAGATCAGAATCAGTCTGAGGTAGAGGAAAGCAGATAAGCAGCTGCAATGCGGTCTGGGTGGCATGTGTACGTGAAGCTCAAAGCATGATGTACCAGAAGCGTCAAGGTCGTCACACCTGTCTGATCACCGCGTTTAATTAAATGTGTTTACATAATTTATATTAGAGAAGTATGTGGTAATTTTGCAGTTACACAAGCAAAGCTGTTTGCTTGTATGATCTGTATTATAATGAGGCACCTTTTCACAAACTCTTCTCTCATGGAAGACTGAAAGCTTTTAAGAGGACAAAGATGAAAAATATGGAAGAACTGAAAGGGGCCATTTGAGGTTTGAGAGCTTATCCAAAGGGGTTAAGATTTGGCTGGCTTGTATGGTCCAGTTAGTTCCTGCTGGTGGGTGCTGTCTGTACTCCATCCAAAAAATCTTTATTGGTGGTGATGCAAAACATAGCTTTGTATTGTAGTGAAATTATTTTTATATATTTGTAATGTGTTGTGGTTAATGTTTTACTAGTGAGATCTTCAGGGGGGTTTCTTATAAGCATAAGGACTTTTCTATATTTTTTCCCCATGTCACATCTCATGACAGTTGCTAGTGAAGGGTTTGGAACTGCTCATGTTCCTGTGTTGCCATCAGCCAATCAGTGTTGTTAAGATGTCATTTTCCTGTGGTTCAAGGGTAATTAGTCACATGGCATTTACAGCTCAGGTGATTGGCTCAAAAATGCTGTTTCCACAACTGTGCCCATGAGCAAAGATGGCAGATTTCAAATCAGGCACATCCAGGGCGTCTTTCTCTAGCTATGCAACTGCAATTTAAATGAATGAGAATGCCAGTAGATGGCTTTCTCCAGACATTATAGACCTCCTTGGTCTCACATGTGTTACATGTCATAATGATGTCATAATGAGCAAAATTTTCAGTAGACTTAATGGTTAGGCCATGGATTGGGTTGGTGAGCTCTGCACTTACCCCCTGAGAAAAGTAGAAGGCAGCAATGCCTAGAGGCCAGAAGCAACAGAGCATGGAGAAGATGGCAAGACCCAGGTGATCACGAGGAGGGATGACGATGAAGTTGTCCTCGCTCTCACTGTCACTGGAGCAATCTGTCTATAGGAAAAGAAAGAACATTTTCAGAACATTTGTTTATGCTTCATTTTTGTCCCCGTTTGTCATGCATGTTTCGTTTGCATTAAAGGATATTCCAGGTTAAAAATAAATTAAGCTTTATCCTGACAGTAAACATTCGAATTTGCACAAATTTGTTTTACAACAACACAACTTAAATATTATAAAATAAGTATAAGTAAAGAATATTGTGACAATGTAAAATCTGTAAAGCTGACAGGAGTAATGCATAACCAGATGTTAATCCATCTCAGAAAAGTAGTCCCACTTCAAAAAGGATGTTTTAGTTGTACATGCTCAAAATAGGATTTTACTGAATAATTAATGTAGGAGCTTTAACAAAGATTCTAGCTTTACATTCCAACGTTTAAACCCTCTTGAATCCTGGCCTGGTTTAGTTTAACTGTGTGCTACAGTATCCCTGCATTTTTTTTTGTAAATAAACAAGCATGAGTGAAACATTTTTTTTGTGGTAATCAACATCATCAACATTGGAACATTACTTTATTGTACAATACCAAAATACTACTAGTCTTCAAATGATTTAAAAAAAGAACCATGATGTAAATTATTGGTATCATGGTCCATATTCTTTGCATTTCAAAATGACATTTTTAGTTTAAATACAGGCTCTTTTGTTTTTAGTGTCTTCAGACATTGCTGCATTTTTATACAGTTTGGGAATTTTGTATCATATCTGTCCTTTGATTCCAGTGATTCACTTGAGTAACTAAAAATAACACGACCTGGTGGAGAGTGAACAGAGAACAAAGCTGTTAGAAAGATATTCCTGTACTGATCCAAAGCAATAAGCTACAATAATCAGCGGTGAGAGATCGCTCTGTCACCAGGGTTTATCTGCCAAAACAACAGGCCCACCTCTATAAAAAACATGGGATGTTAGATTGGATTTTCCTGTGAGGGGGTGAAGTGGCCTTCACACACAGATATTGTCATGTTTTATGCTACATGTTTTGGCCAGAGCAAAAAGCTACTCATTTTGTTCTGTGTTTGGGCCATGAGAAGCTCTGAGAAAACTGATGTTTTATTTAGGGGTGCCTGTAATTAATACTAAAGAGATGCTGGGCCATATAACGAATTGTCACTCCTACACTCCCATTTTTTTGCTTGCATCCAAACAATTGATGTTACATAAGGGGATATAAATATTTCAGTGGGCATGTGTTAGACAGTCTGCTGTGCATTTTAGCTGCTTTAAACTGACATGCTGTGTGACTTCTGTGATATTTTATCAGCAAAAAGGTAGCAACCCAGCTAACAGAGAACATTGGCTATCATTCTTTACAAAATTACATCAAAGTTACCAATATGTTATGTTATATGTTGTTAGTGAAGCATTTTAAAATCATTAAAACGTCTGAATAGTGTTCTTATAACCAAACCATAATGTTAATACATAATACATACATACATAAATGTCTAACAATTGGACATGATGAACATACCTAAATCATTTAAAATATCACAGTTTTTGTTACTTAATGAAAACATTAGGGAAATGTTCTTACAACCTAAAATTGTTAACTGGGATAGCTGCATTTTTTGAAATAACCGAGGTAACACTCACAGTTTCCGTCTCCTCACAGTAGGAAATTTATGGTAGCTTTTTGCAAATAGTATATATTATACAAACATCTTTCACTTAGTAGTCTTCATAGAGTCAAATACCCATTCTCCAAAAAATGAAAAATGAAATAAAAACTGATAAGCCAGAGCAACAGAACAAAAAAATCTCATCATCTCACCATTCAGCTGAAAAGCATGACATTTCTGCATTACATTATGACTGATATAAGCTGTGTGTGAGTAATCTGCCAACAGTGTCAAATGGTTAAGCCCAGGGCCCAAGTCCCAGATCTTGACCCTGCCTCCACCCCTACCTCTACCACTCAGGTGCCTCTCCTGAAAAATGAGGGGGATGGGGAGGTGTCACTATCTGCCAGCTTTCTGACAGGTAATGATAGATTAATGGATGGTTTTATCCTTTCGGGGTGGCAAGAGGCACAGGAAACGAAGCATGTAATTTATGTTACCAAAATGCCTCCCCCAGTATGAGAGATACAGGCCTGTCCCTTTTCTCCTATTCTTTCTATTCTCCTCTCTCCTGATCCATCTCTTAGCTAATAAAACGTCACCTTATTTTCAAGGTGATCGATGTCTGCACTTTCAAACTTATTATGTACGTGTCATGTATGAGGGCTCTAGCTGAGTGCCCTCCTTTACTGAAATAATTGAATCCATATACATTCATAATTAGCTGCTTAATCAAATATCTTTCGGTTGCTCTAGCCGACACATTTCATCACACTGCAATGAGAAGACGTGAGTAAAACTGTTTCTTGTCAAACTGAAATTAATCCAGAATCCGTCTTGGGTATGCTTTAATATAGCAAAACTCAAATGTGCAGTTTGACACTGGAATGCCTTCTGATCGGCAGAAACATGAGATCCGTGGATCTTTGGGTTGCTACAGTCTCCTTTCACATCCGGTTGACTTCAGGCTATGGGCCGGGAGAGCTTTACAAATGAAAATGGATGGTTTCGGATAGAAAGCAAATGAGGCGGTTTAAACAGCAGCCAGCAGAGACTGATAGAAAGGTGTGTGTGGGTTTGTGTGTGGTGATGAGATGGGTCATGGAATAAAAGAGCTGTCAGGTGAAAGACTCTCAGAGGCAATTATATTCCTACAAAAGGGCAAATACTGCATCAGCGATGTTGTGGGGAGGTTGTTGTCCCACAAGGTACGATGTTGATGTTGAGAACAGCTGCATGCATTTTTAAAACAACTGTTCAGAGATTATAGACCGCTGGCTCATGGCAGACAGTGGTTAAGTTGTGTCATGGCAGGAGCAGGTCAGGAGGATATTATTCATCTGGGGGTTTGATTAACAGCAGACAGATATAAAATACAGACTTACTGAGTTGGTAATAAGCCTGGCTAATTAATAGACCCCCGGACCACACTTGTGTATGGCATGACCTGCATTCAAGGACCACGGTGGGATGCTCAATTACAGTGCAAATAATCAGGATCGTATGCAGGCACATGTGAATGGAAAAATCATTCTACACCATATTTATTCTAAGCCATATTTCTGAATTCAGTTTCTATTCCAGGATCTGAATTGATTCTGACATATTGATCTGAATATGTACACATGTTTGACATTTAACCTATTGACAGAAGGCAAAAGAGCATCATTTTAAAGGCCTAAAGTAGGTAGCAGGAATAGCAGGGAAGTATTGGTACTTTGTATTCTATTTGAGACGAACCACACAAAACAGTCCATTTAGCCCTGGATAAACCTTTGTAATTGATATATGCAACCTCCTAACAGAGATACATTAGCACATTAATTCCTTATTCAATGTTTACTCTTGCTAACCTATCCATCAACAGTTATGATAAATTAATTTTCTACAGAATACACAGCGAGCTCATTTATCTTCGGTGTGTGTAAATAGCCTTTGATCACCTGGGAACAGAGCGTACCCTCTCGCCCACAATGCAACAGTAATGAGATTAAGAATGGGTTACTGTTGACAGAGTTCTGTGCATCTTAATAATATAAAGACTAATTAATTGCCTGGTGCCACAGTGTTTCATTTAGACTGCGGAGCAGCGTATGAGACACCATTAGCCTTTCTATATAACGTTTGCACTTAGCTCTTAAACTGAAAACAGGAGTGAATATAGTGTGACCAGACTTGAATGATAATCAGGTTTCACTTAGTGAGGGACATCATGTTTGTTTCAGTAAAGTAAAACATTTTTTGTGTCTGTTGCAATAGCCCTTTCCCAGCTAACTGGGAATGTTTTAAGAATGTTGGTTATTGTTCTCTAAAAGTTCCCAGAAAGTTATAAAAAACATTCTTGCAATAATGCTAGCAGTTATTCTAACGTTATATGCCATGTATCAAAAAACATTATTCATAAGCAGTTAATGGAATGTTTTAAAAATGTTAAAGAATTAAAAACTGTTTGAAAAACATTCTTATAACGACAAAAATATGTTAATGCGTATGAAAAAACTAGACGTATTTTGGCCGTTCCTAAAAACGTTCTGAATCAATTCCCAGACGAGATTTTACGGAACTTCCGAACACTGTCATGCATTATTAAAACATTAAAATTTCATTTTAGCTTGCTTTTTGAACTGTGCTTTATAGCAAATCTTGTAAAAGCTGTATATAAAATGTTTTTAATTTTATTAAAGCTGTATATAAAATGTTTAAAATGTTCAGGTTGCTGATGTACTGCAGGTGCATTAAAGATTTAGCAGAATGTGATTGGTGGTTGGAGATGTAATTTGTCTTTAATGAAGATGTATGTGTTGGTGGCAATATTTTACCTCTGTGTTTATAGGACACAGAACAGAAAACTGAGACAGTTTGACAGTATACAATTATACATGGAAATTCAGTGGAGGCTTTTCTCCTATTTCATAGTCAAGTAAAAGTTTTAGCTGTGACAGAATTATGTCCCTACAGCACTTCAATCACTTCAAATAAATGTTTCCTGGGAATCACATTTAAGGAAGACAAATCGTTTAAATTGTGTCACATTGTGTTTTCATATTTTTAACAGTTGCCTCATTTAACTGAGTGAAGTGGTATTCCAGGAGTGCTGATATTTAGTAGATTCACCAGTGAATGCACATTGGGGAATAGAAAACCCGGAGTGGAGTCTGTGTGGAGTGATCACATAATACATTAAATGTGGAAGGCAAATTACTGTTGCTCCACTCTACTCAAAAACTCTGTTTCAGTCTGCACTGTCCTTGACAACAAGCAAAGCTCATGGATTTGGATTCTTTTAAAATCGATTTTGTTGGCAGAGAAAACATATACAAACTAACTGTCCAAATATTCTCTGAATGTTTTGTGAATTATTCGACTTTCTTTAAGCCATATGCTCCAATTTAAATACCTGAAAACAAAGTCTAGAATAAAAGTTAAGAATAGAAACTATGTCATGATGCTTATTCCCCATTCTCTACATTTCTTCACTAATATAGTTCACATAAAGGAGTGAATGAAAACAAGTGAGCTAAATCGGGCAGTTGAGTGCACTGAAAAGGCTGCAGGCACCACCTCCTGCCGAGACATGGTAGCGGGTAATGGCTAGCCATTGGGTGTATATCTGTTGTGCACTCAGTGTTGCACTGCATTATGAATTGATTGAGTGTTATAATTTTGGATGCCACTACAAAATGGCTGTTCCCTCAAACAGTGCACTATTTAAGGGTATAAGAGGGCTATTTCGGACACAGCCTAGGAGTCAATGAGGGAAAGAAATCTATAGGTATGCAGAACTGTTAATAGTAACAATAATAGGTTCTTTAAATATTTATATACAGCTAGCATTTGAGCAAATTATATTATAAAACAAAAACAATGATTTTGTTTGAACAAGATAATCTCCATCAACACAATCATTATCGCCATTATCCTCATCTTTGTATTTTAAGTTATTTTCCACAGATGAGAATCTCTCAAAATCATACAATTTAGACATTTAGAACACTGTCCTGTTTAAGACATCACAGTGAGACAAATTCCCCTTTTATCCTCTCTGGATAATTCGTTCTCAGTGCATTCTTTCTAAAAGCCTATGGGATCTAAGGAGAAGGCACTAAATTGGCTTTAAAGGCATTAAATTGGACTTTAAGAAGATAAAACGCTGCTTTCATAACATCTTGTGACTTTCAGACAGAAACACAAGGACCATTAGTGTCTCTTTTTAACTAGAAGACACTGGCCATACAAGATCTTATGTCAGTTCCCTTGAAAAAGAAGCTCTGGCGTTTGTGTGCATTCTCCAAGAGAAGAGACAACTAAAGCATAGTTCACATTTTATTTTTACATGCAATACACTGTATACACTGCATAACCAAAATTATATAAACACCTTTTAATTTATAGGGTTTTCTGCTGTTACCAAGAGGTGCATAAAGTTTGTGCACAAAGCGAGGCCTATAAAGTAATAATTTACTGAGTCTGAGTAAGGAGGAACTTTACTGGCCTCAGAAAAGCCCTGACCTGAACCCCAATAAAAACCTTTGGGATGAATTGAAATGCTGAGTGTGAACCAGGCTCCATCACCCAACACGGGCACCTGACCTTACTGATGCTCCTGTGTCTAAATGCAATAAGATCCCCACAGCCATGTTCAAACTTCCCACTAGAGTAAAAACTGTTATTGACAACCGAATGCAATGATTGGACGAACATTTTATGGTCCTGCGCCTTCCAAAGAAGATATATATTCATATAAATGTATTTAGACCACTTTACTTAGTGATGTTTTTGGTGATGTACTTTACTTTTGGTCATGTATTTCACAACAGTAGAGAATAAAGTAAATTGGGGACAACAAAGGTGTCTCAGGAGACAAACTCTACAGTTCGCTTTATCATTGCCAGAGAGTTAGAAGACAGGAATCTTAAAGCTATAGAATACAAATGAGACGCACAACCTTCAATGTCACAATGCTGTTACTTATGTACTGCATAAATATTTCTTACACTATTCTCATGAAATATTCTATTAACAAAATCAGATTTAAAGATTTAAACTGCAGAGCAAATGAATTATTAGCCATTCAGATGACTCATTAGATTCACTCATTTCAATTACTGAGTTAATCACATAGAAACACATTAGTTTAATTGTGCACTGTGAATGTTTGAAAACTTTAAAAAATCTGTAGAATGAATGTGTTAAACTGACCAATATGTGCATTCTGTAAAAGATCTTCAAACTTTTAGACATTAGGGCAGTGATACCCTTATTTTTAATAATATGGGGAAACGTTTATATATTTGAATTCAGATATTTACTTGTCTACCAAAAGTATATAATGTCTTTTAATGATCTTAATTTGAGGGCTATTTTCTGCAAATATTCATATATGCAGTTAATTTGTTAATTTTGCAAATGAATCATTATATCATTTAAATAATTATATAATTACTTTTTTGTTCATTAACAGCCCTAATAGAAATCAGAAAAAGTTTCTGTCAGCAATTATTAAAAAATCATCCAGTTTTGCATGTTTTATACATTGTAACAGCACAGCCCATATCAAGATGCAGACCACACAGAAGTCCAGAGCCACATGTGGAGAGCAGCTTTAACATCATGAGACACCTGCAGTCTGCTCCAGTGGTGCTGTGAAAGGGCCTCGACATGACCTGCATACATATGCCTTCTTCTCAGTGAAGATGATAAACCTCATCCAGTACCATTAGATCCCATCAGCAGCTCAGAACACTGTCCAGCCCCTCTCATTATCTCTTCTCTATCTACTGCGTTCATTTCATGTAGGTGATAAATATATGAGAGACTTTATTGTTTTTCAAAGAAATATTTGGATAATGCAATTCTTATTACATTTTCTGCCCTAAGCAGTTAGTTGCCAGTTGAGATCATTATGAATAAAGGGAACAAACATAACAAACCGAGAATTTGTATAGAATGAGATGAGGTGGTACAGAAAAGTTGGGCATGACAAAATTAATCTGTAAATATGCCAGATTAATTCAGTAATCATTCGGACTGATTCATAATTGGTTTTGATTCACTTAAAAGGACCATTAATTTAACCATGAGTCATGAAATGTATTTAGGAATTTTTAAATGCAACCAGGTCTGAATAACAACCAGTTTCTCAGTTCTAGCAGTACTGTAGGAGAACTATTTATTATTTTCCCCAAAATGTGACTTTTTCAAAAGGTTCTTTACGTTTTAGCTTTTTAGATACCTTACTATTTGAACAGAATATTTGAGAATGTCAGGTGTTAGTTGTCACACATAATCCAATAGAGCCAGCAGATGTTGAAACATAAGGTGATAATTTACAGCTAAATTTAACCCCAAATGAAAAATTAAACCTTGGGAACTTTTTGAAATGTGCAGTCTTATCAGACAGGGGCTGGGTTATTATTGGATGCTACTGCTCCCTGTGAGAATGGAGATGCTGTGCTTTAAGGCCACCTGTCACAGACTAGATGAATTAATCCAGCAGTACAGAACAGCAAGGGTTCATCTTACTTTTTTCAAAGAAACTGGCAGCTTACCTCATATTCTACATACTCTTCTTCTTCTACCTCGTAAGACACCGTCTGGATTTTCACCTCGTTTTCTTCCAGCAGTTTGGCTTTAGGGTCCTCCTTCCCGGGGGTTTCTGCCACAACTTCCTTATCTTTCTTCTCCACGAAGGTTGTCTCACAGCATTCATTTTTGTAATCCTTGCCCTTGCCACCCACATCGTCTTTGTAAAGGATGAAGTTAGGCTTGTAAAATGCCTCCACTGCCAGGTGAAGCGAGGTGGCGTCCAGTAGCTGGCCTTTAGCCTTACCGTTTCCCGCTGTGACCGCGACCCCTCCTCCACCCCCACCTCCACCTCCTCCACCAGTCACAAAATAATTGATAATGTTCTCCTGATACTGGTTGCTGTGGAAGTCTCCCCCGTAGCCGTAGTCGGCCTTGACCATATGCTTGCTGTTCTTATCCAGAAGAGGGTTCTGAAGCTCACTTAGACTCTCCATTGTAGAACGCAGGGTGTTTAACAGCTGGATGGCGAAATATAGGAAGAAGCAATGACCTTGGCTGGACCGATGTGACAGGTGCTAATGTGTTCAATGAGCCGTGAGCTGTAGGACGAGTGAGAAGAGAGAAAAGTGAGGGAGTATATGGTAAAGACACGGACTATTGAACACATGCAGAGAAAAGTTTAATAAGACGATACTGCCGGGACAGACAGGTGCTGGGCAATGGGAAGGCAGCCATGCAGTTAACACAATGATGTCTATGGCATCAAAAGCCATAGCTGATCTGTGAAGACTCTTATTAGGAACTGTGCCATATATAATGCAGACTGAAGCTTTGCGACAGAGTTGCGAGTGATTTTACTTGTCAGTCTGTTTTCCCTGTGGTTTTTCAACAATTCACACACAAAACTAAAAACAAAACACACCCCCTTCCACTAAACTGATAAATTTGTCAGGAAGATTTTAATTAACTTTGGCCTACCACACCATGACACTCAATGATGACCCTGGTAAATGGGCTGTCTGGGAGTACATATGCCATGAAGGTAATGCAGACATCTTTGTTAAAATGCAATTCCAAACACACCCAATGACCCATTCTAAAAGAATAACATGCCATCAGCTACATATTTCCCCCTCTATTAATTTCCTGATTTTTAAAGGTGCACTCAGTAAATTTTTGTTCATGTTGCACTGGCTGATATAGTGGTCATCTTAGCTGAGCTGTGCGATCACATGTGTAAGGGGCAAAGCTGCAAACCACAGTGTACATTCAAATATATGTTATTTCACAAGTGGATAGTGATTTCACACTATCTTCACACATAGAGCTACTCAGATGGTCTTTTTAAATCTTAAATTTTAAAGTACTACAGTTAAAGTTTTCTACAGCAATAGGAACATATAAATGAATCAGTAGTTATCACAGACACCATTCTCCTCTATTGTGTCGGCTGCAAAGTAACAGCATGTCCTTTTTATTCTATTAAACTGAGGTTTTCACCCTAAATAGTGTACTTACTGTCACCTACTACTAGCATAGATTTTTGACACTATCCCAAATTGTTTCTAACACATATTCTAGTGTGTATGCAATGTTATCAGCGCTATTTCAGCATCAGCATGCAATTCCCGCTTCTGTCTCATGCAATAAAAGCTCACGCCAGGGGGTCTGTCATGGAATTCAAAACTCATGGCTGAAAAGGTTAAATTCATACTGACACCTGGCATCTTATTGATGAAGCATCATATTGAAGCAAAGGTTTTTCAGTTACCAATGACACTGTAAAAACACATTGTTATTCAGTGAGCGAAGATGTCTGATGAAATTAAAAAAGAATCAGTGATCTTAATATGGCGGCCCAGCACCATGAAAAATAAATATTTTTAGTAGCCTACTGCTGTGACTAAAGTCTTCAGGTCATGTAAGTGTACATGATTCAATACTAGTTTCAAAAGTACAGTATTGTTTAATTATTTCTTTAGGGGTAAAACCTTTTTAATGAGTAGAAAATGACTGACTTGTGCCTTTTACCCAATGTGGCGTACAGTATATAGCACCCTCTCGCCTCTTTATTATTTATTAATCTGCGATTAAAATAGCAACATGAGATAGAAAGCAGATTATTTCAGAGCTTTTGATTTGCTTTGTGCTGATGCTTCTGTGTGTTGTCAAATGTAGGATCACTCATTGAGGAATGCTGACTTCATTGCTCAGAGAGGGTTTGAGCTGTCCCAATTCTCAATTCACATTTCCACACAGTCAGCATCTCCAGTACTAAGCACATTCTCCCAGCTCAATAATACTACACTATCAGAGCTAAGAAAAGCTTAATCAGTGAAGATCAAATTATACAATTATTATTGGCTGTTCTAGAACTTCTCATACCTTGAAGTTTGTATGAAATTGCTTGGCAAGCACAGTTTTCCTGTGTTGACATTTTTCCTTATGAAACAGGAAGCCTGAGAAAGACACTGAGGGGTTCATTTCTTACAAGTGATTAGCATTTCGCTGCCTTGATTTCTGGTTTCCTGATTGGCTGCAGGGGGTATTGAGGGGCTGGACATTTTCATTCTAATGACCAATTGGAAGTTGAGAATCTGACTGGACAGAAATCTGTGTAGTGCAAAATTTTAAATGTATGTATTTGCTAAAGGTGAATTGTGTTGATGCGTAATAGTACACTAGCATACAGATGGCCTTTAAGCTAACACGCTCAAACTTAAAGCCTCATTATTCTTCACAGTTTGAATGTCTTCCATCTCTCGCTGATTCATTCACTCATTGATTCCTGGTCAGTTTCGACCTGCCTCCTCTACAAAGTGTCTGCTGCAGATACATTCCTCATTCCCATTGACTTCCTGTTAACATTTCTCGACCCTCTAATAAATAAAACAAATGTCTTTTTGTGCTGAAAGAGACTAGAAATTGAAGTTTTTGTGCATGCATTTGTTATGGAAGGATGGTCCTAACTAAAGATATTAGGCCCATTAAGTTGTATAATGTCAAGAAGTAATGTACCATCTGTTAACATTATTAAGTGTTGTTTTTATAATTAAAATGAGGCCATGTTACACTTGCCCAAAATCTGAGTATATGCCAGTATAGGTTGCATTTGCAAGGTACAGCAGATCTAATTTTTGTTTTTGCTACTATATGCTCATAATCCACACCATAAACACTTGCAATTGAAAACAGAAGAGAACTGTCATTGGGGCCTTGGGGGATGTGATATTTCATACAGTCGTAAAGTCTTGCTTGTCAAAAAGAGACATGGCCTAGTCTGCAAAACATGCAAGTTTTTGCTGGGTGTTTTTTGTCTGCAGCTGAGAGGTCAGAAAGTAAAACAGATTTTACAGCTGCCATCTTAAATACGTTGTGGGGGAACCTTTTATTGGTTGGATGATGGAAGAGCATTGTGGAATTCTAACTTTATTTAAAGTGTTTTAATGTAACTGACATGTTTTCATCAGCTCATCATACCTGGATACCTTTTAAACTTTATACCATAGGGCTTACAGTACATGCAATAAACTGCATTACACATTGGATAGCATGTTTACAACGTAATCATAGATTCTGTAGAAGGATGCTAGCTTGAATCAGTTTCATTGTAATTTTATTTAATGTAGTGCCTAATTGCATAATTTTGCATGACGTTATCATAAATTTATAGGGCTACAGTATGTAGGCAGCTCTGATTTATCTGAATTTTGTCAGAAACATTTAAACAATTTTCTATGATTTATTTAATCATGCTCATTTAATAAAAAGGCATTTCTAAATGATAAACTGCCTTGTACCAAATGTAGTCAATATTATACACATTACACAAAGCAGAGAGATTTCAACATTTATAATCCACAAAAACGTTTACATCTGTACCTCTGTTTTATCTTTTTAATCACTCTCTGTGAAAGTGTTTTGTGCTGAGCCTTATCACAGCAAGTTGGACAGATTAAATATTAAAGCCTTCCCTCTGAGATTCAAACTCTGAACCGCTTTTAAAATGGTGATCATGGCAACGACTATTTAGCTATTCACTGTGACCCTGGTGTGTGCGCATTTGTGCATTTACATCTAGAAACAGCTGTATGTTGTGCCAATATCCCTCGTCAAGGTCAGATAGATGAGTCTGCATATAGAAGCAGGTAGACAAGTAGAGAACAATAGTGCAGAAGGCTGTTTACACTTTCACCCTATTTAAATAATAGTATTCAGCCTGCCCACACAGATTCACTGCAGTATTATGTATTGTCAAAATATTGTGACAGTGATGCATACATACGTGTGTGTGTGTGTGTGTGTGTGTGTGTGTGTGTGTGTGTGTGTGCGTGCATATACATGGACTCGGACATGAATCTTATTTGATTTTTATAGAGATCTCTTACATTTTAGACTGTTCAATTCTCTCAGGGGAAGGTTTTCGCAAATGGGCTTTAAATGAGCAAATGTTTAATCATTCTCATCCTGAGCAATTTATGAATCACAATTCTCTTCCATCTCAACTACACACTCGTGTAAAGAGAAGCACGACATGCTCTTATTCATCATTGATTATATTACCTACTTGTGCTAAGGTGCAGTTCATATTTTCCCTGTGTTTTCCCCATACTTGCCTGTGTTTTCCCTGTGTTTTCATCAGTTAAGCCTTATGAGGCTCTACTGTTCTAAGTTCCAATAGCACAGAGACTCAACAACACTTAGGCTGTGTTCATGCATTCGGTGAAGAGACCAGTGGAAACTTTTGTTAGTCATGCACTTTAATCACCCTGTGCACAAAGCATGTAAAAGACAGGGGTGTAATTTATAAGACAGAAAGGCAGTAACAGGGTTTTTGTATTACCAGGATGGTTTTACAAATCCACCCTGTGGGTAAAATCAGAGAGTGAAGATTAGAGAACAATTGCTTTTTAAAGTGCTTTTCCCCTTTACAGACAGTGAATAATTACAGAGCATTACAGTCCACTATTATTGTTCCTCTGACATCCCCAAACACAGAGAGAAAGACAGAGAACAGACAGTTTTATATGAAATTTTAATGGCCCATAATATGGAGTCATGCATGACTATACGAGTAACTCATATAGTTATCATATGATCCTGTCCACTACAGTTTCTTTCTGTGCATTGTCTTCCTGTAACTCCTGGCTTTGCTTGCATTATACATCTGGATGTTCCGCTTGTTCTGAATGTGGTGGACTGAACAACAGTCCCTTGTTGCATTTCCCGAAGTGGCAAAACTATACGCAATAAATGTATTATTGTAACATAAGATAAATAAATGCCAGCGATGTTAATTTCAGCGGTTTAATCTAAAACTTTTCACTACAGTGCGCATATATACCCCGCACAAGCATTTTTACTTAATACACTGTTTAAAAGGGTATTCAAAAACTCTAGCACCCTCTTTTTCAATAAACTTTTACATTTAGTCTGCACTATTAAGTGTGCATTATTCTGGGTGCAAGCAAATGCTGTGCATTTCGTCGTATATAAAACAATCTGTAAATTACACGGTTATGAAATGCGTGATTAACCGCATATTCAGCCGTATCTATACAAATGTCTTACCTTAGCACTCCAGGTTTTGGGATTGAACGATGTCCTCATTCGATCTGATTCAATGAAAATGTGACCATCAGCTGGCAAATGTTAAACGATTTGCTTCCGCGCCTCGCATCGCATCAGCCGGTGGGCGCAACAACACAATAATGATTTCTAAAGATGATCACGGTCATGGAAACAATGAATAACCTCGTTAACGCGAGTCCTGGTTCTGGAGCAGTTCTTCAGCAACAGATTTCAGAACAGTCTGTAATATAATGAGGTGAAATTACTAACACGCAAAATCTTTAAAACATTATAACTGTAGCCCACAATGCATCTCCTGTAGTGCAGATCTGACGCTTTCGGAGTGGTCCGGCATTTCCCGTCACTTTCAGGTGAATCATCAGCCGTGCAGGACCGCGTTCAAGAAGATGTTCGAGAACTTCCACAAGAGTCGATGTCTTCCATGAGAGAAAAGCAAATGCTCTCGATAATACTTAGATACTTCGATGCGTTTGTCGTAGGAGGAGTGGACAGACTTTCAGTTTGCAAATAGGACACATTGTGGACCATGTGTCCCGTAAGCGTCATTCTGTAACCTCCGACTCTCTCCTAATATAAAACCATCATGCGTGCTGCACGTTGGGAATCTTATAATTCTCCATCGATTTCACATCTTTTGAGAGTTTTGGCCTTAGTTTTTTTTTTTTTTTTTTACAATAAATGTTACAGTAAATGATTTTTATTTATTATGATGTAAATGGTATTAATAGCCTATTCATATGTATTTATTCTATTCATATTTATGTAGTTGTTGGGGATGTCCAAGGACCAGGTTGAGAGAGAGATGTACATAAAGAGAAAACCAATTAAGAGAAAGTACACGATTACAGACTGAAGAAATAAGGGTCTTTTGAGTCTCTGAAGGGTCTGCCTGCCAAAGATGAATTCTGAAAGATTTAGAAATGCCATTGAGTCTACATAATTATAAATGAAGAGCTTCTCTAGACTGTTTCCAACTGTCTATACAATGTACAAAATGTAATGGAGAAACTGGAGACTTTTCTGTGCAAATAATAGTCGGATGGGGATAGAAGGAGAGACATTCTCAGCTGTAGAACTGATGTGGCTTAAAATCCCCTTTCATGTGCCTCCGTGACATCACAATGTGAATTCCCATAAGAAAGGATGAGAAAGACAAATGGGGTTAACAATTGACACAGAGACAGCTAGCTGAACAGCTTGTGGATGTCAAAGTTAAATGGATCATTTCGGGAGAAAATAAAAAATGGGGAAAAATGGATCACAAAGGGCAACTGTAATTTTAAATGTGCAAAGTGGGATGTGTCTGTGTCAGAGCGCATTCAAAACCTGTTTTACTTCAGCGGTTAGAACCCGGTAAGCCCTGGGTTTTTCAGGCAATTTAATAGACTGTTGTCTATGCTTTGCTCTTCTCTTCACAAACATGCTCATAGCGAACAGCTGCTGTAACTTGCTTTAAACCCCCATAAATCAGAACATCTCCCATGTTACCTCCGGCTCACAGAGAGCCAGGCAGCCTCACTGTGCTCTCCCCTTCTGCTGCTGTTTACGTCATCTGTTATGAGTTTTCAGACTTTCTCCTGGTGTCCATTTTGCTTGGAAAGGGGAAGTTATACCTGCAGGCTTAACTTAAGCTTCCGATGAGCTCGAGATTCCATTTATTTCAGCTGAAATTACTTCAGTCCTTTTGCCACAGAACATTAGAGCTGTAAATGAAAACCATGCAAATTTTACTAAACCATACCAAAATGCATACCATAAAATGCATACCTTGAATGCACTATAAGTTGCTTTGAATTAAAGCAAATACATAAACGTAAATGTGTATCTTCAGTGCATACATGCTTTCATGTGTCTTTTATTTTAATTGAAAGACTCATTTTGTATAGTAACATATATCTGCTGCAACTGCATTTGGAGTTTTACTTTTTATCTAGAGGATTCACAATCACAGGATTCGGCCATATTGCCCCAAAGGAATTCTGTTGTTTTTGTCAAAAAACATTTTAAAGACAAAGCCCAAAGAATTTCATATACCAAAGGAACTAGGAATCAACAAATACTTCAGAATTCCATTCCAGAATTGTTTTTTGAAGCTGGTAAACATGTGCATGCAATAAAGGATAAAAGTCCTCATGGTTTAAGTAAGAGTGGTTTGAGGCTGTCACACTAGAAAGTGTTTTCCTGCATATCTCAGATTCCCAGCTGTGGCCAAACAGTTTCTGGTCCACTAGTAGACTTGGCATGCAGAAAACTGCACTTTTCCATTTGACACAGCCATAATAGATGTCCATTGTTTAAAAGTTGTTTTTATTGTTTCCATATCACATTTACCATCAAACATATATTCCAATAATGATGGCTTTATTTACCCAGGCAATATTGAGATATTGTCATAGAAAATATTTTTGTGTCCGGTACAAGTTATTTAATAATAAGTGATTTGTAAGTGATTTTATATATATATATATATATATATGTGTGTGTGTGTGTGTGTGTGTGTGTATATACATACATATATATACATGCATATGTTTTTATGTACATATGTATGTAAGTGTGTGTATATACATTATGTGTGTGTGTGTGTGTGTGTGTGTGTGTATTATTTTACAGCTTGCATTTTGGAAGAGGCAACAAGACCAAAGCTAAACCTCTCTGAGTCCCTGTGAAAAAGAATGTGACAGTTCATGTCAGATTACTGTGTACACAGTGTTATCACAACTCCTGTTCCTCTTTTGCTCCCTAAAATCATTCATATTCATGACATGGCTAAATATACATGTAACATCTCTCTGCTCAGATGAGTCTCCCAGCAGGAGAAGTGATATGTGGTGGAAGCTGACGTGTGTGACCCTACAGGCAGGGCCACAGCTTAGAATTCAGGGCCCCTGGACTGTGTTTTGGTCTGGGCCCCTTACCTTTAAAAAATAACATTAAAAAAATTGTTGTGGGCCCCCGGGACCAGTGGACTCCTAAAATATTAATACCTTTACCCCATTAGCTACAGCCCCACAGGTAAAATAAACGTGGCAGCTTGCAAGCAGAAGTTTATCTTCAGGATGGATGTGTTGGGGAGGCAGATTAGAAGGTGCTGTCTGTGGATAAGCTGATGAATGGTACGAGCGCCAAAGCAAGTTACTGCTGGATGCTGCTGAATGCTGCCACATGGGTAAGAGAGCCCCATAATGCAATTGACCTCAGAGGAACCAAAATAAGTGCAACGTATAAAAACATAATCTTGCTGGTCATTGAAACCATAATTTTGCATTATGATGACTGAAATGTAGATAAATAGAATTATTGTTATTACAGTAAATGTAAAGTTAAAGGCCCACAACACTGAGGTATAGCTCATATTTTATCCACCATCAGATTCTGCTGCTTTCTAAAAAGAGCAATCAAAAAGGACAGTGCTGAGCTTTCTCAAGAGCTTCAACCATAAGTTTATGCACAGGAGGGAAATAACTATTTGTTAATGATTTATTAGTTTCAGATTTGAAGATATTATTTTCAGCTATTTTTAACAAACTCGTTTTGCACACCCAAAATGAAATTGCCCTGTAGGTATTAATAAAGTTGAAATATATTGGCTAGGCCAGATTGTAAAACTGTTGGTCAGGGTACTGGCTAAAGCTAGTGTTAACAATTGGTAAAACATACAGTTGTGAATAGTTTCACATCATAAATTAGTTCATCACCTGAATCTTAATGATGATGGACTTTTTGTAGGCATAGCTGTATAAAGCTGCTTTGATCCCAGGAATTTGTATTTGCTACACATAAAGCCACATCCAATTGTCCAATGTGTATGTATGCTGTTAGGCTTAATAGAATATATTCAGTACAAAGTGCCAATTAATTAGGGTGCGTAGCCATTATTGTTTTTGTTCTGAAAGATTATTTATCTTGTCTTGTGGTAGGGAGAAAAAATATAAAACAACTGGTAAAAAAACAACTGGTAAAAACAGATTGTGACTAATGACCAATTTTGGGGCCTCTCACTCAAACCCTCTGACACAACTACTCAGATTTTCTTTGCATGTAATTTTGTACCCAAAGTGAAATCTTTGGTGACCTGATCTTTACCAAAAGTTGGCTGTAGATGATATATCTGTATGTCATGCCGTGCATAAGTTATCAGATGGAATGTTGGTGACTTTCTGGAGTATTGCTAAAACAACTTTGACCAATAAGGAGGTGGGGCTGAATGTCAGTAAACTACAGTAAAACTGTAGATGTCATTGTTTGCCACAGTTTAGTGACACTGCCTCCATGTGGTCAAAAATGTAACCATAAAAATACATGCTTAAAATTTTCTATTTGCTAGGCCTAAACTCATTAGTCATTCTTTAGGTAGGGTTGGTAGGTAGGTAGGGTTTGCAAAATACTTTGCACTCAGAACTTTCTTAATGACTCCTACAAATTATGTCCAATTATCTCCAGATTTGGCTCAAATGATTTTGAGATCATTCTGCAGAAAGGTTTTTATAAATCAGACTTTTGTGAGAGCAACAGCAGTTTTTCAGCAATGTTTTTGTGTGCTGGCTCTCATCTAGGCATTTCTTTGGCAACACACCAAGGCTGTTGTTGGTGTGGTGCGCTGGTTACAGATCTTGGCTTGCATTCAGCAGATTGCAAGGTTAAAATCTGCATGGGGGATTCTATTGTACCTTAGTTGTTTGTGACTTTGCAACATGCATAATGTGCTTAGCCCTGTAATTGCTGCTTATTATTCTGTTGTGTTATTTGTACATTTAATCACTTGAACAAAATTGTTTTGTGTTTGTTTTTTTCCAATCCTGTCCGTAAATTAAGAAACAAAGAGTCTCACCTTTTCAAAAAGCAATCAGTGAGCAATTGACTTTCCAAGTGAAGAAATGACAAAAGTTATTTCTATCATGAAAATTAAGATCTATGGTTGAGACCTTTCCATTGCGGTACAGCACATGAAAAATGGCAAATTTGGAATCAAAATAAGTTGGCAAAATCAAGTTAGCACTTGAGCAGGGTTAACCTTAAAATAAGATGATAAAAGAATGCCAAATTAAAAAAAAAACCTTAAAATGCTTAATATAAAATTGAGGCAACATATGATTATTGCAAATATTATGTGAGCATAATTTACAGTGACGCCTGAATTGTTTCTGTATATGACAATAGAACAATTGGATTTGAGGAATATTCGGACAGACTTCACTCAGACAAGCTGTAGGAAATTTAAGGGGGGAAAAACAGCATAAATGGGCCATAAAGATACCAGTTATTTTGTAGAACCAAGTTGCAGAAGTAGAAGTTAATGACTCTGTGTTCCATGTCTACATGCTTAATGACTAAGTTTTAAAAACAAATTGCATGCATAAGTGCATGTGTAGAACAGGATGTTTTGTTATAATTGTGGACTTTTAAATGTCCGTCTCTTTTAAAGTTAATGCTTTGACTACAGCATTAAGTCTAAAGTACTTATAAAAGGAATTAAACTTGAATGGCAATTTACTCCCACTGAGCTTTATCAAGCCAATACACAGATGAAGTCTCTGGTTTTATCGACCTATGTAAAGGTAAGCTTTACAAAGAAATCGAAATTGCAGAAGTCCATTACCATCTCTGTGTCAGTCTTCGTATTTTGATGATCACAGCCCCAAGGCTCTGAATCACAGCAAAATTACTAATAAAAAACATGTCAGTGCTGTCAGATTGACTGAAGAAATAATTCTGCCCCTTGTGGATGGAGAACTCAGTGAAAATTACAAATGAAGGTCTCGATCAATGCTTTAGCTTTGACAGCACTGGACATAGTGTAGGTGTTATGAGGTTTTACCTGCTCTGACCTGCAACCTTGTTCAGATACATTTTATTTAAAAATAGATGTGTCTTATCTGAAATGCTGGGGATTTTTAAACATGTTTACAAAGTCATTGGTCTCAACTGGTGGGTCGAGACCCAAAGAAAGGGTTGCAAGACAGTTTTAAAAGGTTAATGGACAGCAGAGAACAGCCATATAAAACTCTTCACATATTTTTCGTTGTTAACATCAAAGGTCATACATCTAGTATACTGTATTGTATTTTGCCACAAATTCATGTCACTTGGTCCATGTTAGCAAAACTGGACTGACAAAACAACACTACACAAGGTAAAACACAAAGTGAATACAACCCAAATATTAAATATGCTGGATGTTTAGTTTCAATAAGGATAAATATGGACTGTGCTGTTCACAATGTATTTTGTGCTGTCAGATATTTGCTGCTGAAATGAATATTGTTTAATTGATTTATTGAATATTATATAAACAATAATAATAAATACATTTTATTAATATGAATACATTCATGGTTTGCAAATAATATTGTTTTAATTTTCACCAATTTTAAAATGAAAAACTGTATTTTTTAAAACTTTATATGAATTATATTGATAGTGGTACGTTGTAATGCTTGGTTCTGTGATATTTTAATGCAATCGTTACATTCCCTCTATCCATACTTTTCGACAGCACTTTATCAACTTCCACCATCATTTTTAAGGTACAAGTACTGTACCTTAAGTTCAAGAACTGTGGATGTATGTAGACTACATGTTGGGGTTTGGTCTGTGTACTGGTTTTTCTGTACAGCCATTATTGTCCTGACCTTAATCATATTCACCCAGTTCCAGCTAAGCTGAGCTCTGAGGCATGCTCTGATTCTGCTGACTGCTGAATGAAGGTCTGTCTGTATGTTTTTCACAGAGAAACAAGAAAGCAAAGCCAGAAGCTCTGACCTGAGAGTTTACAAACCCATGGAGACTGTGCCACAGCCAAAGCCTTTGTGAAGGCCATCATGAAGGTCTTTACTTCTGCAATCCTCTCTTGAGGTAAGAATAAAAAGGCTTTACATGCTTTTCTGTCAACTACAAAACTAAAGCAGGCTGCAAAACATGAAATAATTTTTATAGTAGTCAACTGGGCATTTGTTTTGTGAATTTCAGAACACTTTTTTAATAATAATATTATTCTCTTATGTAAAGTCAGGCTTACTTGGTTATTGAAGGCAGAGAGACTACATGTCTATTTTGTGAATGTTGTCCCGAGTGTAGACAGAATTTGATCCTCCAATTATATGAGGGCATATTTCTCTTGTTATCTAAATTAGAAATCTTACATTAGCAGTATCATTAACTTAAGATGCTTTCTTTTTGTAATGTTAAAGATGATATACAGTGGAGTTCACAAGTTTATTTCCACACCGAAAAGCTGGGATTTAAAATCAAATGAATATAGTTTTTAAGTTTTTATTCATATTGTGTAATCATAATATATTTTTGTGATAATCAATACAAAATACATCAGATAAAACACTAGTTAAAGTCTTTCACTTGACTAGTCACCATTAAGCTCTACACTGTTTAGCTTTTATTTGATTTTTCTTAACTTGCACAAAGTTACTTTTAAAACGAAGATTCTTGCCTGAATAAAGTAAAATTTAAAAAACCAAAACATGCTAGTTATTGAGCTGTACTTGACTGACTCCCTTGGCAATATTCTTTTCTGAGGTACAGTGAACTGGTGAAATTACTTGAAGGTACAGTTCCATCTGACTGGTTATATCACCATGTGAAAAACATCTATTGTGATTAAAATCACAATGTGTTGCAGATTTTCTATTCAAGATGTCTATTGTGTATTGTAAGATATCATACATTTTTTTGTCATTTTTTGTTTTATGGCCTGTTTTCCCAGTTTTCCCAGTTACACCAATATCAAATTTAATCAAAATTCAGTTAAATTATTAAAGTGCATCTGATTAAATTAAAGTGCATCTGCAATTGAATTAAAACTTATTATGTAAACACTCTGATCAGAACTAATTTTGGAATGCTTCTAATTACTAATATGTACTAAAATAAAATGTGTTTAAGATGGATGAGTACAGACTGATATCATTAAATTTGTTCCCAAAATGAAAAAGACATCATTGAGCTGTGCTGTTAAATTGACATATGATAACAAATCTCTTCTTTAATTTGTTTAATATACCTCATTAATCTTGCCTTTGGATGGTAACTGAGTCATTGTGGAAATTTGATGATCTTGATGTTGAGCCATAAATATCAAGATACATAAACGCTTGTGACAGATAAATACATAATATAGGATCTGTTACTTTCCATTATGCAGTTACAATAAAATATATTTATTAAAAAAAGGGTCAAATAAAGCTTGGAGTCTGTCTTTAAAATATCTTGGTGTATTTTAAAGCAGGCAGCTCAAATTTTGTGGTTGAGTGCTAACCCACAGGCCAACAAGATACTGTACTTCTCACTTATAGGGTCATATAATTTCGATTTTTTCAATCGATTCAAGAAGAATTTAATAGGGCTGGTGTTGATAGAGTAGCCTGAGGTCTCGCTATGTTGTTAAAGTAAAAATCAAGAGGGGACAATGTCCTGTGTTATTATACTTATGAAACATCACAATAAATTATTCTGTGTTGCAAAAGTGGGTGGCATGCACACTAGCAGGGCCAAATCAATAGTAATTTCCTCCATAATACACTCTGATTTCTCTGGGATTCAAATAACTCTTGGAGTTCTAGATTTCTGCCTCATGGATTCATCTGGCATTGATGAGTTTGGCTGGTGGTTCATTACAGCTGTCTAAGAGTAATATTTGCACATAGCTTTCTCAGCACAGTTTCTGAGGGAAAAAAACACACTGGGTGATCTGTTTCCCAGAGGCTTCTTTCAACCCAGCTCATGTCAGAAGCGATCGCCGACGTGATGCGATGCTGAAATGTATTTTTCAGACACCTGCTCTCCACAAATGTGAGTCTTCAGCAGAGAACACGATTTTGCCAGAACGTTAAGGTAAAGTGAATGGAAGGATAAGCTATTTACTGGAAAACAATACATACTAACATGCTCCAGCAATAACACTATTGGAAATGTTAAAGGGTCAGAATCTAAACTCAAGCTTACTGGCCATGTTAGTTGCACTTACCAAAAATCTTGGACGGTTGTTCCAAAAGTCAAATTCCATCTGATTCACCGTTTTATATTTACACATTTGATTATTTTAATCTAAAGCAGTCCATTGCATTCAAGCTAAAGGCATTTTATCAGTACATGCATTTATTGGGAATTGAACCCATGGCCTTGGTGTTGTTAGCATCACTCGCTACCAGCTGAGCTACAGGAAAACTTAGAAAGTCTTATATTCCAAGTTCTTAGTAGACCAAGGCTCTCAGGAGCTTTGAGTAATGGATGCAAATTCCAGACATATTACTAAACTTCAAATGAAGAATGAGCCAAAGCTATAATACTTGAGTGCTATCCTTTATGTCTCTTATTACCTTCCCTTCATCAGTTTCTTTACCTCCATCATCAACAGTATAGGGCTGTTTCCCTTTGTCATTATAGTTCTCAAAGCTTGAAACCAATAAAATGTTGAGTCTCAAAACAGTCTTCCTATTTACCTGTTTAAAGCGACAGGATGCAGGAGGAGGTCCTGACAGAGACGTTAAAAGCACAATATTTTTTATGCATTGCACATTTAAATGTGCACAAAAGCTGTTTCCCTGCTAAGGCATGACAAAATTACAGGAGAAAGTAATCCGGTCCTCTCTTTTCACTCGGGATGTGTCCTGCTTGTTTGTTTAGCAGAAGTGACCCCTGTAAAGCAACAAATGATACAATTGTTTTGTGTTGGGAATATGAGCCGGTTTTCTGCAGAATGGTAATATATCTGGAGAAGTTTGCTATTGAAGCTCTCAGAAGAAAGTAAGGACTGACGTAACCAAAAATCAGCTTTTCAGCCAAAAGCAAATAGTGAAGAAAATAGAAAAGAAACCAATAAACCTATGACCTTTACATAAGACATACTTCTTTATGTGTTTTTGTGTACATTTACCCAGCAGCAAGAAGTCTGAATTAAATGAATGAAAAACAAAATGTTGAAGAAATAAAATCTGTTTTCTTCCTCCATCTTTTCATTTTGTTCATTAGCAAGCCATTCAATATGTGGCATTTAGAGAAAATATAAAACGCCTCTCTTAACACATCTTATAAAACAGATATTTTTCATCATGAATTCTGATTGGTCAACAGCCCTGGTTTATTTACAGTAAAGCACAGCTGTGACCTCTTCATCAGGCTGCTATTGGTATCACTGCGCAGCACCCATAGCTGACCATTATTTGTATTAGAGAGCAACATTCGGTTTACATCCCAGCTAACAGTGAACGTTCTCAGAACATTAGCTAATGTTCTCTAAAAAGTTCTCTCAGCGTTATCAAAAATGTTCTTGCAGTAACATTTTTTAAACAATATATATATATATATCAAAAACAGTATTCTTAAATTGTTAGTGTAAAATTTTGAAAATGCTACAAAGTTTAAATAACATTCCAAAAAGTTAACAAAACAGTAACATTTTGAATATTCCTAAAACTTTTTACATTTTTATTGCTTAATGGAAGAGTTAGGGAAATGTTCTTACAATCTAAAATTGTTAGCTGGGATGTCAGGAGGAATATCTTTTAACAGATCAAAGTATCGAACCTGTGATCTTGATGCTAATGCCTCTACAAGTTGAGCTTAAAATCTAAAATCTAAAAGCAATAAGGCACTCCTACTCTAGTCTATAGGCTGATATAGAAGACATTAGGCTGAAGCCGTGACTATATGTCACAATATAACACAGTTTCTTGTACATTTTTGTTTAAATATACTGGGTTTCCAAATAAAAGCTTAGCTCACATACAGAGTGAAGAAGTACAAACAGTATGTTAGGGTTGTATTTTGTCTTTTATTCAGACATACTGGTTTGCCAGGGTGGTCGCAGTGATCCTGCATATTTGCTGCTAAGCTGTTAATGCTGTTTTTCTCTTCTCCCCTCAGTCTGTTAACAGCTCTGTATTGATCCATTCCTTTAATCCACTCAAGAGAAATAGCAAACACAGAAAGATTAAGACTTTGACCACACAGCTACAGAGTGCTGAGAGACATACATTGTAAATATTTCCATAAGGAAGGGAAGAAAATAAATTCATTCTTGTTCTTTTCTCACTGTCTAAATCCGAAATAAATAATCACACGTCAGTTTCCATATGCAGGCTTTAGTTTATATGAAATACAAACAGACATATTTAAAAATGGAGATCACAGTGCATTCTGGAAACAACAGCCACCTGTTGAGATTATTAAATCAATACAGCATTTGTTTATTCAATATTATACCCTCAGCAAATAATGCAAATGAAGGAAATAAAGAATGTACAGTTTATGTCAGCTTGTACACCCCGCTAAAGGGAGGAAAGTTTTTTGTTATTAGAGGAAGCATAATCAGGGCCAGAGACCCGCAGTACATTTGGATTCAGAGAACATTTATCAAGTGTAAAGGATCATTTCCCTAAATGAGGCTGCAAAAACAACTCTAAGCCCATGATTTAATTTAATTTAACTACTTTTACGTTCACACTGCTTTGAGTATTCAAGATACATTGAGTGAAACTCAATAAGAATGAATTTAATGTTGTGAATTGTAACACTGAAAATATAATGTTTAAAATACTCAAAACATTCATATTTTTGAAAATATAGCTGTTCTTAAAAGTGGCATTTTGATACAATGATACAATCAGTGTAAAGTCATGCAGGCGTTTGAGTGAATGTGCGATTGTGAAGTATTTCCCACGTTTAGCCTACTGGGACCCTGTCATTTGCACATGCAAAATCTGTGAAAGCAATTTGCATGCCATGGTTTCGATCTCATGATTGGTCCTGAATGCTACTAGAGAGAATGCAGCAGCCTATCATGCCATTCTTTGCAAGCAGTATATAGCGTTGCCCCATCATTTTAATCCTGGTAAAATGCTAAAATGCTGCTCGCCTACATTGGGCGTCTCGACAAATATCCATTTCTAATGTTCTTGACTATAATTTGGCCATTATTTCATGAATTATTTGAACATATCTAACTAAGAAAACAGTCAAGTGGTAACCTCTTTGAGGGCGGTAATAGCACAACGTTTACTGCAGCTGGCAAACAGCGAGTTTCAGTGCATTTAGCACCTTGTACAACTAAATTGTGGATAGTTGAATAAAAAATAGGTTTGTGCATTGAAGTTCTACTTGCAAAAGCAGCACAGCAGTTTAGTGGATCTGACCCATTAGTTTATGGCTCAAGGTGTCGGCAGACCATACTGAAAGAAACAGGCTTTCAACTATTCGCAGCTCCTTAAACCTGAAGCCCACTTGGAGTTGGTCAGAAAAACTTTCATTCTCACCTGTGGTGACCACAACTTCATATTTCAGCCTGTTCAGTTGAGGTCTATTGTTTTAAGCTGTCAGTTACTTCAAGGCAGAAAACTCAGATTGTGCTGTTCTGCACTGCAGAACTCAAAGAAATACAAAGCTTCACTGCTAAATTTAGGAGCTTTAATGTCAGCTCAAATGAAGTGCCTGCTGTTCCACTCACTGTGAGTTTCAGAGGTTGAGAGATGTCAGAATGAAGAGGTAGTGGCAGGAACACTCTTAACTATCATTCAGGCAGATGGATGGGAATGACCTGCCTTGGCAACCCAGGACACAGTAATGCCTCAGCTAGTCGCAGCATGTCTGAAGTTGTTGGGGGACAATTAGGACATGTTTCCATGTGCTGTGGAAAGACAAGGATTTGCAGAAAGGTGACATGTCATCAGGGTGGGAAACATTTGAGCGTGCCACAGCTGCGGCTTTCTGGGGGGTTATTTAAAGCCTTAAACAATTTTCATGGTTTGACAATTTACTGTGTCTTTGGTTTTTAACATTAAGGTCCTGCATCTGAAGTCTCGTAAACAGACCTTTTAGGTGGCATGTCAGATACCTATCCAATTTAAACAGCTTCTTTTTGTATACGACTTAAGAGAAATCAAATACAGTAAAAAAAACTGCTTTCACCATGTTTTAGCAAAGACTCTGCCCATTAGTGAACAGAATTGATCTACAATGATTACTGAAAATATTGATCCTTTATTATTATTTGAATCTGGATAACATCACGCTACAGAATTTCAAGGTTTTTTTATAAGGACGTAGTAACACAATTGATGTATATATTGTGTTAAATTATGTTGTATATTGCATTACAATAAATGTATATATACTAACACGAAGACTAGTTATTTAATTTGTCCCAATTAAAAATTTAAAATGATTTGAAATGAAAACAAATAGTTGTTATGAGTATAAACACCATTATTCAGTATATGCCACTAGTTCAACACTAAAGCTTAAAAGAATTAACTTCAAGTTACCACCAAGCATAAAATAACATTTTCTGAACCTCAGCTATTCTCATTCGGTACATCAGTACCATCTGCAGTTTAGCTACAGCATCCCTGAAGGCCTACATCTCCAGGCCAAAGATACTTGAAGTTTTACTGAGACCACAAATCATTTTTAATAAATCCCTAATGTCCTCATGTAGAAAAACTCTCCTGCCTCAGTTGCGTTTAAAAGAGGGATTGGGAGAAAATAGTGCTGTTTATGCAACAAACAATTGATGCTAACAAAGAAATGATCTTTAAGAGAAATCATCTCACAGGGACTATAAACATATTGCATATGACAAAGTCTGTTTTGTTGTCAGAATGTGAATTTAAGAAAAGAAGTGAAATTATGTCGATACATCTGTTAATCTGAGTTAATTCAGCTGGTATTTCTGACACTGTCATTGTAGTCATCATTCAGGCCTGAAAATTGATGGAAGTTGATGTGGAATGTTTCATTACCTAATTTTGGTGCTTAAAGCACATAAACCTTCCTCACAGACATGCAATGCACTCAGCTGCCATCTGAAACATATAGGAGCACAGACCAACCATGAAAGGGTGAGAAAGAGAAAATGTCCTGTATTAGTGACATCTCAGAGCGCTGATGGATGAGGCATTCATTTAAAAGTCATTTTGAAGTCCTCATCATGCTGAATGGGTCTTTGCAGTGGTGTTATTAATTCTGAAGGTAGGCTAAAGCGCATTCATCTTCAAGTACAGAGATGCCTTAGCTGGGAGATGAAACATCTACCTACTCTGATGTCATCCTTCACGCCTAATAGCTCAGAAAAGAGTCATTATTAATCAGAGAGGACCTTTCATCTGCGTTCTCCGCATGATGAATTACATGAATATAGACATTGCCTTGCTTAATAACCTTTTGGATATTAAGTCTATCATTTTTCATTCTTTGTTACTATAGATACCAATTGCACCCTGTTGTGGTATACCGAGGCTGAAATATCTTGTGCTGAAGTTGTGGGTGAATGATTTAAAGACTTTAAAGGCTTTGCGTCATCTAAACTTCATTCTTGTAACTCCATCTAAATATGAGAAACAATGGATCCAGTTTTCCCTCTTTACACCATATACAATATTTGTGCTTTTTAATACACCTCACCTCTGATTCATCTGCAAGCATCAGTTACAAGTCTTGATCTGTGAAGAATTCTTTATATCGCTTACATTAGGGCAGAAAACATGCAAGTGATGAGATGAGCTGTTCCGGGCTTTCACAGGCAGAGTGTTATGTGCTAATGGACCCACATCAGCTCAGACTGCTCTGAGAGTGGGCAGGAACTCTGTAACTATAAATCCACTGTCTGCAAGCCTTTGATCTCGCACCAATTCATTAAAATGTTCTGAATTACAGTGTCTTTTGTCTGCACAATTGTGTGACATCAACAAGTCTAATTAGATCTGTGATTCTGGAACATTATAAGAACAGTATAGTAAAAAGGCACTTTAAAACAATCCTTTTTCTCAACAGCTCTCTTCAAATCAGTGTGTTTTCATAGTTTGGACATAAAGTGAAAGTGACATTTATCAGATATGGTAACCCATATCTCAAATGTGACCTCTGCATTTAAACCATCTCTGGTGAGGAGTTGGCCACAACTGCCCCTGAGCGTCTGCCTACAAGTAACCAAAAAACTTTACAGCTTAGTTCTAAACAAACATCAGAACCAATGATAATATGTTCAAATAACATGTTAAGAAATTTCAGCTTTAAAGGGAACCACTACATTTGATACTAGAGTTTATAAATAGAGACGTAAGTGATAAGGACTTTTTTAAGATGATCATTTTACCCAAACACTTGAATAACCCTTTAATGTCAACGAGTTTAAATGTCTGATCAGTTAATACTTATATAGTCTAAATATAGCTAGCTATCCATCTATCCATCCATCTGCCTTACTGAGGTTTGTGTCACCATAAACTAGCCATTTTCTGAGTCTTTGTTACAGTTTCATTTCAAAAGACCCTGGTGGTCTTATTCTGATGTCTCTACTGGCTTTTGAGATAGAGATCGTGTTTGTTCCCATTTCAAAGCCTGTATGCTTTTAGCTGGTCAACTGTAGTGGGACAAATGAAGGGCATCCACTGGGCAGACACCAGCTTTGATCATCTCTCTGTATTTCTCCTGTCCCTCACTGACATGCACCGAACACGTTTTCAGAAACCTGTCCAATTATAAATCATATACAGCGTGTTGGTTTGCATTTTGAACATCTACTGCGTGATGTAAAGAATCTGAGAAATCAAGCATGTCATGTATTGATCAATCCCCAAAATAACAGAAACAGAATTGCTGTCTTGTTGTTGATTCCGCATATTGAATCTGTGCTTCAAAAGTAGCAGATCCAACCGGAGATTGACTCATCAATGTTGAATCACGATATGTCAAAGCTTATTGATTCAGACATGTATGGCAAATTTCTCTCACTGCTTCAATCAGTGCTCGAGGGGCAAAAACAGAGTGCAAAAATCTTGCTTAGTATCACAAATGAAGCATGTCAGATGAAAGCAACAGCCCCACCACTCCAGCTCTGCTCTCTCCTCATTCTCAATGAGATCCTATCACTCTGCAGACCTTCTCATTTGCTGTTTGGAGGAGACTGGGGAAGTGTATCTTGACCCAGTGCTGGCCCTTTACAAGGTTTCTACTTGACCTCAAGGCCACATCCTTCCACTCTAAAACGCGGGTAAACACGATCATAATGACCCAGCGCAAGCATCATATGACTCTGCTCAAAGCATGAATGTGTTACTTCAGCTGAAGTGGGAACAGCAATGCGCATTTCAAGAGGGAAACAACCAGATGAGTTTCATTCTGCTGATTGCATTCACATTTGTTCTTGACCTTTGCCCTTGAGATGACCACTGTCATAATGAACTTCTCTTCTCCTTTGTTGTTCAAAACCCATCTAATAATCTTGATATTATTGTTGGTTAGGGTTTGCTTTTAGTTGTTTAGTTGTTAAACTGGTTATCCTTGGTTGGTCTTATCGTCACATGACAAATACGTGGTCCACCAGCATTTTGCTTGTTAACCGTGTGATGCATATTGCACACAAAACTGGAAAGATTTTTCCAATTTAATTTGCATTAATATAATTATATGACTTCCATGATTAAGGGCAACACATTTTAAAATGTACAGTATATTTATTTAAAAACAAATCTGTGTTCTCCTTAATCATGGAAGTTTTCCCTACATATTTTCCACTATATAACCTATAAATGTGCTTTCTATGCAATCATACAGCGTGAGTCATTTTTTCAAACCGGTTTATCATTGTGGTATGTTATACTGTATCTTTCATAAACCCAAAGTTAAAACCAAAACAGACTGTGCATTACATGTCCGTCAAATGGCTTTTTAGGTTGCAGGCAGGTTAGGCTGCAACAAGCACCAGACCTGCTGCAATTAGACTCCAGATTGATCACATGACATTTACAGCTCAGCTGATTGGCTCATAACAACCAGGTGGCAGAATTAAATATACACTGTTAAAAACTTTAAGTTAAACTTTGTTAAGTTTACACTGTAACACTGTATTTAAGTTTAGTCAACTTGGCTATATAAGTCATTTCAACATAAAATGTTAAATCCTGACAGGTATAACTTAAAAAATAGGTTAAGCAATTTTTCAACCATTTCTTAAAAGTTACAGCAACTCAAGACCAGTCAAGATAACAAAGAGTAAGTTGAAATGACTTGTGCAGGCAAATTGATTAAACTTACAGTGTAGCATACTTCATATCCAAACAAGTACCATTGAAATGAATGGATAATAGATAGCTTTCTCCTTTCTCCTTTCTCTTTATGTGTCATAGACTTCTTTGGCTTAGAATGGTCAATAATTATTTACCTGAAGGAAGGGTTTAGGGTCATTCAGTGTTATTTAGTGAAAACATCAGGATAATCTCATTCAACTGCAAGCAGGTTCATCTCTCTACTGCCACATAAGTTATTCAAATGCGGCTATAACTGTCAGCCATCATGTTGTCAAAACTTCTCCAGGTTGTGTTCTTATGAAAAGATACACAAGCGGAAACATGTTAAATACTGCCGGTAAATCTCTGCTGATGCTGATCATTTGGAGCAGAGTTTTCCCCCTGTGGTCACATTTCTGCCTACATATTTATCAGTTTTCCTCTGCATCTCCTCTCTGGATGATGGCTTCCTGTCTTCTTCTGCTGACAGAGTTCATCAGTGTGATGTCTCACTCCTCGGTGTTCCAGATGGGACAAGATAGGGGAGGGTGTTACACTGCACCTAAGGTTGCGATAATTGAAGTGGCAGCAGGGGCCGCCGGGGAGGCTGCCTGACAGCTGCATAGTTTCGAGTGGGATGTAAATTGCCTTTAAACATGGCAGGAGGAGCATCATTTGCACAGGTCAGCCCAGTTGCCAAGAGCCCCTTACGTCCACCTCCTGAGTGGTTAGTGGTTTTAATGAACCCCCTGGTACCTTCTCAGTCCTGAACACAGTGGTTGAGAAGCTTTGAAGACCTACTGTAGCCTCTTCCAATCTAAAATAATCTAAAAAAAGATTAGAGTACAGTGTGAATATCATTTATGCTATATGATTACAGATATAATTTACCAAAACAAAGCACCTATCTATTAGGCATATGCCTGATCTATCAGGCATATCAGTCATGCCTGTCTCTGTGACAGACCTGAGCTCTTTAAATAGAAAACGAGTCATTTTTATCCAGTCAGAGAATGTTCTCCACCTCCCTGACTTTAATGGTTTTGGGTTTACTACCTTTGTGTTGGCTCATATATCTCAGGTGGGCAGCGTTTTGCAGAGAGAGCAAAGTAAGCAAAAGAAAAAAGAAGGATGTAAGATTCAATGCAGATAAGTTCAGGAACACAAATAAGTGATGATGATTTAAATGAATCATTTTCTTATAAGCAGTGCGTTAAAATGATCCAGTCCAATAGAACTGGTTCACTAAAGTTCAAGCAATTCTAACAAAATTTAGTTCTAGAGGTTTATGCTAAAAATATTGATGGGGTAAAAATATACTTATGAAAAATATAAAATGTAAGAGTATGTGCACAATACACATCTATCAGTAATATAGCAGTTTGTCACGTTGCATCAAAAGACTACTTTAACTGGAAAAGCTACATTGTCATGCTACTAACTGCAACAGTACTCTGTATTTCACTGATTCTAGTATTCATTTTTAAGCAATACCTAATGCTGCATACACTCAGCAGAGCTTCACGCTGCACTGTTATCAGGTTTGTGTGGATGTTATTTTGCCTGATGTTTTTTCAGTGCTGTCATACTTATGCATATGCACACTGTAGCCCTTGACATTTCTTAAGATGATTTAGTTAAAGAGGCTTGTTGTGATTTCATTGTAGCGCAGTGGCTGTTTGCTGGCCACATTTAGGTCAGTTCTGCTTGAGCACCTGCTGCAGAAGTGAAACTTCTCCTCGGCACAATGCCCTCCCCGTGAGCTAGATTTGAGTAAATAATCAGGGCAGTGCTATAAATGTGATTACAAGCGACAGCTTGGAGTGTGAGACAGTTTTGTGTTTTTTCTCCTAGAAAACATGTCAAACTAACAAGGCAAAAATATGTGATATTTAATAATGTGCCATTGTATACAACGACAGGACAGAGACGGCCATCAGGGCGACACCACAGTGGTGCGACTGTCAGTCAGATACAGGCACCTGCGAATGCTCCCATCCCAGTGTTGATCTGTTAGTACAAGGAGCCAGATGGGACAGAAATAGCCAGTGGGTTTAGCTGCATGATGGGTGAAGACCATCAGAAGGTACTAAATAGGAGCATTTGGTGAGGTACAGGAATTCTGCCCTCAAGCTTTAAGGAGGACAACAGCTTTATGAGGATGATTACAGACTTGACGGAGATGGTTTGACTGATTGTTGCTTCATTCCAGATATCATGGGAAATGTCCACGGTAATGATTGCAGGGGAACCAGCAATCTCTGACTCTGAATTGATGTGTTTTGAGTTCAGTCAGTTTTTTTTAGTTTAATTGGAACCACCATTCAATCAATTTATGGAAGATCTTAATTAATATCATATATAGTATTTGGGCACTTTTGCTACATCTTGTAATGTTTTAATGTCTTTGCATTATACAGCAAAATAATAATAGTCAATAGTTAATGTAATGAACTACATCTGTGCATATTCTTCTACACTGTGTCTGAGTGAACTTGAGAGAACCTGGCTACATAGATCCACTAAAAACAACCTTGTGGTTGGTTGATAACAAGTAGTAGCAAAAATGTCTCAGAAAAGTAAAGTTAGTTTGGAAAACAAAAGTTGGGCATAATTTGTTTACAGATGCCAATTTAATTGATGCAATAAAAATTCAGGCATCTTAAATATAGCTTAAGTGCCCAACTACTTTTTGGTCTATACGCATATAATACAACAATAGTTTACCTGGAGGTGTATTTTGTTCACGCAGTCCTCTTTACAGACTCTGTATTGCAGGTGTGACCTCAGTTACTGATGTATTGTGTGAAGAATAGAACCTCATCAGCAAACCTCTAACAAGTCCAACAGGGGCGTATTCAAGAGCTTTACAATTAGACAGAATTTGATTGCTTATTGAGTCATATAGACAAAAAGGCACACTAAAATAACAGACACTCAAAGTCCAACAGCTTTCATCTGAGATTTGAACAAAATAAAGGGAGAAAGCAGCCCACAGAAATGTGATTTCCAGCAAGCTCCTATTCTTACACTTCTTTGTGTTCTTGTAGCTCAACTGGTAGACTGTTAGCATTGTGTTAGCAGCACAAAGGTTGTGGGTTCGTTTCCCAGGCAACACGTACTGATAAATTGTATACCTTGAATGCACTTTTGAATAAAATGCTTTGAATAAAAGCGTCTTCTATATGCATAAATCTAAATTTATAATGCTTGTTTTGTTCACACAATGTGTGTTGTCCTATATTTGATGACAACCAAAAAAATTGCTTAACATATATTAAAGGAAGGCAGTTCTCAGTAAAGGTTCAGAGTGCAAGTAATTTCACGTAGATGAATCTAACAGTCATGCTGGGTTTGCAGATACGAGTCCAATTGTAGTTCAGCCAACACTATAAATATCATGTGCATACATCACAGGAAAAGAGAACAACATGCTAAGAAAATACAGTGCTTTTGGTTGCTAGGAAACTGACACACTGAGTGCTTTTACACTAATGCCAAACACAGCTGCATATTATCAGCCGCTCTCAGATTGGGCTGTTTTCAATTGTAATGGGGAGACGATATTAATTCAGTCGATTTCTGGCAAATGTTCACGATGCTGCAATGCACCTCATTTAAAGATCCGGATGAGGGCAAAGCAGCCATTATGCTTCTTTTCAGGTTTAACAAAATGAGAGATGCTTTGCCATCTATGTGTTCAAAACCATTTATTACATTACAGACAGTGTCATGAAACACCCAATTTGCTCATTATCGAGACTGAACTGTTTTGATTAATAATTAACCCTCTTTTATGTGAGTATATACACATCTGATTGCAATATTGCCAGATAAAACACAAATTCTTCATTGAAATCAGAGAATACCCTCCTTGTCAACTTAGTATAAGGCTTAGTTTTCAGACATGCACATATGTATTTGTTTTACCTTTTCACATCCAAAAGTGCAAAATCTTGCACTTATCGCATTTTTTGATAATTTAAATAGTATGTCTGAGTTCTTTTGGTGGGTTACACTGAAGAAAAGTCAGTAATAGAGAAAGTACATGACAGATCAGTGTTCAACACAATCTCTTTACCTTGATTCCCAACGGTAAGTTTGTAATAATGAATTATAATTTGAGCTGTTGGGTCTGATTTCCCAGAAAATGTCAGTTTGGCTTCATCTAACTTCGATATACATAATGTAAAGTACAAACAGACAATGTGGTAGAGAGGCGAAAGTTTTAATAAGACTGTTAACTGAACTTTTGTTTGTATTGGATCAACATTGTCTTCATCTATTGATTTTTAGTGGGTCCTTGCGCTCACTTGTGCTCACTTGTTTTGGGTGTATTCTTTTTCATCTTGGAACATATCGACAGCTGTGGTGAATCATGGAGTCCCTAAGGTACCGTGACCCAGTGTTAGCACTCATCTGCTCTATGCTTGTTTACACTAATGGAGGGAAGGCTCTTAGCGCTATGTAAAGTGTTTTCACTTTATATATCAAGAGAGTTTTGGAGTGTGCTTCGCAACACCAGACTTGGAAATAAAAAACATATCGCAAAGTTGTTTACTTTACTCATTTCAGTTTTTGTATGGAATTTAATTTAGAGCTTATGAAGTGCTGATAGCATTTTTGTTTACAACTTGAATAATGTCCTGAGCCTTGTGATGAGAGGGTCTCACTTAGGTCCTCTGCGGTATAGCCTGTTTATTGAGTCTGGGAGAGGGGGCATTGAGTCACTCTTTCCTCATTGCTATGTAATCAAATTTTCTTATTGTGGTGTATAAAAATCTATTCCCAGTAATACTTTATTTGACAAAACGTATGTTGTAAATAGCTAAGCTGTATTCAAAAGGCAGAATATTGAAATAAAAAATTAAAATGATGCTCTTGGGGAAATTCCCAGTGTGACTGGGTTACATTGCCAGTGTGCATAAATGCAGGGAACGCTGACAGAGAGCGATTACAATATTAGCTTTTCAAAGTTCCAAAAGACTAAAAAAAATAGCCCCAAACCTGCTCTTTAAGCAAAAGATTAATGTTTACAGTAGCTGAAACCCTTTAGAGAGTTAAACGGTTTAACATGCATTATTGGCAATCAACCGAAATCCACTTTTCATAGAACAAAGTTTTAAATACGTTGTGATAAGGAAACTCAATAGCTCATTAAGCTCCTGTAAAATAAGATACAAATAAATGCAAATCGGTAATTGTTAGATACTGAAAAAGTGATTGATTTAGAAATAAAGTCACTGTAGGGCAGTATTTTTGATCTAAATATGCTTTTATCAGTAACTAAGAAAATAAGGGAGGTTTGCCAGACTTGGGAAAAGATTTTTCACAACATCTGTGCATGTGCACGTCTCACCATCTGATCACCTTTGGCCTCTTTGCCAAGAGGGCAAAGAGGAAAATCCAAAAATGGCCTTCTGCCCAGGTTCCCATGACAACATTCACTCAAGTGCTTGCAGTTTGGATAAGAGGCACCCTGTCACCTTGTCCACCATCTGCCTCCACAAGATGGAATTTGTTTTGTGTTGCTCCATAAGGAGGAGACTGCTGTGGCTGAGCACCAGACATATCTTCTGCTTGTTCCCCTAAATTATGCATGTTTCTCGATGCATAATGCATGTGTTCTAAAATGCGCTCAAATAAAGCAGCTGTATTGTTTCATGTCTATGTAAGCAGATCAGTTATTTGACTGGGCACATCATAAGCCTGGTGTTTCTACCGTTTCAGCGGCAGATTTGGCCGTAGATCCAAGCGAGGCTTTATTGTGCGTCCAAACAAGCACTGCTGTTGTTGATGAGTCTTGGCAAGCCACAATATGTGTTAAATGCGCTAAAAAGAGAATGAGACACATCCTGTGCAGCAGTACAACATGTTGCCAATGTGCATGGCTACGCTGCACATTAAAAAGAAGAAAGGGTGTTTGAGTACCTGGCATGCACTGGTGGCACAGCCACTGGACAGTAATCTGTGACTCTTGCTAATTGTCTGGAACTGTGCCTGCACTCATTCATTCATTCCTTCACATGCAGATTATCACTGATCACAGCATGCCATTTGCCTTGTGCATACTCTGATTTATTTTCAATTATTCTGATTTAATTTCAGGTTATCATATCATATAAATTCTAAAGACAAAAAGTGTACAGTGCCATTAAACAGTTCCAGGAAATCAACAGCATATATCTGTAATAGCAAATCATTGCAATATTACTTGTATTATGTTCTGCACATGTACTGTTGGATATTTGTTACATTATGTTATTAAAATATTTACATAAACGTTGAAGCCCACAGGTCTTAGACCACTAAATTAATATAGTATCTTTTCATCAACAACAATAACTGAAAGGAAAGCAAATACATAATTTTTTGAATTTCTTAGTATTTGGTATTATGTACGAAACATGGTTAATGTCACCTACAATTTGCCTATTTGCTTAGTGACTTAGACTGCAGAATCCTAATTATTTCTTATAAATATATATATTGTCAATATATATATTGACTATATTTATTGTCCCATATTTTTTCAATGTGGTTCTCAATCATTTGGATTCAAATACAAA
The DNA here is from genome assembly GCA_036877525.1 of Chromobotia macracanthus. NCBI lineage: Eukaryota > Metazoa > Chordata > Actinopteri > Cypriniformes > Botiidae > Chromobotia > Chromobotia macracanthus. The sequence continues at coordinate 5,597,368 of JAZGTH010000078.1, read as the reverse complement.
TCTGGATACAAATAAGATACAAATCTGTCTTCCGAATTCAGATGACGTTCAAATGAATGTTAGTTATCAGTGTTTGATTCAGTCATTCTTTGCTGCAAGTAGTGTCGTGTGTAGTGAACCCTTGTCTTCATCTGGCAAACCTAATCAGCCAATATATTGTGGCCAAGTAAACAAGCAGTAACTAAGTAAACAAGCAGTAACTATATATTGACTATATTTATTGTCCCACATTTTTTCAGTGTGGTTCCACTATGTATTTATATGTTTTTTTATTTATATTCATTTTTGCATCTGAGGATTGCTTTAGGCAGTGGCCTGCTGCTTAGCCCAGGCGGTACATTCGTTTTATGCTCAGTTGTCAGAAAATATTAATTCTATCCTGTTTAATAAGGATTTGCGTCAATCATGCATTGTGTTTACGTGAAATTAGGCAAGAATATGCTTTAGGAAAACTTTTCATTTCATTTTGATCCAGCATTATTCCCACTGCTGGAGCTCACCTGAGGGTAACAAACACATACCCAGCCAGGAAATATTAAAGCAGGTACATGGTTTATTTCAGCACTGCTTGAGTTTCCCCTTTATAGAGGTGATTTTGCAGCTAAACAAGCTATATATATATAGAGAGAGATTTTAAGTGCCATTTGGAAATATAGCAACACAGTCACCGATCAGCTTAATATTTATGAATACCTACCTGGTGTCATGTGTAATTACTGGCTGTATGGGCTGCAGTTAATGTTGTTTAGATTGCAATGCAATGCAGATGTCACAATTCAGTCAGACCTGTGATGCAAACAAGACTCTACTAGTTGGAAAAGACAACATCTCATTAAAAATCATCAAGATATGTGTAATACTCTGTGTTCTTTACATTACTTTTGTTTAACTATGTCGTCAGTTATCTCAGCACTGGTGATATGTAGATATTATTTATTTTCGTTTTTGTAGCTGCTATTCACAGCTTTTCTCCTCTACAATAAAGCAGTGTGGCAGTACCATGATACAGTCATGGCATCAAATGGTAATATTATGGCACTTTGATGTAGACTATGGTACTGACTGATGACATTATTCATGCACCATAGAGTTTTCATCGTAGTCAAAGGTATTTTGAATATTCTGGTACTACAGTGGCACATGTGCAGATAAACATGGTACAGCTATGGTCTTTTTCATTGCATTGTTAGAGGCTTATAAAATACCTCTTTATTCATGTCTGTGACACTGTTTACTGCCTCAGGCTGACCTTTGCATTTGTAACACAGAATGTTCTTCTGTTGTGTTTCATAGATCAGATAATGTCACATGATGTAGAGCACCAGAGTCCTGGCATCATTACAAAATCATCTTAACATGTTGTCAGTTTTTTATTTTTTTCTCTTTTAGAACATTTTAAATTTGAGAAGTTTTCAGTGCTTCTTTATCTTTTTGTAGTTACCAACCCAAAGATGTCATACCATGCTTGTTTCCAGGATATGATTTTCTATGATTGTTTCTAATGTTTTTCAGAGTATGTGTTTTCTGCCCGACAAGCACAGTAAATGTAAATCATTGTTTTAGCGTTTGTCTAATGTTTGCAATTACACTTAACTGTTTCTGCTTCTGCAACTGTTTCTGTAACTTTTATTCCTCTTTCGACTCTGTGACATGTTATTTTTGTGTATTTTTGTATTTTTGTGAAAAAATACTTTATTTAATGGCACATTATGTTTGTGTGGGTGGGTTATATTACTCTTATTTTATTTGTCTATTAGATTGTACTACACTGTGTTTATACTCCTTCACACATTAAATAATTTTAAGTACATAGAGGCCCAGAAATCCCAGCATTCCAGAGACAGAAGCAACAAGGTACAAATCTGTCTTCTGAATTCAGATGACGTTCAAATGAATGTTAGTTATCAGTGTTTGATTCAGTCATTCTTTGCTGCAAGTAGTGTCGTGACCCTTGTCTTCATCTGGCAAACCTAATCAGCCAATATATTGTAGCCAAGTAAACAAGCAGTAACTCGTCATTGATTGTGGCTGTGATGGCATTAGACATCCGTAGCATCAAACTGACAAATAAATACAGCTACAGCTTCATTTGGAAAATCATTACACTTGTGTGCTTTTTCTTTCATCTTTTTTGGTGCTATTCACACTAATGGTGAGTAGCTGTGATACCTGAATATATAAGCATATATATGCATATATAAGCAAGTTTTTCTAATTTACCCACAGGGAGGAAATATGTATACGTTTCAGACTTTGAAAAGTATGTATATTTGAAACTCAATTCAAACTTCATACATATACATGAAGTCCACTTCACACATATATAGTACATATTCATTTGCATGTAGTACATATTCATATTCATTCATTACATACTGTATATGTAATAGCACAATGTCAGGGTAATGCAAGCCTCTTCACATATACATATATTCCTCTTCTTATCGGGGCCATTATGTAACAAAATGCTTTAGATTATGCATGAGTGTTTTCCATACAAAACAAGCAGCAGTCCTTACCTTCTGTACCATTCTCTGCAAGACCCAACAATACATGAATTCTTCCTACACATAGCAGTGTTGTTGTAGTTATGTTATCTTGTAACAGCATGTTGTTTATCGAACAAGTGATGTCAATAGCTGGTCTGTGGATTGACCACTCAGCTGTGAGCACGAGCCCTCCCATTGTGTCGAAATCCCCTCATTACAGACCACAGCAAACACTTTTACGTTAAGCTCAAACTTTTCCTAGCTTAGAAAGAATAACTGAGGATCTTTTGATAAGCCAAAGGGCATGAAACTGTAGACAACACCCTGACTTTTCAAGCCGATGTAGTATCTCAAGTTTGGTTTGCTGTCACACAGTTTATAAGACATTTCAACTTGTCTCAGCTCCTCACCACAGCTACGCAGAGCTCCCAGGGGGCTACGAAACAGACCACTGAACCCAGCAAGGAGAGCCGGGCTGTACGAACTCGGTGGCTGGCACATACAAATGGGCCACTTTAGCTGTGTTCTTGTAGCTCTTGTGAGGAAACAGCCATAAGTCAGATGAATGATTGCTTATGACCCTCCGGGCAGCTCTAAAGCCACATTTATGACCATGACAAAAAAGTATTACTCTGAATCTGTGAGCTGCAACCTTTTAATGCTTTTAAATGGTCTCCTCTCATCTACATGGATGAGACAAATGTGAATGCAATATACTGTATTCACTCTCACTATATTTGCCCTCTCATAACAGAACTGGTTAATACTGAGAGAAAATGAATGAAGATATTCCTACAGTTAGTTTCCGTGCTAAGAAACCGATACTAAAAAGATAAGAGACAGGCAAGTGCATACTAAGAAAAGAAGTGAACCATCTGGTGGGCTGGTACATCAAATGAACAATTGTGGGCAGAGACTAGACAGTATAGAAGGAAAGGTCTTTACTTTTTGTGACACTGTGGCAGTTGCTTGGATTTAAAATGTAATCAATATGTAAATTGTTTTCTCTGCACAAAAACTCTGGATTGTGGCCATTATAGGAATATAAATAGCAAACGCTTTCTTCAGCGCACAACACAAAAACTTTATTCTATCTGTGTCCATCTAAATGCATCTTAATAGGAAGGAAAAGAGCAGGAGACAAAAGTAGTTTTAAAAAGCCCATTGTTCACATCAATGGTTTATTGTCAATAGCTGATGACTCATTCCTCAAGTTGGTTGTGCTGGATATTACTAATGGGAATTCCTGGGAATTATAGCGATGTGGGTTTGTACTAGTAATGTATTTAACAGTAAACACAGAATAATATAAAGAAAATGAAAATATTGGAGATAAAAACATTGTACGTGTAAAGATTTAAGAAGAAGTTAATTATAGCTGAAATGTTTTTTTTATTGTTAAAATACTTTGTCCTATCACAGGTTCATATGGTGAGAATACCTGCAGGTTTTTATTAAAATTGTTAATTTTGATTTTAATTAAAACTAAATAATGCAAATTGTTCACTTTAAACTGCACTGAAGGAACTTCCAAAATTTGCTATTAATCCGTACAGCATAATGCAATTGTCTTAACTCTCTATTTTGCATTTTGTCTATTACAAATGATATCATTAATAAAACAATTGGAACATAAAGTTTAAGTAAACATAAATTTGAGAATTTCTTAGTGTATGGTATGTCACCCATTTGTTTTAATTACAGACTTTAAATCTAATAGAAGGAAATCTTACATTTTGTGTCAAGAGGTTAAAATGGTCACATGTAAAATACGAATGACATCTAGAAACAGTTCATCTAAAATATTTAGAATCATTTTTAATGTAGTCTAAGACTTTTAGACCCCACTGTGTACTGTATGCTGTACAATACAGCAAAAACAGGAAATATGCAGACAGATGTATACATAAAACAACTTTTTAAAAAAATACATTGCTTGTTTCATTTCAGATACCAAAGGCACACTGGGAGAAACTTCCTCTGCACTACAGTGTGCACTTAGTAAGCAGTTAGTGTTGTTTTGCACCTCTATATTTGGTCACTTCTGACACTCTTCTGACACTTTTCACACAACTAATTGTCCTTTAACTCTACACCTGCTTCAGGGACCTGTGTTCCCCACCCTCTTCCCACCCACATCCTGGCAGCACTAACGCACTGTAGCTTTTGGACCGCACCACATCACCATCAGAAAATGATAAAGTTGTTATGGTGTAATGAGGAGGGTACTAATAGCGAGAAGGGGTCATGATGTCACAAAACATCCTCTCCGGGGTTACGGTTGTAAAGGACGAAGGAAAGAATTAATGAAGAGGAATTGTCTGTCTGCTCACATTAGTCAGCATGGGTCTCAATGCAAGCTGTGAAATCCATCATGTTAGGATATCTAATTACATGTTTATAATTGCATTGGGCATCCAATCTCTTTTGATGAGAGAAAATAGATGTGCCTGAAATGTTGGGCTATAGTTTTAAGGGTGCACCTGCTCGGAGCAAAATTATCCTCCATTATGGCTTCTAAACAGAATAATTAACAGCACGAAGAATGTTCGGCACCCACTCTGTGATTAAGTGTTCTGACATCAGCTACAAAAGCAATTTTTGCAAACAAACTCCCTGTTAAATAATGTCTTACATTTAAACAAAGAAAAGCTTTCAAAACTATGCCAAAAGTGATCAAATGCAACTGGATGAAATGCATGTACTTTTTAAATGTGTTCCTGTAGTTCGGTTGGTAAAGCATTGTGTTAGCAGCCAAAGGTTGTGGGTTCGATACCCATAAAACAAATGTGCTGAGAAAATGTAAACGGTGAATGTGCTGTATGTTGCTTTGGATAAGAGCAACTGTCAAATGCAAAAATGTAAATGCTAGTTTATGTGAATGCTTCAATAACTCTTTTGGTTTTGTTGTACAATCAGTGACAAGTTAGTTTTGTTGTCCAAAACTTCTAAATTTATCAGCATATATACAATTTGAGGATGTTTGAAATTTTGATGTGTGAACCCAATTGCAGACAGAACTCTAGCCTGTATGATGTACACCCGTTTGAGTTTAATAAATGTAAAACATCACTGTAATGAATGTCAACTTAGGTTTTAGAGAGATTAAAGAAAGTAAGGTGCATCTTGGGAACTGCTACGGAAATGAGCTGTGTAGCCTTTAAGAGTGTGTTCATAACAATGGACATTATCATCATAATGGAAGTTCACGTTTTTAGAGAGATGCATTTAATAAACTGACAGTCGAAAGCATTTCCTGACCTATTTGCCGAAATACATTCTCACTTCAGTGAACTGATTCATTCAAGTGTGGCGAGAGATTTGTGTGTCAAGTATGTTATTTTTATTGGAAATAGACTGGATTCCACATTTTCCCCTTAAATATCATGGGGAAATTAGGTATTCTAGTTTATAGCTTGCACTTTTCTAAAGGGGGTAGCGGTTTATCAAATCAACCATGTGTACAGGTGCAGTTATTAGTACTAGTTTTAAATTCATATCTGTACTGCTCCTATTGAGCATGCTGAGATTAAGAATTCCCAGTAACATAGGATGTCTTTTTTTGCTCATTTTTCCCCCTTACCATCTACAAATTCCTAACAAAACACTCCAAGAAAACAAGTGTTAGGTCATGCACAGTTGTCACCTTTGAATTGTGCATCAACACCCAACATCTGCTGGGTCCAAAGAGTTGCCCACAGATGCAATTCAGTATTTCTAGAGTTTACCAGGTTGTTTTATAGAAGGCAGGTGTGAGGCAGGTGTGATCAGTCTGTGCTTTAGTGCCACCTGTGGGGCTGTACCCGTGCAAGTCTCATCACATTCAATGACAGGGTGTAATTAAAAAACTCTTCCAGACCTGCTCAGGAGGGACTGAATGAGCTGAAGAAGACCAGCAGAATATGAAAGAGTCAATGCGGGCAGGTGCGACTAATGCTTTAAATGCATTCACCTGTCGGGTTTGGGAAATCATTTCTGGTAAGATGGTTTTCTTGTGTGTTGTTCAAAAAAATGTAACGAATAAAAAAAGCTCAGGTTGTAGAGTTTTTGTAGCTAAATGGGTAGAATGTGGCTCTTGCAATGTCCAAGGTCACACAACCTGATAAAATTGTGTCTTGAATGAACACTGTCACTTTGGATAAAAGAGCAAATGTGTGAAATATACATATTGGTAATTCTATTTCTCTTAGTTTTATTTTTCATGTTTGTAGACACACAAATGGGACTGAATTAAGTGCCCAAAACTCATTGTAACAGTATATTGTATATGGTACTTTGTTCATTCTTTAATCTAAGCAGTAGTGGAATACTGTGCTAACTTATCAGCATGGTTAATCAATATTCACTGTTCATTCTGTGTAATGTCTTTAGATTATTTAAATGGTTTCAGTGGGTTTATGGATGTGCTTTCAGCATTAAAAACATCTCCACATACTGACTCTATTAGCATAGAGATTAAATGCTTTAATTTAGTTATATCTTCCTTTTTCATTTGTTTTTATCTTTTCATTTTCTTCTCCAAAATTGAGTATGAGTATGAGTATGTTTGATGCTGTGCCACAATTCATCATACATATAGATAGCTCAACTAAAATGATAACAGGAGAGATTTTGAAGATTGAGATGGCCATGTCCATTATTGCTGTGTTTGAACCTGTAACAGTCAGCCAGTCTAAAATACCTTGGGAAAGATATTCATTAGTTGTTCTATTAATCTCAATGGCAGCTGTCTGGCTGGTGCAGGCAAAAGCAATGTAGAAACTTCAGTCTTTGCTCATGAATAGCAGTTCTGCAGCCAGGTTTTTGAGCCAATCAGTTGTAAATGTTATGTCGCTAATTACTCTAAAGCTACAGGTAATTACATCACGGCAATGCTGATTGGCTAATGGCACCATGCGAACATTCATAGTGTAGTGATTCTGAGCTGTGATGTGGCACAATATATTTCACAATAAAACAAAATTTGTGGTTCTGTAGTGAGGACATATACCAGCAGGGGTTAAATGTCATCATCCAGCAATCACCACCCAGCAATCATACACCCTAACTGTATTTAAAGAATAAATGTGGTTGCCATAGTGGTTGCCATAGATACATCATAAGTGGCTGCATCAATAAATATAAAAGATTTGCTTAAAAGGAAACAAATTATTGTAGGAAAAACCTGGCTCAGCACATTACCCTCACAAGCCTAAGGGCAGAAATGCCCTAAAACCGTATTATAAGCTGCTTTCTAAGAGAGCATTTATAGGTTTTACCCTCAGGCATGGATTGTTAGACTGTAGTAACGCTAAAGTAACACACTGTGTCTAATGACTAAAGAAGGAATAAATAAAGGAATCTGATTGATCAGGACTGATATGTTGCCAAAAAGACAGGCGCGGGCTTGAAGTGACACTAAAAGTCCAGCTGCCAGTTATATGCAGGCCATGTGTGTCCGTATAATTTTCTAACTGTCTGAGCTTCTTGCCTGTGGGAGGAAATAAAAACCGTCTCGATAGCTGGTGGAGTGTGAAATATCATTAATTTAATTTCAAATGTGATGGGTGCCTTTCTTCTTGAGAGTATCTATCATGTGCTTTGGTGGTATGTGGACCCCACTAACCCACCCAAATCACTGGTTTGTGCTCTTGTAGCAATAAATATAATGTATATATATAGAATTCAAGTATTACAGATGCTCTAAAAATACTTCTAGAATCTTTTAGAAAATCAATCTGTCACATGACTAGGAAAGATTCAAATTCTCTTACTAGGATTTAGGATTTTTCTGATTGGGATATTTCTTGACATTAGGACATACTTCAATGGTTTGATTAGCCAACATATGTGAGAACTTCAACGACCCATAATTCTTTGTGGCTTCACTCTCATTTCCTCTTTATCACTCTTTGTCTTATGATTTAGGGCATCGGGCACTGAGGTACAGTATAGATGCATCCTTTCATGCTCCATAGGTCATCTTAACAAGGTAATTTAGCACCGAAAAGTCTATTTAAATGTAAAACACAACACATAATGGAAATTCATCAGCTGCTTCCATAGCTTTTCTATTCATGAGACCTGCCATGAATTGTTCCTGGCCAATGAGAAAACAGGGTCTGGTGATTGGATTTTAACAACAATAAATGACACAGAGTAGATCTCTAAATTGCAGATAATCAGTGCCACCACACGAAGGAGTCAGTGAGATTGATTCAGAGCGCAATATACTTGTCGAAGTCTATCAATAATTCTTTGGGGTGGAAAAGAAAAAGGGAAAAAGTGGTGAATTGTCATTTTTAATGTTCTCTGTGCTTTAAAATATTAAGTGTGATAAAGTGGCAGCATTTAAAGCAGTATTCAGACTGGCAATCGATTTACAAAGGAGCAATTATTAATATGACAGTCATTATTCAGAGACAGAGAGTCTTCCTAATTTGAGAGTGCTTTATCTTTTTGAAAGTCAGGAATATTACAATTGAGACTGGTGTACCCTCACCATTGTTACATATGTGTTGGTGCTCTTCCTACATGAACTACACACTCCAAAGAGAAGCTCATATATAACAATATTTTGGTGAAAGTTTGTTATTGGTTAATGCTGAATAGGGTTGTGTGCAGTTGGCATTGATTGGGTATTTAAAATGTAATTTTCAAAGAACTGCAGTAATATGTTAACTTGAAAATTTAATACAAAAGTTCTTTAAAACAAACTTTAAATGTTCGCTTGACAAATAGTTTTGAAGTCTGAAGGTTTCATAGGCCTTGGGACATACAAACTTGTGGACATCACTTATAGAAATGTATGTTAGATTATATGTTTTATTACATTTAATAAATTAACTTTATTTTATAGACCAGGGTGGATTAAATTTTTATTTCCCTGAATGCCATTATTTGTTGAATTGCTTAAAATTTTAATTCAGTAAATATTGCGTCCTGTCATTCCAAAGTTCCTGTAGTGTGGTCATTTTAATTCAAACTCAGGGAATGGGCCCTGTTCTGAAATTCTACAGTTTTGCCCAACTATGGTATAAAATTGAACATGCTAAAGAATTCAGAGGTCCAGTTGAGTCTTTTGATTAACTATTGTTGTAACTGTGTTTAAACAGTCAGTGATCTTATCTCTCCTAAACCTGCAGAGACACAGCTAGTTGGTTCAATCATGGCAGACTACTATTTGAAGGAACCCATAGAGCAAACACTGTTATCTGTTAATGCTGCCAGGGATTGCAGAAGACCACCTATAGAGAGACAGGCTGTGAGTCCTCAGTCAGGGCCAGACATTGTGATTCCAAAGATAAGGACAAGTAATTTTGTAACTGCGTCTGCTCAATGTTTTTTGACAATCACCAAATTAAGGTAAGTTAAGGTCACTTAAAAGTTATAGAAACAGCCAGACAATTAAATACTTATAAACCTGAGCCTCAAGATAATGTAACTCATTATTCTTCATTTTAAATAATGTATTTATTCACGGAAGCAGGAAAGTGTTCCACAAGTTTTCACAGTACCATGACAGGTCATTTATGAATCCACATACACATAGTCTGAACCTGTAATATCACATTTCTAGCTAAGGAATATGTTGGGGCTGGAGAAATTACTTGAAATAATGTTGAATATGAAAATATGAAATATGAAAATCCGATTTCACACTTTATCGGATTATAGTGTATGTTGATTGAATCTGTTGATCAAAGTGTATACTGTATCATCTAATCCTATCACATAATTTAAATCATTGTTTTTCAACAAAAAAAACTCCGGGCAGATTTATCCATAACATGACATTTGATACCACAAACCCAGTAACCATTCCATACAATTTTCAAATGATTGCTGATTGGTTGAATAGCACATCTATTCTATTTTCTTGTTCTTGGTTAAATATTACTCTACTAGATTCGCCTTTACAGTTACAGTAGTTAGTTGAATTTGTTGTTAGAACAGCATTGACCAGGTGGTGTTACTGTAGCTATCATTTCTCTGCAGCAGCAAGAGCAGAGCAAAAACATGCCTCTGCTAAAACACACAAGCCCCAGTGAGTTGATGCTGCTGCAGTGCTGGGTGTGTAAACAGATCTAGACAGGTGGAGCTGGGGGTGGAGGAGGGTGATTGTTGGAGCTCTGATAGCGCTCTGTGAAGTATTGCTTACGGCATATTAATGTGAGCCTTTAAATGTTGCAGTACAGGAAGCATGCATTGTCATTGGCTATGAATTACAAGAAAGCCAATCAGTTTGAGTCACGCTGATGTGCAAGCTGATTGGACAGGACTGAAGTATATCAGCCTGTGCCTCTAGAGTTTCATGACTGAACTAGGTCATTTCTCTTAAAAGTTTTGTTTTTGTTTTTTTGTGTCGTGTAATTGCAATTTTCTTCCTTCATAACTGTCTAATAAGTGTAATTAAGAGCCTGAATGAATGGAAGAAAGAAAGACATCCAAACTGAAGTGTCAAATTAATTGGCACAGACATATTGCTATGCATCTGTACAGGGAAGGGTTTGACTGACAGCTTGATACATATTGTAAGTGTTGGGGGACTTAAAAGTAGCCTTGTTTCAGATAACAAATTACTTCAATGCAGAAGCTGGTGGAACTAGTTTGTTTTAAAACTACCTGCCTAATGTAACTAAAGTATGAATTTTAGTTACTTAGAACTTGGGTTTAATCAGCACTATTCTAAAATTCAGCTGCATAGAATATACTTACAGAATACAAGTGTTTCTAAAGCATTCCTTTGTCACATAGACTCAGTACATTCAATAGTGCATTTAAGCTCTTCATGAAGTATAACAAACTGAAGTGCCTTTTAACAGAAGGCATGCCAGGAGAAGTTTTTTACAGCATATGTGGTGATTTACATCAAGGCCCACTGTGACATTATTTAATATTTTTATAATCAATGACCAGATTAGACAAGACCAAGCAAGTTCAGGATTGTTGTATGATTTAAGTGGTCTGACATAGATGGATAGATAGATAGATGTATTGATAGATATATTAATGATATGTATTTTATTTAATATGTTTATGATTATATATGATTATGGTTAAATAACAATAGGAGTTGTGGAGTGTTTTGATCAGTTTGCTCAATTATAAATATTTTGGCTATAGAATAAATTGTATATTTGGCCTCAATACAGCATAATAGCATCTTCTCCCCAACAGCTCTCATTGTTATGAGGTGCAGTTTGGAAATAAAAAGCTCTTAAAAAAATAGACTTACACAATGATGGTGCATACAGTCGTCATGGTAACAGACTGAATATGGGGAATAGGTGTAGGAGACCTCGCTGGTATTTTGCTGTGTGGGTTGAGACATCGCTTCCTGCAAAGCAATCAGATGTGAAAGCTCTACTTTGGATCCACAGCCCTGCACCTTAGTGTTCATGGGTACTGAAGCAGTTCGAACCCGAAGTCAATAACAGCCAACAATTGACTGTAGAGTGAAGAGCACAATGAGCTTTTCTTCAGCCTGCTCAGCTATGTTGCATTTCAAGAATACATTTTGTTCAAAATCATTCAAAGCAGTTTTTATATCAGGTAGTTTTAGCGCTTTCCTTTTCTCTTCTATTTTGCATGACAATATAATTCTGTCTCTGTGCATGTATGTGATGCACAGGTCAGAGGCCTAAATTATCTCCAGAACAGTCTCTCCTGGGGTAAGCAGTTGCGCTTCACTGTAATGAAATTACACGCAGAATTAGACTTCGGATCAGGAGGCTTCGGGTGAGAGCGGGGACTTGGGCCCCCTAGCAACCTCTGGAAGCAGAGGATTAGTGCTCTGGGGAGGCTGGGAATCTCCGTGGCAACTGTAAATGATGGGTTAGAGTTGGAAGACGCTTATCAGCTTGAAAGAGCTAAAGAAAGCAGGAGAGGAAGGCTGTGATGTCAAAGTCCCATTAAAGGCTAAGAAACATGAATATACATTTGAAATGAATTCATTTCTGGTGATGGTTAACCAAGGTAGTTTTGCTAGTCAAGCTGGTTGGTTAAGCTACTGTAGCTAAGCAACCTGTAATATTCAATACTGAAGTTAGGCATCAATACCTTATATTTATTCTATGTCATATTTATTTGCAGAATGGCAAAATCAAAGTAGTTATAAAGTCTGTCTGCCTTACTGAGAAATGTAAGTCCATTGAAATGTAAGTCCATGATTTATCAGGAGCTCTTAAAAGCTCTGAATGTCTGGGAGATAAACTACAGTGTAGAAAATAGGCACTCGTATTGTATCAGCCTTACTGATACCATTCTATATTCTGCACATTATTGCAGAACATTGCATATATTGCCTGATATTTTTTATAGTCAGTTAAAGGTGAGGGAATACTGTGATATGAAACTGTGATGAGACTGTCACATTTAGTTTATAGTTTAGTTCCAAAGTATTAAAAGCAGATAAAATAGCATTTTAGCATAGCAAGTCCTTTATGCACCATTATACCCTGTTCTTATAAATCTGCATTTAGATAAAGCGAACATTTACATTGTTAGTTTGGTGAAATCAGCAATGATTTCTCAGTGTCACAGTTGATTCACATGCAATTATAAAGGATACATAACTCAGAGCTGATACCGCTGTAATGAAACGTTGATGGTTGTTTTTATAGGTTTACATTATTCACTCATTCATACAGGAGATTTACTGATAGATAAGTAAAACATAAAAAGACCTCAAAATACTTGGTCAAATATCTGAAGTGAAAATATTTGCGTCAGATATTGCAATTATAAATGCTATGGTTCAGCTGCATTCAGAGATATGAGACTGCAATAATGTTTCTCAAATTCATTTATACTTACAATATGTATCTGCACAAAAAAATCTATCCATGTGTGGACTGATTTATAAGATATGATATCTTTCTGAGCTTATAAAGCAGTGTTGCACAAGCAAGACGGGATATATCACATATTATTATTATCACATATTGGCTATAATTTGGCACTAACAGTATAACAGAGTGTGACACTACCCTCAAGCCCAGTATCCAGTGATGTTCTGGTCCTATATCAGCACCTATATCTTGAAAAGTTTCTTCAGAGTCGAAGAGCGATGCTAACCACTGTATTAAATTATATAACTCTGCTATCTTGCTTATATAAATCTGCTATCTTTCTTATCTTTAATAATAAAACTCATTTTTCTGTCACAGCCATGTAAATCAAAGGAAATGTTTTTTATAACACTCTCTACATGTCTCGCACCTAAATGAAATGTTATCAGGACTGTGGCATATTGCTCATCATGAGAGAAAGAAACACTTATTACTTGTTTTGCGGTGTTACTGACCCATTGTTTAGCTCCTAAGGGAGGGGGTGTGGTGGGCAGGTTAAATGTTGTAGGCTTTGGCTACAACATTAACGAAACCTCTTCAATGAAAATCTCTTCACCATCACTAATTATATTTTTCATGCTGCCTTAGTTGCTGCCTTAGGAGAACAAAAGCGTGATAAATCTACAAATGAAACCGCAGACATACATGTATACAACATTTAGTGCTGGTCAGTGCAATGCAAACAGAGTGTTGTGAGAGACTATTACTGATAACGGACTGTATTTGTGCCGGCTGTTGAGGAATCAGCAGGGCTAATTGACCTTGCTGAGTCCCAGCAGGCTTTGGGCTCCGTGTCAGCAAAGCAGGGAAGGACATTATCTGATTTCATACAGTTTGATGCGCTCAGTGACACACAGAGTGACTGTTGCGCCTGTGAAATCACAGGACAAATATTCATAGAATGAGAGCAAAAGAAATATAGAACCCAGATAGAAGATATGGTGTTTTTGGATTAGAATACTGCATGTATTCCATAGCATGGCTGATTTTCCAGAATTCTAAGAGAATTCTGTTCTTTTAATTCAGATTTATGAAACCATATTGCCTTTTAATCCCTCTACACATTGGAATCATGTGAACAGTTATTACTCTGAGAAGTCTGTGCTCTGCTTTGAAAGGTGTAAATTGATCTGTTGCCTTCAGGATTTGAGGTGCGAGTGATTGAAACTGCTGCAGATGAGTCACTTTCCAGATATAGCCGAACAGTCTGTTCTCTGAATGTTTCTCAGAAGTCACTCTGAGACAAACAGCTTTCAGATTAAAGTAATGCAGGCTTTCTCAATCCCTCCTTTAAGAATCAAGAGAATTGAAGTGATTACCTTTGTGATCTGCCTGGCAATTCATTGTGAACTGCTTCTATATGCACTGACAGCATTACAACACACTTGGCTCAAGATATAACAAAGTTCTTTATTTGAATCTAATAATTGAATCTAATTGTGTAATTCCTATTGTATAGAATAGGGAAGGGGTTTTAAGTAAATTTGATGTGAATATAATTAATAGCATAGTTTACATTAGCTATGTTGTTTATTATTGATTATATATTAGATCACATGATGTATAAAGAGATCAGATTTGTGACTATTATTGTCTTCCAATTAAATGCATGTTGTTGTTGTTTTCTTAAAGGCACAATACGTTATTGCATTAAAATATCCAAAAGCCACTGGCACAGTGTTTTGTTCACACGTATACTTACATTATTTCAAAAGTTTCAACAATATTTGAATTGAGAGCAATTTTCAGTTGCATCACAAATCAAGTAAATCGTAAGAAAACAAAAAACAAGTCACACCCTGATTGCTGTTGTTTGTTTGCCCATTCCCTTCCTCAGCACCCACAGATGGCACATTGTGTAGTTTCGATTTCTTAACTAATGGTACACTGGCACGAGTTGTGAACCTGTGGTTAACAGTTCTGCCCTGTAGAAACCAAAAGTTGCAAACAAGAACGCAAAGAAATGTTCCCTGTTCTCCACTGGTCTTATGAAACTCATGTGTAATCGCCATGCTAAAACTTACACTTATTACTGAAAAGAGGTGCGTCTAATAAAAATAGTTCTACACTCTACAAGGTGTGAGTGTGATGTTCTGCATTTTATGTGTGTGTGGGTTTAGAATACAATTATCCAAACCCAGACCTGACACCATTTGTTTTATAGTTTGGATGGATTGCATACTGTATCCACTGTATGTACTACTATTAGCATTAAAGTATTTTGTATTTTTATACGTTAGGTATAAAACTCTGCAGCTGTATTGGCTGAAAATAACTTATTTGTATGTACTTTATTTGGTCTATGCTGTAAGCCTGCAGCAGTGTCACACACCTAACTAATTATATTACTAACTTTATACTACTGTAACTCCCTGCTGCTAGCTCCAAACACCCTACATTTCACAGATTTTTGTAATGATCTGTCTATGATTCCACAGTTTCTCTCATAAAACCCCTCCCCTTCACCAGCACATTTGTTTCCCCTGATTCTCATGTTTTTCGATCATAGAGCCCCTGACACAAACAAACCCAGCAGTCTTATTTCAGTCAAACAAAGAGATATTGTTGTTTGTGGGTGTGTATGTGGGGGGGGGGAGTTACATAAGCATATAATGAGGACAAATTTGTACCCAAATATCATCAAAATCTGAGCAAAACCTTCTTTTGGGGGCACCTACATTGTGGTCACCAGCCAGTAGTTAGTTGATTATGAAACATACTAAATGATGCTTTTTTGAAAATGTAAAAATGCAAAAAAAAATTGTGAGGGTTAGGTTTAGGGGTAGGGTGAGGGTTAGGGGATAGAATATACCGTTTGTACATTATAAAAGCCATTATGGAAAGTCCCCACAAAGCACAGAAACCTAACGTGTGTGTGTGTGTATGTGTGTGTGTGTGTGCATGCATACATACATCTAAATGTCCAGACTGAACTGAACTTGAATTGAATGCAAGGATTAAAAAACCTAAAATTCCTTACTTTGTGGGGATCCACTAATAGTCTACATGAGATAAACAGCTTAATAAAAAAGAGGTTTGAGCCAAGAGGTTTGTGTGAAGGTTAGCTATAGTGGTAGGGGGTAGGAAATACAGTTAGCTCAGTACAAAAGCAATAAAAGTCAGGTCGTATACCCCTCTTATCATCTTAATGAAGGTACATTGAATTTTAAATCAAGGGAGAGGAGAGGAGAGACTATACATCTGTATAATATTGTTTTTCCATTTGTGTGTGTTTGATAATGTGAAAGAGGTTTAAAGGGATGACACTATTACACTATCATAGTCTTTAACACTTTTTCACAGTTTCTAAGAAAATTACCATGCTAATCGAAGACTGTCTCATTCCACTGCAATGAAAAACGTGTCTACCTGTCTACCGCCGTCTACCCGTCTAAGGATAAGGAACTTGGCTGCACCCCAGAATTAATAATCAAAGGGGCCTTTTCACAGAATAGCTTGTCTAACATAAAACCCAATGTAGAGAGATCGTAAATAATTCATTAGGCATACAGAACTATGAAATCTTAATACAGACAAACAATAATGTTTTCTTTGAGCTGCAAGGCATACTTCCTTTAAAAGGCCCCCCAGAGATTCGCAAAGCCTTCCTTGAGAGGCACATGCAGACAGAGTGAATATTAACTCTGCTGTATTTCAATGTGTGCAAAATGTTGTCATAAAGCTTCTGTCTTCTCCAACCCACCTTTAATGAGTGTCATTTACAGAATGGTCTGGAGTTCCAGGTGTGTTCTGTTCCATCCTCTTCTGTCTCCTGGGCTTCTGAGTCAAGTTTTAGGTAATGATGGGTCAATTGTTAAGTCGACTCAATTCTTCAGTTGTTTAAAGACCAGAAAATGAGTAATGACCATATTCTATGCAAATGCATTTTAAATATTCATAAGGGTCAAACGCTGTGGCAGATCCACAGCCATCCACTGTAAAATTGTACTGTAATAACATGTACACAAACAAACAGTAAATGTTTGGTGCCAACTAATGACTTGGCAGATAATTACAGAACTGTTTTAATGGATTTGGACTTGGTTCAGATAATTGCGTACCATATTAATTTACTTAGTAAAACCAAACAAAGCAACCACAACAAAACCTAACTCATCAGAAAAACCTAAATGTTTTGGATTTGCTTAAATTTAGATGGTATATGTAGCATCCTATTGCTTTTTGCTGCTGCATCATGTTCTTTTCTCTCCAAAATCTTTATAAATGTGAGAATACAGAATAAATATTAATGAATTTGAAAGCAGTCGATGACCACGCTTTCTTCTGCAGGTGTGTTTGTGGATTAAATGGTTGGATATGGTTGTTTAAACATAAAAAAGGTGTTTATGTCTACACAACAGTGCAAACGCTCTTGTTCCTAAACATATCTTTTTTGCTACCAGCAATAAAAATGGTGCAAAATACAACACACAGTGATGACATTGATGAGTAGCAGTGATGAGTGGCAGTGACATTGAAGATGTCATTGACAGTGATTGTGAGTGTGACACTGACCTTATTGTTAACAATGATGGGAGAGGAAATAAGACGCAGATGGATGGAAAGATAGATTGATAGATGGATGAATACACTGATAGGTAGAGAAAGAAAGAGAGAGTGATGGATGTTTTTTTGTTAGCACAGATTCTCAATATAAGCTCACAGCTGTTTGTGCGTAGAGAAGCACAGAGGTGTGCGATTACTAATTAATTTTAACACTTTATAATGCACCATTCTAATCCTCAAATAATTGCCTTGTTGTTCCACCAAGGTGTCCAGGACTTGTGCTACATCTGCTTTTCTGTGTGCTAACATGAAAAATTAATTTACCTTTAAATCGATGGCTTGTGACAGCATGAGGCCAAGTCACTTCTCCAGCAAAGGCGGAATAATTGCTAAATGTTTACAGATAATAAACCAAGCCTTATTTCTTTGTCAGAATGTCTATGTATTGTGTACTGGTGAACGTGTGCCAGTGAATGTTTTATTGCATTTAGGACATTTTGTTTCCACATGTATAGTAGCTTTAGCCTCCAGTTATTTTCACAGCAAATTGGTTTTCAAAGTTTAAATGATCAGCTGTCCATTAAAATGAACCAAGCAGTCTAGGAATGTTTCTTATGAAACAAGATTTCTGTTCATTTTTTATATTATTGAAATGAAGTTACTTGGAATTTAAAATGCACATTTTGTTACCAAACTGCATGTTGTTTTATACATTAGTCTTATCATAATCTATATATATATATGTGTGTGTGTATGTGTGTATATGTGTGTGTGTGTATGTGTGTGTGTATATATGTATATATAAATGTTTTATTGAACAAATTGAATATTCTGTCTTAAGATGTTTGCCAGAGGAACATTAAAGAGAAGCGATATTCATTTTCATTAAGTCTTAAATTGCTTAATTCTCTTTTGCCTTTTGAGGCTGAGCAAGCTTTCAAGTAATTTTCACATTGCGTTCTTCCAACTTTTTTAATAGTAGATATTTAAAACATTAAGCTAAGAGATTAAACATTATTTCTCATTCATCCTCTTTGAACATTTCCCAGTGTGGTTCATTTGAGTTTACAAGTGAATATAAGGAAATTAAAATGTCTTCCTCTGGGTTTCTTTTGCTGTCTTTGCTAAATGTTTGCATAATCTTGCCAAAAAGGCTTAATGAGCAGTTTAATGCAGCAGACCTATGACTCCAAAATACTTTTATTTTGTACTTACGCTCACCTATAACTTCGTATATGTATATTTCCTTAGTTATAAAACATAAATGCTATCCAACCAGACCAGACTGTATAAAGTATCACTGACATTAATGTAATAAGCACTTCAAAGGATGGAATAAATAAGCACAGGCAAACAAACGTGTGGCCTACTTCATGGATTTATATCCTCATTAGCTGGTTTTGCAGAATACATGCAAGTGAAGCCAGAAAAATAGATTATTCAAGTATGAAGTTTAATTCGGTTTCCAGAGTGTTGTTTTATCAAATCCATTTCAGTTCCATGCAGCATAAACCCTATTTCATCCCCACATTTCTATGTCATTATTCTAAAGCTCTGTCTGTTATATTAGAGAACTGAAATGCATAATTTTCTTATTTTGTAAACACATTTGCTCTCCATGAACATGCATCTCATCCTTCAGAGTACCTTAATGGAAATAAATGGAAAGATGACTTTATGCTCCACAGCCATAGCAGGTCCGGTCACCAGGATGGATGAGATGAGTCTCTAATGGAGTTGAATGGATTAAAGGTTTTTTCCCACAGCTCTGCAGGATTGAGGTTGGAGCATCCACCGAAGCGTTTGCCATTTCTTTGGTCTGCCAGTGGAGAACTAAGACATCTCTAATGAGCTGGATGATATTTAGAGGAAAATTCAACCGTCTCAAAATAATCCTGTTAAATTGTGTAACATTGATTTTTCCAGAGATTCATTTTTGTCAGGATTTTGAAATATCTATAGACTGGAATCTCTTAGTAGAGCCTTTTCTGTTCTGCCATGAAAAGAGTTGCTTGTTCTGTCTACTTCAACAGTATAATCATAACATTGATTTTATTTTATGAAGAAGTAACGGGCAGAGATACAGCTACATTGATGTATATGGAGAATGAATTGGTTGTTCTCCAAATCACATGGGATTTGTCCAGCTCAACTTGGTTGTATGTGTATCTTTTGTAGATAAACGTTTCTGACTGTTCACATTTACATTTATGAATTTGCCAGGTGCTTTTATTCAAAGCGACTTACAGTGCATTCAAGCTATATATCAGTATGTGTGTTCCCTTGGAATCAAACCCACAACCTTCCACGCTGCTAACACAATGTTCTACCAGCTGAGCTATAGGAACACTAGAAGATCAGCAATTCAGCTGATCTTTTAATGAGCTGAAGTCACATGTTGAAAAGAATAGCAAGCCAGACCAGTTGCAAACCAGCAGACGCTGGTAAGCTGATAAAATCCTTGCTTTCCATGGTACAGAAACAAACTATTGCTTGTGTTATTATCAGTGCTCAGAAATGATAGGACAAGCTTCTTTAATTTCAAAATATCAGCCAATGAGGTTGAGGGGTCATTTATCTTTCCATAGAGATGGAAAAGCATCAGCACCAAGGTTGGGTTATCAGCTGGAGCAATCTCTGTTAAAGCTCAGCCTTCCAATAGGCTATAGACATCCAAAACAGGAGACAGCAAAACAGCAATAAGCCCCTCCACATCTTTGTTATTGCACACTGACAGTCCTTCATATTATTGGCTTAAATGACACCTCTCAGCATTCAGCAACAGAGCCCTGCTCCAATCAATAGCCTCACCATGGCAACAGAATATGTTGCAAATACAAGAATATAAGCATGGTCTTTATCACACATGCATAGCGTTTCAAAGGAAACATATATACACCTGTCAGATGAATCATGAAAGATGGCTTTAGGGAGAGACGCCAACATGCTCACTTTACTCTTCAAGTGAAAAAAAACAGATAAAGATCATTTTAATTGAATTTTGCAAAAAATATAGAAAATAATGAAATGTGGACCATTGGTGTAAGTATTGCTCTGAATTACATGATAGTGTTTCCATGTCACATTGGATTCCAGCTGATTTTTGTACACTGCATGTGAGTCGCAGTGTGTGTGACCCTTTCATTTCAAATGGATCACAAGCTTTACTTTTCAGATTTGATTTCTGACATAAATGCAATCTCAGATGCATGTGTGTTGTATGAAGCAAATGCCTCTGGCCCTTTAAATGACATTTCCACAAGATCATCATAGATACAAGTAGTGCAATAAAAACCTCAGCAATCTGACGAGGCATCAGTGACTAGATTATAGTATGTTTATTTTACATAAGCATTGTTTTATGCTAATAATTCTAATAGGCACATGGAATGTGAACACTTCTTGGACATTTGTCTTCCTAGAGGTTTTGGACACACAGGCTATTGCTAGTAATCATAGAATAAGTCTTATTAAAGGAATCATTTTTTAAATAATTTTCATATGACTCTTTATTATACAATGGTTTTGTACAACTCAAAAAATATAAGCAGAGAATCCACATGTCAAGGTCTTTACATTTTTTTGTCTTGCTATGTTAAAGACTACAGCATTACAAGAATACACTACAAATTCTAGTCTGCATGGAGCAAAATAATGAGAATCAAGCCAAGCATGTTGTCATAAGATAGACATGGATCAATAAAAAAACGTAAAAATGCACAAAGCAACAACAACTTGTGCTTGGATGTATGTGATAACAAAGGACAGACACTTTTGATGTTCGACACTTTGGAGTTTGTGTTGTCACAGCCTTTTTTTTTCGCCGCCACCTCGAGAGAATTCAGCAAGACTAAGTAAAAGGAAGCAAGAACACTTGAGTGGTGACCTCACAGGGGAGACCTCTGCTTTTAGTTGTGTATTGTCAATGATTTGTGTTATCTGCTCCTCAATAGGCTGCTTTTACCAGGACTATCTGGTTTGAGGTAAACAGCACTCGCAGCGATGTCAGAAAATACTCTGGTGATCTTGTTGGGTGCTGTTTACAATGTGAGAGAAACCTTATGTCTAACCATTATTATCTGAGAAGAGTGCTTCCTTTCACTAGAGTCTCAACAGTGTCTTGATGGGGGTTGTGTACTGTAGGGTAGAATGCTATCACTTAATGTTCTCACCTTATCTTTGTGCTCATAAGAGCTCAACTCTGACACTTTCAGGGCTGCTGTCTCTTGAATCATGGCTTGTTTGTGCAACAGTGCTGAGCATGTTTGACAAAACTGAGATTCTTTATTCCAATGAATGATATCATGTTGCTACCTTCATTGGCATACATTGGAGGCACATGTTATACTACTTAAAATCCTGTATTAACATTGAATATTGTATGAAATCAACAATTCTATTGCAGATAGGAGGTAAAATCTGGACAGTTATGTGTGGCCTATAACAGCTTTGGGAACACTTAAAACAACAAAATTTTTGGATTGGCACAAGCATAATTCAGAGTTAAATATCCTCAGATAATTTACTGCAGACACTGTTTCTAAACCAAAGCAATCACATAATCACAGATTTTAAGGGTGCTGAGATGAAAGATAATAGAGCACTGCGACATCTATGACTTTTACATTTGTGCACCCAGCAACTCATTATTTTTTATTTTTTGACTGTTGTATTATTGAACAGATAATTTTGGTGTATTTTTGTTGTGTTTTTCTATGTACACGCAGATAATTGCAAACAGTTGGCTGATTGTAGACTTCATTTGCATGCATGCAATGTTCAAATAAATACATTTTTATCAAGCTGTTTAGTGTACAGAAGCATACAGAAAATATGAGGGCAGTTTTTTTAATTCAGAGGACATGCTGATTATGGAAGCAGGTTTGACTTTGTTTCACATCTGGGTTTATTTATTGCCACCAGAAATGAATTGAATAATGCAGCAAAATGCTCCATTAGGAATGTATGTGAGACAACAGTCAGTTTTATAATAGTCAAATAAAAAGGGCCTTTAATCAGCAAAGGGTCCTTTATCAGGGGCCTTTGACTGAAAGCTACAGACATGATCCCAGTGTATAAACACTGATAAAATATACAGAACTTGAAAAAAGTTTCAGATTACAAACAAACCTCTGTGTTATCTCCTTATCACCTTTTAATAATAAATGTTTTAATAGGAGCCTTAAATCTTAATGTCTAATGAGATTAATATGACTGATGGAAAAATGGTCAACAGAATCCCCTGCAGACTGGAGAAACAGGATTAAACTGAAACTCAACCCAGAGCGCTTTAACAGGATTTAAGTTGTGGTTTTCTTCAGGAAAAAGTAGCAGGTATTTTTCTGTGAGTCTAGATGATATATTTTATACAGGTGAACCAGTTTATCACATACCAAAAGTATAAACATGCACATATATTTTGCAAAAATACTTTATGGATGGTCTACTAATAAAATGCAGAAAATATGTAAATTCCCTTTGCTGGGGTTCCAAGAACTGCTCAGTTTTTTTGTTGCATTTTATTATTTTGCGTATTTAATCCAAAAGTATAATTAAGATGTTCATGTAAAGTTCAGTTATGTTTTAATGCCACTCCAACATTTCAGTTTAAGTAAAACTAAAATGTAACACACAACAACATAACAGGTTCATAATATGGCTTAAAATGCAAATCAATGTTTTATACAATATGTAACAGGGGTCCATGGTCTAACAAAAGCTGAAGTCCTATTACATAAATATGTATATGTGTGTGTACACTATCCTATTATACTGTACTATGTTATACTATATATATATATATATATATATATATATATATATTATATCCACCTCTTTCTGAGATGTTGAACCTTGTACACATTACACACACAATATCTCAACACACTCTTTAATCTAATGTTTACAACAGTCCCTCCATATTACTCATATGCAGCCCACCTTCACCTCCAAGATCGATATCTGTTTGTTTTCCTCAGTCACCCTGAGAAACCACAATAACACTTCTTGTTCCCACAAGCCCTTGCGGCAGCAGTGCTTTTGAGATCCGTCCCATTCGTGAGAGGAGATCAGGTTGATAGCACCGCCCTATAAATCGACTGCTTTATTTGCTTTTTCACACACATACACATAAAATGTACATAGCACAAATTGTATCCTTTGGGAAACAAAGAAAGGGAGTGCGCAAGAGCATAATATTCTGGCAGGACTTCAGGGTTATTTCCGTGAGAGCTGTCAAGTAATCTGACAGGCAAGGCAGCTAAATTGGGTAGGAGAACAGCGGTCTGAGCTGAATAAGCTTCAGAGCACAGATCAGTCTGAACCCTCCTTCACACGCTAAACTATTACTGCCCACCTGTCATTTAAAATGCCTTTGCATTTTAATTTAATTACTTTCTGTACACATATTTAAGTCATATGGACCACTTTCATGATTCTTTGATGGTGCTTTTGTGTCCTTCTTAAAGTTTCAAGCATCAGTCCCCATTCATAATAATTGTAAAGAGCATCCAAGCTGTTGAAAAACCTTGAGGGGAAAAGTATGAATAAATGACAGATCGTTTTTACTTTTGTGCTGAACTGTTCCTTTAACTGTGCTGCTTTAACTTCGAACAAACCTTGTATTTTTTCTGCATTGTACAACAGGGCCCCTTTTAAATTCATTTGTGCTCAGCATTACCACTCTTTTGCAGTGCACCATTAGCCACCACCTACGTTCCCTCACCATGAAATCTTTGAGTGTTATAAGGGCATGAACGAAACTCTAATGCTCAGATGACTTTCTTTGTTTTGACTAGCTCGCTCATGCAGACAGTATTTAAATGGCGATGTGGATAGCTTGCTGTCTGCTTTGTGAAATCAAGCTGGCGATGACAAAGCCATTTCCACAAAAACTGCTTTGAAAAACTGTTTGAATTATCTAAAGGGTCGTCTGAGTGCCATAAAGTTTTGAAATGTTCTGCTTTAAAGCGGAGACTCAACCAGATTATGCGGGATATGACCATATTACTCAAACAGGTAGTGCAGCCAGGTTTAATGAAGCATATATCAGCTGCTGTAATAGCCTCACCAGCCAAACCTTTATTTTTTATCTAAAGTGATGTACAGTGCATTCAAGCTATACATTTGATGAATACACATATGTATAGGGCATCGAACTCATGACATTGGCATTGCTAGCACCACACTCTACCTGCTGATCTGTAGGAAAACTCAGACATTAACAAAATCTATAGATATTAACAAGATCCAGCAGTGCTATTACTGTGAATGGGGAAAAGTGCAATGCTCAATATGGCCACTCAAACTTCACAGTGAAAGAAGTTTGCCTTCCAGTAAAAAGAGCCATTCAGCAATCATAACAGACTAACGGTTTTCTAGGGGAGGAGCTCTCTCTCAGTATTGTAAAGTGCTTGCCACCCTTTGCACAAGGGCTGTAGCTGGAGCAACCTGGAAAATCACCTGTTTGCATATTTAGCACAATTTGAGCTTAAGAAACAAAATTTCTGGTACAGTTGATGTCAGCTTTAAAAGTTGGTCTTCCCCCGTTTAAGTAGATAGGACTTGATCTTGTATAACTGAAATAGCTGCCTGGAGGTGCTGCAAATATGGCCGTCAGATGTTGTGACTTTAAAGGGACTTTGACGTAACTCAGTTAACAAAGCACAATATAATTCTTGTTTCTATTTGAATAAAACATTGATTGCCTTTCTGAGATTCAATTTCACGTAAACTTTGGCACATCCAGCCACAAACGTTGGCATCCCATACTTACCTAATCCAAACGCCACACTTTGCTAAAAACTGACTTTATGCCCCAATTCTGTCCCTTTCATCTTTTCTTACATGTACACTGTGTTGTTGCTGCCAGATGCAGAGATTCCATCTCCAAAAGAAATGACTTAAAGCAGATAAAGTGCTCCCTGTCTGATGGTGTGTAGTTGAGGACTTCTCCTCACAGTGGAGATAATCTGTGAGAGAAGAGGCCGTCACGCTTTATCTGCCTCCACCACTCCATGCGTGAATAGAAGCCACTAACCACTGTTCCTCCTGATTCAATCCGATAAGCTCTTCCTCCCTCGGGCAGCTACCCATGACATCATTCTTCAACCTGTTTTCTATGCATCATCTAGATCTGTTCAGCATCTTACAGAATAGAGGAGGTGATGCTAGGAAATGATTTGTGTGTTCTTTCTCTTGTTTGAGATGTTAGGTGTCAGAGCTCAAGTTTCATATGGTTGCCATAAAAGGTAATATTTTTTCTAGAAAACACTTGTTTGAAGGGTCTACAAGTTATAAATGAATGGCTGTGCCCTGTGCCTCAAAATGAAGCAAGAGGAGAGGAACCTAACGTGCTTGTAGCTTTAAAGTTTAAGCTTTAGTATCGTTCAAAAGAATTGCATGTGTTGATTTTCTGTTATGTAGAAAAGCATGGGGTCATGTGTATCTAATATGCATTGAAAGTTTTGATGATATGAATAATGTATATTTAGCATGCTCTGCATATTTCTGTAGCCCATTCATTGTCTGTTTGAACCTGACAAACATTGCTTGTCTTTTAAAATCTATTACACTCCCCTGCTGACAGTATTATGAACAGCAAAATAAACCGACTTTAACTTTTAAAGCACTTGTCTCAATGCTTCTGCAAATTTCTTCAAAAACAGCAACTTCTCACCTACATAATGCACAGCAGCACAACAGTTAAACAGACTGACCGGAAACAAACAAGGTATGAACTACAGGGAACTTCCAATATAATGAGAGAGGTGTATATATATTGTACAGATTTTGTGGCAGAACTATCAGGGTTTTTTGTTTTGTTATGTATGGTTTGTTGTTGATAAGAAATTCTGCTGTAGTTTACTGAATTTGCATCTTATCATTACCTGGCAGTCCAGTGCTTAAATGAAATGAGAGGTTATATAAACAATAAGATTCTTGTTATTTATGCGATAAATCAGCTTTTTGGATCAGGCACAACTACATTGTCTAAATCAAATTCAATATTCAGGATAAGTTTATCAATTCACTATCCAAATGGCGAGTTGGAGATTACATTAAGCTCCAAAAGAGTGTTCATTTACATAAATGGGAAAGTGTCTGAGAGTTCTGCTTTAGTTGAATTCAGTCACTAAATGCATTTTATCCCCACCAAAAAACAAGTTGCACTTAGCTATGAATTGAAAAGCCTTCTTTCAGTGACATAAAGATTCTCATGTATTTATCCTGAGGTGATGCTTTCAGATCAAAGAGAGATGCAGAACTCAAAGTCTGCTCTGAATGACAGGGTACCGTGTTGTAAATAGGCGTGTATTCATAACTTCAGGTATTAATTAGTGAGAACAGATGTGCTTTCTGACACATTCAGGTTATGCATCACCTGCGCAACATGCTCCCTCACCTCATGCTTCACAAATATATGCAGCACACAAGCTGCCAGTCTCAATTTCTGATAAATTGTAAGCGACAGATATCATTTGTTCTCTTGCAAACAGAAAAAAAGGGAAGTTAAGGGCGGGGTGACAGTAAGCAAGCATCTGATTGGTGCATCTGATGTGGAACTTGTGGGATTTACTCAGCAATCCTGACAGCAAATAAATGCCAGATAATTGATTTGCACAGAGTAAACAGAGCGTCTTCTCTAATGGCCGGGCTTTATTACCTGCCTCTGTAATCGTCTTGAAAAGGGATTGTCTGTTGATCCCTCACAGGCCCCTGGAGATGCCCCTAGTTCTCAGGAGCTTTGCAGGCAGGAATACCTGACAAGGTTAGCTATAGCAGAACCTTTCGAAACTGTAGCTACAAGCTTCACTGCGCTCATTATTTCCATCAGTTCAACTAGAGTCAAGTTACTAACTAAAATAATATAAACTACTTTAAAGCTATTTAAGCGATTAATATATCTATAAATGTATATAACTATCAGATGAAACTATTTGAAACAACCTGCACATTAGGCAGAATCTGGTACAAAAACATCTTAAAAGCATTTAAACGTGCTCATGTAATAGTGAAACTAATTCAGCTGACTTTACTTACTCGCTTATACAAACACAGAGACCAACATAAAAAAAATAAGGAGTTAAAATGAACCATTGAATCATTTGTTCGCATGAACCAAGCTGAAGGTGCGATACAATGTGGTGAAAAATTTGTTTAGTCATGGCACTAGTTAAAACGTACAGTAGCTTGGTACTGAAAAACAAGGTATTCCAATTTTCTGTGTATTTTACTAGAAACTCAAATACTTTGTAGAAATGGGCTTCATTTAAATTATTTTCTAAAGTCACAAAACACCCCTGTGGAAATTCTTATAGCCATTTAGACTTTCTGCTTGAGGAACAGACAATATAAAAAGCATCTACATAATTATTATTATTATATGCTAACTTTGGTAAAGTTTGTCATCTTCCAGTGGTGCTGCTATCCTGTCAAACTTCAGAAATCCTGAGATCAACCGCCAAAAGCTCTAAATCTCAGTATACTATTGATTTCCCAACTTAACAAGAGGGTTTGCAGCCCTGAAAGGATTTTTCTGTGGGCATAAATTTCTTGGGTTTTCTTGATGGAAGCTGCCATAGAATGAACCTTTTAGCTTGTGCTTGTATAATCCTGCAGATTACTGTAGAGCTCCACAAGTCAGAGCGGAGAGACCCTGAACATAACAGCCTTTGCTGTACCGTGCACTCAATGGTCTGTGTGCATAACAGTTTGAAGGATTTGTGGAGTGGTACCAGACACTCAATCAGCCCAGGAGCAAAGAGCCTTTGTGGTCTTTGTCAGGAAGTTTTGCTTTAAAAATGCTCAAAATAATGTAGCTTTTACAACATCTGTTTTGCAATAAATGGACGTGAAGGAACTCTGAGTCTCAGAAAAAGCTTATTAGAGCACTTTGTGAGAGCTATGAGCAATTATTGCTAATACGTTTAAAGCAAAACATGACCGTAGAAGAGTGAGTGCAACCAATAACTGTGTCAGTGAGAGAACAATTTAAAAAATTTGTCCTGATGAGAAGAAACAGTTTATCAGTTCAAAGTCCCCGAAGTCTCAGAAGTAAAACCACTGATGCTGACCAGAGTTCTCATTCTGTGGATTTAAATCAATTCTGTGAGTCGCAGTCAACAGCTGGTAGATAAAACATGAATTATAAAGAATGACACACAAAAATAGTGAATACTTTACAAGGAAGATGTGTGAGCTTTCTGGCAACAGCCAAGGAAACGGAAAATTGTGGGACCACACATCTTAACAAAAGCCTGACAGGATGATTTCCCCACTCTAAAACTGAAAATAAAAGGCTTTTCCTCCTTTATTTGACAGCCATATTTTTTGCCTGAACAAAAAAATAGGTTTGCTAATAATCAAGGCCTGTCATGAATTGTATTTATAATTCAGTTGAATGTAATGTATGTTACATGCATGTTTAAAAAATCCACAGAGGCATCTGCAGTGCGCTCAAATATAGCTGATAAAATAAAGAGACTGGGACAGATTGTGGTGTTTAAGGTGAATATCGTGACAAATGATGAATGAATGTCCTTGAAAGATGATAAAATGTCCTTGATGCAGTATTAAATGAATACTCACTTAAGTTACAAATAACTTAAACTCCTATATTGTGTGTCTCTTACTAGACTTCTAAAGCAGCTAGCTAAGATATAGTGCAGTACATATATATATATATATAGTGTATGTATGTATATATTTTTTCTAGACGGGTGGCTGGGTTAAAGCTATTAAAACTCTATAATGTCATTCCTGCTCTGCTTCCATCAAAGTGGAAATGACACAGACAGACAATCTATATGGTAATAATACAAAAGTTTACCCCTGTAAAATAGTGAGGTGAACAGGAGAGTTGATATCACTCCCCTCTATGAGTTTATAAGCTAGGCTGTGCCAAGCTTGTGGGTTCCCTGAGGTTTTTCTGCTGTGTTTGTGCAGGTTCTATATAATGATTTTCAAGGTCTGCAGCTAGTCAAACTGTTGCCAATGTAGCAAGTTTACAGTACATTTGAGTCTGAGAATATTTTTCTTTCAAGTAAATATATAAAAAAATCCCCTAAATGTAATTACACAGCAATATTGTTTTTAATGGATTATTGATTCATCACATGCAGTGTATTGATTATGCTTATAGATACCAGAGCTATTTTAGTGCAGATGGTTTTGGCTGAACTCTCACTGGGATAGTGAAGTGCAGTAATTGTGAGGAATTTTTGTCCCAATATTTGCATGTTTTTCCATTGTAAATGCTTTCATGTTGTTATTTTCTCACTGTTGCTCATTTCAGTGGAATGTATTGGTGTGCGGTTCAGCTTCCTGTAATATTGAGTATGGAACTAAAGGAACACCTTGTTTAGACCCGGTTGTTTCTCACTGTCTCAATTGGACTCAATATCTCAGAATGCATCCTTAATAGAATACTTACTGGGAAAGGTCACACAACTGCTCCCATTCCCCGTCTGCCATCTTCATGATGATGGAAGGTCTACAGCATCTTTCATCTTCACTCAGGGTCTCTTAGATATTCCAGCCTTGTGATTTTCCTCTCCACCAGGCTTTGGAGACCTTTGGGTTCTTCTAAATGGTGGGTTCCACCTGGAGCTGCTGGTTATAGTATGTAAAAAGACAGCTGGAGATTTATGAATTGGGATGCTTTTTGAATCTGGGACAGAAGGTTTTAAAAAATTTGTAGGATTTTCAGGAACTGACGTTAAGGTATGAAACTGCAAAATCTCTGTTCAGCCTTCTTGAGTATGAAACAAATACCTTATAATAAGCAGTGACTGGTTGTCGAGATCCAAGCACATTGCGTGTTATTTTTCGATCTCCTACAGCTTGTAATACCTCTGAGGCAAGCCAAGACTGCATAAAATATTATATTTCTTTTCAAACATGCCCATGTCTTCTCTTCTTAGAGTTCCAGGCATAACACTTCATTTATAGCTCCTGGGAAATTATCTGGGAGAACCCTTGCACAGAATGTGATGAGGCAGCTCATTAATGCTGACACAATATGGATGGTCTCTATAGGAATGCCAGTGTAACAGCCTGGAGGTTGACAAGGCCATGTCCACAGCATAAGCGACCAAGAGAGCTGGGAGATGAGAGGTTCAAAAACCGTGCAACATTTCCAGTCTCTGACTACTGTTGGCAAGTAATCTGTTATAGTAAAAGGGAAGATAATGAGGAACTGGTTTAAAAGTAAAATTCTTAATCCTTAAGGCTTGAGAACTACATACTTCTAAAGTCATACAGCAGTGGGTGTTAAAGATCATGTACAGTCTCAATGTTGGTATTCGTATGTTATATAACATTCTACAGTACAGTAATTGTTACAACTTTATGACCCTGTATTCTCACAGTTATATACTGTTAATTAGTTGCTTCTTTTCATCAGTAACTGCACTGCATCTAAGAGGACCGAGTTTATATTTACATTTAAGATCGTTTAATACATATGAGGTCAAAGAGAGCTTTACATTATTAAAAAGCACACCTTCTGTCTGTATTAATGAATGTCATTGGTTAGTGAGGGCACAGAAAAGCAGTGTAAACTAATCTGCATTAGCATTACCTGGAATTTAAAGGTTTTTGCCATTAGTATCTCCTAACTTTTTATAAGTGCACATCAGCGTGTGACATTCAAGACGCACATTTTGAAGACAACAGATGGAGGCTAATCTCTGAGCATTTTTATGTGCTGGTGGTTATTTAGAGGTATTGGATGGCATTTTGTCTGCTTTTTACTGGTGTTCTGTAAGAAGACTTTTATTTTGCTTTGGCCCTGCATACAAGAATTTGGCATAAGGAATGATTTGGAAAAAATAAAAGGAAAATCATATTGGCTCATCATTATTGATTAGGTTTTACTATAGTTCAACAGGAGTTTGCAATGCCAAAGTCCTGAATTAAATTCCCATGAAACACATACAGTAGTTACTGTATACTGTGCTTTGAAGGTACTGTAAATCACTCTAGATAAAAGCATCTACCAAGCGAATAAATGTACATTTTAGGTGACTTTGCTTGCTGACCGTTTGCATGTTAATTTCTTATAAATGTAATAGTACATACTGTCTTCTAATGCAAATGTTAGGCTGAGGCTTTGTTTGATTGAAGAAAAATGAATGTCGAGTCCTTGAAACTCGTTTACTGTTGACTGCTTACTTTAATTGTAATCAATAGTGAAGCTAGGAGTTTTACTAATAACAAATTAGGCTTAGTTTGAAACAAGTAATTATCAAAGCTCATAACTAAAAGATTTTCAAATATAGCCTCGTGCAGAATTTTTCACAAAATGTTCTCTCCTGACATCAATTAACTGTACAGGGTAAATGAAGTTTAAAGAGGTGTTTAGTTTTTGACAGCAGTTTAAACTTCCTTGCTCCCTCCCTCTATTTATCTGTTTATAATCTCTGTTTATAATCTCTCCTCTTTTCTCTGTGGTAAAATGAATATGGTGAGAACGAGACGATTTAGGGTGTCAAGAGCACATATGCTCAACACCACTAAGCATAATGCTAATTAGCCAAATGAGTTTTCCTACATCCCACTGAGCCTACATGTTGCTCAAAATATCAGTACGATAAAAAGCCTTTTCCAAAATCCTGAATATACTGTGCATTTCTCCCTTCACTCTGCTGAAAGTTCTGTATAGAGTTCACACAACTTGTTTACTAAAATTCTGAATTAATTTTCATCTTCATCATGCCGAATTATGTATTTTAATTTATTGCAAACACTGAATATAGCTTTCCACATACTTACATACTATATCATTCCTGCAGTACCATAAGTAAAATGTTTTAACAATATATCATATATCAAAAATGTTACTCTTCAGTAGTTAGTGGAAGGTTTTAAAAAATGTTACAGAATTAAAAAGAAATTTGAACAGCATTCTTATAACCAAGCAATAATGTTAATACAATGTCTAAAAATCTATACATTTCGAATGTTCCTAGAACGTTCAAAATAACATTTTTGTCTATTTTGTGACATAATGGTAACGTTATTGGTAACGTTAGAAACATTTTTACAATTGTTAGCTGGGACATATATAAGACAAATAAATCCAAAGCAACTTTTAAAATATAGTAATTCAATAAAGCTGACTCCAGGAGCAGCTGCCTTACGAGACTTTATGGCTAATTTATCTAAGTAACCCGGCTGTGTTTTGGCATTTATTCATCAACAGCCCTGGGATTAAACCTTTTGGCTTTTTGTTTGGTTTACAGCTCAGATCTTCTTTCACAAGACTGCTAGCGAGATCTATAACCAAAAATGTTTTTGCCTCAAAGGAAAATGAAAACAGACAGTGGTCGAGGACACTAATAGTGTAAATCCTAACAGTGCTGTGGGACTTAGAAAATGTTTCTCTGCAGGTTCCTGCAAATATTTGGCGGCGGATGAAACGTTTGTTTTACAGCGTGGTATAAACACTTTCTGATTCGCTACCAGCTCTGTTGGACATGCTTCTGTTTGTGAGCCTGTTTTGAACTGAAGTTCTCCACCTCGCAGGACTCTTTGGCTCTAACCCGCGGTTACACGCCACCCGCCTCTCAGGGAGAAAAGACATTACTGTCACTTTAACTTATTAATCACCATACAATATTCTACATGGCATCAAAATCCCCCTAGATCATACTGTTGCTTCTCAGTTGTAAATTTACTTCCATGTCTGCAGCTCTTCAAACCAGTCCCAATCCATCTTCAAAATGGCCCTGATAACCCTGCTTCACTGCAATAGAGATGAACAAGGCTGAGGTTCCGGCTGCAAATGATTCATTTGCTGTTTGTTGTGTTTGCCAGTAAATCAGGAGGGACAAATAAATACATTTATGTAGCTTACATAAGCAACCAAAAAGGGGGGGAAATAAAGACAGCAGTTTTTTATTTTCTCAGTCCTTCAAGAATAGATGGGCTACTTTGATTTATGAGCTTTGTATCACTATGAATCTGGTGAAGGGGGAAAAACATTTAAAATTTGGTTACAGCAGCTGCTGGAACCCCGTGCCTTTCTGCCCAGCATTAACTTTTTTTTGATTGATGGTGGGCCGAGAAAAACACACACTAACACTTGATTTTCTTCTTTGTTCAAATACCCCCAATTATTTTAAATGGTGCAATTTAGTTAATTGATTACCTTTATGGACCAGCACTTCTTCATAAATGGGGATGTAATAACCATTATACTTCTTTGTAAATGAATTGAAGCTAAAGAATCAGAAACTTTGATTCTTTAGCCAAAACCTCATAGAACAGTTACTGAATCTGACTGCCCCCGTTTGGACATTTTAGGCACTGCCAATATAAAACCTTTGACCATCTGTTGTTGACAAAAACAAGGAGAAAAACAAACCCACTGTGAGGAATAAGCCACAAACATACATACATATCTATCTATCTCTCTCTCTCTCTCTCTCTCTGTCAATGTACAATGTGTGTTTCATGGATACTGGCTCGTTTAAAAAACTGTTTTGCTTACACAAGCAACCCAGTTTTTTTGCTTTTGGTAGTTACTCCAAAGTTGACATAATAATATTTGGAGTGGAAAAAACAGTTAGTTAGAAGGCTACAGCAATTATCCAGTAGGAAATTAACCCACGAGCAGAATAGCATGACAGCAATAGCGCAGCCGTTCTCCCTTCTTGTGACAGATTCTTGACATTTCCAGTATCGTAAGGGGTGGAGCACTTATACCTGACATTTGCTGTCCACGTCTCGATGTTCCTCATTAAAAACTTCTGCATCAATTAGCAGGCCCCGCAGTGTCTCACCTTTCCGAGTTTGTTAGCATTGTAATGCTGGGAATGGCCACAACTGTATGGAAATCCAAAATAACATTATTATTATTATTACCATTAACCAAGAATTCAGAAGCTGACTTAAAGTAACTGCGATCAATAACAGCTGTATGTAAAATCACATATATCGAAGCATCCCCAATGAATTACTTTCATTTACATGTATATGTTTAGCAGATGCTTTAATCCAAAGCGATTTACAAAAAGAGAGAACATTTAACATTTTTACCTTAAGAACCAACAAGCCTAACCTACAAAGCTACATTTACAAGTGGGAATCACATTCTGATGCTAGAGACAAGATGAACAGTAGGAAGGTTTTAGTTTTGTTTTTTTAAGTTGAACAGAGTGTTAGGAATTAGTCAGGTGTCTGCGAAACAGGTGTTTTCATTTATTTTGTTAAAAATATCATTATATTCTATACAGAGTTCCTTGATTACAATTACAAGCTTTGTGATTAGATAATCAACAGGTTCAGGACCAGCAGCATTGTCCCAGATGATGAGCACTGAATCAAGTCCACAGATATAAATACAGAAGTACATAATCATCCAGCATTGTCCTCTGCATAGGAAAAGTTACTGTAGATCATAACACTCTGCAGGCATTTATATGCCTCTGTCCATCTATTTCTTTCCCAATTAGCATCTGATTAGTGTAGATGGTTGGACACATCACCCTTTCATTAACAGCTGCCTGCATAGCAGCATGTCAGTTATGCTAATGGCTTGGCATTGGATGAAACTCTGCAGGTCCACTGTCAGACAGTAAAAGGAAATAAAATCATGATCAGAGCAGTTCGGTTTGCATTCAGAGCTCCTGATTTTTGCCTGTTCAAGAAAGGGTTTCAGAAAGCTAGTTAAACAATATTCTTTGCAATCTCCTGCAAGGTGAAGCGATATATAAAATCGTTCCCAACTCAGATGTGATTGAGTGTTTCCTCACCTCAGGAGAACAGCACTTTTTCAAGAATTTACACCATTTTTGAGGAAGCAGCCACAGAGTTTCACAGCAAGTGGCTTTTCACAGTACAGTGGGCACACAATCACCTAGCAGCTCTGGAGAGGATGACCTATGAAAACATTTGAAACTGTGATCGTTATCAAAGAAAAGAGGTTTTGTTGTGGGTACTTTTACCAAAAGCAGTGAGAGAGAGAATGTTTTTCTTAAATAAAGGAAGTTGAGAGCGTGACCTTCAGTCGCCCGGGCACTTGGGAAATTACCCAGAAGCCCCCTTTATTTCCTGATGTATTGAATTTAGGATTGCCCACTTGAATTAAAATGAATGCTTGAGTTTTCCTTCCTGAATTTATATATGTTTAAGCGTATATAATAGCTCATTGTGTATCGGTGCAGAATATGTACAATATGGCATAGAGATGAATCTTTAAATAGTCAGTCAATGTTAATGTGAATGTCAGTCAAGCAGTTTACATACTAATTTAATTTGAACTCACTTGCATTTAAATATATTTTATTTGTCTTCCATTTGAAATTATATTTTGTATGAATTTTCTTTTTTACATTATGCAAATTGAAACACACTCAACTACACAAACAGCCGGGCATAGAGCGCCTCCTGGTGGAGCACAGTAATGGTTCTCACTAAACTAATTTGTAAGTATATTTTTCTTCTTCAAATATGATTAAAATAATGCATTTCTGTATCTGTATTTTGGTATACATTCAATACTTTGGCCCTCTTTTGTGGCATTAGGCATACCAATTATAAAAGCTACTGTATAAAAATGAATACGTTTTATATGTAATGCTTACTATGTAGTCACAAGATATATGCATAAAGCACAAAATGTGGATTGACTGT
The DNA here is from genome assembly GCA_036877525.1 of Chromobotia macracanthus. Classification (NCBI taxonomy): domain Eukaryota; kingdom Metazoa; phylum Chordata; class Actinopteri; order Cypriniformes; family Botiidae; genus Chromobotia; species Chromobotia macracanthus. The sequence goes on along the minus strand of JAZGTH010000078.1, from coordinate 5,560,902 downwards.
ATATTATTAATACAGTAATAAGCAAAACATTATGTATTATACATGATATGGAATAAATGGAAATATGGAATATAGAAAAAAATTGCTTCTTTCAGTGATCTGTTAATCTGGATTACGTCAATGAGTAAAATTGTAGAAGTGGATTAGAGTTAGATTCTTCAGAAATGTAGTTTTTGTGTTCTACAAAAACAGAAAAATTACATCATACAGTTTGGAAGTGCATGAGGACGTAAGAAAATCAGTTGCTTACAAATACAAATTTGTTGGAAGAGTAAATATACTTTAATCATGACCTTTAACCCTGAAATCTTATTAAATCTGCTTCATGCGTGTGATTTGTATGTGTAAAGACTGACATATCTCCTGCTCTGCAGTGTACTGTAAGCCCTAACCCACCACCTTATCAGCTCAGCCTGGGAAAAGGGAAGCCATTAAGGTTCCAGAGAGCAGGGCATGCTCAAATAGGAAGCCCTGTCACATAAACACCGCACTCTCCCTTCGCCTGGTTCCCATGACCCATAATAACTTCATGTGACTTTACAGTATGGCACCTTAACATCCCAGCAGGCCAAACTGTAACCTCCATTACTCAAACTCAAACTACCACTACCTGCTAAGTGCTGCAGCACCTTGCTGCTCCTGGTCCCCTGCACATACTGCTGTTTTTAGTCATATTTCATGAGTCAAGCATTCATCTGGATTGAGGAAGTGTAACATGTGGCATCAGTGTGTTTGAACAAAAGAACACGCTTACTGAATTTCCCCTCCCAGCCAATGGGAAAACAGGAGAGGGAGAACAGGGAAGGAAACTGTGAATTCAGCTGCTGACCTCACACCTGAGAGTGACTTAAGAACCCGAAGAACATCCAAATAGTGATAGACCTCTTACAGAAATACTGTGATCAGAGAGATAACAAGCAGAAATCATTTAATATTGGCAGAGTGCATTTTATAGATTGAAATCTGTCCACTGTGAGTTTACAGTAAATGTTGGGAGTTACTCAGATGGCCATGGGATGGCAGTAAAGCACTATCACTCATAGAGAAGTGAGAAGAGTCAAGTCCTCATATTATTTTAGAGCTGGTAGCGTTTTTAAGAATAAAAAATGTTCATGAATTCAGGCTTCAACTCGTTTAAACAGTTATTTGTACCTCATTATCTGAAATCAAAAACTTTGTAAATTGATGAAGAGAGCAGGTTTGCTTAGATCACAGTCTGTATAGGGCAGAATGCAGAAGTCAGTTTTAAAAGAGAGTGTAAAATAAAATCATGCATATTGTTTTTGTAAAGAGAAGGAGTTTCTTTTCATATACATTACATATGCATTCATTAATATACATATAATGTTAATATACATTTACATAAACATTTGAATGAAAAGTTCAATCAAAACCTGAATTTCACAATTTCTTAGTATTAGTATTCTGGTATGTCCCCTTTCCTCTTTCATGACAACATGCACTTGAGCTGTCCTGGACTCCACAAGTAGTCCACAATGTCACTGCATGTCAATGTTGATAAATGTCTTATTCATTTTTCATCATGTTTTCTTTTTCTTTAGTCCCAGTGCTGTCCACACCCTGCTGTCTATACAATGATTTTGATTCGATTTGGCGCAGTAATAGTTAAATTTAGATGTACAGCATTTTGTTTTCACTTTGGGGTTCTGTTGCTTTTGGTTTGTTGTATTTTAATAGTGTTGCCCTCTGAGCTGTCATCAGTCTCTAGAGAACTACCAGTACCCCTTTCATGATGGGGAACGTGACCTTTTGCCCTGGATGTTATTGTTTGTGCTCTGTGTGCCAATTAGAACAACATCACATGACATCATAGATACAAACTCACTTTTGACCGATTTCTCTGTGTGCACACTACATCCCGTAGTTAACTGGTAGTGGCTTCACCACCTCCTCCTAGTTGACTGATGTTGCACCCTACCAAGTGGTCTTAATTTTCCCATCACTTCCTTCTGTACCATCTCAACCTCTCCTTGAAGACCTCTGCATTTCCTGTTAGTCACAATAATGGAGGAACATTGAGCTGGGCTTCCTGTTTCTCAGGCTGGCAGGGAAGAAACCCACCTCTGGTCACACAGTGCTTGTATTTTCCCTCATCTCCCTCTCTCGACCTCACTCACCGCTCTCTGCCCAGGTCTTAGAAGATGCTGGGAAGGGCCTCTCGCTCCACCTCCTCACACCAGGGGCAGGATGTGCTCTCAGAGATGCCCTTTTTAAATGTGTTTTTTATCGGATGGAAGCAAAATAGAGATTCTAAATTTATGAGCAGTGTTTGTCCCTTGTGCCCCTCTGTTGGATGTTGTGTTAAAAACCTCTGGTACACAGGTCACGCATGGGTCACACTCATGTGCACAAACAGGTAACAGTCAGTGTACGGATAACATACAGAATCGTCATGACGACATTCTCATATGCCAAAATCGTTTTAGAAAATTAACAAAAATTTTGATGAAGCTGGTTGACCAGCATTTGTTGCTGGTGAACAACATGGCTATGCCGGTCCACCAGCTAGACCAGCATAAACCGACAAGGACATTTATGCTGGTCTAAGCTTGTCTTTTCAGCAGGGGCCTAATACATCCAAATAGGTTTTGTAGTTGTTAATAGATAAATACTGGTCAACAGAAGTGGCAGGGCTTGCCTTAGAATGAGTGGAGATCCTTTCTATTTTAGCTACAAAGAAGACATGGTAAATTTGTATCTAAAATTGTTGTATTTATTATTAATAATGTATTTATTAATAATGTATTGATTTTATTAATTCATTCTTTTTCACAAAATAATCAATTCATTTTTTCACTAAATAATTTTACTGTATATTTCAATGCCTTGTTAGCTTAGTTGGCCATACCATAACACTATTGAAGCTCTGCTAACTCAATGTGATAGTTTGACAAGACCAGCCTCAAATATAAGGGAAGAGTTACTACAGTCTCACTGACCCCTCTCAAAATCCACACAGTCTACTAAAAGTATAACAGAAGTCCAAACACACTTGTGTTTGAGCCTGTGCTGAGAATTCCACAAGATAAGTGTTTCTTGCTCATCACTAATAAATATTTCACTACGCACACTTGTTTACCCTTGTGTGATCAACCTCAAAACAAATGTTATGATATAGCCATTGTTTATTTACCTTCCATCACAATACTCATGACACCAGGGCCCCTATGGGCCACCCGCCTCTCCAGTTACTACAAAACAATGGTGGCATTTAATATGGGTCATCTGTTCCTAGGCAACCTCCAAACCTACTGGACTAGCTTTGGGTTTCAGATTGTTTCATAATTAATCGGGAAACATGAATAATTAATTGCAGAGAAGGGCTAATTTACCATGTGGAGTAAATCCCCAAGTCTCTGTTTGTGTCCCTCCCTTCCCTGTCATATTCACAACCATTAGCCACCTCTGTGTGTGTGAACTAAAGACGATTAATTTATTCCTAGCACATTCATCCCACTTCTGAGAGTGTGTGTGTGTTTGAAGCGTGTGATGGATTCATTATGCTGATTGAAGACACTTGAGTGGCTAGCTAATAGCACTTGTTCCAGAATCAGGCCACCTCTCGGTGCACACACTGTCCACACTCACTTTGTTTGCCTCCCACATGCTGCCCACTCCCCCACTCCACCTGAAGAGTTCTTTACACCCCAAAAAGCCAGTGTGGACATGATCCCCAGCATCTACCCGCACAGTGCTGTGAGTGTAGAGATGATGTGGAATCAGGGTGATTTGCAAGCTGTAACAAGGTACGGCTTGTAATTTATGGGAATCATCTGGTAAAGCTATGCCCCTTTTGATGGGGGATCATGGTTCACACATGAATGCCATCTGAGGCCCGCAGTACAAACACAGATGAGACTCACAGTGTTTTTGGCACGCTCCATTGGTGATTTGTCATTGACCTACACAATTCCAAAAGCAGCCAACAGGGGTCAGTACTTGTTGAGTGGTTTTTCCCACAGCTGGTGCTGAGGGAAATGAGGGTCAGGATTTTTGGCAGAGCTGTAAATTATACGCTTTACATGTCTTGCTTTATAGAGTGAAAATCAACCAAGTTTGGGCTTAAGAAGTACAGTAGTGACCTGCGGGGGAGCTTTAAAACGTTTCAAGATGGTGAGAGAGAGAACAATGGAACGAAGATGAAACATGATGGGAAATGTGGAACAAACGGAAGCAAATGAGTAAAAATGGAAAAGGAAGAAAGGATTTGAGGGAGGAAGCATTTTTATCTCTGTTCCCATTTTGGATGATATTGTGGCCCGTTGCCCAATCCTTTAGTCTTCTCTGTTTGTCTTCCCAGTCAAGCTGGTCGTGAGTGACAAGTCTTTATAAAAACACAAGTCAGCAGATTGGATGCCCATTCAACACCATGACTCCAGCTGTTTGGAATGGTAAATATGGCTGAGGGGGAAAAGGGTGTGGATTCATATTTAAAGGGACAGCTCAACCAAAAATGACAATTCACTGATTGTATTTAAAATTAACAATCAAAATGTCATAAAAGTGACAGAAAGTCCTTTTAATTGGGTTTTATATCTGCTCAAACTGAGTTGAGTAAATAGGCCTCATCTCACAGCTTACAGCTCATGGCATGTATGGACCACTTTTGTGTACTGATGTGTACTGATTGTGAATGAAATTTGATTTTTGAACTATTCTTGGAAAAAGGTATTTGTTAAATTAAAAAACAAAATGAACTGCCAACATACACTTTGCATGAAAGAGGATGGATTTCCAACATCACTACACATCACAGTATATGTATCTTCCTCATTAATGACACAGCATTGCTGATTTGATAGAGGAGAGAATCTCATGGTCCTTAATGAACAGGCTTTACAGCTATCTGGATGTTCTCTGCTACAATCAAGGTGAATCATCTTCCGCAACTGTGCTATGAGGGACCACAACATCCACCCTTCTTCTGCATGCTCTGTGTTGCCAGCAACTCTTTCTATTTCAATATTTTCATGGAAAGCGAGCCTGTTTTTCAGCAAGTGAGGACATGGAGATGTAGATGGAGGCAGTTGTTGTGTGTATGTTTTTGGAGGGAAAGGAGGGGGGGTTAAACAGAGAGGCAGTTTAATGACCCCGACATCTCGTATCCTCCATCTGCTTTCATAACCTATTAATTAGAGCACTGCTATCAGAAGTGTGCATGCCTGCCTCCCTCTCTTTCTCTCTCTCATGCTGTCTCCCTCTGTCTGCATCTGTCTCCCTCATATTCTCAAGGATCTCCACACTTTTTCTTCATCTTCAATTACAGCTGTTTAATGTGCATTTATGTGCATCTTTGTAAAATAACACTGCAGCCTGTCCATGTGTGAGTGTTTTTAGGGCACTGTGCATTTAACCCTGGGTTTTCATCTGTTTAAACCCCAGGCTAAGGCCACTTAAACCTGGGTTAGCACTGCTTTCGTGGTGCTAACACCCAGTTACTCTCTCGCAGGTATACAGTTTTGAATGATCTTGTGATATAATATTACGTCATTATAAACTAAAAGTGCTTACCTAATTAAATAAGATGAATGAATAAGGGATTAAATTAAAATGTTTATCATTAATATGCACATTAAAATGTTATTTCAATTTTCAAAAATGTGCAGTGTTAAATTGTAAAGACTTACTTTAAGATTAATAACTAATCCAAGATAAAATATATAAGTGGGAAATATGAAACCCACTATTACGTTAATTCAGTGTTTTGAATAGCCCTGTATTAACATCTGTTACAAGCAGTCTTTATGTCTCTCTTCTCCTCACTTTCTCTTTTCTAATGTCTTTAAAGACCTTAGCTCGTCCATACAATGACAGCATAAATATTTCAGCAAGCTGCAATGGTCAACCAGGTGGTCCCATGGGGGTATGTGGCAGAGTGAGAAGGTCATGTTTCTATATGGTCAGGTCTACAGAGCCTGACCCAGAATCAGTCCCAACAATAGAGAAGTGTGTCGACCATGACTGATACATTAATTGTCACAGGATAATGACATCCACTTGAGTAAGTATGAAGATGGAGTCTCCCCCATTGCAGACATACAGAAGAAATTATCACCTCTGGTGAGAATGGCTGGTCAGTGGAGGAGAGGGAAGTTTTTTTAATGTGGAGCTGTTCTTTGTTAATTCTGGAGATGAAGTATAAAAACCATCAGCTGTTCTGAGTTTAAAATCACACGAGTCTTATGAGAAACAGAATAGCAATATATACAATCACATTATGACTATGCAAACTGGAGCACAATAGACAAAAGTGACTAATTGTAAAAATTGTCATTTGAATAATATTATTACTAATGATAAACGATATCCATTTTTTGGTTTACTGTTGATAAAATTTTACTTGAACCTTACTGATGTGGGTTGTAGGTACCAATTGTAATATAATACCAGTATGTGTAATATAACAATTACAACTAAAACAATGACTTACATACACAATATACATGAAACATTTTCAATACACATGACAATACATGGACATGTATATAATCTCTTCTAATTTAAGCTATACATATTTACAGATATATACAGAGCAAGCAGCAAGCATTCAGATTTGACCCATTCTTCTATATGTTTTAAATTGTGTGATAGGCAGCACATGGCTTTATTAGGCTGGTGTAGAGGATAAGGCTGAATAAACACATTTTGCTGGGTGAGAGTGGCTGGCAGAGTGGAATGAGACGGGGAAGCTGTACAGGACAGGGTGTATACAAGAGAGACACACAGGGTTCATAAAGCCCTGGGGAGGGAGGGGCTTGGCAGGGCACACTTGTGACCCTCAGGACATGGTATGGGAAGTATCTCCACTGTCATTCAGTTAAAAACAACACACACGTTTTGCTTTAAGACTACCTGCTAATCTAAATGAGGGTTCTTCTGGTGTTTTTTTGTTTTATATGGTTCTCACAAAGGTAAAATGTTTTCATTCATTCAAGACTGTCCTTTCTATGACCCTCTGGTAGCTCTGATATAATCTACAGTATATAGAGCATCATATAGGTAGCACAGGTTACTGTAAATTGATTTGTTTAGGGCAAGTTTGGCATGTATAATGTGTAATGTATGGGCTGCATATGAGGTCACCTATGGACAACTTTTGGACTGCCTCATCTCTCATTTAAGAGCTATTTCACCCTCTCGGAGGAAATCCAACATATTCTAAGCATAATATCTGCCACAGAAGACCTTCCGCTTCCCAAAAGTGAGCATTGTTCTCTGTGCCTGTCACCATGGTGATAAATGTCCCTTTTGTGGTGCCAGGGAAACAGAGAGAGAGAGAGAAGCATCAGTGTGCGTGATAGAGAGAGAGACCTGCAGCAGTAACAGATGTATTGCTTTGCTTAGCCACTAGGGCTTTGTATTAACAGCCCCTATGAAATATCATGAGAACAATCTACACTTAGCTTAGTCACTGACCCTATTGAAATATGACTGTAAATCTATTCAGATGTTTTCCCTTCCCTTCCCTAATAGATGACATCACTTTAGAGGTTGCTGGCAAAACCAAACCTGTTTGTGTTTGCCTAGTGCCCTTTCAGCTGTTAAAACTGTCTATTTGCCCCTTAAAACAATGCACACACTATGAATAGAGAATGGCAAATAATTGTTAATTAATGTATTGTAATAAGTTGTCACAATAGAGCAGCTGCAATACAGAAACAACGTAATGATGTCATTGAAGTCATAACCACGAAAAATTAGCCATCTAGCTGAGTATGATTCATTATGCTGTAAAGAAAAAATAAGTTTTCTGTTTGTTTGTTGTTTGGTATTTTGCTTATATTTATTTAATCTCTGGTAACATATTTTTATGATTAAATGTAATATGCGAAATGTGACCAAGCTGGTTTGATCAGCACACAGAATTACTTCTCACTTGGAAAAAATTATTGTATAAGCACAGATCATGTTTTACTGTTATAATAAACAGTGGTATTTCCTGATGCATTTAAACCATTTTGCTTACAGGGACATTTTCTTATATGGATAAAAAATATTTGAGCATTTAACCTTCTGAGCTTAACTTATGGGGCTAGGTCTGAAGAACCTGCCATTATCTGCCTTAAATCAGAGCTCATAATCCAGGCTTACTCAGGAATGACTGTTCCTGCAATTTGAGAAGCATAAATTGCTTTGCTAAATGACAAGTAACCTGGCAAACCCAGAAGTGACATTAGCTTGTTGCCTAAGGCAAGAGTTTTGTTCTGACATTTCTCTTTGATTTCGAACTAAATTTAAAGCGGTTTGGGTGCCAAAATGGTTGCTGCCTCACAGAACAAAATTCTCTTGTTATGGATGAGTAGATTTTTCCAATTTTATGCTTCATTTTGTGGGTGCCATGTATCCAGCGGAAAAGTAGAACAACAAATGTGCTACACCCGTGCTGAGCTGACACGGGTGTAAATGCCAGTAAAACTGAAATTATTTTATTTTTTTAGGAACCATTTTCTGCTTGAGAAATATTTCAACATGAATGTCAGCTGAGATCCTTTCGATCTAAATGTGTTTTGTGTGTGTGTGAATTTTACACTTTTTGTTGATTTTGGAACGTCATGAGCCTCAGTAATTATTTTCCAAGGTCAACATTATTGCAGTTTAGGGTCACTGGTTAACACTAACAGTCATAGAAAAGGTGAGACATGCATATGATTTAACCGAGATCTTCATTACAGAGTGACAAATACCAGCGGTGTGGATGTTTAGAGACAGTGTCAGCACCTAAAGCTTGTTGTTGATATAAAAACAAAGTAGCGCTGCTTCACCAACAGTCCAAGCCGCAAGCCAGTCCTTCATGTTTACAGAGAAACAGCAGAGTTTTCCTCCAAAGTTTGCAGTTTTCCAGCAAACAGACCAGCCCAAGTTCAGCTGGAAAACTGCACAAAAAGTTACTCAGCCAAACCGCAGTTGGAAGACCCAAAGGCATGTAAAGTGAGGTGGATTTTGTATTATGTCTCACCATAAGAATATTATTAATCTTACAGAAGGTTTTTGTGCTTCTTTGCACTCTCAGAGTTTTTTAATGTCAGATATACAATCCATATTTTCTCCAGAAGCTGGACCGCTATAGTTGTTAGCATGTAAAACAAGCAGGAAAACGATCTGGACGGCAGACACAGCACACTCCACTATGATCTGCGAGAGTTATGAGATATGGTCTGTTATCTTGTCAGATTGAGGGAAATGTTTCATTTCCAGACATGGTTGTGTGTCACGGAGAGATAGCCAATCTTCCCTTCAGTCAGCTGTTTGTCTGGAAGCGCGGGCAGAGATAGGGGCGCATTGATTAATGTTTAGAATGTAAATATTTATGTGAGGTGCATTCATGAAGTGGTACAAACAACCAGCAGTAGAAGGAGGGGGGCTGAATTTTAACCACTCACAATATGGTATATTTACCAGTACATAAATCCACAATTTCTTCTGGATTACATTAAATCAGTACAACAGATGTTTTCTAAAACCAATTTGTTATGGTTATGCCTTTCAAAATGATTTAAAAAGTAATAAAACAATACTTTCCTTATCTCTGGCCTGTTATACATTATGTTACAGATTTACTCATGGACTGTTACCAAATTGATACCAAATTTCTCACATATGTTCTGGGTTTGGACTGAACTATGTGCACATGTAATCTTTAGTATCAACTACTGATCATTTCAGTATACCATGATTAAATCGTAGAGCTCTATAAGTTAATATGATCAACCCCTGGGTTTTCATTTTGCCCTATGGGACTATGTGGTAATATACATTTTATTGACTAATTGATTGCCTAGACATGATTATAGCAGGCCCGTTTTCCTACACCCCATTAAGGAAGTTTTTGCTGCAGCCCTCTCAAAAGTTCACAGTCATTCTGTTGTATGTTTAAGGTGTGATGTCATTAAAAGAACAGGAATGGTCATGTTCTTTCCGGAACTTCTCAGTCTGAACCAAAGATAGCAGTTAATGATAACTTCTCGTGTGAATCATAGACAAACAGTTCTTATGTATTGTACAGCTTTCATGTTTTCAGATATCACTTTAACATTTAACGTTAATGTGCTTCATGATTCCGTCTATACTGAGCTCATATGATTCATCAGGGGCTGGGGAGGAAATTTTAAAGGATGAGAGGAAGTATGTGGGGAAAGGGCGGGTTCAGGAGTGGGGTGGGAGTGAGGTGAGCTACATTTCTTGTAGGAGGCACTTGGAAGAGAACCCAAAGCAAAGCATAAAAAAACAGAAAAAAAAGATTTTAAATTTTTTAAGAAACGAAAACAAAATAATGTGTGAAAATAAGCGTCTGGATGATCTCTTTAGCCTAATATTTGTGCTTGGTCTATTTTTCACCTATCAGTTGTTTTCTGTTTTTTTTTTACTGATTACTTTATTCATACTAATGATAATGCTTAATTATGTCCATTATTGGCATTAATAGAAACACCTTTCTCATTTGTGTTTATGAAGGTTACCTTGTCGGGGTGTGGGGCTATATAAGGTTTAGAAACATTGATCTAATTAATTATCTTTGTTGATGTTTCTGAGTTACTTCTGTGATAAGATCTCACTGTACTTTCTTCAGTACATCTCAGCCATGCACCTGTCTCTGCTGGGAACCAAAGATCTCCCTCAAGGTCTGTAGTCATTTCTCCTGAGCAGCTGTTTTGTCTATCTTATAAAAACAGTCTCAGGATGTAATGCATTTGATAACCCTGGTTTGTGTATTGTTCTTGTGTTTGTAGAGCCATGCGTTTAGAAATGTATGCTCCTGACTGTACTACAGAATCACCTGACCTGCTCTCTCTGCTCTACCTTTCTGTCGCTCATCCAACATCCTGTGTGTACATATTAGGGTTGCAATGTCCCAGAGAACCGCTCACAGAACACGATGCTGAGAAGGCTCTGCCTCCTTCCCTACTGTGGCCTCATTAGGGAAATGAAAGTGGTGTTCTGTCTATTCCGACCCTTTGGTGTTTTTGCCAGTGCCTGTGCCAGGATTACCTGGGAATTATTCCATTTATCAGCACTATTGTTGCAGGCATGGTATATCTCAATAATCTATCTACGGTATTACACAAATTACAGTAGGATTGAGAGCCTTTGCAGGATATACAACTAGTATAAAGTGGAAACAATAGGAAAAAAATTGTTCATTCTTAGTCATTAACTGATTCATGAAGGGGGAATTTAATTAGCCACAATGGTTTTGTGTGGAGTCATCCCCTTATAGACGTTTACAATACAATGTGTTTGTTAGGACCTTTCTGCCCCTCTCACAGCTGACCGTTCTCATCCTGCAGGCCCCCCCAATCCTCTAACATTCCCATCTCCTCACAGCTTGCCTCTCTTATCTGCAGTCTGCAGACAGCTGTGTGTGCCATTGTGTTTGTCTGCGCTGACTGTGCGAGTGTGCGATGAACGTGTGTATGCATGTTTGCGCTAACTTGAAAGCAGTGACTGTAAATGATTTGGTCAGAGGCCACTTCAGTTTGACGCGTTGCTAGTGTCTTATTTTATTCCTCTTATACATTCTTATTCTTATTTATTGTGATTTAGATTGCTGTACATTTAAGGTTATAGAACTATGGGAAGTAAGAGAAAGAGGTCTAATAAAATGAGCAAATATGTTGAAAAAACACCAGATCTTACTCGTAATGTTTAGAAACAGCTGACTTCACTGTTTATAATGAGTCCGGGAGGTTGAGCAATAAATGATGGTGCTGTTTAAGCCAACAGTTAAACTGTATGAGCGTGATCTAAACTAAACTAAAATGAAATCAAAACAATAGATTAATTGTTGACGGTTACTCACAACAGCATCTGTGTACAACATACTCTAAATATTTATAAGAATCTTTCACAGAAAAATAAAAATTCTGTAATCATTTACTCACCCTCATGTCATTACAAACCTGTATGACTTTCTTTATTTCCTCCAGGGAACACATTTTAAATCTAAATTAATGTACTCCCTACTTTTTCCATGCAATAAAAGGGTACTGATACTTTCAAGCTTTATAAACGGTGCTAGTCCATAACAATAGCGTGCTATATTACAAGTCCCCTGAAGTCATACGGTTTTGTTTAAAGAAAAGATTGACATTTAAATTATATTTATTTTCACTATTACCCATCAGCTTTGTGAACCAGATCCCAAAGGATTTTTCTGTGGTTTCTCATTCTAGGTTCAGGAGTTTTAATAAAGATCTCACTTGTGTTTTCTTTAAGTATCAACTTTGTCTTAGGAGAAAACAAATGAGAAATTTGTTAAAATTCGTTGAGAATGGAGTTGTACAATGAATGTAGATTGTAGCTAAAATAATCTGGATTTAGGTCAATTTTGAGTTTATATTGAAATCTTCAATCATATTTGATTGCAGACTTGGCAAATCCGAGCTTAGTTTGAGACACTGTTGAGATCTCTTCTAAAACTCTAATGGAGACATTGGTGAGATTACTGGGTCTTTATCTCAAGAGAAATATCAGAGGCACTGGAGCAAAATTTTCCATTTGCTTTAGATTTAATATCATTGCTGTATAGGAGAAATAACTGAGGTATTCAAAAGATCTCATAGGATTTTTCTGTCCTAAGGGATGCACATAAATGCACATAAATCCTATGCCTTCACATAAATTATTTATGGGTGAATTAATCCTTTACGTTTTACAGCTTTATTACCTTGTGAAATTGTCAAATATGGCACGCAGCTTTCTGGTGAGAAACATCCGGTTTACTGTGGCCTTCCTGGCTGAAGGATCTTCTTTGACATCACTATTGTTTATGTCTGTATTCAAGGTAACCACTCATAAGGGCCACTGTCTGATGCTCTTCCTGATTTTAACACATATAGAGGTTTTGAACTAGTGTGTACCAGAGCGTACCACATTGTATACTGTGTTTCTGTAGCTCAATTGTTGAAGCATTGTATTAGCAACGCAAAGGTTGTGGGTTCGATTCTCAGGGAACACACATGCTAATAAATTGTACACCTTGAATGCACTAAGTCGGTTTGAATAAAAGCGTCTGCCAAAAAGCATGTAAATGTGTATATTTCATACAGAAATGTGCACATAACTTATTAATATTGAAATGTCCATCATTCACAGTTTTTATCCCCTAATTTGACAATGCTTTCAGCTACCAAAAGCAGTGTGGTACTTTCAGTTCTGTTTAGGACTTTTATTATGCACTTATCCATTACGCAAAATTCCACAGAATATCCCCTCCAATCAGAATAGAAAATACCATGAGCTATTTTCCGCTGAATTAAAATTTAGTGGTTTGATAAATGTGCAAAGCATGCAATATAAAATAATGATATAATTTTTTTGGTTTACAATTCATTACATGCCATAGTAATGAAAACATTATTTGATAATAAACATAATTTTACAGTCACTACATCATTAGATCCCCTAAAGTCATAAAATGCTAACAGCCCATTGCTTTTAATCATTATTTTAAGGGCTGTTGTCACTTTTACTTTAGGAATGCATGTGAGAATCCTTGAAAATATTGCGCAAGGCATGGATAATTTCATGGGAAGGTATTCACATGCTTCAACACACTCTCCCACACATACACATCTGCCAGCTGTATGTCTGCATTCTACAGCCTAACCTGATCTAGACATCCAGAGTGTGTTTATGGTGTTGTATGCTCTCTAAAGAAGAAAAGAAATATAAAATATTCTATCTTAGTCATTTCATGCCCTTAGAAGTTCACAATACTGTAAGGACCCTTTCCCATTTTCATTGAATAAGCAAAGCTGACCTTCGTATAATAACTGACGGACACTTCTGTCAACACTTGTGCTTGTTATCATTATATTAGTATGAGAACCAAGTGTATATCTGAAGCCCTTACGAGAGCTAAAATTTTTTAATCAGATATAAACCTGTCTTATTGCATGGACCTAGGGTGAGGGAGTGTGGGGGGCTTCGCTGATCACGCCTGCCACTTCCTGATGTCTCAGTGTGTTATGTTTTTGAGAAGTTTCACATCCTTACATGTCACAGCTCAGGTCCTGTTACTAATACAGGAGATTGCACACAGAAACATCTGTGTGATTATTTTCAGCCCTCACATGAGGTCTGTTCTGCTCTCCTTTATTGTGCCGTGTGGGCAGTAAGTTGTGATCCATGTTTCTCAATCCCTTGCTGACTGATGCCTACCCTATTACTGCTGTTTATATGGTACCTTAGTTTCACAGTCTGGTGCTGGTGGATCTTATACCCAACACTTTACAGAAGAAAACTGGTAGTAACTGTAGACCCACAGAGAACTGATCTCGCTTCCCTGCCTCATGACACCGAATTTGAGCGATGCAGTATCATAACACCTCCATAACCCCCACACAGGAGAGCCCTTACAAACACAAAAAAAATGGTGCTTTTGGCTGTCTGTGTGAACATACAAAGGGGAGTGTTTGGGGGTGTGTTAACGATGCATATACCCAGGCAATCTGGCACGAGTCCCATCCTGTGCTTCACACATTTCAGTGTTGATGCTTTTGGTCTCATCAGCTCTTCTATTTCCCAGCATCTGTCGCTGTGTGATTGCTATGAACAGACTTCTATGTTGCAGCGGCAGCAGTTGGTTATGGAAACCGTATTTGATTTGAGATTTGATGCTTTTGGAAGAGAACTTTGTCAATAGTAGAGTGTTAGCAGCGTCCCAGCTAACAGAGAACGTTCTCAATATGTTGGCTAACATTCTCTAAAAGTTATCAAAACCGTTCTTGCAGTAACATTAGTAGAATGTTTTTTAAGTCATATATCAAATCATATATCAAAACGTTATTCTAAACTTGTTAGTGGAGTGTTTTAAGAACATTACAGAATAAAAAAAAAATTAATAATGTTCTTATAACCAAGCAATAACATTAATGCGTCTAAAACCAGACATTTTGAACATTCCTAGAACATTCAAAATAACATTTTTAACGTTTTTGTTAGTTAATGGAAATGTTAGGGAAACATTCCTAAAACTTAAAATTGTTAGCTGGGTTGTTGTCCTCAAGAAATATGAATACATTTTCATAAATGTGATTTGGTATTTTTCTGAGGATAAATATTGTATGTTTTACTTTCTCTAAATCTCCTTGATGGTCAGCCTATTTCTATTGGATCACTTTTTAGGACTGTCACATCACCCTCTACTGTGATCAATCACAAAAAATCCAGTATTCCTTTGGTGGCTTATTAAGCTACAGCAGTATTAGGATGGATCCTGGGCAGATGGCTGTATGATTTCATTATTTCCCAGTTCCTTGGTGCAAATGTGGAGAGGCTTGGCTGTGGTGTGCAGCACTGGCGAGGATGTGAGCTATAGGCTGGCTGACAGAGCAGTTCAAGGTCAGGCTTGCAGCCTCATTTGCTTCTCATTAAGCAGTTCCAGGCGTGCTCAGCCATACCAGGTCCCACTTTATTTCCCCTTATGAGAAATTATATTTGCGTGCCAATGGCACAGGAAAACGAGTCTAATGTTGTTATTGTTTGATGAGGGAAGGAACGAGTTAAGGGGACTTTGTGTTTAGTGGAGCTGTAAGAGCCAATGGAGGTCCTCAGAAATGATCAGGTGTTATTTAATTGCTTATCTGCATACAACCTTTCCCACAGTCTCTGGCTGAGAGGAGCGTTTCCATGGATACATAGATGGATACATAGACACATAGTGACATGTGACCATAGGTCAACTCTGATCAACACTAAACTCATACATCTCTCTCTCTCTCTTCTCCTGTGCCTCTATCGCTCTCTATTTCCTTTGCTCATATTCTCTCCTTTCATTCTCAGCCTTACCTCTGAGCCTGGGAGCGGAATTCTGGGAAAATTTTTCCATGTGAAACACTGAGAACCAGTCGAGGGGTGTGACGCCACTGCATTGTTTCAGCCGGCAAAAAGAGGAACCGCGCGCGATGAGGCCAAATCCTGTCCACTCCAAAAAAACAGCCACTTTCTCACACTGGCTTCCTTCCTCTCTGGACAGCTCAAAACAATCCCATAGTTGTAGAGCCCAAGGAGTGTGAACGAGGAATCAACCACACAGAGAGCAAAAGGGAAGCGGGCTTTTTCTATCAGTTTATGCAGACTGTTTATGAGCCATTGAAAACAAACAAAGGGGCAACACTACTCATACATCCCCCCACCACCCCCCCAAGAGCCACCAACTGACACCCACACAACAAAAACCGAACAAGCATTATATCACTGTGAAACAACCAAGCTGGTCAGCTTTTAGTTTTTTTCACTCAAGCTGTCTTGTTGCAAAAACAATGAAAAATCCTTATCATGAAAAACGGTTGACTGTTCCTGAGCGTATGTTTCATTACTGCTTTCTGTCTCTTTCTGTCTTTTAATTGTCGTTTACTTAAAATCTAATCTAAATGGTCACCTAGGAATATTCTGAAGATGTAACTTCCTAGTCACTGTGCTTTTGTCCTCAAAATGAAAATAAGAGTATACTGTAATAGACTGTATGAAAATAAACTCAACAAATATTATGACTAACACAGTCCAACAGTGAAAGCAGCGGCTAGAGTTTCAGATTGAGTGTGCCGGTAAAATGCAGGTGAAAAGTCATGAGAGTTGAGGCTGTGCCTGTTTTTCACTGTTATCATCTTCACATGCAGTGTTTACTGACTGATGTGTCGGCTAATGGTGTTAAAAATAGTTTTTGTACTGTATATTTTATTTTAAAGATTTTAAATGTTTATATTATTTTTTTTTATTATTTTTGACAAAATGGAAAAACAAACTTGAAGTACCTTTGATGTGACTTTTAATAAATAGTATGGTAAGATATAAAAATATTATAGTAGTTGGTGCTTGTTGTTGATGTAAAGAAAATCTTTTTTAAAAAAAGCCTGAAACAAATGGGAATTTAAATTGGAATAAGAAAACTCAAATCCAGACACCACATGCCACATGTGATATACTGCAGTACCTGTTTTTTCATCTGGTCATCTATTTTCTTCCTTCCCACTAATGAAGCACAGAACGTATTTTATTGGTATTCATTTGAAAAGCTGTCGTTTTTATCAGGGTTGTGATCCATCAGGTGTCTGGGTAATAATCTTAGACAGAAAGATGGCTTGCTGGTATTCCAGCAGTGATTAAGAAGGGTGGCTGGAGGTGGAGGGGTCTGCAGATCCAGTCAAGGACATAAGGTTTCCACACACATGAGCGCTGGTTCTTCAGTGAGCTCAGGTCTCATGTCTCATCTGTAAGGGTAGAATCAGTGGTGGTCTGTCTTCAGCAGCGCTGTTCCCAGGTCAGAAGTTTAATGAGTTCCAAATGTGTGTATGAAGGGGACTGTATACGTGCCTCCCCCTGTGATGACTCAGAAAGCCCCCCCAATCCTCCCCTCTCATCATCCTATTGTTTTATTCTGCGATGCGTTCAGCACGTATGGACACCGCACTGTGCTTTCCCAGCTCTTAACTCATTCCTAAATATGACTTAACTCAGAATTCCCAGAATGCCTTGAGGCAGTGGGCTTCATTCACCAAATTCCTCTAATTAACCACTGATGCTCATGGCTGAGGGACTTCTGACAAGTGTCTATATTAACAAAATACAAGCAGATGCCTTAGGCCCTTGAAGAGGAGTTCTGACAGAGGTTTGCTTTTTCTGAAAGTAAATGTGTGTTTACACTGTATTTAACTGCTGTATATGGAAACAAGGGGTGAATGAAAACAAAAACAGCCGGAGCAGTGCAGCGTTTCCTGGCCGGTGTGCGTGCACTGTCCTTCGTCTCGCCCTGCCTGAGGATGCTGTTCCTTTAACAGCTCCGCTCATACACACAAACACACACACACATAGGAGAGCGTGGGGGGGGGCTGGGAAAAGCAGAGACTAACATGGCTGAAGAAGGGAGCAAGTTCGGAGGAAGCACCTGTTCTTCCACGGCCACTGCTGCTGCGTTTATCTGACCCCAGTCACTTCAGGTGGCTTCCTGGTTTGCGTCAGTTGCTTCTCCCTGAGGCCTGGCTGTCATTGGGCAGCTCTAGGCCCTCCTTCTCCTGCTGCCGCCATGCTCATTGATCTTGAGAGGGTTCTTGCTTCCTGGTTTCTCAGTGGACAGCGAGTTGGTGGGTCTTTGAATCTGGCTGATGGGATTTCTCATCGGTTTCAAGCCAATCGCTGACATTTGCACAATAGTACACAAGCACATTCATGCAAAAAAGAAAAACACAAACAGATTCTGAGATTCTGTCTGAATTTCATGTTTACATGTGTGTGTATATATATATATATATATATGTGTTTACATGGGAGAGCTAGTTTAGGAGTGAGAAAGATTCATTAAACACATATACTTGCACAATAACCATTACAGATCCTTTTGTTTACCAGCAGGAGGGCATGTTGCCCATCTCTTCGAAGCCAGGCAGAGCTGTTTCTTAGTTAATGTGACACAGAACATTTGGGAAATTAAATGATGGTTGCAAAGCAATAGCAAACACACACTTTCCAACATGCATGTACATCTCAGAAAATATGCGAGGCAATCTCCAACGCCATTGGTTTCTCAGCTGAAAGAAACACTTGACAAATGATGCCAACAAAACAGAAGATGGAGAAGAGAAACTGAGTGATTTTTACCTCAATCCTCAAATTCAACAGATGTTTAATACTACAATAGACCAGCTTTTATAAAAATTCTACTTCGGTCATCTAGTAGTTTTGGCTGTCTATGTGAGAGTAATCTAATTTAGTCGATACTGTGTGCATCCCTTTATGGTACTGAAGTGACTTTCTCTGATAAAATCTCAAAGGAAATCATTTTAAGTATGGCTCTTTTGAAGGGTGGCCTTTTATTGCCACTATTCTATATGCCAAATAAGAAGAGTTTTTCAAACTGTCCTCTTGCGTGCTTCTGCCTGGCTGTATTTATTATTTATGGGGCTTGGCTTGAAAGAATGAAATAACGTGCATGTTCTTCAAACCTGTAATCATAAATTTTGTATTTCTTTCTACTGTCAGTTCAACTTCTGAGACAAAAGAAGGATTTTACAGACCCAAAGGATCCCATCTTTCATCTTTTACCACTGCTAACATTTATAATCACACATCACAACAACTGTGGAAACATCAGACTGAAACCTCAGGAAGGCCATATTTATGTCCTGGCCTTGGGTTTTGTAAGGGGCATCAAAGATGAAAGTTATGCTGGAGTGTCATTACTCATACTGTAAATGTTGCTTCCTTGTGTCTTGTTTCCAGCAGGTGTTTCTCTAGAAGGACTCCGGTTCTTTCCTCAAAGCCTCATAACATTTCTCATTGTTATGTCTGCTTGTGATGGTTGTTTGTGGGGCCTTTTCTGGCTCTCTCCTTTCTCAAATCAAATAAATACCAAGCATAATGACACTGGGTAATTGCAAGGTAATTTCCTGTTTGATGATTGTGCATTTGATGACTTCTGTAGTAGTAAATGGCATGGGCTATAATGGTCCTTTTCTGGAGATGAAGGTCCAAACCAAATCATTCATGTTACTACAGGACATTGGCTTTGGCTAAGCAAACTCCTGTGCTAATTCCTAAGAGACGTTTGCCTTTTGACTTGGTCTCAGCGGAAGCTGGCTTTGAATATTCTCTGCTCCTTGTTTCTCTCATGGTTTTGCCCCCATAGGAGAAAATAGACTCTTCATGGACATCTCCATCCCACCCATCAGCTGTGTCCCTTTATTGACAAAGCCACACTGATGGGCATCGAAGCGTCATGCTCTTTGTGAATGGGTTTTTGAGAATGCTGTGGCCTTAAAGCTGGTTCAATAGCTGCTTTCCTGTCATTACCCCCTCCCCCATCCAAACCTGGCCTTCCCTGCATTTCCTTTCTGTGAGTGCCACATTTTGTGGGGCTCTGATAACAGGGGCACAGTTCCCATTAATACCCCTGTGGGGGAGGGAGTAATATTGGCCAGGGCACAGTGAGAAACAATCACTACATATATTATATAGTGAATTACACAGATTGGCCATGAAAGTAACTTGGGTTTCCAAGTTGCCAAGTACACCAAATGTAACTAAAAATGAAAACATGGTTTTCATATAAAATGGATTATAAATTCCAGGTGTGCTTTAACAGTGTAGTTAAGTTTAATAGTGGAATACAATTGTTTGTGAAAGGGGTATGCTTTAAAGAAACATATCTACTGTCTGTCTATCTATGTATCTGTCTGTCTGTCAATCTGACAATTGAATATGATGTCATTGCACAGTTAATGTATACATAGCAAGGTCCATTTAGTTTATTTTCTAGGGAAGTCTGTCGATACTGCCAAAGGACAGGGAGTGGATATGCCCTCCAGATATAGTCCAAGTCCTTCGTCTGTCAGCAAATAAAACCAAGCTTTGTTTCTGGCTCTAGTCTTTCCCTGTTTCTTTGACATCAGCAAGCTTGCGTAATGTTTTATTAATATTATTATGCCAGATGTCATAACCCCAGGGAACACTTGGCTGATTTGTCCCCTGTCTTATGTTTTATCTCATAATACATCGCTCACCATTGTTTCTATTATTACATAATTTTCGTATAACACCTTGCAATACTGCTTAAAGGCTAAATTCCAGATAATCAAAAGATAGGCATAAGTGACTCCAATCTGAAACCCCTGTGGAAACTTTTTAATTACAGGGTGGGAAAGACATAATCTGCTTTACTGTACTCCTGCGTGTACAGTCTTGCTTGAGTACACAATGGACTTCTATAAAGGTAATACCACAACAGGCAGTTCTTCTTAAAATGTACTAGAGAAATAGATCACAAGGAAGGAATAACTTTTATGTTAACATTTGCAATTATACACAAATGCTTCCTTTTATATAAAAGGAAAACAATACATAATTCTGCACCATCCCTTAGAAAATAGTATTAAATGATATATATGTATTATGATACTGAATGATTTGCATATTCATATCACATGGTATTTACAGTACTCAAGAGTACTTAAAATATCATGATATTATCATGCTACCATGGTAATACCATGTTATTTTTTGTAAGTAAAGTCAGAGTATAACCACAATATTTAGTGTAGATGTAAAGCAGAAAGGGTTAATGTCTTCTCTGGGTTAAATTGTCATACAAGATGGTTTATGGTTGTAAAATAAGATCTCAGAAGATCTTACAGATGATCTCAAAAATGATGATCTTGCACAAGAAGCAAAGAGAAAGAACTGCAGATGGTGTTAAATACAAACCAGGTTTAACGTTTCAATCTTTTAGACAGGAAACATAACTGAAACATTTGTGTGCTGAAACAGAGAAGGATAATTCATCCTCATGTCTAATATTAACAAATCTAGCGAGCCTCTCTTTGCATTCCTTTCTGTGGCGCTATGTCAAGAACAATAAAACCATCGATCGAGAAAGCTTTTTCAGCTTGGATCTATTATTACTGGCTAAAGATCTCATGGCATTCTCAGAAAAAACATGAAAAAAGGTCTCCATGAGGTCATAGAGCATAGAGTGTTTTCTGCACTGAGAGTGACTGAGCAATCAGATGAAGAACTGTCCATTTAAAACATGCTCTTTTAAAAAAACAAACAGTGCTGAAGGCTATTAGTTACGACTGCAACTATTGTACATCAAACATGCAGATAATATGTAATAGGCCGTCCTGTAAATGATGTCTTCCTTGTTGAATTTTCATGTTCCTGACCACACATCTGGGTGGCTGTCAACGTGATTCAATACGGCACAGTTTGCTTTCTCATAACTACTTGACCTAAACATTTATGTGGTAATAGAGAGAGAGGAACTTACAGAAGGCTTTGTAAGGCTTTGAATACTGAACCATGGCTGAAAGGAACTTGACATTAGTAATCGCCATTCAGTTAAACCGATGCAGTTCTTCATTTTTTAATAAAAAGACTGTATTTCTTGGCTCATGTACTGTACAGCTACACATACTGTGTTTCTGTTTGCATTGCTGTGTTTGTGGCAATTGAAGCCTCTGGGCATGGCTGTGTTTAAACTCTCATTTATATTATCACAGATGCCCTTCCTCTTTTCTTGATCCTTTTGCAGACTAACTTACCACAGCAGGTTGTGTTTAATGGCTTTAAACGCACAGCAGTTATTACTGTTTTGACAAATCTTAACATTTAAAATGTCTGTTCTAAAAGGTAGCCATCTTTATGCTGCCTCTTAATATACTGTACCTAGCCAGATTCAAAAGCAGCATCATGTGTATCCTTTATGGAGAATGCAATCCCAGAATGCAGTGCGATGAGGGACTGCCAAAAATCTCCAAATCCAAGACGGCAAAAAGTAATGTTGATAAAAATAAACTTGTAATTTCATTTCATACTGAAAACTATTGATAAACAACATTTCAGTGCAATTAAAATGAATTATTTTACTTAATGTTTGAGAATGCTATAATTGTTTGAATATTGATATTAACCATTATTACCTACCCTGTTAGCTTTGTCAGAGTCAACTGTTGACAAATTCTAATTAAAACAATTAGAATTACAATTAAGCAAAGCTATCTTCACCCCATACTGATATTATTTTTGGCAAGACCTTTCAGTGTGATGATGAATCTTTGTTTCTTTTAACATTTGAATCAAACCCATTCTTTATTTGCATGTATGCATCTGTCACACATTGTTCTTTACATATGAATTTATCTTTCTGTTGCCACAGTGCCCAGATGAGAGATGTTTATGAAATGGTCTATGCAGAGAAGGGCCCCCAGTGTCTCTGTCTGTATTCAGGTGCATTGTAGAATGACAGGCCAAATGGAATGGAAAGACAATGGCAAACTGGCATTAGTGAGACTATGAAGAGGGACCAGGTGCAGTCCAGAGCTGGGTTCAGACAGGGTGGGTACATAAATAACCCTTTAACTTATGAATGCAAAATGTGTTATTGCTCCCAAAGAGCAATATTTTAAAGTATATCAATAAGTTAAGTTAATCACTTAGCTTAAAATTGTTTTAAATCAATTGTTTGAGTGCAAAATAAAATATAATCCAAACTCTTTGCATTTATCATAGAATTTCCAGATTAGTTCTGCTTATTTATTTAAAGGGACCGCATAGACATTCAGCAGGTTGCACAATTACAACACTGTTTTCTACTCTCACTGCTCTTGTGTAGCACCAGCTTCAATGAAACATTAATGGAAGAAAAATAATCCAGGATATCACAGTGCCTAAACTGCCTGTCCATTAGTTTGTCATGTTTAATGCATAAAGCATGCAGGTTTCATTGAAAAGCCTATTCTATATGTATGGAACTATATATAACAGTATAGAAAATGCATAGAATAGAATGGTAGAATGTATATATATGCCACAACTGCTCATTTCCGCACACATAATGTTTGGCAAATAGCCATCAGAATTGTAAGTGGTTGTGTGACACCTGCAAAGTTTTGTATTTGTGTCCTTGTGTGTCTGCACCACTGTGCCAGCCTCCTGGCCTTTGAGTGTTGATGGTGATGACAGCTTTGAGGTGGGACGTTTATTTTTCCACTATTTTATCGTAAATACAGCTCACGGTTGCCAAAGACGTAAAACGGCTCAGGGACCCGTAAGCGAGATATTGAAGTGTGAGAACATGCTGCTTGGGCTGTAATACGTGCTGGGGTATACGTCTCCTGTATATGTGAGGTTGCAGAAATCATTGAAGTGAATGGTGATGAAGCTGAGCTAGATTTGCTGAAGATGATAAAGACAGCTGTGACTCTACAAAAAACATTATAAACAATTAAATATTAATTGTAATTAACTGTAAGTTTACGCAAAAAATGTAAAATTATGTTGTTGTTGTTTTAGAATTCTAGTCAAGGTACCTTCTGCATTATTTCCTTTATTTCCTATAAAGTTTTTTATTTTTAAATGTTTATATGTGAAACAATAGCTGTTTTATGTCTTTACTTTTTTAAAGAATAAATGTACCCAAATCTTAAAAAATTCTGTCATCATTCACTCCCCATCATGTCTTTCTCATCCTTATGAGAAACACGTGACAAAAATTTCATGTCACAAATTTTAATTATTATACATTTTATGAATTATATATTAAATCATAAAAGCAATTTATGTTTCCTCTTGATTCAAGGGGGAAAAACTGTATTGTTTTTTGCTATTCAGTCATTCAAATCTATATATTTTTTATGGTTTGCAAGACATATATTATGTCACTTAAGACATATTGCCTTGATTTATGCCCAGCCTCTAGTAATAAAGCTTATTGGTTCACTTTTCTCCTACTCCATTGAAAGTTGTTCTATGCGATGGATGGAAACCAGGTGCTCACTTAACAATAGAAGTCTTTTAAAGGACATAACTCAGGCTGACAGCGCATGTGCATGTTGAGCCTGGCATGCAGCTGTATCCGTTTGTGGGGAAATTTAAGGTTGGATTAAGGTTAGTCAGTTACATCTGTGTAAGACACAACCCATAGTGAGGGCATCACCTCACAGACAGACCTCAATATATTTTAATGCTATGGCTTTATGTTCTCTGTTTCTTAAAATAAGATGGAATGCTGCATATGAGTGAAGCAGTGGGCACACATTTTATAAAGTGCACCGACAGAATGATGCAATATGCTGTTTAATGAGCGCAATAAGCAGAGGGAGATATAAGAACTTTTTTTGTGTTTGTGTGCATGTCTGAGGTAAAGACAAAAAAAACCATGTATTTGTAAAGGTAAATGTAATAACTAACAGCTTTAACTGTGAGACGCTGCTCTGATATACTGCTGACTCATTAAATGTGCCAAGTTTCCTTTGCTGCTTCGATGACTTTACTGTCTAAGCACATTAAAGTGTTTCTCTGGGGCCTGCTTGCTTTCCGTTTAAGTGTGCAAATGTGCGATGTGTACAGCTTCGGTTTTCGCCAACAGACTTTCTGATCCGCTGATTGTGCAAATCCGTCAGCACTGTGGTCACGACCCATGAATAGGCGAATTTTGATTTTAAGTATCTGCTGTCATCAAACTTTCTCAACGCAGAAACAATGTCAACAACAAGTTGAGCGTGGAGACGGATAGCTGTAAAAAGCAAGCAAGAGCAGCAAGTCTCTATTTACACAAGCATGTTAGTCACATGTCAAAAACTCTAGAATGGCAAGTCGAGTTGTTTATATGTCCTATGAAGCTGTGCAGAGTTCACACAGGGTTCAGCACCATCGTGGGCACTTTTCTTGTTTTGTTCCCCAGGCTTTCCTCCTTACCGCATTATAGCGGTATTGTGTGAGAGGTGCATTCATGACCACAACAATGTTGGAGAGTGACTGAGGCCTGTGCCGTGTTCACTGATGGTTCACTGTCGAACTGTTCTGCTATTGCAATTAAACACACAGGGGAGACATTTATCGTGGCACGGCCTGTTTTGCCATTGTTCTTACTGCCCATAATGACAGATTAGACCCTTAAAAAGCACTAAAAAGCCAAACTTAACAGATTCAATGGGTGAGTCTGAATGATTAAATATTCCCATGCATGGAAACCAAAGGAGCTTAATTAACAACTCTTTCAATTTACAATTTAAGGATATTGTGTCTTGCTGATAAAACCTGCATTAGCCACAGTCTGGCAGTTAATGTTGTAGAAAGTTGTTGTAGTAGAAAGGTGATGAGTGACAGATCTGCATAGTAAAGCTGGAGTGCAGGAGGTGTGTCCTTCTCTGTACCATACAGAGTTTTTTAATAGATTTCCTGCCATACATTTTATATGTATGTGTGATATATATATATATATATATATATATATATATATATATATATATATATATATATATATATATCACTGACCTGACAGCAAAATTAAATAAGTAACATTCATTGTCTTAGCCAATATAGAAAAATGTATTCAGACACTTGAATTGCTCTTACAACATAATAATATGTGTTCCCACTGACAATATCACAGCATTTTTCAGTAGTTTTGGATAAAGTCCAGTAGATGGCCTTCTTCAAGTTCAATGTGCGTGATGAAACTAAAGACTCACCAAACACGTTTCTGCATGGCCAGCATTTGCATTGCTTGAAAAAGCCACACGTTCATTTAAATGTGAATATGGATGCAAAGCATGATCCAAAATGATAGAAATAATGGATGATCATTTCAGAAATGAAGATATTTTCATATAGGGATAACTCTTCAAAAATGAAAATCCTGTGATTGTTGTCGAACACTCATAATAGGTGAAGTATCTCTTTTAAAAATTGCATTTGGGGAGTGGAAACTGATCCTGGGTACAGGCAACTTTATTCTGAAGCCACAATCAGAATCCTCTAACAATATAATCATATATAGACAGTATGCACTCGGCAAGGGGAAGACTAAGCTATTCCCATCATTACACATGCTCCATCTATGCTCATTAGCAACTTTCAGTGTGTTCAGGGTTAGCCAGGGTTAGCAGCTGTCTATTCTTTATAATCAAATTATAAAGATGATGAATATGGATTTAGGGGTCTTAGTAATAGAGTAAGTTACAATGACAAATCAGCCGTAGTGAAATCCACTCCCCTCATAAAGTTAAAAACATAATAAAATTCTGGGACAGATTTCATGAAAATGTGATCAGACAAACACACACACACACACACAGATGTTGCTTACCCATTGAAACACATTGATGAAAATGTATAATGAGTGTTTGGGACTATGTACGTGGCACCTATTCTATTCTGCTATTACAGTTACCATGATGACCTCATCCTATGTTAAATTAATGTAAATATAACATTATTGCTCACTATTATGTCGTATTATACGCTTGTGGTTTTTGGCCTTAGTGTTCCGGCTAGTAGATATTACACAATTACGTCCTCACTCAGAGAAACCCATTTGGATAAAGGTCAGTGGACGGGTGAAAAATTACTCTCAGGTGTATGTCTGGCCAGCGCTCTCCATTAGAAATGAGGAGATGGATTTGACTGGTTGAAGGTCTCAGGTTACCTAATCAAGCTCATGCACCAGATGCTGGATGGCACTCGCATATATGTGCCAAGATGGGCTTGGTGGTTTTCAACAGCCAAGAGGGCGTTTTCTGGCAAATGGCTGTTTAATTTCACAGCAGAGTTTCAGCATGAACAGAGGCCCAGGCGTCAGATAAAGGCTCTCAGCAGCCTGACTAAACAAACAAGCGTCTGATTATTTCTCTGCACACGCCAGGACTCATTTGTAGTGAATTAACAGAGCCGCTCGTAGCACTGATAAGCTTTGGCCCTCTCCCCCATGTTTTCTTAACTAATGCTAACACTCCAGAAGCCAGCGTAATCATTTTAAGATATGCAACAAAAAAATCTGCAATGCAGGAATAAAACGTCAAAGCAATTTCTCTGCCAGCCAATTCACACATCCTCTCTGTTTGGAAACCTGCGAGCAATCAGGGATTGAATGACAATGTATATTTTGTTTGCTGGTGATTATAGACAATAGTGTTTGATGTAATTATACACAAGCTGAATGTTTCTAACTTGGAGAGTATAAATCCAAAGAAAAATTTACTTTTGCTGATTTTTGGATATTTTTCTTATACACCCATGCATTCCTTAAACAGTGATTCTTTGATTTAACATGACTGAAATGATTCATTGTGATAACAAAGATATTAACTTTTTGTACTTTCTTAAATCTTAATTATGGATTTCATTATTATATATAAACAAAACTTGGACCTTTAAATATCAGTCTCCATGTTTCATTTTTAGAATTTTTTTAACTCATTCTGTTTTATAAAACATCAACAGGTTATATTACATGAAAGACCCCCATTAAGAACTCTTCACTCCCTACAAAAAATACTTTGATGATACATAGTTTGAGGCAAATATTATTTTATTTATTAAGGTACTACAAGGTAATTCCAAAAAAACCACACTTATTTTGTGTAAGGGTTATTCAAATGTACCCCTCCATCAATAACACGGTTGCACTGGGTTCATGTTCTTCTCACATCAAGAAATAACCCAGTTTGTCGACTGAAGCGCATTTTATTGTATGATTAATGCTGGGTCTTAAAAACATCTTTAACAGAATCTTTAATAAACCCTGTAATCAATCATCTGAGCTGATTGGTCTTACTGGTCATCATCGCTTTGCAAAGGGCCCTTAAAAGCTCTTGCTGTCCATTAGCCTGGCCTCTTTATCTCAGATAAAGAGTTCCTTTTGCAAAGACCCGGTTCCATTATACATTACTTGGGCCCTTACATCACCTCATCACCTCTGCCCTAAATGTTTCTTATTGATAGAGCCATGCTAGTTTTTGCCTCTTTGATGACTAAAGTAGGCTGCTGTGATGAACCCTGTACATGCTGCATTCCCCATAATCCATCCCTCCTCACCCCCTCCCCTCCTGTGGTCCCAGAGCCCTGAGAAATCTTCGCGTGGAGCAACAGGAAACACTCAAACATCAGGAAACCAGCTTGCGTTAGAGGGAAGCTGGGTTCCTGTTGTTGTCATTGTTGTCACCATGACTGTTTTGAAATGAATATTTTCCAAGCTCTTTCTGATTTCAGAATAACTTTGTTCAGATTCCTACAGGCTCAGTGACTGGACTTGATCTGATATTCCGTGTGACTACCGCACAAATGTTTTCCATGTTTACACTACATTACTCAGCTTCACTTTCCTGAAAATCTTTTCTGTTTAGAAACATGTTGTGTGGCCAAATAATAGCGATTTCTTATTTTTTTCATATCAGTTATCACCCATCTAGCCAAAATATGGTCTTCAGGTTTTGGTTGTCATAGCTCATCTCTGCAGTGCTTTGAGAACAGAATATATGAGGAAGATGCTTTATTCAGTGTCTGATTTTCTGACTTTATGGAATTTTCCAGAGAACTTTATGGTCTTTTTACCAAAGCAGGTTTGATGGAGCAGATTGCTTCACTGATAGGGTCAGCTGTGAGCTTCAAGCATACAACAAAACCCATATAAATACATTTAAACAGTGAGCCAAATTGTCCCTCTTTTTGAAAGGGACACGCAGCCCTTATGATCTTGCCATGCTGGAGACAATTGCATTTGTTTAACTTAAATTTCCACCCTCTGTAGCCATTTGGCCCAAAATGGTGGAGTCTTATTACCTAAAAACTCACTCACTCTAATAGTGCCTGAAACCTGAAAATTAGATTTGGAAATCTGCTTCATTAATCATCCCATCTTTTAATCTTTTGATGTGATTTTTATGTTAAAGATGGTCTGTTACATGCTGAGATCAAAGCTTTTAAAATATGTTTTGGAAGATGAAAACTGGCATCTGATAAATGATAAAACATAACAGTAGTAATATAGTAATATAGGATACTGTAAGTATGTTATTTAAGTTCTATGTAGTGTTATGGTAAAGACAGACATTACCCATGCTATGAAAGGTGGAGATAAATTTGAAGGCAACTAACTGAAGGAAGATATAAAGATCACACAAGTGACAGAAAGATCTGAATTACCAGTTTGTTTGTTGCTTACCTGCTAAGTGTGCTGCACTACAGGTAATTTTTTAATGAAACAGTCTATGTAAACAAAAACATAAGCATAAATGGTATTTTATCAATTGTTATTAATAGACCTTTTGCATATATTAATGATTATTAGTAATTATAATTTATAGAGGCTAAGTAACCATTTTGACCTAGGAAAAACACAGATTGCTGAGCTTTTCTAATGATGTGTAGTTGGTCAACATAAATAAGGTTTAATGGTTATATTGTACCATAAACAAAGACACTGCCCTGCTAACACTCAGTAACAGGTTTGCTGGTTTAATCTTCTTAATCGGCTGTGTATCATTTTGCTTATATTTATATTTTGGTCTTTCAAATATCTAATCCTAATTACAGTCCCTCAGTTAAACTGATTAGTCTATATATACATTGCAATTTCTGGTGTGGTAGATACAAAATGTAGTTACAGTAACATATTGTAATTTGTGTAGTGTGGACAGTGTATTGTGAAGTGTTACAGCTGTTGGTTCTGTATTCAGGAAATGAAGTGTGTGCAGATTAGCTGTTTAGATTCCCACTGATGTGTGTCAGAACACTGTTCAAATAGATGTAACAGAGCAAGAACAAGCTGTCCCATTAAACATGTACCAACAACCATGAGTAGCATCAGGTCATGCCAAGTGCTATCAGGTGGCTAGCTACAAAAACTCAGATGAGCCATGAGCCAGCCAACTGCGTGATGTCATTTCCAATACGTGACCTGAAGACACCCTGACCCTCATTTTGGCCATCTAATCTGTGTTATCTCATTATAGTTACAGCAATACAGTCTGCAAAAATATGATAATATTTACAACCTAAAAATGATTTCACATTTGATCCAGGACACCAGCAGTCTTGCTTAAACAACTTTTAAAAAAAATTAAAAATATAAATAAATACAAAAAAATACAAAAAAATACAAAAAAATATTATGTTTACATAATTTATGTTATAGGACAACATGATATTATCACCATAATAAATGCCAAATTATGTTGGCAACATTAATTCTTTCGTTTAAGTCAATGGTATTTACATTTTTCAAAAACATAATAAAAATGGAATGTGATAACCAGAAGAATGACATCATAATCAGAAGAATGCTTTATATCAGCATCAAGTTATGTTGAGGTAAAAATCACCAGTAGTGCCCAGAGCACAATCAAATGTTTAATTTAAGGAGGGATTAAACAGTGTAACAGAAGACGGCATGTGCAGAAACCATCAGAAAAAAATTCCTTCTGAAAACTGAAATTATCACTTGAAGGATTTGGAAGTGTAAAATTTCACACCAGTTGTGGGCATCACCCCAGCTAAGATGTAACATGCTGTGGTGTGCCAGTTGAGAACCGATCTCTTGTGAGATTTCAGCTGATGGTGCAGATAGATCTGGTCTCTAGAGCCGTGTTGATGTTGCCGAGCAATAGTGAAGCGGCGGACGCGGGTGTGAGCCTGTAGTGCAGTAATCCGAATCAGCCGTGAAACCCAAGCAGGCTCATCCACCAGAACGGTTAATTATTCAAGGTGCTTTGGCGGAAAACCTGATCGCCTTAGGAATCCATTAGGCAGTGGTGCTTGTCGCACAACTACAATGGGGAGAGAAGCGCTTCTGCTGATATACTGTATGTGTTGTAATTGAAAACTGGGCTTTTGGGTGGCATGTATGCTTAAACAAATAGAATAAAACATGTTGCCAAGCCAATTCAATGCAAGTGTCTGGTTGAGTCTTGAAACCACAAGTACAATGAAATCAGGCCTGTTGCAACTCTGTTGTAATTAGAATTTATGGCTTCACCTCTCTGGAATTACAATTGAGAGAAAGGGAACGAGAGAGAGGCACAGAGATCAACTGCAAGCATTCGTCATCTAAAGCACACATGCATCCTTTAAAATCTGTTCAAATTCTTTATTGTGTTATTAGTTAAAAAGAAGCAGATCACAGCTAGCTGACCATCTGCTTCCATTTCTTCCAATAAAACTGCCTTTGCCCCATCAGAGGCCTCAATTTCATTAACAGTGGGCAAAAGACACTCTAGAATTAATCTTCCTTTGCCTCCCGTAGGAGAGTGAGGAAGAACTGAGGACTTTGCTTGTGAAAGCGGTAATTTGTTCATTCACTGCTGTGGAAAGCAACACACTTGCATGTCCCCCCACTGACAGAAAATGACTTGGTTCAGCAGAGCTATAAGTGTTGGTGCAATGTAACATCTCTCAGATCTCAAAAAGAGTTTATAGGAGGGGCATCTGCTCTCTGTGTTAGTTACACGTGACATTTTTCCATTATTGACAGAATTGCCTTGTTTATTCAGAAATATAGTAGCTGTTCATATTTTGCGGAAACAGCTCAGTTAGAGTGTTCGCCCAGAAACACAAAAATGAAGTCATAATTTACTTTTTTAATTGCCACTTAAGACTTGAAATACATTTACAGAAGTCATATGGACATATTTAATGGTGTTTTTCTGTCCTTTTTGAAACTTGGCAGACAGCTGCTATGAACTGGATGGCTAAATGAATACATGTAAAACTGTTATTGTGTTGCAAGAAGCAAATAGCGATCTTCAAAATTCTGCTTTTGTATTCTAATGCAGCTGAGAAAATACAACAGCATATGGGGTTGGAACGACATAAGGGTGAGAAAACAATAGCAGAATTTTGTTTAAATGTTCCATAAAAATGTAAAATGTTCCAAAATCAGTTAATCAAACTGTTTATCACACATCAAGACAAAATGAGACTCTGAAACAAGATGATATGATTTGATCATATTCAACCTAATATGTTCAGTAAAAGAAAAGCCTACAAGGTCCCTGAACAGTTCAGGATGTCTGGAGATAAGAATTATAACCTTCTGGCCTTAATGAATATTCAGACACATCTGGTTGTGCAGGAGAGATAACAGTGAGTGGATGGCCTGTGGATAGCCCATCATTGCTGCTGGAATAGTGGCTCTGCATCTGGCTAGTCTGAGGGCTTAGCTACAATGCTGTGAGCCAGGGAAGGCAAGCCAGTCACCTGATGAGTTACATCTGAGTGCCAGAGACCCAGGCAGCCAAGAAACCATATTGAATTGCCAACGTCAATGTGTATGTGAAGACTCCGGATAAACCACAGTGGGATCAAGTTAGGAAGATCTTAGCCTACCGAGGACACTGTTACAGTGTGTTTTCAGGACTCAACAAGGCAGCGGACAAGCAAATATTTGTAAAGTAAGAGAGGATTCATAAATGTGTGAACCCAATTGCATATTAAAAATAATGATGCATCTGTTTTATTTTCCGTCATAAAAGTCATTTGCTTAAAATGGTGTCAGTACATTAGGGTTGTTTTTGGATCCATTACTTTGTGTAAAACAGGCACGTATGTTTACCTCCTGCAATAAATTTTAAGAGCTCCATATATTCTTTTTATATTTTGGGACCTAAACAACAATGATAAGCACCACAAAAGAGCAAACAGAAGATGATTACTGATGCTAAACTGTAATAAAATGTACTGTAATATTTTCTGGCTTATCTCACTTACGGGCAGCTATATTAAAAGAAAGTCTTTTAATTCTTGGTTGTGGTAGCCTAGCAGTTAATGAGCAGAGATGCTAATCAAAAGGTTTGGAGTTTAATTCAATCAGGGACTGGAAAGTTGCTAACAATATGGTAGCAATTCCAGGTCATGATTTACTTGCCTGGAAACATCCTGCAAGAAATTTAACTATTCCTGTTAACCAAATTAGGTCTGTATACATTATTACTTAGCTCGTTTTCAACAAGAGTGTGTCACAAACATTAAGATTCAGAACTGCATTTGCAGATCAATTATATGTTTAGACGAAAGCAACTCAACAACATACTTCAGCAAACAATCGTAATTTGCCCTCGAACCACTGCACCCAATTTCGCATAACAAAACGTTATGCTTCTGCAGAGACACAGATCACCCCTTGATGATGCTCGAACAAACAGGCAAGACATCAGCATTTTCCCTGCTTCCTTTTGTACCGCTAATTAGCACCTCTAATTGAGCAGAGGGGAGAGTCTCATGCTCCCAAAATCTCCATGGGTTTCCTCATCATCACACACTCAATATTCCATTAACTTGGCCTGGCACCTCTTCTGCCTGTCTGATGCTGGGCGGGGAAAGCGTGTGAGATGGCCTCAGGTGGGATCGTTAGACCTGGGCTGTGGCTACGTTTTTCCTACCGATCTTGCCTCATTTGAGAAGCCTTCATTCGTTAGTAACGTGTTGGCTGCTGATGTCAGACAGTGGAGGTTCTTCATTGGTGGAGTGCGCCGTCTCTTTGGTGTTCTGTTGGTAATGGAGTTTGCTCGAGGCCAGTATCAGCAGGTCAACTAATTAGGCTGTGAGAAGACACATGGCTCAGGAAATGGCATTTCAACATCTACAGCATGTAGATTATGCTGAAAAGAATGTCTTCAAGACATTTGTTATCAAGCAAAGAGCTTCGCCATAATGTTGCTTTTAGCTTTGCACCCCTGATATTTAGTCTTTAGCCTTACATAGTACATTGCTCTAATGAGCTAATTTCATGTAGCATTTTTATCATGTAGTACCTGTTTATATATTGCCTTTTAAAAAGTGATATAGAAAGATTTGTGTATATTTGTGTTAATACTCCCATGATTGTGTAGTAATGTACAGTAATCACATGCTCTCTAGATGATACAGTAATCAGAGCTGAGCAATGTGGGCTTCACAAACTCTTTAGATTTGTGAATTTCTTCAGTACACAGTTAGTATACAGTAGGAGAATCCTGGTGGATAACCTCTCGTGTCCTCTTGTTGTGTACGACCCCCTCTGTGTGTGTGAAACCAGAGATGGGTTTGTTGTGGATTGTTACACAATCATGTCCAACCCATTTGTGGTCAGTTTGAGGGACTGGCCTATTTCAACAAATGTTTTTCCATACTGGATATCTGACACTCTTGAAGGTAGCCAGCAGAAACATGCATACACTTGAACATACACACTGATTTCTCACTGCATCGGTTTAGCATTATATTCGAAGATGACAACCTCATCTAATGGCAGAAACAAACTCTTGTTTTATACAGGTGATTATGGGTGCTAGCAAAGGCAGCTGGCTTTCTTTGAAAATTTCAAATAAATTTAACAGATATCAAACATATAACAAATCTGATGCTCTCGTTATTACCTCTCCACTGTGAAAAACATACTCTGTTCATAGGTGTGCCTTGTTTTCCAGGAAAGTGATCAAAGCCTTCCTTTTCTCACAGATCAAAACGGCACTCAGAGATATTTATTGCTTTGTTTGGCGCTCACACCGACACGTCCTCTATGAACAGGAAAATGTACGTGCCTGCACATGAAACTGTAAACGACACATAATGTTAAAGCGACAGATGCACCTGCAAACAGTTTATGAGCAGAGCTGTTGGAGAGAATAGTTCAGTCTTCACCATACTTCACCCTTCAATGCCTACAGCACACAAGCATGAACCTCCAAAAGAGCTCAGAACATAACAGTCATCTTTGCTTTTGAGTATCATAAATATGTTTGAGCCAATCACCTGAGCTCTATAGGTCATGTGACTAATCACTTTGAATCTGCAGAAAAATTGATTGGCTGATGGCACCACAAGAACGTGACCAGTCCCAAGCCTTTGGCTGTTGACGATCGTCAGCAGTGAGGTCAAAAGCATTGGGCAAAAATATTTACAAATTGTTAGAGTACAAACAAACAATAAACAAATAAAATTTGTGCACTGACATCTACAATAATATAATAAAATATTTGTGATTTATATGTTGCACAAAATACATATTTGACAGAATACATGGCTGCTTTTTGATTACTGTAATAGATGCACAATGTTTTTCACTAAATACCTTTTATAGGATTTTTATTAATCATATTTTATGTTTTTAAGTTTTAAATTATTTAACTGTTTTGTTTTTAATTGTTCAGACATTATATATTATATATTCAATATATGTACATTATAATTACAAACAAAATACCAACAATGTCTCACACTAGTGGTTAGTCCTTTTGATCCTTATTCCTTATATAGCTTTTATAAACTTTCTTTATAAAGGGCAAAGAGATATGAATTTGAGAAATTACAGAAGGGTTTACAGTTTGGATTAAATTACAATGTTCGTCCATTAGAACCCATATGAATCTAAAGGCATTATTGTAGTTATTAATAGTCCATAACAGTCAAAGTTCATTACTTTGCTGATCTAATGCTGATCTAAACAGGAACAGGGAAACGTGTAAGTCATTCTAGTTTTGTTTGAGGATCCCCTACCTAGAGCTATTGTGAAGTTTAACCAAGCGGATTGACCTGAGGTCATCTGAATCTGCTGCTCTCAGTCTGTGGTGCTTGTGGTTCTGCTGTGCACTGTATGTTCTCACTGCTTCAAAACTAATTCAGACATCTCATTTTGTATTCAACTTTTGCAGCTCAAACCTTTACTTACAGCTATACTGTTCTCACCTAGATTTATTTTAGCTGAAAACTATTTCCACTTGGTAGAAATTGCAGTTCTTAACTGTAGGTTTTATTTAAATGTATTGAGGTTTAGACTTTGTGTCTCTATATTCTGTTTAAAAATCTTACTTAATCTGTGCCCTGTTTTATTTTTGCTCGTTTAATTTTACTGTGTAGTGAGTACATTGTGGGACATTACACATGACCCATCACAACCTCTAATGCTTTTCATTTATTTATTTTATTATCTTTTTTATTTTATTTTAGTTTTGTGGCCTGGTGTTCTCCAGTCTGCATCTTTCAAATGCTACACTGCCACAAGTTTTGCTTAAAGGTGCAAGGGTGTAATTTTTGCACCACTAGTGGTACCAAACTGAATTGCAAAAACAATAATAGTTAGTCATCTTCCTTTATGCCACCCCTGCAATCAAAAACAATTATTGCAGAGCAACAGGCATAATTTCAGCAGCACAGAGGATAATTGGAGTTTAAATCCTGTCTTTACACCATTTAACACACTCAGCAGCTGTTTCTGAGAAAGCGGTACTTGTGGAAGCAATGACTCTATTTTCTTTAATGGCCACATCTCTTACACACCCTACACACACACTCCTTCTCACTTTTAAATATCTGCATGTCTCTCTCTCACTGCCTCACTGTCACAGACACACGTGCACTCATGCTCACACACACACATATGCTTCCTAGCAATCAGAGGTTTGGAATAGGAAGAAGGCAGAGGAAGCGTCCGTGCATTCACAGTCTGGGAAAGAGGGCTGAAGGGGGGAGATGATAAAAAAAGCGGAACCTGGAATTTACAAAGGAAAAAACAACAGCCTTCCAAAAATACCCCTGACCCATCCCAAAGCAGATAAACAGAAATATTATTCTTTTGTTGCTCTGGTCATCATCATTCTCTTCTGCCCCTTCCTTGTTGACCAGGAAGCTCAGTGGTAACTGCTCATTAGGAGCCTCATCATTGTCTTGTAATGACGGTCGCAAGCTGAAACATCACAACAGTGAATGCGTCCATCCTTTTGTCTGTCACCTTTTTGTGACAGTCCTACCTAACACTTTTAGGTTTAAGTTGTTTCCCTAACATAGTCAAAGTAACAAAAAATCATTTTTTTTTAAATGTTGTTTTAATGTTATTGCTTGATTATAAGAACGCAATTCAAACATTTGGGTAATTCTGTAATGTAATTCTGTAACATTTTGATATATATAACGTAAAAAAATGTTCTACTAACATTACTGCAGCACCGTTTTTGATAACTTTGAGAGAACTTTTAGAGACGAGCCAATGTTCTAAGAACATTCCCTGTTAAGTAGTTATCTGCTAGAATTTATATGATGGCTTCTTTGTAGCACTGCAAGACACTATTGATTTTCATCAACATAAAGGTACCCCATCTGAATTGAGTAAACTCATATGCACTTTGCAAATGAAATGCATCGTCCTTTGGGATTTGTTGAACTTTTTGCCTGATATTGATGAAGCAATAAGCAAATAGTAATTGTCTGGGGTATACTGTCTTCAATTAATCCAGCACAGTTGTATCAGCTGTTTAGCAGGCCATGTCAGATGAGCTACACTCTTTACCAAACACTTTACAACTGTGACAGGCCGTGACAGAACCCTTGCTTTGAGTAATTGTGTGTCAGCACTTTGAGGTCACTTCCTCTGACCCCAGCTTCCTAACTGATTCAATTTTCTGCTCAATAGTCTGGACTTTAGCATTCTCTGAGGGAACCGTCTTATGAATTAACATATAATTGTGACATCTTCCCTGGGCTAAAATTTGATTTATATGAAAAATGTTAACATATGGTACTGAGTCACAAATGATGGGTTTTGCTTGAATTATTCTTGAAATATCATGTTGCCATTCATGCTGAATTGCAACTCTATTCATAAATGTCAAACTGTACAGATCCACTGAATAGTAAATCCATGCTGTAGAATTTTGTATCTGCTAAGCCACATCAAGGTAGTTGTACAGTAAGATGCATGTACTAATTAAATGAGAGTAAAGACAGAAGATTGGTTTGGCCATTAACAAAGTCCCTGAATAATAGATGACCTCATGACCCAAAGGATTACAGATGTAAAGTCTTGGTTGATTTGGTGAGTGACTAACAAGATCTCTGGAGAGAACTATTGCAGGACTTTAAAAGCATCAGTTGCTGTTTTAAAGTTAAGGATAACACACACCACCAGGCCCATCTTTTCATTAGGGTTGAACTAGAGTTGAGTCTATGGGGTAGAATGGGGGAAACTGCTCTCAAAGGTATCTCTTTACTTGAGGTAGACTCCCTTATGGTCACTTAAAGGGATAGTGCATCCAAAAATGAAAAAAATAATAATTTGTCATTTTCTAAACCATTCATTTCACTGCAATGTGAACACAACCTGCATTTTTGTAACCAATCTCTGAAATCATTTCATGAAAATTCAAATTATTGTTAACATATAAACCATTAGAGATTATCAAGAAGTGCAGAAAGTATAAATAAAAACTCTGCTGCATTAACGAATGATTAAGCCACAGTAAACTGTTTCTGTCATGTCTCTGATTGCCTTGTTTCGCATGATCTCAGTGACCTCCATTAGCATTAATTGCTCTCTATTAGTTTAAAGTGTCTCATGTTTTCAATCACAGGGTCTTTTCAAACATTTCTTTGTTTTCTTTAAATCACATTATATTAAAGCAGCAATTTTACAAAGCAAAATTAGCCTTTATACATTAGTACTTTGTAGTATCAAATGTCCTCTGGGAGCATTTTAAAAAATCCTATTTGAAGTTGATGTGGATCATAACGATAAGGAATAGTGAGGGGTCAATGAGTTCAAGATCAGTTGAACTTGTTTGTGGTATATATACTTGTATGAAGCCTAACAGTAGTATAAATCTCACTGGGTGACTGATTACTGACCACGTCACACCCACAGATGGCCTGTAGTCTTGCACCCCATGGAACAGATTACCCAAATTGTTTTGCTGACCCTCTAACTGGGTGACACAAAGAAAATGTATAAAAAGCTGTAAGTGAATCGATCATGAAAACTGAATTATACATTGACAGTATATTAACTTCCTCTTGTCTGTTTATCATTACTGTTATCTTCCATTTTTCCAGGGTGGGTTAGCATGGAGACAACTGGGATTATTTTGGCCTACAGACTTTAATCCCATTGTGAGGCTTTCCAGAAACCATGCCCCCATGTGTTGCTTTTGGTCATACGCTCAAGGTGCCGTGTATCAAACCACTGGGATTAGTTTTACAATGCTATCACTTATGTGCTTGTGCTAAAACTTACAAACAAAAGGTGAAGTGATCATGTACATCCCTGGTTGCATGTGGCATATGTAATGACGTAGTGCACAAAGCAGATCACTACACATATGGTCTTCACTTAGGTAAAGATGTAAGTGATGAGTAGCATGCATTTGATTAATGTTTGATTAGTGTTTTGTGGGAAGATTAAAGCATGCTTTAATTCAGTCTCACATCGTGTCCTAAACCCCTTACATGGCTGCAGGTGGTCTCTCTAATCTGTGCTCTGTATCTTCTCTTATAATCGAGTCGAGGTGGAACTAGTCCTTTCATAAGCTCACATTGCATTCATCAAGTTCAGCTGCTCTGAAGGTGAGACTAAAGCAATATACGATTAATCTGATATTAATTCATCCTTATTGTGTGTTCATGGTTACCCATAAGTGGACCTTTAAAACTTGAACTTGAATTAAAGATATCAAACTATTATTCAGATATTCAGATTGATATTCAGACTGTTTAACTAGTTATTATTTTAACCAGTTCTGACTGGTTATATTTATAATACATCTGTACTGTTTGTTCGTTTTTATATAATGACTTGTATAACTATTTTGATCTACAAACATCTTACTCAGCGCTAAGAGCAGTGCTGAGTTCCTCAACCAGTCAGCTGGGATGGCTTCAAATTATTCAAAATAAGACAAAACAAGCCAAAAAAACTAAAACAAAGCCATCTGGTTAAATTTGTCTAGTTAAGCCAAGCTCTACAATGTTTTATTGGGTCGTTATTGGGTAGAAACTGTGAATGGAGGGCCTTGATGTCAAAAAGGCTGAAATCCACTAACTTCATCATCAATCATGAAACTGTGACATCAAACACACTGGTGGATTGCGGTTTCAACAGAAGAACAGCCAGTTCATGCTAACAGGATTCTTGTGAGAGACACGAGGAGTGATGGAACAATACTGTTGTGTAAACATGATGTGGGAGAGAATGGCAGAAAAGTTCCAGAACAGGTTCAGAGCAACAGATAGCTCCTCTTGGTGGGGTGATGAGATGGTGCTATTGATTTTAATGCGCAACTTTAATGGTATGCCAGCATTAAGGTGCAGTCTATCGGATTGTTATGCTTGAGTGAGGTTGTTTATAGTAGTAACATAGCTCTTTGTACTCATGTTTATTTCCAACTTCTTTATCAGTGGTCAATTTATTTACATACTACAAAGAAATAATATATGATTTGTGAGCTACTGTACAGACTACTTGTTGAAAAAACACTATTTTGGGTTATATTTATTTACCAAGGCCTTGGTAAATATACAAAAATGAATAAAAATATATATAAAAATGATCTTGTGATAATGCTTTGTTTAATGTTAATGTATTTTAAGTGTGGTGTAAAACCACACAGCAATAAATGGAAATGTTCGATATATAAACCTCACTGAAAGCTTGTAAGCAATATTTTACAGTGTTGCCCATATGTGAGTGGTTTTTAATTGGTGCTTTGCTAAAACAAATAGAGCCCAGAACTGTAATCAGTGAAACAGGTGGCTTATATTGCTGATATAAAGCATCTACCAATGGACTGGATATTGATTGGCCGAGACAGATTGTGGCTCAGAGATCAAATGTAGCATCGAGGAGTGTGAAACCGCCATGTTTTTAATAGGGGTGTAATCCAAGTGGACCAGGGCCATCTGCCTCCACTTCCAATGCTGGCAATAAAAAAAGTGTTGATAAGTCACTCTGACTGAAGCAGTGAGGTTTTTATTTTATTTATTTAGGTTTTGGGTTTAGAGTAATAATGCTAAACACTTCTATATGCAGCAATAAGAAACAGATGTACTGTAATATATACAACCAATTGTTTATTTATTTATTTGTTAAGTATAAAGTACTACACTCTTATCAAAAGTGCTTTGCTGACAGGAGATATTTGTTATTTTTCTGCTTGTTTATTCTAACATATGACCTGATGTTGGTGATTATTCTGAAAGTTTTAGAAAAGACTTAAAAAAAATCTAAGCAGATACTTGATTAACATGGAAGATTTAGAAATGATTTAGATTTCTAAAACAAAGGACTCAAACAGTCTCAGGTTTACATCAAGTATCCTTTTAAACTTTAAACCAATCACACATGCCCGTGAGTTTGCTGCAGATTCTTAATTCACATTGAGAATGTGTGTATTTGCTTCCAAGTGAAGCTGTTTACCCACTTGTTTGGAAAAGAATCATCACAACAGTGAGAATGCCCAGATCTCCAGCAGACGGATCTCACAGAATATGACATCTCTTTACACAGCCAAAACAAGAAGACATATATTGTACATAGACCAGACAACAGTGCAGTGGAGGGAAGCGGTGCAGACACAGGAGGTAAAATGCTCTCTGATCCCCTCTTCAGCTCACCACAGGGGCGATCTGAAGACTTCAGAGAGACCTCTTGGGACTTTGTCCAAATCCAGAGTTACAGTTTCTGCGGTGGAGCTGTAATGAAATGAATTTGGTGAAGAGTTCAGTTTTGTGATTTTATTGAATGGCCAACTATAATATAATACATAGTGGACTACTAAAATATTTCATTATTTTAATCTGCTTATTTGCTTAGTTTTATTTATAAACATCATCTTTCTCTTATCTGTTATTTATGAACAATTGACTCCTTTTGATGATTTTAGATTTGAGCTTGAAAAATCTTATATCAAGAACACAATCTCACAAAACACAGTGCACGTTTATTCGCCTGTTTTACAGCGACTATTAAAACAACTTGCTATTCAAAGCATGCTTAGTGTTTCATCTTTCTGTGATAAAACAGAAGGCTTTTTTTCCTATTTAGCCCCACGCAGGAGCATCAGCAGCATCAATGCATAAAACACATGCATAAATACACAATTGCTGCTTGAACAAAGACATTTATATGTCTGCTTTATTTGAGACATATGGCACCGGAGGAGATAAGATATTATCCATTTGGGTAGCTATCAAACTAGAAACCAGCTTTCTACATGACCTCCTGGGTGCAAATAACATGATAACATCAGACCGTAAACTTTGTTTAATGATTTGTCGAAACCAGTCTGATTTAGAACATGCTCAGAGTGGTACTTGCTATTCAACTGGTTGCAAAATAAATGCGAGTTGATATACCATGCAGCGTTCTGAACTAATGCACTGCTCTGTGCACCGAAACTCAGAATAAGCCAAAACAAACAAGTGAGTAATGTGTTGTAAATGCTGCTTTTAGTAATTAAATCTGTCAATATACAAAACAAGTATAAATGCAAACGGTTTCTCTCTCTCTCTCTCTCTCTCTCTCTCTCTCTCTCTCTCTCTCTCTCTCTCCACACACACACAGATCACATTTTCTTTCATTTTGTTGTTTCATTTGTTCTGGCCGTCATCCGCATGGCAGGTGTGTAAATATCACCCACAAAACCTATTCAGTACAATGCATCCTCTTCAGAGAAACGCTGGCAAATATGCTGCCTTGGCGAGACTAGAATGGTTTGAGAAAAAGAGATTTGAAACAGATAATTGTAAATCAACAAACACTGTTTTCATAAACCAATGTCTGTGTCAACCATCACAAGAATTCCCATTTAAATACAATCATTTGAAAATAAACTGAGGAGCACTGAAAGTTTCACAGCACTCACCATGTTGCATTTTTCATT
The DNA here is from genome assembly GCA_036877525.1 of Chromobotia macracanthus. Lineage (NCBI taxonomy): Eukaryota > Metazoa > Chordata > Actinopteri > Cypriniformes > Botiidae > Chromobotia > Chromobotia macracanthus. Next base: position 5,517,991 of record JAZGTH010000078.1, on the reverse strand, counting down.
AAAACCACAATTAGCTATATAATTTAGTAAGCTAAATAATAATATTAGTTATTTATAGTTACTTATAGTATAGTATTGTTATATTATTAAGAGCAACTGGATAGGCACTTAAAGGTCAGAAGATCAGTGTATTACACTGTATAGAACAAACTTTATAAATTGCCCTCTTGACCTAAAACAAAAACAGGCTAATATAAACAGCAGTAAGGATATAAGTTACTATAAACACATGGAGGGAGGGAGTCATTTCCTCCCTTCTTCCTTCTCAACTTCATATGCATCATTTTGTGCACAATAATTTACCATAAGAGTTGATCAAAGTCTGTATGTGTGTGATATAAATTAGGTCATTTAGGAAAAGGAAAGACAAGTTTCTATTTTTGGAGTGTTTTACAAATAGTTGTCATAAAAATAGCAAATGCAAATTAATGTTTGTACTACCAAAGCAAGGCTTACGACCAAAATATATTAGAATCTAATAGAAATATAAACAATACTATATTAATACCTTGTCGAGCACGACTTGTTAAGTTCATATTTAGCCTGCTCCCTATTAAGCTTCGCTCAGCTTTATAGCTTGTCAACGGGGATACATCTGGCTGTATGGCCTGTGTATCATTTAAAAGTATATAGCAAAAATTGATATTGCATTTACAGTTTGCATGTATGCCATAAGCTTTATGGTGCACATGATCTTGTTTTATGCGCTTTAACAAAAACAGACTATTATATTAAGCAAGTTAGCCAGAGAAACTATAATGCCTTTAAAACACAAACCAATTAAACACTTTTTTATGCACTTTTGCCACCTGTGCATGTATCAGGCGTTGCCTTCAAGTAGTCACGTTGGCTCATTGAAAGAGCCAAAGAGCTGCTGTAATTATTGATTATAATGATTGTAATGCAATTACTGTTCACACTAACGATGCCAGCTAGAAGCAAAATGAACAGGGTCGGACTTTAAAGCACCAGATGGCAAACAGAATATCACACTGGCAAAATATCGACACTGAATTGCCACTGAAAAGAGGAGCAAGTGGCATTACTCTTCAGCTTCTCTGTCATTTGCATTGCTCTTTTTCTCATAAATTGGCTACAAAATGTCAGTGGCAAATATACAGTTTTGTAATGTTTTAGTAAAGAGCACACATGTGAACCACGCCGACCTGATAATTCAATTTTAATTATTTAATGCAAATGAATTATTTGGTATGTTATATGTTAAGATAAAGGGGAACAGTGTGTTTATTGTTTTAATAAACAGCAAATCTAAATTGCTTTAGTTTTACTGTTGTTGTGTGATATTGACCTAGTCAAAAAATGACAGTAATCATTCAGACGTAATTTGAGAATGATGTATCCCATCTAGTAACTAGTAATTCATAACACAGCAGAGTGCTACTGTATAAATGTAGCCTACTGTAAAAAAAAAAAGTTAAATTAAATGAATAAACTGAAAGTGATTGTGTGTCTTTTACAAAAGTGAAGAAGAGTCGTATAAATAACCTTCATTATCATACAGCTGAATTATCTCACCCCATCGCAGCCAGAGGCCAGTATGGATATTTTCAACATGAAAGCCCCCAAAACTAACGAGGGACACGCGACTCAACAATAATGGCACGGTGCTTATAATAAACGATATTAAGTTTATATTATAGCTTATCTAAACGATTTCGGACCATTTCAGAATCAGCCTTTAATGATAAAAACGAATACAGACAAAATAGCCTATATATGTGACTGTACATAAAAATAAAACGAACAAAAATATAAAATTGTTTACCAACATAGGCATAACAGTTTCTTTGCATTAACTAGTCATAAAGGCACTCTTTAAATTGTAATGAAAGGCTTTCATACTATCCCAGAAAGAAACACGAAGACACGTCAGAACTTCAGGTCATCTATATGACACCCAATATAATTGAAGGTGCAATTGACTGGAACGGGGACAAACGGGATGTAATGCACTATACGTTGTGCAAAGTTTCCATCCATTTGAGATATTAAATTGCCCATTGATATAAAATTGCACGGTGTGGGATCGTCAGCATGTGATCATGCCCGCTTTAAATATGTCAACAGATGCTGCTGGATTGCTGGTGATCGTGGTGGTGGTGGGAATTAAATGTGGATGTAGCTGTTGTGGAGGGGGGCTGAGTATATAAAGTGGGCGGCGTTTAGTGATAGACAGTTTATATAATGAGCAGCACGGACACAAAGCCAGTATAAATACTGCGGGACGCAAGAAACAAGTCTTCATTCACGAAATACAAGAAGAGCGCACGGATACCCAAAGGCGCAACGCTGACGCACAAAGTTTAGAAGCAAAACAAGACGTTTTCCCGGACAGTAAACACATCGATTTGCTCACTGTGGAATAAAAAACATGCTGAACATGCTCCGTGGATATCTTAACACGATTAGGAATAAGACTGGATACTGATTTTCAGTTTAACATTCACCTTTTGGATAACCTGGAAATTTGGCACGGTTCTGCGCATTGAAGTGACGTGCAGCGTGGAGGCACAACGGGATATACCTTTATACTGTTCAGCGTTTGTTTTATTGCAGCCTTTCTCATTGGAATAGCTTCTTTCGGGGAATATAATTGCGGGTGACGCGGCTGCCCAGGAGAATCGATAAGCATGGCAGCCCGGTTCACCCTCCTCATCGCGTTTTTCACCACCGTTTTGGCGCAGGTAAACATCCATAGTCGGTCCTGTGCAAAGTGATCAGTGATTGTTACTCCAGTATCGGGCTCATCAACTGCACTTTTGTAGGTAAGCCAGCGTTTGCAGTGCAATGTGTGTAATGCATGTCATTTTTCCTCTTTAGATATTTGGATCTGGTGTTTTCGAGCTCGACCTTCACGAATTCAAAAATTTCAAAGGGTTGCTTGCAAATGGCTATTCGTGCAAAGCTGACTGTAGGACTTTCTTCCGAGTTTGCCTAAAAAACTACCAGGTGGTCGTGTCTCCAGGTGAATGTATCTTTGGAAGTGCTACAACGCCAGTGTTGGGCACAAACTCATTCAGTGTGGCGGAAAGTGGCTCTTTCAGCACACCCATTCGACTGCCGTTCAACTTCGGGTGGCCGGTAAGATCAATTAAAATGTTTGGCTGGATGATGTGAAGCAGGAGGCATAAATAAAATCAATGTTGATTTTTTTTATTAACCAACCTTTTGAGGTTTTTATTGAATTATGCGTAGAGAAACAACTTTAAAATCCGCGGTGTTAAACAGTTGCGCACAATTATGCAGCAGTTTGGTCAGTGCAACAGTTATAACAATGTCTGCTTTTTAAAGTGCATGTACTTATGTATGTTTATATGCATAGGTCTATAGATTATACTATATATACAAATGTATTTTCTTCTGCAGTAGCATTTAAAGATATTAAACTATTTTTTTCTTTCCCTCTAGGGATCATTTTCATTGATTATTGAAGCCTGGTACTCACCTTACCCGGATCCACCTGAAGGTAAGCGGTTCGATTTTATCCGCTAGAGGGCGACAACACGATATTGAATACATACATACAGAATTTCAAGCGTCACTTTTAGTAAAGCGGTCAAATACACAAAAAAAATTTCTGCCTTTGCTTTTTTTAATAAACAATAGGACGCCATCAACGTTCGCTTTATACTTTCTAAAATTAAAATGCATTTTCCTATTGCTCCAAACACCTTTACATTCTCATGCTCGAACACAATTGAACTTCCTTTGGTTTATTTTTGGCGTGGGAAAGCGCAGTATGCTCTGGTGAGAATACACAACGCTTGCCAAAACCATCCGACTGCATTTTCCTGTATTTTACACCTTTGTCTGTCCCACCCTTTAGAAAGGGATAATGCCATGGGAATATTTTGCTTAACTCAAAGGAAGAGGAAATTTCAGCATACATTTTCCTCCAAATGTGTCAGTTTCCCAGAAGTTAAAGTTGGTCTTTTAAAACACTTAAAAACACATGAAAAAGTATTAAGTACCTTACTTTCGTTGAAGTTGAATGCAACTCGACGTGAGACGCATTAAAAACAAAAAAAACAAAATGAATCACCTGGCAATAAATGGCTTATCGGAATCTTTGTCTTCTCTCTATAGACACAAACAACTCCGACTTGCAAATAAGCTTTTTTGCCATCCAGAGAAAGTTGGAAGTGGGTGCTAAGTGGTCTCAGGATGTCCAAAGCGGGAAGCAGACGGAGCTAAGGTATTCTTACCGGTTCATCTGCAATGAAAATTACTACGGCGACAGTTGTTCCAAAAAATGCACGCCCAGGGACGACCGTTTTGGCCACTACACCTGCAACCCAGACGGGCAGTTATCCTGTCTCCCCGGCTGGAAGGGGGAATACTGCGAAGAACGTAAGCAATCAAAGATCACAATCCACTGGCCCCTAGATCTGAAGAGTGAGGGTTTGATTTGTGCGCAGGCCTGGTTTATCCTCGTCTCTCAAATGCTTTCTTCCTTTAAACTGCTCGTGAATATGAGAGACTCCGAGTTTAAGGGTTGCCTGTTATTTACTCGGCGCTTTTGCGTTTAAAGGAGCCTTTCATCGTTACTTTAAACGACTAGAAGTAAATGCAAAAATGCTCTTTAAACTGATCTGTGGTGCTTGTTATATTAAGACTTTGCAATGCTCGTTGTCCGTATGAAAGCACCGGCTCAATGATGTTTGCAATAGCGTCTCGGTTTCTGCACCGACACAATTTGTTTATACTGGGAGCGCGCGTGCTCGGTCATTTAATCCTGCGCGAGCGTCGCGGCAAGCACGCGCCGGGTTAATCGTGCCATTATCCGCCACGCGCCGCGAAATTGTAGTCCCCAATGTCCGCAAATATGGTTAGTACAGCCTACAAACAACAATAGCGGCAGCTGTCGGGGGTTGGGATGGAGCATCTGCTGCGGTCCGACCAGCAGTTCAATGCTGGTCGGCTACCCGCTCAAGATCAGTGCCGTATAAAGCTCCACAAGCAACAGTAAACGAACCGGCTTCCGTCGCATGTAGCTTGTTGGACGGGTCGTGTGCAGTTGTTTGCGGTGAAAGATCATGATGTGGATAAGGGCCGTGCACTTTGCTGAAAAGTTTACAGAAACAGCAGATGATAAATTAAGTTGCAAAGCAAGAACTTTAATGGATGCTTATGTTGGGGACTGTGAAATTGATACCTACTCTTATTTTCCAGTTCTTTTGTGTTAGCTACAATAAAGCTTTCTACTAAGTCAGCCACACTTTCATTTTCCTTTTAAAGCTCAGTCCTAGTCAAATGTTTTGAAACTCTTGTACCTAGGGTCAAACTTAATAGACAACACAAAACCCGTGGACTTTACTAACATGCGTTTTCTCTTTTTAATGCAGCGGTCTGTCTGGAAGGGTGCAGTGAGGCAAATGGCAATTGCTCCAAGCCTGGAGAGTGTGTGTAAGTATATGAGGAAAGTGTGCAATACTACAATGTCCTGGTTACATTCACCACAGCCATTCATTGTTGATTATTGGAACCAGCATTAGGTTGTTGTTTAAATGATCCCAGATCAGCTAATATTTTTCTAGATTTGTGCCTTTGCATGCATAATGTATCTAAATATAAATATGAATATATGTATATAAATATGTCCTGCTGTAATTGTTATGACCCAAATAGAAGATAATCCCCTAAATGCAACTGGACACAGTCCAAATTATTATTCAGCTTGATTCACTGAACTGGTGTTTGGAAACTGCAATATGATTATACAGTATTATGCAAACAAATTTCACTTTTTTAGTTGGGGCATTAACAAAGAAGTTTTGTTCTGTAAAGGTTATATTTCAGTGTTTCTGATATAGGATTGTAATATTTGTGTATTGCAGATGCAGAGAAGGTTGGCAGGGTAAATTTTGCACAGAGTGTAGAAAATACCCAGCCTGCAAACATGGCACCTGCCAGCAGCCATGGCAGTGCAACTGTAAAGAGGGCTGGGGTGGACTGTTCTGTGACCAAGGTAAGATTAAACCATGATGTTTTAAAACAAGGTTGAACAGTCAATGAATGTATAACTGTTTATTTGTAACATTTTTGTTACTTAATGGAAATGTTAGGGCAGCATTCTTACATCCTAAAATTGTTTGCTGGGTTGTTAGTCTTATATTAAATGTAAAAACGTTACATAAATTAGAGCATAATCCTTAGTTTTTTACTTCCAGTGTTGATTTAATATTTCTTTCTGACAGATTTGAATTTTTGCACTCACCACAAGCCATGTGTGAACGGAGCCACATGTATGAACACAGGTCAGGGCAGTTACACCTGTACCTGTCGGCCAGGCTACACTGGGGTCAACTGTGAGCTTGAGGTGCGAGAGTGTGACAGCAGTCCATGCAAGAACGGAGGCCTTTGCACAGTGAGTCATGCTTTTAATTTCCTACTAATTATGGTTCAGTGCTATTAACTGTATAAAGCACGAAAAGCTAGCCCTCTACAATGAACTTCATGATTATGTCTGTTTTATAGCACTTTGTTTATAGCACATTGATTATATTAGAAGCTCTTAGAATAATCAAGCCACACAGTTAAGCAAGTGGTTTCTGTATAAACCTCAGGCTTAATCAACAACCATGTTGTGACCTTATTAATGGTCCACTACATCCTTTGCAAAGCCTTCTTAACAGCTAGCATCATTAATTTGGAATGCTTCTAAATAACATCAGATAATGTAAACAGATACAAAAATAACACGTTTACAATACGTTTACAATTGTACACAATAATACGTTTCCTCACACTACAGGATCTTGATAAAGGTTACATCTGCACATGCCTGCGCGGTTTCGAGGGCACTCACTGTGAACACAGCCTGCTCACCTGTGCAGACTCACCGTGCTTTCATGGTGGCAGATGCCACGAGAAGGACAATGGGCGGAGCTACGCGTGTGACTGTCCCAGAGGCTACACGGGTCTTAACTGTGAGAGAAGAGTGGACAAATGCACAACTCTGCCATGTGCCAACAGTATGTAACATATGCAATACACCATGCAGAGTTTAGTAACATGCATGCAATATATTCATGAACTTCATGATTTAAATGTGTAGAGTATGTTACCTTTATCAGTGTGACTTATAGTGTGGATTTTAATGCATATGTATGTATAATTAGTCACCAGTCACTGACTCCTGTTTTACCCATTTACAGATGGCTTGTGCTTGGTCCTGGGTGGCGTTCGCATGTGCAGCTGTCGGGCAGGCTTTACAGGCCAGCGGTGCGAGATCAATATCAACGACTGCGCAACCAACCCCTGCACCAACGGCGGAACGTGCTACGACCGCATCAACGACTACGTCTGTTCCTGCGCTCCAGGATATGAAGGCCGCAATTGCGACCAGCCCTCCAACGCCTGCTCATCCAGACCCTGCCTCAATGGGGGCTCCTGCGTTGGAATTCCAGGAAACCCACCTGCCTGCTTCTGCTCCAGCGGCTTCACCGGACCCCACTGTGAATACTACACGGTCACCTCTCCAGTCATTAAAGAGGAAACCCAGGACCACTTCCAGTGGTTCGCAGTTTCCCTGGCCGTGGGTTTGGTGGCTCTCGTGGTTCTCCTCTGCATGGTGGTCATTGCCTTGCGCCACATTCACAGGCACGCGTCTGCAGAAAGGACTCGTGGCAAGGCAATGAACAACATGTCGGAAACGCAAAGAGACAACTTGATCCCCACCTCCCAACTGAAGAACACTAATAAGCAGGTCAGCCTTGAGGTGGACTGTGGAACTGAGAAATCAAATTACATACATAAGAACTGCCACTTGGACTACAATTCCTCAAAAGAGATTAAGGACATTGTGTCTCAAGAGGACAAAAGTCATAAATATGAAAAGTGTTTAGAAGAGAAAATACCATTGAGTAGAATGTACAGGTAAGAAGTTTTGGCTTGTCGCATTATTTTGATTGATTGAGGTGTTTCAATTTGATTGAATTTGTTTTATTATGCTGAGGTCATGTTCCATTAGTGTGGCTCCATTAGGGCCCCCAGTATTTTAACCTCTGCACTTAGCACTCACTTGATGGCGGTAATACACATATCAATACTAGCTAAGAGAAATGAACCCCAACGATCTGCAACACACTCTCAAACGCTCATAACTACATTTTACATGCAGACCCGGAGGCATTGACAGCAAGAAGCATTTTTGCATTAAAAGATTTTTATTGATTTGGGCTGCACAACAAACACTGCTTTTTCCCAGAAAGGAATTTTCTTACATCAGCCTCTGTAAACATGGCAAAAAAATTGAAACACTGTAAAAAGAAAAAAATAAGCCACTTCTTATTCTCTCTCGCTCTCTTTCTCTAAATGCTTTCACCCCCATCTCTGCACAATAAATAGCTGACCCATGTGCTTTTACTTTGTGTTAACGTGAAGTGTGATTTGTGTGTGCAGGGAAAAGCCGGAGTGTAGGATATCAACGATATGTTCCCCAAGGGACTCCATGTACCAGTCTGTGTTTGTAATAGCAGAGGAGAGGAGTGAATGTGTCATAGCAACTGAGGTAAGGAGGATCATGTAATTTCTTAATACGTCTGCATGTTTCAAGCAGGAATCTGCCGGCCATAGTCATTGTTTATCATTCTGTTAGTGTCTACTAATGAAGCCTACTGAACAGAGGCCTAATGGGGAAAAGTGATAAATGTGGCGCCTACATCATAAGGCTAAACTAGTCCTTAAATGACGTTTTTAAAGGCATTTAGAATGGACTATTGTAAATTGTTACCTGCCATAGTTTGGTAATTCTACAGCATGCAATCTGTACTAAGCCATCTGCTTAATTTGATTTAATTGTACTGTTGCTGTTGTAATAAAACTATGACCTTAGGGCTAATAAGCTTACTGTACTACTGTACATATAATGACATAAGGTCATCTGTCTTTTTCAAAGCTTAATCTACATCTTTTTTGCTCTTTCTACAGGTATAAATTACAAGCAGATGTATCAGGAGAGGAGACAAACACAATCAAAATAAAACCTTTTTTCTGGATTGTTTACAAAACTACTTAGAGACTGGAGAGTTATATGATGTCCACTGCTGCACTGACAAACTTGAGAGACTCAAGAGAACAGAGCCCTGCTCGCTGACTAATAGTTTAGTTTTTTGTTAAAGAAGTGTTTGTGTACAACTGTGTACAGTCCTGGACGATTTCTGAACTCTTCTGCTACGGTATGTTTTCCCCCGTTGGCTGAAAAAGGGACGACTTCTGCATTGCAAGACAAAGTGAATTAAAAGCTAACAAAGGATTCTACTTCCTTGGGAATCATGGACACATTGTCCGCCAATTAATCAATAGAAGGTGCCAGGGACTTCCAAACCTTCACCCAACATTGCCAGCTATGCAAGAACGATCAGGGGAGCTCAATCAGCGCAAAAACGTTCCCCATACAAATCATGAGAAGAGACGTTATGAATGTCTGAAAAGAAAATAAACTGCTGACATCAATCATATAAAAAGGACTTTTGCTCTTCTCTCTGCAATGAGATTGAAAGCAGCTGAAAAAATTCACAAGAAAGCCTTAAAAGATTTAAGCAGAGTGCTATGTTTGTGCCCTGGGTCTTGTTGGATCGTTTTTGAGACAAAGGAAATAGAAAATTTGATTAACATGGAAGAGAAAAGAAAAATAACCCACAGAACTGTGCCAGCAACATCCAACAGGAAGTTAAATTGACTTCTTTTATGCAACATGGCCCATGAATGCAAAACAAGAAAAGGACAAAAACAGACATAGCAACTGCTCACCACTGACTGCCTATAATTAGTTTTGAGAATACAGAACCAATAATGTAATTTTTTAAAAAGTGATTATTTCCAGAGTTAATTTAATAATGACACACTGCTCTTTATATGTTTTATACTATTATTTTGTATATAATGCATATTTATAAGAAACCAAACATCTGAAGAATAAAAAATGTTAATTCCTTCAAGTTATTTTTCTTCTTATTTACCTCCAAATATTATTTGTAATGCTAACTGGAGATAGAAAATTTGATTTCCGTATTTTTTTTTAAATGCTTGTTTTTATTCCCTCAAATACAAGAGACAATTTGGAATAATGAATAAAACTATAATGAGTATAGTTTTTTAGGCTAACTATTGCTAGAATTATCATTCCTCAATCCAGAAAAAAACTCACCACCCCCTTCTTCCCCAGTTGTAAATTGGCTTGAAATTTAAATCCGTTGCCTCGGATACAGGCCCCTTGAGTTGAAAATTCTAAAACAAAGACAGGCGAAGAGTGCAAACGGCAGAGGAGCGGCCCCTCCTCAGAAAACTGAAACAGATGCCCCAGGGTGCAACCTTGCCCTGCCATTAAAAAAAGCAGCATATGCCGCCCCTCTCACCAGGCACATCATGGCGCTGCTCAGCAAAGCACCCATAAAAACACACACACACACACAAACTTATCTACAGACACAAACGGGTTCCAGCGCCAAGGGCCTCAGCCTCGCCTTCAGGGCTAAAGGAGACATCTTACCCCCAACAAAAGAATCGGATAGATTCTGTGCACATGGCTTTGGTACACACAGATGGGTTTCAGACCTGCAGCTCACTGGTACTATTCTCTCCAAACATGGAAAGAAAGTAAAATAAAGCAACGAGTTGCACAACTTGTCCCAATAACAAATGGGGTGTAAGGATGATCTGTAAGGCTTGTTAAAGGGGAATAGGAATTTTAAAAAGGGGATATTGAGCAACTACTAAAACGTAAGCCCAAGTGTAGAATTTGGACAAGCATGTGGATGTTAGATCTTCATTTAAGTGAATGATCACTTCATTCAAGATCACTAGAGAGGCTCTAAGATTTATTTTTTTCCCATCATGTTTTCACAAATAACTCCTACCATCCAGCCAACATGAAAAGACCCCATCCGAGGCACCAGAGGGCTGTGCAGGAGATGCGCTTTTAAATAACAGCAGAACTGCAGGGCAAATATTTTAGCAGGAGGTTCAAATCAGTGAGCAGCATGAATTCATTTCCATTCATAACAGAAACAGTAATCAACAAGCAATAACAAATCTATGCCACACAAACACCTCCTTATATGCTCATCCTGTTAATCCATGTAATATAAGCATCCCTTTCTTTGCGTCTATGCGTATGTCCAAAGGATGCTTAAGAAAAAACAATTTCACAGGGTTATGAGAGAACTTCTGTCAGTGGCTGGAGTGTTAAACACTTGTTATCACAGCTATTAGTTTTCTGCTAAAGCTTTCACGCTGCAACCTGTTACCCGAACCCCATGAGTATGTATGTGTGTGTGCTCTCCTCTCTGGCCTCTGGGTCTAAATCGTATAGCCAGGCATTCTCATTGTGTTATAATCACTGCATCCTGTTTGCGACCCAGTGACATCATTTCCTGCTTCCTGTCTGATTAAAAAATGCAGAACATGCCGGCACTGGCCAAATGCTTTTCTCACGCATCTTGTTCTTTCTCTGTTTTCTGGATTTGTGTGGATCCCTAAACTTTCCGGAAACAAGCTCATAACAAACGAAGGGGGGGAGAGGGTCAAATTAAGACTATTGATTTAATTTCAAGTGTATTTTGAAATCTGTGCTGTGGAATGTTGAAAACATCCGCGATAGGAGGATGCTAAACATTCATTAGATTTTGACACTGTCAGCCCCTTGCAACACAAATAAACTATTCCTGAACTTCACATTGCACATGAATACATTTTTGCAAGGGTCTTAACATGCAATACTAAAATAACATAAAACACATGATATCCAATAAACAGCCAACATGAGCCAGCAATGCAATAAATCCAAAGGCCCTCCATCTGCATTTTTCTATTATTAACACTAGATGTCAGTAAATTGCTCATGCAATTTGTACAGCAAGACATGCAGCAATTTTTAATTAAGATATATTACATTTGGTTATCTGTTGATCAAAATGTCCTTACTTGTATTGCATAAGATGAATAACAATATCAAAATATTTCTTAGGCATAAAACAAACAGAATAATTCAGTATTTGCAGGATAAAGAAAGGATAAAGAAATTCTCTAGAGACTTGCCCCAATTTTACCCGTCTTGTGTGTAAGATATTTATTTTGCATATGCCAAATAGAATGCTGATGATAATTTAGTAATTATATAATTAAATACACCCACATGCTATCAGTGTGACACTGGCAAAATTCCACAGGCTTTATAAAAACATTTGATACATCAAACTGTCAGAAAGGTTCTCTGCATTTCATCATGTATGGCAGAAAAAATGTTTAAGAGCGCTAAATGTGATGACCGTGTACATGGGGCAGGGAACTGTGTTTTCTCTTAGATATTCTGGGTCTGTTTATTTTAGGGGCACATATCCCCACAGCACATAGAGTAATTATACCCCACAAAACATGTTTTTCTTCAGCATGTTTCTAACTAGCTGAAACAAACTCAACTGCTTATCTACAGAACACCAAACCAGTCCAGTTGTTCATTAAATCCAAAATTAATGAATGTATCACTAACTGCAATTCATAACTTTTTGGGGCTAAAAATAAACAAAAATCTGTTATTGAGTAGATACATGACTGATTTACATACCCTGATTCACAACTGTGTGTTTATAATAATGATTTATAATTTGAGCTGTCAGGTCTGATTTCCCAGTAAATGCCAGTTTGGCTTCATTTGACCAACATATTAAAAATGATGTAAAATAACCTGCAATTTTATGTTATAAACAGAGATGGCTTTAAGACAATCATTTAATCAGCCAGGTTGACAAATTCTTTCAACTGAAAAGTTGTCAATCAAATCAATACATAAATGTTATAGAAGACCAGTAGCAACAGCTTACATAAATGATGTTTCAACATATGAAATTTACATGGCTGTCTCTTCATTTTACATTTGTTATTCACACAAGGTCAGTGGGGGACTAGCGTGTCTACAGCTAAGGTTACTGTGCTGGAGAAAGTAAACACGATGTCCTGTGAAAGGTCCAGTCACTGGAGCTCCCCCGTCTTCCTGAGCGATAGCCAGAGAAAAGCTTGTGCATCATGTAGACTTTTAAGGAGCTTACATGTGTTTGTGTCTTATGAAGTCAGCTAATACCTCTATTTATAGATAATCCTATTTTAACCAAAGAAGAGCCTCAGATATAATACAGGAAATGGAGGATGGAGAAATTGAGGGTTTTTTTTTTGTTTTAAATCAAATTTGGACTGAACTGGAAGTGACGGGGTGACAAAAAACTAATGAATAAATTAACAAATGAATAAACACATGACATAACACAGTTAAACAATATGGCAATTCAATGTTTTATTTACCTGGTAATTACATAATGGCTTACAGGACATTATAGGCTACTCAGAAAAATATAGACATTAAAATTTGGTAACAACCACATCTACATTGTGATGAAGTGGATATTAGGTGAGCCATACACAACAGGGAGTGTGCGTGTACTGTAATGGAACAGCAACTGGACTGATTATCCTAAGATAAGTCACAAGTAGTGTTGACACAGGAACTGTTCAACTATTTGCCCTGCCTTTTGGTTAATTGTTTTGTCATGCTGTCATGTTCTTCTCCTCGGGATGGCTAGATACTTAACAATGATTTAAAATGCCAAAAAAATAAACTTATCGTAATCAGACTTGAGTCAGCTACATAGAAAATAGGTAAATACGTAAATAATTGTTTTGAGATAATGCAAATGACAAACAAATACATGCACTCGAAGTTCCCTCCAGAGACAAAATGTTGCATGATAATATATCATGTTTATAAATAATTGTGTCAGTGATGACATTAATCTTATCATATTCTGTAAAGGGAGCACAAGATCAAACAAATATAATATTTCCATCAAGTATGTCTGTTATATTGCAGAGATTGGCATTGGACTTCATAGAAATATTCTGAACTGAAATATTCAGAGCAATTTCTTCTTCCCACACAAACACCATTTAGATGTTTATTAGAAGGATATCTAAAGTACTAAAGAGTGGTTTCTTTAAATGAACTTTAAAAAGAAACTAAGCTGCTTCAAGTCAATACAAGACAACCGAATGAAGGCATGTTTAAGATTGTGAATGTTTCAGGAGATGGGTATCAAAATGTGTGCCCCAAAGGCGCTGTAAGTTATTTTTTGGATAAAAACATCCCTATATTATATTATATTATGTTATATAATCATATATAATATATTATAATGAAGCCTGCTTGCTAAGTTAAATGTACCATTTCTTCTTCCCAAAAAAACACCATTTAGATATTTATTAGAAGGATATCTAAAGTACTAAAGAGTGGTTTCTTTAAATGAACTTTAAGAAGAAACTAAGCTGCTTCAAGTCGATACAAGACAACCGGATGAAGGCATGTTTAAGATTGTGAATGTTTCAGGTGATGGGTATCAAAATGTGTGCCCCAAAGGCGCTGTAAGTTATTTTTTGGATAAAAACATGCCTATATTATATTATATTATATTATGTTATATAACCATATATAATATATTATAATGAAGCCTGCTTGCTAAGTTAAATGTACCATTTCTTCTTCCCAAAAAAACACCATTTAGATGTTTATTAGAAGGATATCTAAAGTACTAAAGAGTGGTTTCTTTAAATGAACTTTAAGAAGAAACTAAGCTGCTTCAAGTCGATACAAGACAACCGGATGAAGGCATGTTTAAGATTGTGAATGTTTCAGGTGATGGGTATCAAAATGTGTGCCCCAAAGGCGCTGTAAGTTATTTTTTGGATAAAAACATGCCTATATTATATTATATTATATTATGTTATATAACCATATATAATATATTATAATGAAGCCTGCTTGCTAAGTTAAATGTACCATTTCTTCTTCCCAAAAAAACACCATTTAGATGTTTATTAGAAGGATATCTAAAGTACTAAAGAGTGGTTTCTTTAAATGAACTTTAAGAAGAAACTAAGCTGCTTCAAGTCAATACAAGACAACCGGATGAAGGCATGTTTAAGATTGTGAATGTTTCAGGTGATGGGCATCAAAATGTGTGCCCCAAAGGCGCTGTAAGTTATTTTTTGGATAAAAACATCCCTATATTATATTATATTATATTATGTTATATAACCATATATAATATATTATAATGAAGCCTGCTTGCTAAGTTAAATGTACCATTTCTTCTTCCCAAAAAAACACCATTTAGATGTTTATTAGAAGGATATCTAAAGTACTAAAGAGTGGTTTCTTTAAATGAACTTTAAGAAGAAACTAAGCTGCTTCAAGTCAATACAAGACAACCGAATGAAGGCATGTTTAAGATTGTGAATGTTTCAGGTGATGGGCATCAAAATGTGTGCCCCAAAGGCGCTGTAAGTTATTTTTTGGATAAAACATCCCTATATTATATTATATTATATAATCATATATAATATATTATAATGAAGCCTGCTTGCAAGTTAAATGTACCATTTCTTCTTCCCAAAAAAACACCATTTAGATGTTTATTAGAAGGATATCTAAAGTACTAAAGAGTGGTTTCTTTAAATGAACTTTAAAAAGAAACTAAGCTGCATCAAGTCAATACAAGACAACCGAATGAAGGCATGTTTAAGATTGTGAATGTTTCAGGTGATGGGCATCAAAATGTGTGCCCCAAAGGCGCTGTAAGTTATTTTTTGGATAAAAACATCCCTATATTATATTATATTATGTTATATAATCATATATAATATATTATAATGAAGCCTGCTTGCAAGTTAAATGTACCATTTCTTCTTCCCAAAAAAACACCATTTAGATGTTTATTAGAAGGATATCTAAAGTACTAAAGAGTGGTTTCTTTAAATGAACTTTAAGAAAAAAAACTAAGCTGCTTCAAGTCAATACAAGACAACCGAATGAAGGCATGTTTAAGATTGTGAATGTTTCAGGAGATGGGTATCAAAATGTGTGCCCCAAAGGGGCTGTAAGTTATTTTTTGGATAAAAACATCCCTATATTATATTATATTATATTATGTTATATAATCATATATAATATATTATAATGAAGCCTGCTTGCTAAGTTAAATGTACCATTTCTTCCCAAAAAAACACCATTTAGATGTTTATTAGAAGGATATCTAAAGTACTAAAGAGTGGTTTCTTTAAATGAACTTTAAGAAGAAACTAAGCTGCTTCAAGTCAATACAAGACAACCGAATGAAGGCATGTTTAAGATTGTGAATGTTTCAGGAGATGGGTATCAAAATGTGTGCCCCAAAGGCACTGTAAGTTATTTTTTGGATAAAAACATCCCTATATTATATTATATTATATTATATAATCATATATAATATATTATAATGAAGCCTGCTTGCTAAGTTAAATGTACCATTTCTTCTTCCCAAAAAAAACACCATTTAGATGTTTATTAGAAGGATATCTAAAGTACTAAAGAGTGGGTTCTTTAAATGAACTTTAAGAAGAAACTAAGCTGCTTCAAGTCAATACAAGACAACCGAATGAAGGCATGTTTAAGATTGTGAATGTTTCAGGTGATGGGTATCAAAATGTGTGCCCCAAAGGCGCTGTAAGTTATTTTTTGGATAAAAACATCCCTATATTATATTATATTATATTATATAATCATATATAATATATTATAATGAAGCCTGCTTGCAAGTTAAATGTACCATGCATCTGCATTATTTGGTGTAGGGCTCAAGTATCATTTTCAGAAGACCTGATGCAACACTTTCAGTACATCTTGTTCCTGTACAGCTTGAAATGCATCTTTCAAGTTGCATCAGCCAGCAAAGATTTTGAGCGACAAGATCTGTTGACGAATAAGCTTTTGAGCAATGCGTGATTGAAGGCTAGCCCGCCAATAATATGAAACATGCGAGCACGGTTTCCCCGGTTTGTGAACCAATCGGATAGTTACATGAACATAGAGCCTCCGTACACTGTACACGGATTGGCTAAAAGACGATACGTCCCGCCCCATCTACACCGTGATTGGCCAGGATTGTGAGCAAGGTCAGATACGCCCATTGATAGCTACACTTATAGCCTGCCTCAACCCAGTCCTCATTTCATCATCCGCCGAAGACGAAAAGCGTCGTGAAATTATAAAGCGCTGCGAATCGTCGTCGATCTGTTAGAAAGGTCGATTCTTTGCCTCTAAAGTGTTGAGCTCGACTTGGCTCGATAGCGGTTTGTTGTAACCAGAAGGCTAGCTGGTGAGCTAGCAACCGCGTTTGTGTTTTATTCCGATTAAAGGAGCCGAAGAGGCCAAGATGGAGTTTTAAGGCAATAATGCGGTAACTGCACGGCATCGGCATGCACCAGGCACAGGAAAGCGATTTGCGGGTCTCTACCATCACAACTGCCAAGCAGTTGGGCTCCGATACCGTCCGCGGTATAGCCGTGAGCCAACCGATACCTCTGTTACTTGACAGGAGGAAGCTAACGCTAGCCAGTTAGCCTGTCGGCCCGTTCATTTAGCGCAAAGCAGCCGTAACGTTAAAGCCATCGTGTACACTATTACCTTTCCTGTCCTCATACCATCCTGTAAAGATGAAGCCTCAAGACATAATCGCTGGGAAATCCAGCCTTTGGATCTTCGGGTACGGCTCGTTGGTTTGGAAGCCTGACTTCAAGTACAAGAGGAGCAAGGTCGGTTTTATTAAGGGGTTCAAGAGACGCTTCTGGCACGGGGATAATTTCCATCGTGGAGATGATGAAATGGTGAGTTCCGGATTATATTTATATTATATATATTTATTTGCTTTGAAATGCATATGTTTTGCGCAGTGCAGCGCACTAACCTTTCAGTGTTTCCATGACAGCCCGGTAGAGTGGTGACGCTCATCGAGGAGCATGACGTAAGTGTAACCTCCTTCCTGTTGCTCTCACTGCAGTGATGAAATATATATATATATATATATATATATATATATATATATATATATATTTTATATATAATAATACCTCAAAGTATCAGTTTTTTGTTATTATTAAAGTCAATAAATGGATAACCTTATGTATATGTCAACCTCATCACATGATTCTTGTATACAGGCGTGCACCTGGGGTGTTGCCTTCGAGGTGACCGGCTCTCAGGTCGAGGAGTCTCTCAAATACCTGAATGTGAGGGAGGCGGTGAGGGGTGGCTACCTCACCCAGGCTGTAGATTTCTTCCCAAGGGGCAAGAACCAGCCACCTGTCCAGGCTCTGGTTTACATTGCCACACCTGACAACCCTATTTACCTGGGGCCTGCCAGCACGGAGGACATCGCAGCACAGATCGTCGTGTGCAAGGGGAAGTCAGGCTACAACATCGAGTACCTGCTTCGCCTGGCGGAGTTCATGAGAGTGAGCTGCCCGGATGTGGATGACCCTCACCTGTTCTCCATTGAAACGGCTGCTCTCGCCATCATTAAATCCATATTGTTTACAGCCTAAAATCTGTATTTTCTGTAAAGCTTTAACTGTCACATAGGCTATTAACGTCTGATCCAGACACTATAAAGGTCCTAACTAAAGTTCATGCTGTCGTCCTAAAGGTGTGATTAGTGATGTGGTAGATGTTCAAATATTGTACTTCCATTATACTGAGCTATTACATTTTACTGTACTGAGGAGAAAGTAACTGTAATAAGGGAATGTGGGATTTTGTCTGTCTTTAAGCATGACTTTATACTGTTTGTGCAATTGTTTTTGTCTTGATTTGTGTAATGCAAATGTATTTGTGACAATGTATTGCCAAAGGCCATGTAACCTTATAACTGATCCAGTACACTTGTCCATTTCTGTTGTACTTGAGCAGTGTTCCATTGAAGTTAATTTCATTTTGCACATTAAAATCTCTCAAGAATCTGTATCCTCATCCTCTCGTGTCTTTAGTTTGTTTTTTCACACTGACAAAGCAGAGGCAGTAAAAACTAATAACAAACGGTTGTTTTTCATGTGCTGCAAGTCTAGTCTCCCAGTGACTAGAAGTTATTTTACCAACACATGTTGGAATGCTTTGTAAATGTCTTTGGCACAAATCATTACCCAAATGAAAAATACGAAATTGAATCGGTTTTTATTCAGTTTCTCTCCAAGTTAGTATAACAATTTAGGTTTTTCATCAGATATTTACACTGACCTATAAAAATAGATAAGCAGTTGGGGATAATGGAGAACTTTGAAATGGAAGGTACCATTTCAGTATTTACACACACATAACAGCTTTCAACACCTTTAAAGACAAACTAAATCCAGAAATGGCCTTTCTCAAATACCAAAGCCATGTGTCACAAATGCAAAATAATTATGTACTGTCCATGTTATTAAAAATAAAATGGTTCAATACAATATGCACACACGCATATAGCACAAATCATCATAAATTATCAGGTTTTAACTTAAGCTATGATACATTTCACATCCAGATATTTTTTGTCACATTGGACTCAATATGTGCAGTGACATTTTTTTGAGCAGCACTCGCCACAAAAAATTTGTCATTGTATTACTACAAAACACACTGATTTATTTAACTCTTTTCAAGAGAAAATATATATTAGCAATTAAGCCAAAATCTTTGAATATGCAGCAAATAAACATAGAAAGAGAAGGCTGTTTGGTATTTAGATTCTTTACGCTGATATTAGAACAAATGTCAACAAGTCTGTTCTACAAAAATAAGAGCAATCTTACTAAATCTAATCTTACAAAAGCAGTCTTATCTGTTTATATGTTCAAGGTTTATATTTGTTGAAGAATATATTCAGCAATCACTCATACTTTCTCATTTAAACTCAATTTCTGCTTACAATGATGCTGACCACAAATGAGAGAATTATTTTTCAGTCCTGTCACATTTTGGTTACTTGGTCATCAGAAAACAAGGAACAGCTGTTAGTTGACTAACACACTTTTCTGTCATTCATCTAACGGCTATTTTCTGTTTAATATGCAGTTAAATTTCATTTTCACCAACAAAATATCATCAAAATCATTTCAAAGGCTAAAAATCCCAGCCTTTGCTTTTGGAAAGTGTGATATTCCTGGAATGGTTACAAATCAGGGTTTACTGCTAAATCAGGATGGGCATTATGTCGGGTTTCACTGTGACAACAGGGATTTTTTCCTGAACACAGGCATGAGAATTGCCACCATGGGATTAAAAATGTACTGGCCACGTTACATTTGAAAAACAATTCTACACAGTCTGCTACCGCCCACTGTGGTTGCTGGGTCCTTTACCTCTCTTGGTAGGGTTGTGATGGCTTTGTGAACTGCCATGTGCTAATGTCTGTGAGCTGGTGGTCACAGTGCTTCCCTTAGCCTGTGGGGAAGAAGTGCCAGCCGAAACAAAGGCAGGTGTGGTTGAAGATCGAATGAGGGCAGGTTGCATGGAGCCACTCGCTGGAATACCTGGAAGAGGGTTTTTTGGTTACACAAAAAACAATGGCTGAATCATTTCAAAGCTGTTTGGATGAACTGTTACATAGGTCGTAGGCCTTGTAATCAAAATTAAATGTTTTGAAGCTGATGACGTTACCTTTAGAAACACTGTAGCCATATGCAGCGTATGCGGCTGCGGAGGCGGCTGCAGCCCCTGCCATCGCCCCTGCCATGGCTGCAGCGCTGCCTGCTGTCGACTTCCGTCCCCTGCCCTTCCGAACGGAAGACTTCCCGGTTCCTCCAGAGCCTTTGGGTCGTCCCCGACTCCGACCAGACCTTCCCTTGCCTGGGCTGGACATATCTTGGGAAGAGACACCTGAGACATAACATTGCAATAGTAACTCTAACTGCTTGCCCACAAACTTGCCAAAATAAGATACATTTCATAGTTCCACCAACAATTTAAAGGGATTACATACCAGCCAAATAACATCAACATCTTTCTGATGAGGTTTTGTGAATTATGAGTTTGTCATTTTCCACTAATCTTCACTTTAGTATGAGGTTGCATGCCAAGAATGTCTTAGCAACTGTGGCTTAGACAAGCCAGACTCACACAAACCTTGTCTCCTTCACGGCCGCAGTTCTGCTGGCTTTCATCTCCAAGCCCAAATCCCACAAACCTCTGCGCTCTCAGCATTATAACCTAGACAGCAATACTTGCCAGGCAAGCAGCCAAATCTGTTTTGAATCTAACCCTGTGTATTAACAGTTTTTACTGCAGTGAAGCATCATCCCCAAAAACATAGAATTGGAAGAACTGGGTTGTGTGTGTTACGGTGGTTTATTTATGCATATTGCAATGGTTTGCAAATGAGTTATAGGTCGATGCAGTTCACCATCAGAAGTTCTAGTGCAGCTTTCCTTTCCCAAAAGAGTGAGAAAATGTATATGTTGGTTATATAATTCTCAGTTTTTAAATGTATTTTAATATAATTTTCATTGATTTTACTAATTTAAAGTATTATCACATTGTTTAGCAAGTTATTGCATTTGTCATTTTTCTTCAGTATCATGCAGCCCTACTAGACAAGCAACAAGAGTCCTACATCTAAAACAAGGGGAACCCACCATTCATGGTATCAGACACTGAGCCCGCGATGGAGACAGGGGAGTTTGTGGCCCGGGACTGTGGAGCAGAAGACACGGGCTCGTCCACTATCACCAGCATATCACTGCTGCTCTCATCTGCTGGAATAGAGCTGGGCTGGAGCTCACTGCTCAGAGAGATCTGCAGAGGGACATCACCACAGAATAAGACAGAATAGAAGATAGACAAGAAGGAGGAGTGTGAGATCGATGCAGCAGGTAAATAAGTGTGTGTTGACTCTGTTATGATTCTCAAGAAAATACAGAGATACAGAAATTATCAGTTGTCACATTTTGTGACACAGTACTTGCGATACTGTATTGAATCCCTTCATTTTCTGTGCAAAAAGAGATTGACCACTGTTTAGCTGAGAAGGTGAAATGTACTGTAGAATTAGGTCAACACAACTTATTTCTGTTTGATCTAACCCTTAAACGTCCTAAGTATATAATAGTGCACATAGCACTGAGGTCCAGTGCATTTAAAAAGATACTTCTGGGCCACTAGCTGCGACTATAATGATCACAGAATCTTTTTAAAATTCCCAGTGTGGATATTCAGTCTTAACGTTTAACACAATTGAGAAAGTGCAGGTAATGAGTGAGTCTCACCTCACTAAAGGGGCTGGGAATGGCAGAGTCCATGTCAACACTGATGAATGAGTCTTCTCCATCCGCTGACAGGTTGGAGTTGTCTGCAGACGGGACATAAGGAATGACCACATTCACACCTTCCTTCTTCCTCTTAGTGTCTGGATCATCCTCCTTTCTCCTCTAAATAATGAGAGGGAAAGACAATGCAGAGAGACGGGAATGTTAAAAAGAGTTATGACATTTCAACATACACAAAGACTGCAAATGACTGCTGTTTAACATTAAATCTGGGTTTGATGCATAAATAAATGAGCCATAGAGAAGATCTTTCTCTATTTGAGAAATGTGAGCTCTGCTATAGACTTTTCAGTTTTTATATACAATATAAAGCACTTAAAATAACAGTTTATATTATGATTTTAACAGCATTATTGTATAAATGTGAATTCTACAAATTCTTTTCAAATAACACCCCTTGAAGAGGAAGCAGAATCTTTATCACTTCTTCACGGCCATATATGTGTTCCTGTAGTTAAATTAATAAAGCATTGTGTTAGCAACACAAAGGTTCTGGGTTCAATTCCCAGGGGAGCACATACACTGATAAAATGTATATTTTGAAGTCTCTTTGGATAAACGCATCTGCCAAATGCATACATATACATGTATGAATGGGTACTCACTCTTTCTGCATACTTCTCTCTTTTCCTCTTCCGCTCCTTCACCTTACTGCTCTCCTCCTGTTGCTGTTTCTCTTCTTGCCGTAAACGCACTGCACAAAAACACAACCAAACCATCCAATCAGAGCACAGCAAACCTCACCGACTCAATTTTTCATCCTCTAATTCAGACTATGCATTTGATTCATTCAAGATTGTAAACCAGAGTGGCAACTCACATTTTTTCTCCAGCTCTTCATCATCCAACAGCAGGCTGACGACCTCTTTGGGCTTTAGAGTATCAGGTTTAAAATTTCCTCCTGATATTACCATCCTCTGAATCTACAGTACAGTACAGTACAGGAAAACATTCTTGAGTTCACTGAATACTGTGTATAATCATGTGCTGTTAAACTACATGTAAGAATTCATAGACAGTATTACTGAGTAATTACAGTGTAATTAGTTGTAACTGTAATTGAGACTTATAATAACAGACTATATATTTTTTTAACCTTAAGTCTGGTCTTGAGGTTTGATCTCTACATAAACATAGTTGTTGTAACTTAAATCAACTTAAACTGGAGTAACAAGTAAATTTAAATAATCATGGAAATTACAAGGAAAACTTGCATTATATTATGTTTAACCTTTTGGCTTAAGGAAGCCACTACATGGCTAACCTTAATCACGCGACCAGTGCTTTTACCAGGCCATGATTCTGAACAGGATACAGTGTACTAACCTCACTCTTTTCTTTGGCCCTCTGTAGGATGCGTTCCTCAATTGTGCCTTTGCAGATGAGCCGATAGACTGTGACCTGCTTGGTTTGTCCTAGTCTGTGGGCTCTATCCATCGCCTGCTGGTCTACCGTGGGGTTCCAATCACTGTCATAGAAGATCACCTGAGCAGAGACGCAGTGGATACCTTAGTCACATGACATCACTCAAATACACCCCGTCCTACAACTTTATGCACCTGTTTTTTTATTAATTAGCTCAGAAACAGAGCCATGTTGATACAATAAGCACTTTTGTCAATAGTTTGCCTAAGTCACATGAAATCTTTGAAAACCTTTTAGAGTTTGAGACTCTTAGTAGCAAATAAACTAGATCATCAAGAGCAGATTTGTATATTTCTGTTTGTTGTGAAAACTCTAAAAAACAAATACTGGAAAATATTTAATGACCTATTATTGTATCTGCTGTTCAACATAAACCCGCCACTAAACTACATGTGATAAAAACAAAGCTGTGGATGCTAGCTTTACATTCTTGGCTGCAATGTGGACCAGATCCTTTGCTGTTAGGTCAAAAGGGTTTCAAAATAAGCATCTGAAACAAATAAAATATTGTTTTCCTTTTCTTTAAAGTTGGGAGAGTTCATATTAAAGTCCAAGAGTTCTGTATGTGGGGGAAGCCGGTCTGGTTTTCATGATGGTCTCACCGTGTCTGCAGCTGTCAGGTTTATCCCCAGACCTCCGGCTCTGGTACTGAGAAGGAAGACAAAAATATCCGTCCTGCAGAAAGGGAGGGAGACTGAAATAATGAGAGAAAGCAAATAAAGCAGGGGCAGATCATGCTCTTTGAGGGCCCTGCCCAACCACCCAGGATTACACAGACAGACGTTTCAATATACAACACGCTCCTCTGCAAAATAAAAACCAGAACCCACTGGATCCATGGAGGGCTGTGCTAATGCAAACCAGAACCCTTGAGTAAGGGTGGAGAGAGAGAACACAGAGATGAGAAACCCTCCTCGCCTTACACCACCACCAGGGAGGAATTCACGGTTGGTGACATATTGGAAAAACAATCCCCAATTAGGTTTAAGAACAGAACCCTTCCCAATCCTGGTTGTCAGACAGCTGCAGCCCTCTTCGGGCCCACTAACTGAACACTCACCGGCTCTGGAAGTCGGCCACCATGTCACGGCGTTCCGAAATCTTGGATGAGCCATCCAGTCGCATGTAAGTATGTTTGCGGTATACCATGTACTCCTGCGTGACAGTTGAGAAACATTTCAAGTAAATCATGCATGTTAACAAGTCCAAATTAGGTCTGTATATTGACTGAATTTTTTTACATCTCCCATTATGCTTAATTCCATACACCCTTGACATCCACATCCCAGACTCTTTTTAATGGCAGGCAGAGACAGAAAATATTCCCCAAGCCCTTTTCTCATCTGACCTCTCACTCTCCAACGCCACCCAGAGTGAAGTTTCCATCAAACCTATGACTCTACTGGAACACCTCCCAAAAGCACATCTGGACTGCATGAAACCAGCATTAGCACTATCCCTGACATTAAACTCCTTTGATTAGAACACTGTTCCATTTCAGAGTAACAGACCACAAATCCAAACCCTCTTTGCAGCTCTAGGTAACAAGTGAGACCATCTTAAACTGTATTACACTACTGAGAAATCAATGTCTGGCCAAGAGAGCGGTGTCGAGTCTAACATGATTTAGGCCTAGATTTCTGAGACTTAGAAACGTGCCCAGAATACAGTCAAACCTATATGTATTCCTGTATGTATTTCAAGTATATATATTTATATTTATGCATTTGGCAGACGCTTTTATCCAAAGCGACTTACAGCCCATTCAAGCTATACATTTTATCAGTTTGTGTATACCCTGGGAATTGAACCCACAACCGTTGTGCTGCTAACACAATGCTCTATCAACTGAGTTACAGGAACTGCAGTAAGGAACAGGAGCTACAGGAACAGATAACCTATGTAAAAATAATTAACAATAAATACACTTACTAACCCTAACTTGACCAAAACACTAAAGCAGTCTGCTTAGAGTGACACATTATTAAAGGTCAGGTCCTGCACCAAGAACATAAAATCAAAGCATCTACATCTAAAAAGCTAGTATAACAAACAGTGTTTGGCATTATACAGAATGATGATGATGATATCAACGCCCACTCCCAAAATGTACTGCTCTGATGATATGCCAGAATGAACAGGGTGAAACACGAAAAAGAAACAGTTTATGACGTTAATGACTACATTAGATTACGATCTGAGTATATTTTGTTCCCCACCAAAACTAACAAGAAGATTTGAAATTGACTTCAGCTGGGTCTTTTAAACACTGTGGCAGCCAACACAAGAAAAAAATGTCATGGCTTTATTTGGGATTAAATGACTATATTGTGAGATCTTCCCATGGATTAAAAATGTAGGGACTTGATTTGATCAGTCAGGAATTATTTTTGACAGGTGGAGGAAAGTAATGGACTAGGTCAGTCAAAAAGGAAAAGCATTTTAAATTATAGAATTTTGTTGCAGAATTACAAAGACAAACATTTTATTTTTTTGGAATAACGTGCACTGATGAATTGCTAAAAATAAGGAATTTATATCAAGAAAGTAAATACAATTTTGATTTCATAACCTTAATACAATGTGAAGACAAAATATAATGTGCAGATATATATTTCCATGCCAAAACTAATGGCCAATCAAAGCCAAAGGATGCTGCCATGTTTTCCCATGATTAACTTTTCCTATAGACCAACAATTCCACAAATAAAGGAAGTCGAGTCTGCGTAATCAGCTGAATCAAGCCTCTCAGCTTTGGAAGAGACTGCCAAAAAGCTTTAGTCAATATGAATTGACATGAATTACTATTAACGTTATGGAGGTGCTTCTAGACTACGAGTAGTGTACCAAGTGGCACGGAACAACAATTGTTGTGTGGGACTACAAGCTGCCCGTGTTGACAGTGTTGTTGAAGACTCTTAGATTTATTTTTATGTTTGGCTTGCTACTAAGTGTGGCAAACAACTGCGAGCCTGTGGAAAAACTGATATTCCCATTCACAACAGCTGATCATGTTCCCCATCTTCTCTTTTTTTGTGGGATTTAAAATTTAAAGTACAGTAAAGATGTACATGATGACCCCAAATAACTGCAATTTATTTACAGTATTATAAATATTAGTATATTATATAAATAATATATAATAATACAGTACAGTATTACAGTCAGTATTTCTGTGGATATGAAGGTTAAACACTAAAGGAATGACGTGACAATGAGGAACCAGCTGTGAGTTACTGACTATGAGAAGGTCCTGGAAGCTCTCACCTCTAACAGGTCTATCATGCGGGTCATTTGAGAGTAGATGAGCACTCGATGGCCCTGAGACTTCAATCGAGTCAGCAGCAGGTCTAGAGTATGAAGCTTCCCGCTCTCTGTGATGAGAGACTCTTTGTCTGAAGAACAAAGAAGAGAAAATCATTTCAAAACACTAAGAATTCATAAAGAATCACCACATCATACTGTATCCCCACAATGTCAAAATAATAGGATAAATCAAAGGATTTTTCATTATAAGCCTTTACTATATGTAAATTACTGTAAATCAGAAAATGAATGTAGAGCGGAGCAACAGTAATTTTCCCTCCCTGTTCAAAGCATTCTGCTCCAGCTCCACTCCGGGTTTTGGGGATTTCCCACTTTCTGAAAGAAAATCCGCCCTGAGTTTGCTAGCAAAACTTTATGATATCCTGTACATTTCTTTCTGTATTATTTTCTATAGTAATAAACAGCATGCATGTAATGAAGTTGTTTTGAACTTGATGAATGAATCCACACTTCAGTTTTTATAAAGGTTTAAATTCTCTAATTGCTCATCATTAAATCATTTGATACATTTGAACCCAACACATTTGATTCCAACACATTTGATTGACATGCACAGGCATGAGAATGGGCTGTCAATGCTCAGCCAAACAATGATACAAAATAGGAAGCATGAGCTTAACACTGCTGACTAGTGTGACCTCTGACCTCAAGGTCAGCTCACGGGAGGTAGTTAAATGACCTGGCCCGTCACACAAAGCGACACAAAGTGAGCAGGCTGCCAGAGCAATGGAGAGTGTTTGAGGCCTGCTGGCCGAGTCAAACCCATGTTGTTGGGAACATATCATGTCCATGCTAATGTGAACCACAGCTGAACCCTGACACAACACCCTATGGCCCACTAAGGGTCACGTGGGTAACCTTTTTAATGAGTGGAGGAGAATGCCTCAAATTAGAGCATACAGCCAAGCAACCAAAACGTATTGTGTTGATAACTGATATGATAATGACCGCATGGATTTAATTTACTCCACCCAAGCTGAACTTCTTCTGTAATGTATACCATCACATCTAATCATGCAAGCTGCAAGATTCAGGGTTTGTTTACTAATCATAAAGACATTCCAGACCCTTCAGCTTCGTCTGTAATGGGTTATTTTTAGAACGAGCAGACAGCACACATTTCCTTTGAAAGTTTCAAACATGAGTTTCCAATGGGTCATCTTGAGGTAAAAACTTGCTTAACAGGCGAGTGCAGCACTTGTACTTTAAACTTATACAGCACTAATACTTTATTGGCAAACAGATTTTTTATGATGGTTCTTTATGATGGGTCTACAGTTTTAAGGACACCGGCACCACAGAGTCTCCCTGGTGTTTCCATTCCAGTCTTATCAAGCCCAAACCCCTTTCACAAGGAGCTCTGCAATGTCTCAATTTCTCTTTCACATGTAACATGCTACCTTGTCTAAGAACTGGCTGAGGGTCTTAGACTTTCTTATCAAATATAAGAAATCTCCTCCAAAATGCATTTTTAAATAAAGTAATGGAGCCAACTTTAAGACATTCCAAAGGTGGCTAGGACACAGAATAGGAGCTGTTTTCTATAGCAGCATCTTAACTGACTGTAAATTTGTATGTATTGATACATTTCTGCCACCCAACTGTAGATCACAGGGGTACCAAGTGCTGTTCAGTCAAATATTACTATGGTTACAGCTATCAACTCGATCCACCTGCTGGTGGCGACCCCTCTAGTGGGCTCCTCATGTCTAATCCAATCCCTCCTGTCCAGAACTGAGTTTTGACCCAAGGGCGACCCAATTAAAAAATCTGCCTGGACACTAATTAACCCCACTGCTTGCCTCTTAATTGCCCTTCTGCTGTTTACTAATTTCATTAAAGTGATCTCAGACTTAGGGCCGGTTGTTCTGGCAAAAGGGACAAAAAGGATTCAGATTTGTGACATAAAAATTCAGTCTGAAACTTAATTGCAGAAGGTGTTGTAATACAACATTCTTACACCTTACATCCCAGCAGATGAAGAGATGGTTTCATTGCCCATGTTGGATATTCCACCAAAATAAATCTGAGAAAATGTGACTTATTTGCCTCATGCTATATGTTTACAGGGCCTGACAGCAGTCAAGCAACCACATGTCTTGCTGAGTTGGGAGGGAAAACCAGCAAATAATGGAGGTTATCATTAAGCTGTCATTTATAGATTATATGTAGTAGATCTCCATCTGGGCTTTGAGCAAAAACACATACGAGCATAGAGGGTGAAATGTGTGATCACATTTTTCCCCTCACACAGAAGGCAGAGGCTTAGCAGGCTAAAACCAAGCAAAATACTCCCTCTGTAGGCCAGAAGGAGAACTGCATCAGGGAAGCAATTTGTGTCAAGGTCAACATTATTTTGGAAGGTGACAACATGACTCATTTGAATGTATCTTGGCAAACATCAGCAACCTATAAACTCCAAAAGCAAAAAGGCATGCAGTGCCAAAGGTATGGGTCTTAAGCATGGCTGTTCTTCTCAGGCATAAGGCGGGCCAGTGAGCAAATTACAAACAATTATACAGTCACTGTTGTTTGGGCCCAAAATCAAAAGGCCAGGAATATTTCCGGCCATTTTGCTGGAGTGCAGAGATTCTTTGAAAGAACAGGAAGGGAAAACAGTTTCCCACAGGCTGTCTGTGAGCTGAGCTCTGCAGCCTTCTCACTCTCTGAATCAAAACAACAGCTCAAAGAAGCAGCGCCATTGAAACAATGTGCAGAACTATTCTCCAATTAGTGACTTGAAAATGACACCAGGAACATGCTCACATATCCATGCAAGCACACCTACTGGACAAAATCAAAGATGTTGACAGCAACCAAAAATATGTACTCTTGCTGTGATTGTGATGATAGAAAAATAATCAGTGTTTACATTCTAGAAATAGGCCAGAGGCTAACATCAGATCAAGTCCAATCTGGAATTTGTGCATTTTATTATGTTTTGTTTGTCCATGGTTTTATGGACCAATATTAAATTAAGTCTGTAACTAATACTTACAATGCACAAAAAGTGACTGGAAATAGATCTACATTATAATAGCTGGCTATTATTGAGATTCAAAGTTATTGACATGCCACCATATCATGAATACATTTACATTTATTCATTTAGCAGACGCTTTTATCCAAAGTGACTTACAAGTGCGGAATACAAAAAGCAAGTCAACCTGAAGAGGCAACTAGACACAATAAGTGCTCACAATACAAGTTTCAGACATTGCTCAGAGTATCATATGCTATGACAAGGGAGAAATTTAAAGGAAAGAGAGATAGGAAATGAAGGGAAAGAATTTTTTTTTTAAGATGAGGTTAGTGGGCTAATTCATGAATACATGAATTAGCCCACTGGTCTGTTTGCTTACATGGACTCGTGGCATATCGATTGCTTAATAAGCTCAAAATATTAATCATTTTCTTTCAAACATATAGTTTCACTTCAGAAGACATTTACTAAACCACTGGAGTAGTATGGATTACTTTAGGATGGATGATGCGCTCTTTGGAGCTTCTAGGGCACTATTCAATGCCATTACAAAGCTAGGATATTATTTAATATAACTCATATCGTGTTCAGCCTAAAGAAGAAAATCATATACACCTAGAATGGGATGAGGGTGACAAAATTATGAAAGAACCCGAACTCTTTAAACCCTACATCAGCTTCTATATGGAGGTGTGTGATGTTAGTTCCATTAGCCACTGGTGAGATGGCCAGCATACTTCGGTGATTCCTGCCCGATTCTGTGTCATTTCCTTCCCTGAGTACAATATGACTCTGAGAAAATGGGAAAAATGCGCGCTGAAACACCTTAAGCCTGTGAATGAGCGTTCCGAGTGATACACACACAAACACGCTTGCATACATGCATTCAAAGCACTTACCTAATGCTGCGCAGAAACAATGTCCAATAGTCCAACTTCCTTTCTTTGTCCCCCTCCCAACTTCACAAGAACCCAGACTCCCTTTCACTCCTACCAGTCTGCTCTCACCAATTATAGTGGAACAAGCACGCAAACACATGCGTGCAACAGATGCAAGACTCATGCAGCAGACTGCAACAATTTTTCTTATTGCAATAAAGTATCCCCTTACTTTATTTGTGTTCAGCTGTCTGTGAAACAACATTGCTGTACAAATGGCATTTAATCTGTGCCAAAACAATGACGTTGACTGAAAGGTGCAGTAGCCCCTTATTGTAACTACAGGGATGGGGCTCTCTGCGACCTACACCACTCTCCCATGAGTATGTCTTTTTAAGCCTTCAGTTTTTAGAGGTGGCTGACTCAACTGCTGCTAGAGCAGTTTCTGTGTTTTTTTTTGGATTGAACTCAAGCAGCCAGATACAAGTAGCCAGATACAAGTAGCCAGATACAAGTAGCCAGATACAAGTAGCCAGATACAAGTAGCCAGATACAAATGTCTTGGAGGAATGAAGTACCACTCAAGTGATTATATTTTACAAAAGAGCAAACATAACAAATGCATCTCACACAGGAATTTCACCTACCTGGAATCCTTATGAAGGACCAGCCGTGTCTCTGCTGCAGGGCCATGACACCCCCTGGGCTCTGCGGGTGGAAGGTCTGAGAACGTTGAGCCCAGGCACAAGCCAGCTCGGGAGAGCCGTACAGGAAGCAGTGCTTAGCAGTGAGATTCCCTCCATCTCGTATTAATCTCCAGTCATACTCAGCACTCCGATCGACACAGTATCGTTCCATTGGAATTGAAGTTACCTAGGAAAGAGAAATAAAAACCTTATTGATCAGTTTAACACTCTCGAACGTGGCAAAAGCAAACTGTCCTCCTTCCAGAATTAAAAAAAAACATTTTCTATTCAAACTTTTTATTAGTTGTTATGCTAATAAACTATTGAACTCCTTTATATAGTTAAATATTACAATATTTTACATGCACATTAACAAACAAAACAATGACAAGTCTACATAACGGTAAGCAGTTTCTTATTTTTCTTAAGTGCCAGGTCTATTAAGCTCTATTTACACTACAAGCTTTAATGCACAGATGCAATATTTAATGCAGTATTTAAATACACATCTAAATTATTATAAGAAGACCTGTTTTGTTACTATTTGTATCATTTCAGTATCAGTCTAGTACTGAATATGGTACTTTTGACATCCCTAGTTAAAACACTAAACAAATCAGACCTGGAGGGGAAGAGAATCATTTCCAGTTGTGAAACGCACACACATGCATGGACAACCCCTGTCTTTCTGACATTTTGTCCGAACCCCGACACTCCGACAGGAAAGCGTGGCAGAGGTCACTGGTGCTAACAGCACTAACAGGCCTATGAGTAACAGATGACCGTTTCCTGTAGTGATTCACAGTCCACACAATCCCTTCATTCTCAATTTCAATTTCCCCCAGATCTCTCCCTCTCTCTCTAACTTTATCCCTCTTTTAGAGTTTATGGCCTGCTGACAAGCGGATGATATTATCTTCCTTTCATTCTAATCTCTGATGAAAAACAGCTCGGCTTGGCCCAGCTTCTGGTTTTGTAGCGAACAGCTGACCAATGGGAGCACGGACACGCAGATGTGACCTTAAAAAGCCAAGGAGGTCAAGAGTCCCTCATGAATAAAAAGAAAAAGGGTACTAATCTATCTTATCACTTTCCCACAGTGCCCATTTGACCCTGGTGCATGTGGGCTGATGCCAACAGAGTGCCAATTCACACAGCACAGCCATGAGGCCAGACACAATCCTGACTCTCAGGGCTAGAATAACACTCAGATAAACTGGTCCCATATGAACCAAGTTAAGAGCAGATGTTTGACAAAAAGGAAAACGGTTCATCATACACAACTGAACCATTAACATTGCAGATATGTTTTGGTACAACCACTTTGGACATGTACAACAGATTAATGTCTCGACAAGTTTAGCATGATTTACCCAAGCTGGACATGGTCCTGTATCAACAACCTTTGCTATCAGATTACAGGGTTATGGTTAAGGCTAGTGATGGGTTAGTTTATGGTTTGATATAGGGATAAGGAGAAAGTTTTTAAAAAGAACAGCATGGACTGTTTGATATGAATGTTGTTCTAGGACCAGCATAAACATTCCTACTAACCAATCAGATTTTAAGTTTGAAGATACAATTTGGCTTAGGGGCTAGAAAAACATTCTTATCACCCTATCACTTCTCTTGGATTTTAAGGATAGGTTATTGCTAGAGTTTGGGATAAATTAGTCATATACTGATTGACAAAATGTTGTGGGAATCACAAAGAATGTTGTACCAAACACACAAATTCAATCTTGAGAATATCCCAAAGTTTGAAAGCTGCATGTTTTTGGCGGGCCACATATTCACAGCCAGAAAAGAAGCCCTTAACCAAGGCCTCTGATTTCTCACTGGTGGGCTTGTGTTGTTTGGTTACTCTCCACCAAGGTCACGATCAGCTGAACAGAAGATCTGTCAGGGGGTCAACAAAGATAAATAAACTAGACTCAAAGTGAGGGGCCCACACAAAGAACATGGCTTTTATTTTTGTTAGCAAGTTTGTTTCTTATACAGCAGGAGTTCCCTGTCAGCTGACCACCCTGAGTAAAAATTCACGCTGATGGTTTTCTGTCTCTTGCCAACTAAACTCAGTTACTGGATTCAGAGAAAACAGTTACTGGATATAGAAATTAAGGTTGCAATGGACTTATTTCAAACCAATAAACTAAGAGCAAAGGTTCTGCCAATTAATATGTTCCACTGGGATGTTTTGTTGGTTTTTGTTGGTTTGGGTGTGTGTGTGTTACCCTGGGTGTGACGGTGAATAAAAACTTGGGTGGCTGAGTGGGTTGGCAGGGTCTGAACATGTGAGTGGACGATCGTCTGCTGTGGATCTTTACATCAGTGTGACAGAGCAGCCACGGCCATGTGGAGGTGAACACCAAATCCTGCAAGAGAGAAAGGTAAAAATCTTATTCTATCAAAACATTTTTCTCAAAGTGACAATACATATGACTGAATATATGTGTGGGGGTGGCTACTTTGAAATCAGTCAAAACAGGAACTCATGGAGCTGCAGCGCCTCCTAGAGATATCCTTTCTCATTCCAACACAATACTTCTAATCTAATGTGAATCAAAATCCCATCTCAACAGCTCCATTTGTCACAAGCCAAGAGCTCATATTTAGCAGAAGTAATACCCTAAATGAGACCACAGTGGTTTCAATTCCAGATGGGGTCACAGTTAAAACTACACCTCTAATGACTCACATGAATCATAAAGACCAGTCTATATATCTGCCTGTTTCCTGTCTGCATCGACACAACTGACAAGAATAAACAGACCTGACGACTTCATTTAAAGGAGACCATGGCCTACTGATGAATGAGGTGTGAAATACATGTGAAGGGAAAGAAAGAGTATGATAAAGAAACAGAATGAGAATGAACAAGAAAGAAAAAATAAAGAAAGACTTTCTTGGTCATATCTAGAGACCCACTGTCTCGACTGCACTACATCATTTTTAAACCACACGCTGGAGGTGACATGACTTCAAACTTTTGCCAAAATGTCCACAACAATGACCATGCAAAGTGACCAACACTGATGAGGTATTAACATGGCACAAGAATCCAGAGCTTTGAGATTCCCATAGCACCTGGTGCCAAAGGCTACAAAGGGACTGATCAAATAAATGGAGGGTTAATTTTAATAAAACTATACATAAACAAATTACATCAAGAAATACATGATTATTTCCAAATCACAAACCACAAGTTTAAATAATGAGAATGGGACCTAGCTCTGTTAAATAGGTTATTGCTTACAAGGGGCTTTCCAATACAAACATAACAGCTTGGTTTACAACACCATATCCTAAAACCTCAGAATATACTGCCCATCTTCTATACGTGCGGAATAATGTAAAGCTGACAAATCATGGCACATCGCATACTATCAGTATTTGGAGAAAACACAACTGCTCCAAACTGGCAGATTTACAAACACATGAAACATAAGAAAGAGGCAGGAGCTTTCACTGTTGTCAGAAGGACAGATGGCAACTATGCGTAAAGGTTTTTTGGTGTCTCAGCATCATGAGACTGTTGGTTGAATATGGGCCATCAACAGGGCCTCTGAGTACTCGATACGAGCCGGTCCACATCTCCACACAGAGAGTTGGCTGTTGTGGTCTTCATGTTCCTCATCCATGCCCCAGTGGAGCTAGGAGACGCTGTGTGGGACAAAAGCCAGAGTGGGAAGTGGATAATATTACATCTCAGTCAACACCTTAGGAACACAGTTTTCCGTGGCCATAGCTTCAACACACGCCAGCACCCCAAGGCACTTCACAACAGGTTAACCCCTGCCACTGTTCAGCCTTGTGCTACAGAAAGGCTAAATCCCCCAGGGGTGACACTGTAGCTTCTTGACTGGGGCATCCAGCGTCACTTCCTCTATCCTATTTCCTCTCCTCAATTATCACTTTGGACCTTTGAAATTCTCATCAGCGTTGGATACGCAGTAAAGTTCGAACGCTCTGTGGGTGAATGGAAATAGGCTTCCACAGAAAGGAGGTTCTGAGTGTGTGTACAATGACACTTGAGCCATTCCAGCTAATGAAAGATGAGGGTCATTTAATCCAGTTCTGTGGGGTAACCCAATGCAGGAGTAAACCTGCTCACTCATACATAAAGCTCTTGACTTCTGCTTAACAAAACAACAAACACAACACAGTATCATTTCTAGTCTTTTTGGCTGGGGTGCTTTTTTCCATAAAAACTTCAGGGTGGTTATCAGTCATGTTATGGCCTACAAACCAACCACAGTCCCTGGTTATCTGATGAATATTGCACACAAAAAGGAAAACACTTTTGAACATCACAAGCTCCAGTCAGAAGTCCAGACTATTCCACAACTTCCAGTCAGGGTGCGGATGTTTATATCACAAAACTGTTGATATGATAAGCAAATTTGCGGAAGAAAAGCTACGTTTTGCAATGCTACATGAATTAAACCTTGAGATATTCAATTTTGTATATTCACTTCAGCAGCAAACGAGATACCCAGACACGGAACTAAACATGTATTTCTGTACAACTATGTTGAAACAACTGTATCAAATTTTTTTTTTGGTCTATTATTGCAGCCTTATTATTTTTTACATTTACATACTCCTAAAAACAGTTCATAAGAATTGTCTAAAGAAGCAGTTATTGGACAAACAAAGCTGCAGAGTGGACCAGACACTAAACCCATGGTGAAACACCTGCAGGACTATAGATACTGCATATTAGAGCTGTAAAGCTGACTTCTTTAGAGCCAAGGATGTTAGGACAGTGATAACAAAAAAATGTCAGTACACACTGGTGTAACTGAAAGCAGTTGGTATATATGTGGTCACATACAGTCACATGACAGCAAGAGAAAATGACTGAGATCACCTGTAGAACAGCACTGCTGTGGAGGCTTGGGAAAGATGTAGGCCGGTTGAGCCACAAGATGAGATCTCTGTGTGAAAGACATAGTTTGTCTAACCCGGTTCTCCCTTTAGCCTTGTTCTCCTCCTCCTCTTCATCCCACATGCGGCTGTGGTGGAGCCGGTAGGCTGACTTGAAGGACAGATATAGGGCTAACCACCTGAGCAGAAGGGACAGTGATTTTTAACAAAACAGCTATAACAACATGACGGAAACGCTAAGTCAAAACAAGCCAAAAAAAATCATTATTTATTATTAAGGTCAAGATTAATCGTGCCTAAACAGAATAGTAAAACGACAGACTTAGCAAAAAAAAAATCATTACATTAACTAGATCTTAGGTTGACTGTTTTTCTACATTGGTGATATGAGTAATGAAATATGGCCCCAAAATAACATCCCAATGTTTACATATTTTATCTAGGGGTGAATAAAACACATGTGATTCATTTCAGTGGAATATATTTGTTAACAAAAAGGAATGGTGCATGTAATCACATTTTTAATGTTGAATTTGCCATCTTTTATTTTAACACTTGAATTCTATAAGAATTCTTTAACTGACCTGACTAGTGTCCCTTGAAGCATGATGTTGGACATCTCAGCAGGAGAAACATCAATGAAACGCAAGAAGGAGAAGCTGCCGGCTTCATTGTCAGCTGTACCAATCAAACACGCAGATGAAATACAGATAACAGGAAATTTGTAATGAGAATATCAGAATTGTGGGGTTAATTAACAACAGAGTCAGACTTACTTTTTCTGTGAAACAAGGACTGTTGAATGTGCTGAACAGAGAATGGAGACAGCAGAGTCTGCTTCAGCCTGAGGAAGACAAAGGAGAATTAAGAATATCTCTACATGAAGATCAGCTCACTACATAGAGATCAGCTCACTACACGGAGATCAGCTCACTACACGGAGATCAGCTCACTACACGGAGATCAACTCACTTGGTCTTTCCATGGTCAGACGCACAGAGCAGGCCATGTCTAAACATGAACTTGGACATGACGAAGGGCTTTAAAGACATGTGGAAAGGTGAGCGAATCTCCTGACGCTCAAACAGATCCGGGTGGTTACAAACCTTAGTATAAATCAAGAACAAAAAGCACAACAACAAGAGTTAAAGAATGCACAGCTTCTACAGCTGCAGCTGGTGGGCTTTCAGTGGGTCCATCTACCTTCCTGAACTGCATGACGAGGTTCATGAGGCTGTTGGTGGTGCTGTGGGCCTGCTGGGCCGTGCCCATGGACGACTGCAGCAGGTCCTCGATGGAGATCTTGTTCTTCAGAGCCTGGTAGAGCAACCTCTGCCTGCTGGTCAGCTGGCAGTATGTCAGGATTTCAATCTGAGATGATGATATGAAAAATGAACATCAACATCATGCATATAAGATGTAACATGGATCTCAGTTGTGTTTAAAAGAGACTAAGATGGTACTTTGTCTGAGAGCTCGTTCTCCACATCCTTTTTAATTCGTCGCAGCATAAATGGTTTTAGGATCATGTGTAATCTGGAAAGTTGGTCTGAAAGGACACATCACAATAAGTTCAGTGAACTGGGACCAGTTTAGTACACTGTAATGCACTGGAGTAAATAAATATTGTATTTAATAACAAATATACATATAACTGTAATGGAGTTAAGCAAAAGTTGACTGACTTTCATCAATCGCAGATTTGTTCTCAGCGTGGCTCTCGATGTCTTTGGAGAACCATTCATTGAACTCCTCATGAGAGTCAAACAGAGTGGGCATGATGAAGTGAAGCAGGGCCCACAACTGAGGGAAAGAACAACAGTGTCAGACCGCAAAGGCTCTCACATGCATAACAAAGATTCTGGTGCACATGAGAAAGTTATTGATTGCTCACACATTGGCATTTCCAGTGCATATCTGATTTCTCTATGCATCCCTGCTACCATCTTACCCACAAAGCAAATGCCAAAACATGGATGCTCATGAATTCATAGACTTCTCTTAAAAACAGTAATGCAGGAGCACACAAACGTTTCTGGTATGCATATGTAAGTCTCTCATTTTTCAGGACGCGCTCACCTCAGCCATTGTATTCTGGATTGGCGTCCCTGTTAGCAGCAGGCGGTTTCTACACTGGAACTGGAGAAGAATCTTCCATCGGACACTGCCAAGAAGAACCAGACACAGCTGCTTAGACTTCCCGAGCAATCAGCATGCAGAGCTTTATAAAAGATTTTACTTTCCACAACAACAACACTTAATACTACTTTTAATCTCAGGCTTCTCTTCTCAGACACAGTTGGGTTTTTTATTGATTATGGAGACTTTAGGACTTTGAAAGCTCATGAAAGCTGCTCTAACACCCAGTTAAGACTCAGATCAGGCAATAAATCATCTTCTACCACAACAGAAGCTGCTGGCACATGTGCTGTCATATCCAGAGATGTACAAAGTCACACTCAAAGCTCGAGAGGCCCTCGTTCTCTGATGGGTTTCAGCCCAGACTGAGTGTCACTACACTGTGGGTTCACTGGGTCTCAAGAACTTTTGAGATGCAAAAGAAGAACTTTTGAGATGCAAAAGAAGAACTTTTGAGATGCAGCAGTACTGTGGTTTCTCCAGAGCATCCATTTCTTTTTATACATTCATTCTTTTACATTTAAAAATGTAAAAGTTCCAATAATAATCTTAATGTTGGGGTTATGGGTCAAAAAGTTTGGATGACATACTCAATATTATATTGGCCATTAGCCACTCTGTTCTATAGATATCATGTTTGACCATTAAATCAGAACAACACAATAGTAGTACACATTTTTTCAGCATATAAGTAGCAGTAATAACTAATAAGGCTTTTGGTTCCTGTAGCTCAGTTGGTAGAGTATTGTGTTAGCAGCACAAAGGTTGTGGGTTTGATGCCCAGTGAATACATGTACTGATAAAATATATACTTTGAATGCTCTGTAAGTCACTTTGGATGAAAGCGTCCACTAAATGCATA
Source organism: Chromobotia macracanthus (assembly GCA_036877525.1). NCBI lineage: Eukaryota > Metazoa > Chordata > Actinopteri > Cypriniformes > Botiidae > Chromobotia > Chromobotia macracanthus. The sequence goes on along the minus strand of JAZGTH010000078.1, from coordinate 5,478,622 downwards.
AATGTAAATGTTTTTTCAAATTCAGCTAAACACATTGCGATCATAGTAATATTCTACATTATCTAGAGTAGAGAATCATAAAAAATTACCTGGTGCTGCTTTTCAGTGCTTGAGCTTCATCTAGAACCATGTACTGCCATTTAACCCTCTGAAAATACTTCACATCCTGCACCACTAACTGATAACTGGTGATCACCACATGAAATGGCGCATTCTGGGTATACAGGGTTTTCTATGGGGACAAGAAAGGGACAAAATACAGTTGAACATTTCTTTTATTTAATCTTATACTTCTTAAATAATATGCTTCAAAAATGTTTACCTGGCTCCAAAATTTTCTAATAACTTTTCGATCATGGGGGTTCCCCCAGTACGGTAGCACCTGTAAGGCAGATATAACATTTTAATTGCTAAATAATATATAGGAGATTGTCATAAATACATTTCCTGCTCCTAACCTCACTGTAAGCTGTATTGTTCAAAGAAAATTCAATAAATGCTATTATTCTGGCTGGGATATACATGGTTTATAAGACACAGAGGATGTCTGACAGGCAGGAAATGAATATTTAGACTGCTGATATTAGTGGAGAGCGTTAAACATGAAACAACACTGCCCCCTAAAGATAAAAAAAACAACTCAAACAACAATCTGCCATGCGTTTCCTTGCTGCAAAAATACCCAAAGGGCAGAAAAAACACATTTTCCATTGTTCTGAAAATAGAGTCAGTTCAATGGGTTTATGAGAAGTTTATAACAGAAAGTGAGCGAGAGAGAGAGAGAGAGAGAGAGAGAGAAACGAGTGACAGAGAGACACTGAAACAGAAGTAAAGGATTTCACAGCTGCAGGTGTTTCCCTGCAAAGCTATCACACTCACCTTGAATTTGGGGACGAAGCGCGAGAACTCCTGATGCCAGTTGTTGAGTGTTGAGGCAGGGGAGATGATCAAGAATGGTCCCCAGATGTTTTCCCTCTGCCCCGCAAAGCACACGGACACAAGACAAACAAGCAGGTGCAGACGGAAGAGAGGGATGATGGGAACGAGAGAGAAGAGAGGTCAAAACAGGAAACAACTGAACAGAGAGGCGACATGCTAACATGGCTTCCTATGGGCCTGCAGCACAACACTATCAAAGAGAATATCAAAACTCCCACAATTCCACATTCCCCTCCTTCTGTGCAGCCTGGAAATCAAGGACGACAGTGCAGACAGCTGGAGAGTTCATTCATGCCAGACAACTGATTTGTGGTTTTGGGGCTTGTTTGGAAGAAATGAATGTGATTGCACAGGAAAATGGAACAGAAAAGCTGTTTTAATGCTGTTTCCTAAATAAAAAAACAGTTCCAGATATTAAATCTGACAATTTGAGCAGTCTGGTGATGGGGAAATGTAGTATTTTCCAAGTGAAACCTGGTAATTCACTGGGGACTGTAAACCCTGTTATTCTAAACTTATACTGTTGACATTGCTATTACTAATTACTTGTGGTAGACTTATATAAACTTATAAAAAATATTATTGATAAAGATTACTCAGTAATATTTTTTTTTGTACCACATCAGTTTTTCACGTGCCAAGTGTCTTTTGAGTTTTTAATGACCTACTTCATCAATATCACCTTTGTAAAAATGATCTGATGTTAGTTCATACCTCTGCCAGGTGAGCCAGCAGAGCAATGCTCTGCACTGTTTTACCCAGCCCCATCTCATCTGCTAGAATGCCATTAATGCCCTGTGAGATACACACAGAGGGTCACAGAACACACCAATCAATGATGTCAAAATGTGACTTGCACATGTGTAAAGGCTGAGAAGATAGAGTCTGGATTCTGAATCTGAATCAAGTCTGAATGTAGATTGATTACATCTCATCACCACTGACCTGTTCATAAAGATTGGCCAGCCAATTCATGCCTTTGAGCTGGTAGCCCTTGAGTTTCCCATTGAAGATGGTGGGCTGGGGGATATCTTCACCTGCTTGAATAGAAGGGTTTGCCAAGCTGTAGCTCTCGCCAAACCCTGAACTGGACACGCTGGCCGCATGCAGAGAGGCATGACGACTGTCTTTTGCTTCCTCATCAAACATTCTGGTCTACAGAACAAAAGGAGATGCGTTACATTTATTAATTTGTGTCTGGCTTAACTAATAATTCAAAAAGTGAATGTGCATAATGAAATGCAAATATTTTCCCTGGGCAGTTATGAATGAGACATGGATGATGGATCACTTACTTTTGCCTGGTGGATCTGGTACGCTTCCTTTGCGTTCTTTAGGGCCTGAGATTTGTAGTATTCACTATCTGCAAGACAAAATATGATGTGCATTTCCATTAGCTCCAAGCATGGAATGCTATTCGTTCTCTGGAGGCAGTAGGTACAAGCTTACCGTAGTCTTCTTGTCCAGCATTGACCATAACTCCTCCACCGATGTTGATCTGCCGTTGGTCACTGTTGTCTTCAAGCTTGCATAGGATGTCCTCTTGCGTCTTGTCCTCTGCATTCTGCTTGCCCCCCATGAAGTGGGCGTACAGCTCCGTCTGGGTGATCAGGAAGTTCAGCTTCCTCTGCTGCCGCTTAGCCTGATGGGATACAAGGGAGGAAGTGATAGGACCGTCTTTTGGGAAGTGGTTCCCAGGGAATTGTGGGTCGTGAATGGCATGTGCATCAATACCTCCCGCATCTCCTCATCCAGTTTCCGTTGCTCGAGAGCCTCTTTCTCAGCCCGTTTGCGGTGCTCCTTCTCCACCTTTTCGTACTTCTTCCAGTACAGCAGCATCTCCTTAGTTAGGCGGCGTGCCCGTGGTAATGTCTCTTTGCAATTCTTCTGCGCTTGGATCGCAGCCCTCCGAACCTCACGCATGCATTGGTGGGCCAGCTAAATATTTAACAAATTAACATTTTTGAATTTCTTTTTTTTTGTATTTTGTGTTTTCATTTTGCAATTCCTCAAGTTTGCAATTCTTATTCATTTAATATCAAAACATTTCTTTGTTTTCAGTTTTCCAAATTTCTTTGTAAAAAAAAAATCAATTTTACATTTAAATTAGAACCCCAGATTTCAAATTTTGAGTTTTGAACCCCACTGTATGTAAAGTACGTGTGTTTATATGAATCTCTTACCTTTCTGGCATTGGTTAAAACAAAGTTCTTTGCTGAGACTTTCTGTTTAAATGCCTGAAAGTAAACAATAAACACTCATCTTAAAGCAGGAACTAAAGCTTAAGGGGAATGCTAACCGCTGACCAGGAGAATTTGATTTTACCTTTGGGATTTCCTTTTTGGCAATAGTGAGCCAGACCTTTCGTCTACGAGCATTTAGCTGCTCTATGGTTAAGTGCTTCTTTTTTATCATGGGAAGAGGTGCATCATGGGAAAACTTGGCAAAGATTTTAGTAATGTGTGACTGATCCTCCGTGGAGAACTCTTCTCCTCGTTTTTTCTTCTTCTTCATCTTTTTTAACTTAGCTATAAAGGAGAGTATGAATGAGTTATCAAATGATCAGAAATCAGTTACTGTAAGTTACTGCTTTTTTCCTATAGGCTTACCCTTACATTTCTTCTCTTCCTTAATCTTTTTTTTCTTGAGGCCCAATAGATGGCGCTGCTGCTCATAGAAATGATCATGAGTGGACAGCAAGCCTGTGCTGTAGTGTTGATAATGCTGCAGCTGTGAACATACACACACAATACGTTACCAATTGTTCCAACAAAGCTTTTTCTACAGAAGCAGCTATGCCAAGCTCTGTGTTCCAACCTCTCGGTCTGAGTGGAACTTGCTCTGGTGGAGCTTGGTGAACTTGTGTAGGCACAGCATGTCCTGTAGTTCCTCCCGTGTCAGCGTGAAGCCGGAATCATCTGAATCTGTATCCGAATCGGTGGTGTCGTCGCTCAGCAAGACGCCCTGTAATTCACAAACATCAGCGTGCTTACCAATGTGAAAGAGAAGATCCATCCCTTCCCTTTACATATAAATTGTGAATACATTTACTTTTCTGCTGCAGGATAACTGCAGTATTTTGTCTTCACATACCTTCAGCCATTTTCTGCTTTTCTTTAGCTTGGAGAAGTTATATAGACTGGCTTTGTCAGCTTTGTGTTCTGTGGATGACAGTTTGAGGTTTATTGAGGTAATGTATGCTTGTAACAGAACAGATTCATGAGCAACACCATGTCTACACTGGACACAAGTGCTACAGCACAACACTTCACGGCTTGATTGCACCTTTTGCGAAAATGGCACTTTTCTTCACTGGAAGCACCTATTGTAATGTGTCCTGTCTCAATGCACCTTCAGTTGGACATACCACTTTATTTTAAATCAAATGTATTTATTTACAAAAATCATGTAATTTTTACTAGTTTTTCATTTATTCATTTATACACCAGATATTCTATTTTAAAAGAAATAACTTATTCAGATTTGTACTAATAACAGATTCTTTTGAAAAGTAGGTAAATAAAGTAGTTTTAACAGATTATGTTTTTATTTTAATGTTGCTGAAGTTTAGCATCGAGCTTACAGGTCCATGTCAGTAAACATTCTGAGACGGCGTGCTGCTTCCAGTGTAGATATTGTGTAAGAGAGTAAAATAAACACTGCCTTATGTGCTGTACCTTGCAGCAGAGCTCCATTGAGTGTTCCACACTCCACCTCTCCATCTCTGCAGGAATCCTTGGTCTCTTCCTCAGGATCTTCCTTCACTGCCAGCAGTGGGTTAGTGGGAGCCAGAGAAGACCCTTCATCCAAACCATCATCACTGTCATCACTGAAAGAGAGAAGAACAAACACAAACTGAAACAGATGTTGTTAGCGTTTAGGTTTGGGAATTAGCATTTCACTTTGGGAATTTTGGGGAATGTAGATAAACAATCTAAAACAAACAACAAAACAGCCAAGAATCACAAACAAGGTTTAGCCATCTAAATAGGGTTTAAGGACTGTTATAGCGTCTTACAAAAAATCTAAAAAAAACTTGCAAGAGGTCAGATGGGAGCTGGATGTTCCTGAGAACTACATCACCGAAAATACACAACAATGTGCATTTTAAAATGGTTTAATAAATCTATATTTTAATTTGTGAGGATAACACCTGTAGCAGGAAGATGTATATGTAAAATAATGTTTGATATATGTTTTTATAACGTTATATTAGGTATTAATGTTCATAGATGATTAACCTGGAAATGTTCTGATTAAAAATAGCAGCAGTCTCCTTTAGGAAGGTATCCAGGCGGAGTGATCGCTCAAGGTACTGCAGGTGAAGAGGTTTGGCCAATTTCGAGCATGTGGCGTCTCTCACGACATTCTGCTCAGAGGCCATAGGTAGAGATGAAGCGTCCAAAAAGGGCAATCACTGCAAAGATGATAGAAGAAAAATGCTAGGTTATTAAAATCCAAATGCAGTGAATCAGTTTACTAAAAAAAGAAAATATTCCCTAAATCTATAAAGTAAAGGAAGGAATGGGCCTTCATAATTCACCATTTAAACATACAGTGTCCCACAAATGATTTTTTTGTAAATTGAATATTGAATAGGGTGTGACTTAAGCATTTAATGGGATACAATCTCACAACAATACACAACTTCAACTGGGGTAAATTTCTATAAAAGAGAAATCATACGATAAATAAAGCGTTTATTATTTACAACTGCATGAAATGTTTGGTGTAAAATGTTAAATGAAGGTGTTGACAAACATGTTTTAATAGTTATTTAAATCAGTCACAAAAGTTATGGATTTGTTTATAGGTTTATGTTAAAAATGACTGGGTATGTGGATTTTTTTTGCATTTTATGCATGTGCACCTGTGCATGCTCGCAACGGTTATTGCCACAAGCTGTGACAGCATGCCTTAAACACCGAATCTCTTTGTATAAACTTCACCTCACACTTTGGCATTGTGCATTTCAGATGTTATCGCATCTTTCCTTAAACAAAAAATATAATTTCTTCATATGTGCATGACTTTAACTGAAAATGCACCACTGAAAACTTGAAACATTGATTCACACTTATTTATTTAGTGCACAGAAGCACTGACACCACTATTGTTTTGTATTGTAGCTATTTAACTAACAATTTCCTGAATGCAATACAACACAAAATTCAATATTTATAAATCACTTTAGATAAAAAATGACTCGCTTGGCCATTCATTTGGCTTTAACGCGGAAGTATTAAGACATGAATATGTTAAACTGTAAATGACCGATATCTCCTTAGTCTTGGTTTCTGCAGTGCTTACATTCACATGAGACAAACGATTATGAACGTATACTGATGATCCATTATATACCATGAGGTAATGTATAGCATTAAAAAGATCAGGGTAGGCTTACTGTACACATTCAAAATATTACACCTTTGTTTTGTTCATTTATACTGTTAGTTAAGCAATAGGCTGTGTTGTATCTGACAAAGCTAGCACAGTAAGCGTGCTAGGTTTAGCTGACGTTAAGCGTCTCCGTCAGCATGATTGTTAACCTAAATCCAGGGTTACTGTATGTTGCTGGTGAGCAACACAGCCTTTATAAGAATGGGTAGTAATTATAAAACAGGCTTAAGCTGTGCCGACTAAACGATGACTGTAGGCGCTACGCTTTATTTTTACATTGGATGCTAAGCAGTGTAGCTGGCCGCTATTTTTAGTTGCTATGATTTAATATCGTAACAACTTTACAGAGCGCCACTTGATCATTTTGAATCATTCAAATGGGTTCTGTCTCTTTAAGACCACCACCTCTTTGTGAAGCGAAATGTAGGTTGATATAGTTGCCGAAATGCTCTTTTAATATTTTGGGGCCATGTTTCACATGAGGTCAAGTACCATCTGTCCCGTCTCATATCTATGCGCTTCGGGAGTCGAGGAGGCCAGATCTCCGATTCCCATATTCTAATTCTTTCTCCCTCCCGGCCATCTTCCCCCATTGCTCCCCCACCATGTTCCTCATAACCGCCAGCTCACCTTATCCCCAGTGTCCGCCGTTTTTGCTCTGTCTCTGCTGCTGCCAACTCTCAGCTCTGTCTCCAAAATGGCGGTTCCAAGTAAAGAGAGAGACCGTGAGCATAGAGTCGGTAGTAGCAGAGAGGCGGCCACTTTCAGTAACTGAGAGAGCAGGGACACGGCGCCATGGCGAGGACAGAGTGGGGAACAGGCGTACCAATCGATTTAAGAGCAAAGGCCGCTATCTTATACCCATTTAAGGACCATTTTCCCCCCAAATACTTGTACTAAAATTAAAAGAGCAGTTTCGTTTATAAAAACACAATAGTCGGAATTCGACTCGTTAGAAATTAAGTAAGGTATTCGGGAGAAGTATCATGCTATCTTCGTTAGATTGATTGTGTCTGGAAAAACCGAAAGTCGCCGAAGCTGTTATGACGTAGTATTTTCCGAAAGCATTCTCAAAATATCGCGCGATTGCGACTTACCATATAATGTCCTGTTATTAATAAACATTTTTTTTAAATCACTGTTAAACTTTTATAAGTAATAAAAAATACGATTCGTATACACCTGATAAGGCCAAAATTATTTCTCTCCCATTTCATTAGAGGCTAGGCACATTTTATTTTACTTAGGGAAACAATTGTCAATGCAGTGGCTTTACATTAGTAAGAATATACATCAGTCAACACTTGACAAATTGAAGCATATCGCAACAGTAAATCTGGTCACCAAGCAATTCTATTCTTCATACTGTTATAATGCAACAAAATGCAGGTAAGTGCATTTTTTGTGGTAGCCCATGGTCTAAGCAAACATAAATATAATCAAAGCAGGACATCTGTACATACAGTTAAAAACTGTTAACAGAATTGTAGTCATTAATTCAGTATATAGCGTGTAAAACAAACTCTATTTTACAATTTCTTCACAATGCACAAGTGTTACATTTGCAGCATATGTACGATGTATACCACAGAGACAGATATGATTTCAACTACAGCCCTTAAATGAATTCCTTTATGCAGGCATGTTTTTCAGAGCCAGCTGGACATCTCTTGATCAAACTTCTGTGGATCTATGAAAGGCTTGTCAATCGATTTGATCATCAGCTCACCACAGTAGACACATTCACTAGCTATGATGTCATCGATATCTGATTTGATCTGCTCTCTGCTTCCCTGACCTTTGCCTAGGCTGACCGTATCCTCTTCTTTGGGCTTGTGCCTGGATTTGGTGGCCTGTGTGGTCGCTGCCAGCTTCTTCTGAAGCTCCTCCAGTTTATTGTGCTTGTAGACAGAGAGGTGAGGGATGACTTCCTGTAAAAGGCAGTCATGATGGAACATGTGTCCACACAGGAAGAGATAGAAGGGTCGATTGAGCAAGGGGAAATCACAAGTGGCACATTTTTCCTGCGACTCCACCACTCCATATTTGTTCCTCATCTCCTGGATGTCTTCACGGATACGTTTGGCACTTTCTGTGGCCTCCTCCATTTCTCGTTTCAGCTCCTCTATGTGCTGGTTGTACTCCTCCAAGGAGCTGCAAATTGCCTCTTTAAAGTGATCTATTGTGACAAAGTCTGGAAAGAAAGGCAATATGTCTTCAATCTTAAGCAGGTTGCAACTGGACAGGCAATTCATAGCCTTCTTCACATCCTTCTCTTCCTGAACCACATGACGAGCGATTTTCAGCCAAAGCTTCTTCCTCAGCTCCTCGTCATCTTCTGGAAGGTCAGCACAAGATTTGGCCAAATCGACATCCACCTAAATAGATAAATAAATATTGATGTAAAACATTTAAAGATATAATTATAATAATGGAAGGAGAATTTTAAGTGAAACTTACTTGTAGGGCTAAATCCACAGCTTCCTCATACAGCTCCATAATTTTGTAAACCAGGACACAGGCCTGAAGATACCCATGTTCAGAACAAAGGCGCAAGGCATATTTCAAATCATAGTGGATGTCTGAGGCATGTGTTCCTGCTTGTTCAAGGTACCATAACAGGGCATCTGGCTTGTGTTTAGCATAAAGCGAAAGTAAGTAATTGTGAATGGCCTCATCATTTACTTCCATCTGATAAACACAGAACTCCATGTAACGGATCGTTTCATTAATCTGTTGCATGCTGCCCATCTGACTGTAGTTCACTAATGCTGGGATCAGATTTTTTGGATCCAACCGGTTTCCCATTTGAATCCAAGCATCTACCACCTTTTTGGGAATGTGCTGCATGAGAACCGGAGAGAACTTGTAGAAGAGCCGGTCATCACAGTGCTTGGAAAGGACCTCCAAGGCTGCACTGTAATCATCATGCTGACAGTAATGAGATATAACCCGCTCGTAGTCCTGCATAATAACCGAAAAATAGACCATGTTGTCCACATCACCATGACTAGCAAGCAGGTCATAGATGGTACTGCGGTTGTTGTAGAAGCATTCCTTATGTTTGGGGCTTTTCAGGAAGGTACGGAACTCCTCACGGGTTTCCAGAAAAACTTGTTGTTTGCTGTCATCTGCCTCGAGTTGACCGAGCCGATTGAGATATAACTCGGTCAGCCAGGTCACCAGCAGGGTGATCTGAGTCTTTTCACTGGGTTTCAGGTTGGTTAGCTTCTTAATTAGAAACTCTTTTAAGGCCTCCTCCTGCTTGGCCTCAATAAACTTCAACGCAATCTCCTCAAAGTAATTTTGAGTAAGAGCGTAACACTTAGCACTTTCCAGATAGCGTTTGTTCTGGAACCAGTGCTCTGCCTCCTTGGCTAGAACCATATCTAGACATTCTGGTCTATCTTTGCAGAACTCTTTAGCCAGATCAAACTTATTCATGTTCATGTACATTTGCCACACATCTCTCGCCTCTCTCTGAATGTGATAACGGAAGACGGCTTTTTCAGTGTAAATCCACACAAGACCCGTAACAGGATCTTTGATCATCCTTTTTAGGGAGCCAAATTTTTCTGGAAAAACATCTTCATGCACCACCTGCCCGTTCAAAGTGCAGACACCCCTCACACGATCAGGAAGCAAAAGCAGGAAGTGAAACTGGGTAAGTACTATGGATATGGGCTTGACAAAGTTTAAATCAATATCTGATGTGTATTCCCACACCTGTACATCACTAAGTAGGGAGTCGGGCCGCACATAGTCCAGCTGTCCATACAAAACCCCATTGCCCATCATCCAGGCAAAGGTTTTGGGGCAACTGCGAAGCTTCGATGTGTAGAAAGTAATCTCACTGTAGCCCATGTTGACAGGAAACTCCTGGAAGCTGGGTAAAAGGTCCTGGTTCTGGGCAAAAATGGAGCTAAACCCCTGCTGCTCAGAGCCCTCGGCCTGCTTTCCTACAAACTGAAACAGTCGTTTCCGTGTGGTCGCAACTATGAAATACTTTGATTCCATGCCACGTTCCACCTCGAGGCAACAAACTGGCGCAGGCTTACCATCCTCCTCCAGGGAGTGAACCTGTCTGAAGTACTGGTCCGGGTTGGTATTGAAGAGACTGCCTTCAGAGGCAGAGATCTCTGCTTCAAAGATAATGCCCTGGCTGGTGCCAACCAGAATCGGCCCAGTGTTGGCCTCTGAGCCTGTTAATTTGTTCCAACCTATGCTTTCTATCAGGTGGCCTCTCCATCGAGATAGACTTCGAACCTTCTGGGTGTTTCTGTTTAAGTATACACATTCATTTGTAGACAGGCTGATGACTAAATGAGACCCTGCAACATTTGAGAAAAGAGATCATTTTGCATACTGCAGAATTACAGCAAGTACATTTAAGCAGTTTAAAGCTGTATTACAGATTAAAAAACACAGAACTTCTGTTTCCTGAGAGAAACTGCATTGGACAGCTTTATGTGACATATCAAATTATATTAAAAACATTATGAATAAGCACTGCATTTGTGTTTAATCTTGTTCCTACGTATGTGTTTTAATATATCTGAATATATTGTCTTTCTTAAATTAGCTAGTTCTGGTTAACTACTTTGGCATCCTGCTTATGTCATACTGATTTAGAGAGAAATCTAATCAGATCAGTGATTGTGTCTAATGATGTCTAACAGAGGCATCTAGAGTCTGAATGCATTAAATCCCCTCACAAGGTGTGAACGTCAACACATAATTACCAGTTGGATCCAGGAAAAGTTTGTGCACTTTGCTATCATCCTTTCTTCCCAGTTCAATCTGGTTTGGCTGATCAGGTTTTCCCAGATCAATTCTTAGGAAAAAAACAAACAAAAAAGTATTACAACATTCCATAACCTTTTTCTGTAAATATATAATTGAAGTCATGCAAATTAGGCCAAATTTTATCACTGCAATGACTATTGAAACGTTTACCAGTTTAATTCATTATGTAGCTATGATTTGGGTTAGAATAAAAAAATTACATTTAGATTTAATTAGTAATTACCTGTTATTTTCTAGCGTAATTAATGAAATTATCACAGATTACTTAATGTGACCAGTAGATTAATATGCATTTCAAAGGGTAATTGTCTTTAATCGTCCACATCCTCGTCCCTTAGTCATTTTATCAGTATTTAAACATATTTAAAATACAAATAATCACTCGTGACGTGTACACAATCTAATCAATGCAAAACTTATCAACTTCAAAAATCACCCAATTATAACCTGTTGATTACAAATTGAAAGCAAGACAAAAGGTTCACCTCAGCAGGGTGTCCTTCCCCAGACTCATGCATAACTGGTTGTTGCACACTGTGAAGTTGTTGATTTTTTCGGGGGGTGAGAAATCGATGCGCTGCTTGTTGAATATGGGTTTCTCTTCCTCCAACCTGACATTCACAAAGCCTAAGAACGACAAACCCAATGTGAGATATCTCTCGAAACTAGCGACTGAAATGGGGTTGAGATCTTAGTTTTTCTTTACCTGAATGAGTGATCCCGATGTTAGCCGCTGACACGCGACTGTGTTGACGGATGTTCTTTGAATCTTCATACTGATCAAGAATAGACGCCATTGCAGCTGTTCTCAAACAGAGTATTGACGATAACTACGGCATATACAGCGAATGTTGTTGCTTCTACAGCTACTCCCACCCATAGACCAAGCTAGCATGAGAGCTAACAAACTGTCCTGTTCAAACGCTGTTTTACTGTCACTGCAATAATCGGAGGCGTCTTAAATGGTAACGGACCTCCAACACATATAAAAGAAAGTTAATTTATAAAATCAAGTCTCAGATTATATTCTACGAATGGAAATTGACGGAGACGTAAGTGGCCTCGCTGTGTTGTGCGCAGCGCTATCTTGGTCAGCTGACGAATGTCACGTGACGTGATACGTTGTGAACACGTCATTGCCGTTATTTGTCCACATCGTGGCGCTGTTAAGTAAGACTTCAATCTAAAGATTTGTTGTAATTAAACGGCACAGTGTTAAAACATAACATACGTACACATAATAAAATGCTAATGAAATAGGGATCGTGCGTATTTTTTTGTTGCGCGTTATTTCTTTTCTGATTTATTTTGTGAAGTTAAGGACGGATCATTTTTTAATAATTCGCAGCAAACAAAAATAAAAGGACTGAAGGATTAACCCATCATGAAATGGCTCATCTGTGTTCAAACCAAAGATTTGTGTTCTTTCCCTTTAGAATTGACACGCTGTTGTGGGCGTGGCTATGCAACGTCAAGCCTCTCCGTGTCGCCAGCTGATTCAAAAGGCAAGAGGTCCCGTCAAAGATCAGAGGAGGGTGAGTTCAGTCCGTGAGTGGGGAAAGTAATGAGTTACTCATCGGTCTCCACAAAAAATCCCAGTTCTGCGGAGCTCAGAAAGTTTTCCTGAGGAAGCTTCTTCTTGGCTTTGATTTTTGGACATGCCACCTCAAATGGATTACTTTTACCAAGAGTCCAGAGTTCCGTCTGCGTGCTTACAGCAGGACGACGCACTGGAGCATGAGATCAGCTGTATGCTGGTTGGGGATGGTGCTGTCGGAAAAACTAGTATGATTGTCAGCTATACCACTAATGGATATCCCACGGATTACAAACAGACGGCTTTTGACGTGTTCTCGGGTAAGTACATCTATTTCGATCCCTTCTGGACGATGGTTAAGCATGAGTGGTTGAGAATTACTCAAGTAGATTGTGAGATTTAAGAACTTGGCAACTAACTTTTTTAACTTCTGGTTACTCAGGACAAGTGCAGGTGAATGGGACCCCTGTGCGAATTCAGCTGATGGATACTGCTGGACAGGTAATTAAATTAAACTTTCTAATTCAGATAAACTTCTTATTCATGGAAAATTTGCGAAAGTTACGTATTTCACATGAATTGTATAGCTATGTCACAGTTTAGACATGTGTGGCATTTTAAGCATGGGAAAACCTTGACGTGAATTTGTACTTTGCACCAAGTGTTCCAGGTTCTTATCAACCTTTGTTTGATTTCCAGGAAGAATTTGATGAATTCAGATGTCTGTCTTACGCGCACACGGACGTCTTTCTGCTGTGCTTCAGCGTGGTTAACCCCACGTCATTCCAGAACATCACCAAGAAATGGATCCCTGAAATTCGTGCGTGTAACCCTTCCTCTCCCATCATTTTAGTCGGAACTCAGTCGGACCTTCTGTTGGACGTTAATGTTCTCATAGACTTGGACAGGTACAAGGTTAAACCTGTCTTAAACTCACGGGCACGGAGCCTTGCTGAGAAGATCAGGGCCGCAGAGTACGTGGAGTGCTCGGCCCTGACCCAGAAGAACCTAAAAGAGGCCTTTGATGCGGCGATATTTGCAGCTGTTAAACACAAGGCCAGGAAAGCCAAAAAAATGAGATTGTCGCAAAGACGAGCTAAAGCTTTTTCCAAGTGTAGTTGGAAGAAGTTCTTCTGCTTCATCTGACCCCATGGGTCTAAATGTGAATTGTTTACATGATATCTTTATTTATTTTGGACAATGTTTCCTTACTGAAGTGCTCTATGGTTATTTAGTTTTTTTTTATGGGTGGAGTTGTTTGCACTGTGGGAAACTTCCCAGGAACAGTGACATTTAAGAGCTGTTGTGTTGCTTTTAACGTGTTGGATTAAGGAAGATTTTATCATATAATCTGTATATGGAATACAACTTGATTTATAGACAAAAGGAAAATTTAAGGAAATTATTGGACAAAACTACTCCCTAAATGATTTATTGTTCACAAAAAGCACCCACAATATGTAAATGAGGCACATTTGCATGAGCTGGATAGCTGCCCATTCAAAGCTCTATAGGAGCTCATGCGGAGGTGTCTTTGATGGTGGAGGAGACAAGATTCAAGTATCAGTCTTATCTCTTTTGTCTTGGGTGCTACTTACTCAGACAAACTCCTTTATATGTAACAGTCCATGTAAAAGCTAATGTGTGAGTTGTCTCCATCTTAAGTGATTGTGACCAAATCTGATAAATCTGACATCACACTTCTGGTGTTACAGCTTGTCTTGCAAATTGGCATAGACAGATAAGATTGTTAAGCTTGTGTAAAAATGGTTTCCTCCTTCAGGGGAAATTTTGGTTCACCTGTTCCTCATTTCCAAAGATAGTTTAAGCACACTCTCTTTTGAAAGCAGATCTATAAAGCATGGAGTATGTATGCAGATGAAAATATAGACCTTCAGCCCATTTTGTGAAGCCGTGGTTAGATTATGCATTAAGAATTTTTTATCTTTAAGAGACTCCATTGATCTATTACAGACAGTGTGTTTTATCACATGGTAAACAACACTGTTATAAATGTGCTTCTTGTGGAAGATATCTTTTTAAAATGCTGTTTGTTTTTAACAGTTTTGTTTGAACAGTTTTTACTGTTTTGTTTTGGTGCCCCAGGCAAGAAGGATGTGCCGCTTAATCATTGGACGTGTCTGTTTTCACTGTTTTTGCTTTGCCTTTCGATCAAATTCAAGCAGCACTTTGTAATGGCTTCTACAGTGTTTCTTTGCATTTTCTAAGAATACTTGTAAGTGCTGTTTTCATGATGTATCAGTTCACATCCTCTGGGTTTCTCCTTTAAACTTATTTTAAGTGTTAGATGTGAGCTATGTTTATTGACATCATTTTCTAATGTTCCCTTTTAAATATCAAATAAATGGACAAACTTTGAAAAGTGATATCAGTTTCTAATTACTTTCATCTGAACCCTAAACATAAGTAATTATGTAATAAGCTGCTGTGGTAACCTTTATAAATACTACAATGGTAAAGGAATTTATTGCATGGAATTTTGGGATAACCATTACATTTTCCCTTTGGTCATTAAATGTCTCGATGATATCTCATATTATGAGAACATATATCATTTTGTTACGACCTTCTGAATTATTTACATAGCAAGCAATGTTTGAGATCACAATACGCTTTTCAAAGAGCCTGAGTACTTCATGTAAATGGGCCTGTAAATATGTTGAGAGGGTGTGAATGAGACACAGACGTGGCAGGTACTGAAGGAAAATGAATGCATTGTGACTTCACACTTCTGTGCTCTGAGATCTCATGCTGTGACAGTGCCCTCAAGACGTTAAGCACTACTGAGTGTTGGACAGGATATCATTCACATATCCTTGAAGTGCAAAAAGACCTTGCTGATATTGTTTCAATCTTCTCGAAATGCTCAAACTGAAGTGAACTTTATTGTATTGCCTTGAAAAAGTTACCACACTGTTAGCATACATACATGAAGGTTAGAGGCTTAGGAGGCCAAGACCAACATTTCTGACATTAGCTTTTTATGATGAGTTTTCAAGATATGTCTACAAAACTTGGCACTGTCCTTCAGCCTGTTCTGACTGACATCATTTTATCCAATAAGGGGTTCCTAAACATGTACAATCTATTTAAAGACTCATCCATATATTTTAAAATGGAAATATAGGGGGAAATACATATTTGTTTTCCATTAGTCAGGACCTGAAACTCATTTCTGAAAACAAAGGAAAATACCTTTGTACCTGAAAAAATGGGAAGATACCCCCTTAGATAACATGGGGGGATTTATGAATTTACTTAATTCAATGTGCCTCCAGTATACAAGCCATATCTGGTACTATACATTATGATCCTTTTCTCAGCCACTTGTTCACCAGCAAAATGTAATGCGGGGGAATATTTATATTTGTTTATAGTTATTAAGTAAGTTTTGAGTTTTGTAAGCAAACTTGCAAAGTAAGTTTAAATGCAATACCAAAATGCATTATGGAGGGTATGGTACCATCAAAAAGATACTTAAACTATACTTCACCAGAACAGCCAAGTGACTTTTCACAACCCACCTTATTCATTCCACTGTGCAAAGTTTGAAAACATCTGTCTTATCCAACCAATCACTGACAGACAGACAGATAGACATTTACATTTATTCATTTAGTAGACACTTTTATTCAAGTAAACTTACAAAGAGAGAGAGCATTTAACATTTTGCCCTAAGAACCAATAAGCCTAGTCTACAAAGCTACATTTACAAGTAGGAATCGTGTTTTGATGCTAGGATAGACATAAACAGTCATTGTCAATTTGTCATGATGGTATTGCTCACGTTTGAGACTAAAAGATTCTGGTCTGCCCAAATGAATCATTCCACCTAGACTAATTTCTGATATTGTGCTGCTATAATTGAACTGAGATGGACTGTGAGGACAGGTGGCATCACTTGTAACAACATGAATGATCAAATGACACATAATGCTTAGACCAGAGTCTGTATGACAGAATGAAATCAAACAATACAGTACTTCTTTTTCATACCTCTAATCCGTCATGGATCACTGCACGTTTTACAAAAAAATGTTAAATGTAGCATTTAAAAAAAAGTTTTTTTTGCACTTAAAGCAAAAAGCAAAACGTCAGTGCCAGGAAATACAGGGAACTAGCAGTAACAGATGATGTTTTTTTATAATTATATATATATAATTAAAACGTATACTCTCTAATTTAACAGTGTTCACAAACACACACACACATTTCCTTGAGGATGTATTTGTATTTGCGAGACAAGCATGACACTACCATTAAGCAATTGACGCCAGGCCTGACAGGTTTAGGTTCCCATGAACAGTGAGGTGTTCATCTGACATTGTGGTTACAGGAACGGTTACTCACCCTTTTGTTAGACTTCTTGCCCGCCCCCTTTCCCAAGGCTCCGACTAAACTGACTAGTACCTTCTTTGGCACAGCGCCAGTTTCAGACTGTGAGTTTCACTCATGTCATATTTACCTACAGGCCTCCTGACAGCAGACAGATCCTGGTCATCCAATCACTGGTTACGGTTACTGCCAGAGGCTGCTTGACAAACTGAATGTTACACAGGCCAATGTGACATCTGTGGCAGGTGATTTCTCTTATTTACAAGAATGTTTGTACAGTACAGACTTGACATTTTACAAATTGTAAGCAACCTCATTAGCTTTACAAATTAATAAGCTCTTTTAATGTTTTTATGATCTCAAAAGAGTTAAAATTGTGACAAATTTAAACATTAATAAATAACTTTACACTTAAAGCAATAGTGAAGTCTCTTTTACATTAGATCATATATATTGTTTCAGAATAGATCCCTTAAGCAAGGAGAAAGTTTTAATCAGGAAAATAAAGCAGTGATAACTAACAGCTCGAGGGCTTCGCTTGAATCCAGGGATGTCTCTCACCTGCCGTCTGCAGATTCGCCTGCAGGCAGTAACGTTACACACTCCCAACTCACTGTTATGTTTATTTGATTCATCCCCAGTTTCGGGTGTGTGGCTTATAATCTGTTATGGTTTCAGTTCTCACACATGTACTGTAGAACAGTATGCTGTCAAATCTGTTACCTGTATAATGTCAGATAAATTGTGAGTAGTCATGTGATCTTGCCAACATTGATTGCCTCATAAGTGTGCGTGTTTATAAGCCACTATTGTAAGAATCATTTGATGCATCCTGAACATCCCTCTTCAAAAAATCATGCTACCCTCATTCCTGATCTTCTGATGAGCTGATAATGACAAAGATTTGATATTAGCCTTGATTCAACTGTTGTCTTTCCATGACATGATTGGACTGTTGAGAGTGATTAGCCGTTGAACTATATCAATGACATTGTTCTTGATATATTGCTTTTGTCCTTGTTATAGTTTGACCTTTCGAAACCCTTTGAGAACAGTGTTCATACTAACTACTAAGTGTTTTGTCTTGGTCAGCGTATTGTTTTGGACAACAAAGATGCAGTCTTGTCATATGACTCACATGGCTGGATTTTGTTTTTCATGAATTCTTTTAAAATGTCTCTCAATGTATGTCATAAACTCTGTGTTTCAAAATCCAGTGTATTGTGCTGCCTATATAGTGTACATCATTTTAAGGTATTATTATAAACACACTGTTGACGTAAAGTCTGTTACAAAAAGTTTGCTGACATTTTGGCAGAAATGCACATTGTAAAAATGAAATTCCACAATGCATTGCTGCCTATGTAGTGCGTTTCAAACCATTCACATGAGATTTTGTTTACGGTAGAACACTTCCCTTTATTTTACACTTTTACTGTAATGTTCTGATGGCGCTCTAAAGATAAGCTAATTAATTTTGATAGGTCCATCAAGTTGTCTGAGAATCAAGAACCAGTGCCTTTCTCACACTTAAAGTGATGGGGGTGCACCTACACTAGCCAACTGTTATTCTTGTAAGAACACGATTAAAACAGAAACAGAATCCCACACTTTATAACTATCTGAGCCAGTACTGGGAGAAAGATATATTGCCATCAGAGCATTTTTGACTGTATGCATCAAGTCTCATATGCATGAGATCTCACAAGCTCGCTGGAACATATAAGTGACAAAATCATCACCATCCCTCAATCACTCAATTCCACGTAAGCTAACACTACAATTACAAAACACAGTGCTTTCTTCAATTTTGATTTTGCTTCACTGCATTCTACACAACACTGTTACAAGCACCCAAGATGTGGCCCTATCTGGTGTGTCTACACTGTATATTGATAGTGTTAATTCACAAAAACATTAGTACAGCGATAGTTCATCCAAACGTCACCTCTCATCGTTTACTGAACTTTGTGCTCTTCCGAACCCATAGGACTTTCTTTTCTTTGTAAAACACAAGGAGATTATAAACAGAATTTTAGGCTCTCAGTCCCCAAAAAAGACAAAATTTTCTTCATAATTTCTTTTCTAAAGAAAGTCAGTCATACTGTAAGTAAATGATAACACATTTTTTTAATTTTATGTGAACTAACTCTTTAAAACTGCACAATAATTGGGGGTCTTACAGAGTTTGCATGCAATTTTCTGCAGTGTTATTTTATAAATGTATAAAAAGGCTGCAGACAGTATTCTGACATTGATACATTTAAAGTCAGATGGTCAAAGGTCACTGGTTCTTGACTTTGAGCTAAGAATAGGCAGCAACTCAACCATGAGCCTCATAATCCTTTGTTAGAATGATCTGGAAGATTCCAGACCCCTGTATTCTCATTAGCCAGAAAGCTCCAATCATAGTGTTACTGTAAGAATGCCATGTATGCAGGACTGACATGTGGTTCAGCTGTATATTTTTAGCTCCAATTTTTAGCTACCAACAGTTCAAACATGACATGTTCATGGTCCACTTACTGATTAAGAAGGAATGTTTTTCATTCCTTTCAGACAGTGTTTTGGGCAGTTTTTAAAGAGTTTGCATACTTTTTATTGTTACGGTGGAAAAAATACACTGACGTACATAATTGGGAAGTATACCCAAACCAACCAGTAAAGATGATCAAATCAGTGCTCTTTTATTGTATGGAAAATAAATCATTTGTTAGCCTTCAGTAAATCAAAATGACTTTATGATAGAATATAGCTGTATTCACACATTTTTTTTGTAAATGCATATCTCATGTCAACACGTACCAGCATGGATGCAACATAATGTAAAAAATAGCCTTTGTTTACCAATATCATTGTAAAAATACACAGTTAGTATTCAATAATTGTCCAATAATAATGTTTTTGAGATAAAGTGAATAGTATTCAGCTGGTCATGTGATCTCAATATGGAGGTCTTCATTAAGCAGCTGTTTAAATATAAAATAACTCAGTTTGTAGGCTACTGTAATAACATGACTGAATCTCATGTGAGTGTAAATCGTGTTAAATATATCAAAGTTAATATTCATTTCTTTAAATGTTTTTAATGAGGAAAAATACACTGCACCTTTAATTTGCTTATTTGAAACTGTTCATTTCTAAAGTTAACTGTTAATTAACCTCATTAGATTAGGAACTCTACATTATGCAGCCCCAAAATGTGCAAAAGGTTCAAATATAACAAATGTATGAAACACTTTGTATTATCATTTTTAATATGAATATGAATTGGATCCAGACCAAATGTCATTAAATGTTGTTGACTAATGATTTTCCAAACATCACATGACTTCGTTTGCACGAAGCTTAAGATGTGTTTTCAAAGCGAACGCTCACCTGACTGGCTTTACAAGCTCTGTCTCACCGATCATCCTAAACGCCACTGAATCAAAAAAAGCCGGTCTGACTGGAAAAACATCTACCAGCCCTTCCTTCAACTCGGCTCACTGCTGGTGAGGTAATGTGAGCAGAGCACTGGGCACACACACCAACATCCGCTTACACAGACTAAGACAATGATCTCGAGACATGATTAATAACTCTCATCACACTTAGAAACGTGTGAGTGCAGATAATCAGAGTTTAATCCTCAAGGAAATACAAAACTGCTACATTTCTCAGAATTCTACTAGGAATTTTGCTCAGTTGCAAACCTAACCTACTGTATTGTAAATGTGATAATATAGATTTATGTGACATAAGACACGTATGACAATGCTGCTTATGGGCACCTAAAATCCCTATTGAGGATCAAAACATTTCCTCATTCATTAAGACTCATCACTATTGAATCTATATCTCATGGTGCTCATAAGCAATATTCTCAACAACAGCATTACTTTATATGTGCCTTGTTTTCTTATTAAATCTGGCCTAAATAATGCATTTCCAGTGGCTTATCTATAGGAATCATTTAAGCTGGGTGTGGGTTTGAAAGAAAATGTTGTTAACACAACCTGTTTTTCCTACTGTATTACAATGAGCTGTCAGACAGCTCTCGCTTGATCATCGTCTGACCTGATGTCATGAAAATAATTGCTTATTTAATTTCCCCTGTAGTCAGGGGTTTGAAAGAAACAGCTTTGGGAAATTAAATATATATGGAGGATCCGCTGGAAATCTGGTGGCTATTTCTAGGTGAAAGTTCAAGGGGAGGCAGACAGAAAGCACACAATGTTGAGTCCAAAAACTAACCTTGGGGAGGGAAAAACGAAAAGAGTTGGCGTACCAGAGAGTGAAGAATTTAAAGAAAAACTTTGTTTTATTAAAACACCTAATGCTTGGAACAAGTCAGTTGGTAAATAGATGAGACAGAGCTGACGTGACAGATAACGTACAGCCACAACACCTGCTGTGTGTTTTTGCATAAATTTATATAGACAGACTAAGAGATTGGTTAACTGATGAGTTTAGAGCCAAAAATCCCATGAAAACTTGAGGCTGAAGGGGTGCGGTCTGAAGACTTTCTGGTTTGAGTTCCAGTAAGAGTTTTGTCTTTCAGAGAGGTATGGGGGATGGAAAGCCTTCAGAAAACACAGCAGTGAGTGAAAATATAGGAAGGACAGTTGATATTCTACACAGCTAGTTTTTGGCTGCAAGAATATTTCCCTAATGTTTCCATATAGTAACAAAAATGCTGTAGACGTTGTGTTAACATTGCTTGGTTATAAGTAAGTTATTAAAACTTTCTAAATTCTGTAATCTTTGTTAAATGTTCCACTAACAATTTAGGAATAACATTTTTGATATATATGATATATAACGTTAAAAATAGTTCTACTAACATTGCTGGAAGAAAGTCTTTCGATAACTTTAAGAGAATGTTTAGAGAACATTAGCCAACGTTTTGAGAATGTTCTCTGTTTGCTGGGTACTCCTTTCAGTACATAGTTATATTTTGTGATCGTGATGTTTGCAGTATTATTATATATATATATATACATTATATAATATAATACATGCATTTGTATACAAACCATACAAATGCATACAAAAATGATGGTTCCTGATAAGAAGGTTACAGCTGGAGAAGGGAGCAGCTCCAGCAGTCCATATTCTATCACCAGGGTGTTTTTGTGTTGCTTCACGGCCTGTGAATGTTACACCTTAGCACACAGTAAAAGCCCACAGGGAGGCTGTGAGCAAAAGCATGGGGAACTCCCAACACAGTGGGGTTCCTGAACTCTTCCATCACAACAGTTTCCCTCCGAAAACAGCCTGTCTTTCAGATGCTCAGAGGTAGCCATTGAATCGCTCTGTTTACATTCTTTAACTTAAGCACATTAAAACTGGAGTCACTGTGTATAATACTTTGCTCCCCTGCTTTTGCTAAAATGCAGAATTTTAACTTCTATTAAGTGAAAATACCAAGGTAAACATACTCACACAAAATCACGTGCCTCTGAAATGCTTACGTATACACAATGATATAAACAGTGTTATAATCATCATCTAAAAGGGTCAGAAGGACACAGTATAAACATGATAATCCAAGCAGCTAAACACCCTTCTAACTTGTTTTAGTGAAGTAATAAGTGCAATTCATTAGAAGAGTGCCGATGGTGGAAAGTGTGTTTATGACTGTTGGGTGGCTGGAGGGTGTAGGACAGTCACTCCCACGCTGACACCCCCTGAGCTCAGTTCCTGGGAGTTCACACCTCCTGGAGGGATGATTATCCCATCAGAAGCATCTTCACAGTGACCTAACAGGATCTTTTCAAGCCCCTGAGATGTTTTCACAGCCTATATTGGAATAGTCATTCCAAATGGTCAGGGGGAATGAAGCAGGGCATCATGGGAACCAGTATTTGAATAACAACAAGGTCTGTGAACTTTGACCTCTAGGCTCTATCCGTGCCAAAACAAGATTTAAGCACAAGTCAGAGGAGCATCTGTGTGGGTTCTTAATCATTGTTGATAAGCGTTTTCAAAAGTGGTAGGCAAAGATTTCTCCATGTGTAAACACAAAGCAGCATGAGCCCAAATAATCATTGATGGTTTCTCTTTCTTTTCCCCAAACAGGTAAAGGTGAATAACCCTCAAGCATGAAGTAGGCAGTAAATTCTGATAAGGAACTTGCATGTGATACAGAAAACATGTAAGTGTTGGTGGAATATGTAAATGTAAGTAGTTACATTCTGTGTTTCACAGAACTACTTTGTTAGAGCTGGAATGATGGATGTTTGCAACAGCTGCTCCCCAGAAATAATATGAAACTGATATTGCAAGAAAGCGCCACCGGCCTTCTGTTGTCTGACCTTCTGAATGCTTTCGACGGTACAGGCAACCGCAGTGTACATTTCCATTTCATGATTTTTTATTTCAAATAGCAGTTAATTAAACTATGTTTAACATTTCAAAGTAACTGTGTAACTTTAGTGCTTTATAAATTGCATTCAGTTGCATTAAATGTACATGTTGAAGACAATGAATGACACGCAGCTACAGTCAGATGAGCCTGTATGCAAACTCTCAGACATAAAGTGATTTGGAGACAAACACTTCCTGACAAAAGCAGTAACACAATTAAATGCTGACCCACCAAAAGCGAATGAGATGGATTAGCATAATCCCTCTACTGATCCACAACAACTGTGACCAGATAAGACCTGCTTTACAAAGATGAAAAACATAAATTAATCATATACACCTTTTTAATTCACTTTTTTATTGATCACGTAAATGTAACAGTGTAGTTATTTTAGTTACAGCACTTTTATATTTTTTATTGCATGATTCTTGAATTTGACAAAAGTATGATATTATTAAACAGAAATCCAAAATCACTAATTAAGATCAGCACTAACAGGAAATTATTAATTTTATCATTACTGTTTAATCAACTCTTTTCGGTCTGTATTTTGTTCCAGTTGCAAACATGGCGCACATATCCCCCTAGTGGTTATTTAGGATGCAGGAAAAACACGAGCGTTTAGACGTTGTATTAACGTTATTGCTTGGTTGTTTAAACGTTATTTAAACATTTTTAATTCTGTAACAAAATTTTGTAATTTTTTAAACATTCCAGTAACAACTTAAAATAGCGTATTTGATATATGACATATATAAAGTTAAAAACGTAATATACTAACGTTACTGCAAGAACGTTTTTGATAACTTTGAGAAACGTTTACAGAACGTTAGCCAGCACACGTTAGGCAAAGTGTGTTAATAGTTGTTCCATTGCAGAGCAGAATCAATGGACTCTGTGACGTCAGCAATATAG
Source organism: Chromobotia macracanthus (assembly GCA_036877525.1). NCBI lineage: Eukaryota > Metazoa > Chordata > Actinopteri > Cypriniformes > Botiidae > Chromobotia > Chromobotia macracanthus. The sequence goes on along the minus strand of JAZGTH010000078.1, from coordinate 5,454,317 downwards.
CTGCGTAAATTAACATGTTGCATTTTGTTGCATGTTGCATGAGTTCAAATTGTCTAATTTAAGTGTAAAGAAGCTGTCAAAAATTATTGCACAAACAGGATGACAAAGAGGTAATGCTTCATGTTATGCTGCATGCTATACATTTTCTACATCATTTGCATAGTTATGTGTCTATATGTTTTATGGCTCTATATTCCTTTCATCTTACAGAGTCTCTCTGTGACAGAAGATAGATGGGAAAACCTCAAAATATTTACAATATTTACAAAATATCATTGTCACTTACACACTGCATATCTTTTTCTAATGTACGCTTTAGTCCTGATTTGGTAGACACATTTTGTACCAATAACATTGTTTGTCACAATAGTCTTTGCTTATTTAAGAACATCATTATTTAAAGATCGGCTATTTAGTAATGTGTTTTTACTGTCTTTCCTATATTTATACTAAACCTACACTCCTGATGATTTTGATATGTACAGTCTGGAATATTGACACTGTTAAGATTTTGACTAAATAAATGTAAAAAAACCCTACAAATTGCATGTAGTGTGTAAAAAAGAAAACCGGTTGAATGTTTACCATATGAAACACTATAGTATTATTAATATGTGAAAAACTGTGTGATTATAATAGTATCCAAAGTATAAGATCGTTTTATGTACCTGAAGTAAGCCTCTAACCGGGGTCTGTCTTATCATTGACGCAATTTTATTTTAATTTTTGCAATTGTAAATTGTAATTTTTTTAAAGATAAAAATTTTTAGACTAAACCAGCTCCTCGTTAGTATAGTGGACAGTATCTCCGCCTGTCACGCGGAAGACCGGGGTTCGATTCCCCGACGGGGAGAAAACATCACTTTTGATAAGGTCCATTAAACATTGTTCACAATAAGAAACGCGGCAGGAGAGAAAAATTGGAAAAAAATCTCTAAAGCTCCAAATCTGCATGAAGAAAATAATCTTCATGTAAAAGCTTTATAAAGTAATGAGTGGTGTATTATGTATATTATGTTATGTATAGTATATTATGTTTTATGTCGTATAATAAAACGTAAAATTATCTGGAGCTTGTGTTAACCACAGACCTAACTGGAAGTGCTGGAAGTAAAATGGACAGGATCTCTAAAACAACTCGTCTCAAGTATCTCAAATGCAGGGTAGACCTTTTTTGTTATGCTGGTTGAAAATCTCTTCACAAGCTGATAGCAATCACTTAGTAAAGTGTAAATATATTTATATATCTTCTGTGGAAGGTGCAGGACCATAAAAAGCTTGGTTTAAGTTTGGTTGAACTGAAAGTCGTTTATTTACCAGCAAATTACAGTAAGACTTTAAAAATACGTACTGTATCCTACGCCTCCGTGACTACAACAGCAAATTCCGAGAAAATGTACTACGTTTCCCATAAGGCATTTGGTGTGACGGAAATGACGTATGTTGTGCGGCTCCTGGATTTAAACCGAAACGGGCACATTAAACCTTCGAAAAGATCGCAGACATTAAAATGCATTTTAATGGTCAACTTTAATAATGATATGCGTTCATGACGTTTCAATAACGGGGTATTTATACGGTTTCGTACATGCGCTTTAGGGATGACGTTTAAAGCGTTATTTTAGTTAAGTTTCTAAAACACTTCGGAATCAGGTAACGTAACGCGATCGCTTTACCTGTCGCTGTAACCTCACCTGTGTCATTTACTCCAGCTGGTTTGTGTGTTCATACCAGAGGAAAGTTTCTCTGAGGCAAAGTTTGCTATTTACAACCAAAGATCTGTGTGGGTTTGAATCTCAGGCTCAGGATGAACTGGGATTATCAATTGAGCTCCATCCTCTCTGAGGCTGATGGGAGTGTCGCAAAAATGCGGGTGAGATCTTTGAAAACCGTTATTTCATCATTACAAACTATTATTCATTTAACACGAACAATTATCTTCTATATTTGTCACAAAATGAATGGGTAAGTTAATGCAGCACTAATTAACTTGCATTAATATTGTGTCTTGCAAGGAACGTCTAAGTGCACATGGAAGGTCACCCAGAGGAAAAGAAGGTAAACGATGAAGTTACACGATAATAAAATCAACCAGACCTTTATGACATTTAAACGTTGACAGAGAGTATTTTAATATGTAACGTTAGTTTTCTTGCTTGGTCAAAGAATACCTGGAGATATCATACCTGCTCCTTGAAAGTTCAACCTTTGTTAAATCGATTAAAAACAATAATCTTGAGCTTCTGGAATGTCACAGAAATTTGTGCCTCTTTCTCTCGCTCTTCATGTAGACGTGTATCCACCGAGAGACGTCACAGCAGATGTTGATTTGAAACCCTCTTCCACTCTCAGTCCTGTTGTTCAGTGGTCCGATCTGACAGCAATCCAGACCCAGTTACAACAGCAGAGTCAGGTCAGACCATCACCGGCCCTGTTTACACCTGTTATTAACATCTGGATCAGGTATTTTGATCAAAAGTGTACAGCAGACATGATTTGTTGACATCTGCTATTAACACCTGTTTTAAACACAATCACTTGTATACTGTTTTTTTTTTTGCTAAATACATCACACACTATGCCAGTAAATTTGTGTGCGTGTATGTTTTGTTTTACAAACTCACAAACCAACAGACAACCATCAGACATCAAAAACATTGTTTAGATAAATTTGATCAGGTGTGCACAGGACCACAATCTGTCTGCGTTTTAAATTGCACAATGAACCATTCTGAAATGGTGAATGAGTTACGAATATCACTGTTGTTCTGCCACAGGCCATTGAGACTTTAACACAGAATCTTCGATTACTGGAGAGAGAACGAAACTCACAGCAAAGATTGATTCAAACCTTACAAGGTGCTCAACACGCATCATTAACCTCAGTTTAGATTTTTATTTCAAGAGATTCAAGATTTTTATTGGTCACATACATAGTCATTTGCAGGATAAAACCAGCAGTGAAAAGTAAAACTGGTTTGCTCCAAAAACATTTTACAGATATAACCAAAAATATTAATGTAAAGTTAGTTAAATGTCAAGTAAACTCAAAGTAAAGACATGAATAAAGATTTATTTTTATTAACATTTCCAATAAGTAAATATATAGAAAATGGACAGAACAAGCTCTGCTATGATAGAGAAATTATAAAAAAAAGGTCTTTTCCAGAGGAGCAAAGAAAACTTCAGGTCAGACTGGAGGAAAGAGAGAGAGATGCAGAGCGCAGGCCACTGAGTCCTGGACCAGACAGACGAGTGGAGCAGTGGAAGAGAGACGTTGATCGAGAGCTGAGCAGTTTAAGAGGGCACATCAACCGAGCCTCCACTCTAGGAATCCAAGAGGAAAGGTGTGGACAGAACCATTAACCAATGAACATGCACCACGGTGTGAGCACCATTGTAACAGCTGTGTGCGTAGTAGCTTAAAACAGATATAAGTTATGTTCGGAATGTAATACTAGTGTAGTGTGCGGCATACTGTGCTAGTATGAGAAGCAGTATGCTGTGATAAATGTGACTGTGACTGAAATGTGTGTTGAATAAAGATCCATAACAATGTTTGTCTGTTCATAGTTTTAGCTCTAAACTCCGCAGAGAAGAACTGGAGCAGCTTAGAAGAGAGGTTGACATTCTCAAAAACAAACTGAGTGAGTTACACACCAGTTCCATCGCAGTGTTGTGTTTTCAGTGTGGCTTTGTAATACAGAGAATACTACAACATGACAAAACATGTATTTAAAATGTATTCTAGCACAGCATTCGTTGTGTTATACAGAACTTTTTTGTTTACAGTCACAACAAGCCAACTTGTTGCAATGTTTATTAAATATAATCAGGATTGAACCCACTTTCGTCCACACACACAGTAATAGTTAATGAGATTCACTCCCTATGCAGTTCTGCATGTGTCTTTATGTTCAGATTTATACTGACAGCATTTGCGTTGTCTTAAATTTTGATAGACATTCTGACAGATGGGCTGCCTGTAATTTTTTGCTGCGTTTATCATATCGTATATAAATGGTTTAAAAGCAGACTGGGTTGTGTTTGTGTAGTGCGTCAAGAAGAGGATGTGTATCATCTCCATTCAGAGGCCAGAGAAACAAAGAGACAGAATGAGCACAGCTCCAAGGTAAATAGACTTATGTGTGAACACTTAAATATACTAATATACACTTAGTTACACTTACAATATATATATATATATATATATTAGTAATTAAGGAGGTTGGGCTAGATGTCACACTGTTTGTAACTATTAATATTCAAACTTTGGGTTAAAATCTCCCTTCATTATTTACTTGAGTCTCGTCAGTTTGGTTCTGTTGTGATCACTTGTTTAGACAACAGATATTACGAAATACAATGGTTTTATCATTTTAGTTTGGAAGATTAAATTCACCATAAATATACTAAATTAAAAGAGACACATTTTTGTGATTGTATGTATTATTAAAAGAGCCAGAAACATTCTGTTCAATTCATATAGTCTCAGTCTTTTTGTGATCGTATTGTAATCTGCAGACGCTGGAGAGACTCACAGACTCTAACCGCACACAGAGTTTTGAACTCACTCGGACGGTTTCGCAGTACAGACAAACTCAGCAGGATGTGTGTGAGCTCAGGTAAGTGTGTCCTGACATCAACACAACAGCAGCCTGAAGAACGAGATTTTATTCTGTGTGTGTATGTGTGTGTAGAGTCAGTGTGTCTGAGCTGAAGGATGAGGTGAGAGGTCTGATCCTGAGAAACGTCCACCCCAAACCTGCACAGGTGCCCCAGAAACCAGGTAAGAAACAATTTAAGGGCTCATGTCATTGCTTTTATTTGAAGGAATAATTAATCAACAAAAAAATTCCACCATTATTTACTCATGCACTATATGACAGCTTTGTGAGGAACACTCAAGTCATTTTGTATTCAAAAATGTTTGCTTACTACACTAGAGGCTGGAACCCTCATCTGCTTTGATTGGATCTGATTGGATTTTGATTCAGGGAGTTATGATTTTATTTATTATTATGATTTAACTATTGTTTATGATCCTCAACTTTCCAGCTAAAGCTCAGAAAAAGTATTTTTCGTGTTATGATCCACTTTACATATTTTTTGATCATGTTATATGTTCATTTAGCTTGTCTTTACTGATTTCTAGTTTTTACTGAGTGCTTTTCTTTCCTGTTTTCATGTTCTTTGTGTGAAAGCAGTGGTAACCGTGGACTCAAGCCCCCGGAGACACGTATCAGAGTCAGAGTCAGAGGATGATTTTAGTCCCACCCCGAGTCTGGGGGAGATCAGCTCTGATGAGCTGGATGCGTCCTGGCTTGAGGAACCAGGTAACACGTGCAACATTCATAACTGCATCAAACACACACACATTGGTATTTCACATGTAGAAAAGAATGAATCTCATAAGCTTGGGTAATATTATAGCACAAAAACAACAGGTTTAGAAGTACTTGAGGGTAGGTAGCTTTGATTATTGGTCAACTAAAGGAATAGAAAATGTTTGTAAGATGTAGAAAATGGATTTTTTTATTTATGATATTTTGATGGTTTATACTAATAATCGCATATCCGTCTGTTTGATTTCAGTGCGAGAAACTAAGAGTCGTCGACGTCAGGTTCACCTAAAATCAGGCCTCTCAGGAAGTGAACTCAGCAACACTGGAAGTGGGCTTGACAGTGACAATGACAACGACGGAGGTTCAAACAGCCCCCCAGATCTCAGTCTTAGTGACCTTTGACCTCGAAAGCCATTAAACAATTTGCTGCCGTCAGCTGCTTGAGGAAATAGAAACTTTATTCTTACACTTTCACTGGACAGTTTAAACAGAACAGAAAATACTTCAGCTATGATGGCCTGGAGTATCACTGGAGTTTTTCATCATTCAAAATCCAAAATCAATTCCAAAGTTTGTTTGGTCTGATATTCTGTAAGACTGACACGTCAGGCACGCAAAGTGTTGCATTGGCACATTTCTAAAAGTTTTAGCCAATGATAAAAGCTTCAAAACAAAGCTTTGAACCCCACAAGAATATTGACATCCAATATATAGAACAGTCAGACAGGCAGGTATTTATCTCAGGTTAATGTTGTGATTAATGATGCTATGAAAGCGCTTGACTATTTTAGAGTCAAGAAGATGATTACACGCCTAGATTTAATGGCAGTGCTTATATTTATGGATGTTCTGAATGTAATTATATTTTGTTACATGTATGAAAGTCATGCGGGACCAAAACCAACTAGAAACAGCATTTACAACCTTTCCACATATGACACAAGTTAAAAATGGCTTTCAGAAGTAGGTGTTCCAGACCAGAATCCAGGAAGAGTTGAATGTGGGTTAGCGGTGGGTTGTGGAGAACTTCTGTCCTGAAACTCTTGAGAAAGTTTTTGGACCTAGACGTGGATGCCAAAGGATCAGTTTACCCTGGAGAATCTTTGCATATTCCAATACTATCGGTGCTTTTTCAAATTTGCGGTTATATGTCACTGTAACCTTTGTATTATTACCATAAACTGTTTTGGTATGTATTGGTAAGATGCTCAGAGAGATAATTTGAAAATGCCAGTGTTTACACTACAAAAACAACCATGTATTGTATTTTGAAACTTTATTAATTAAAAAAATCTGTAAGAACAACATTCTAAATCCACTCACAATTACTACAGAAAGTGAACAGTATCCATCAGCCATCAAAACAATACAAACAATACTGTATTGACTGTATTTAAATCTGTTAATAACAGATAGTAATAAGTATTTGTAGCTACATCATCATTAACTGACCTCAATAAAGTTCAAACAAAAAAGCATTCAAATCATTTAAGGTTATTTATTCACAAAGCATTTTACTGTACATTGATCAATGTTGTCTGTCCGGGTTACCTAAAATGTTTTTTTTTAACAATGTTTGATGTGAAAGTAATCACTTTTTTAAATACGCATAACTTTGAAGGCAGTTGTGTTGTGTCTTTTGCAACACCATGTCACCACAGGAAGTGTGCACAGAAAGACTGGATGGCATCTGTAGAAAGTAAGTCCCGTATTTAAAGGGGTTATTTAAATTGTTGTGTATTGTTACTGATCAGACTGCAGTTTGACCAGACCATTTGAGACAGGCAGTAATTTTATCACTCAACCCAACCTCTGTAGCTGGGAATATACTGTAAATTCACACAACCGTCTTAACACAATGTACTTTCAAAACGATGTCCATTAAAATCCACAACAAATGTGAATCCATGACACAAATGTGATCTCTGTGTTAACCAGAAAACCCAAGAACTTATATAAGACATACAGAATTAACAATGTTTTTCAAAGCAGACAATGGTTCTGAAAGAATATAACACACATATATACACACACACTGAACTGAAATAGACCTAACATGAGTAGATAATAAAGATAACCATCAAATTAATTTACTCTTTCAAAGAAGCCCATCCACACCCTCCACCCCCCAAAATAAGCTACATGACAGCTCCCAAACATTCCCACAGCACACAACTATTCCCAAACATAACCCCACATAAAGTGCAAGAATACAAGGCAACAACCAGACAATGAAGGCCATGGTGAATTTATAAACTAAAGCATTATGTTTCATTTAGTTCTGTAACAGAAACAATGTGAGTTTTTGTGCTTCTCTAAAGTGTGACTCATAAAATTCTTCCTTTCTTATGTTGAACTGAGAGCGATGGCCGTTCTGAAGGTACACACAAGCATGTTTTCAGTAGCTGTACATGGAGAGAGGTGCGTCCTCCAACATATCATCCTGAAACATGTTCATACAGAGTCATTCCCAGGAAATGGAACTTTGTGTTAGCAATGTTACACAGATCAATTTATTGTTACCATGACATTTAAATGTCTGTTAAATAATTTATAATACCCAATTTGTCATTTTTAATCTACCTACATCATATGCTTTTTCCTGAAAAGTTTTATAGATTTCTGACAATTTTCTGAGAAAATTAAAGGTTGTTTTTTGTTCTTTGCTTTTTTCTATTTAACGCTCTAAACATAGTTTTCCTCTAAACATACAAGAATCTTTATGGCAGTCTTTAAAGAAGTGTCAATTTCTTTATAATGTCTATGGTGGTTAAGGTCACAGTATTTTGTGCCTGAAATATAAAAGTCACTTTTACATTTCACAATTAAAAGGAACAGATTTGTGAAAAAACAGGTTTAAGAACTTAAATTCCTACCATGGGGACATCCTGAAGTCTGCTGAATTCTGGACCTTCGTTCCTGTTTCGGAATTTCAGGAATATGAGGACAGACACTACAGCAGCGATGACGACAAACGCAGAGACCAATCCAGCCATGAGCGGGTCAGAGGGAACTTTAGGGTTAATGTCTAAAACTTCTGGAAAAATGAGAGAGATAAACAGATGTATGGAATGAGGAACCATTTCTAACTTCAATGGAGAGACTTTATATATAACTTACAGAGACTGTCAAAGAATTTTGTGTATAAAGAGCAGCATATATTTTCTCCAGAAAGTCATGCCGGGTTGGAGCAAAATTAGTTAATTTTTGACAAACTGTTCCTTAAAAAAACATATAGCCCAATTCTTCAGTAATTACGCTTCCAGGAAAAAACATTTTTGTCTGTGCTTGTGAAAACACAAACTGTGATCTCAGGTAGATGTAACTGGTAGGCAGGTTGGTATCCTGTTAAAGCAAGCGCAATTCCTGGAATAGATTGAAATACTGCGTTTGTGTGGTTGGGCATTTCTATAGTGACGTTCATGCCTGGCGAATCCACAAAGATTCGTCTGTTCTTGTTGTGTCAGCAGTAAGCGTCCCGGCCCCTGGCGTTACTCTACAGATATAATGACACCCTTGTGTTTCAAACATACCATTATCAGACTGTCTGCTGCAAGGCCTCTATTCACATCCAGTTTTTTGGAGTGTCTGGATGGGAATTTGTTTTGCTCGCTATTGTGATAAACAATGCATGCTGCAAAAAGTGTGTGTTGTGTGTGCAGCTGCGTCTGGTCACAAGGGCTTGCATAAAATGAATAATCATGTGATGTTTGATATCACAACAATAAATCATTCCCTCATTGAAACAGAAGATGTGTTGCTTGTTGCAGCTGGTTATGCCAACATGACAACAAATGAACACAGTATAATACCACTGCAAAATCCTTTTTCTAATCAGTCTTTATATCTTGTATATTTACAAGTGAATATATGTAAATGATCTAAACATTGATCATACACTATAACTAGTGTAAGGGAAAATTAATTTCACTTGATATCTTTTGATAACATTTTATTTTTTATTAATCTTATATGTATTAAGGAAAAAATGTTTATTCAAATATAGTTTTATGAGTGTGTTAACCTTGAAGGTGAAGCTATGAGGGGGCAGGTTTCGTAAACATTTCAAAAACTTCTGTTTCTGACAGGTTTCGAACAGCTAATTTCATCTCTATGTGTTAAAAAACTGCAGACAATAATAAGTGGATCCTTCTTTACAAGAAGGACAAAAAAATCCACATCAAGGCACTTCCATTTATTTGCAGTGCTACATATTACAAACCACCAACGCGTATCAGGTCAAACAGGCCTTTGTCAATGGCCCCTAAAATCTATGAGTGCTGGATGTGGAATTTTTATCTTTCTTACTGTATGTGGATCCACTTAATATAGTTTTCATTGAATATTTCTTGAATTGTATGTTTTCTTGTAAGTAAATCTGTTAGCATAAATCATACAAAAGTACATTTATTTTGTTTGAAAGCTGTTAAGATGTTTTTACTCTGAAATTAGACCAAAACACTAATTAAGAATTTTCTTCACTGTAAAAATGATAAGCAACACATGCAGGAATAACACCACACTCACATACCTTCATCACCAACATTCAAAGCAGAGGGGGTGTCCACACGAGCGTTTGCCTTCACATGGCTGCTGGTCGTTGCTGTCTGCGCAGTCACTGTGGTGAGAGCTGCAGTTGTTGTTGGTGAAGATTCTCGTCTGGTTTGAGTGGCTGTTGATCCCAGGGTACTGGCGTTTGGCGGTGTGGTGATTCCTCGAGCACTGGGTGTTGGATTGAACTTGGTGGTCTGGATTTCGCTTCTGGGATTATGGGTTGCCGATGGCAGGAGTGTAGTAAGTGTTACCATGGTAGCTCTTGTCTTATTATTCTCAGGTGATCTGTCAGACCCATTAAGACCGGATGTGATGTTCTCCAAAGAACTGAGGTTCTCTGTTGAGGCAGGTAAGTTCGTCACCATCCCTAATGATGAAACGAGACACATGATTAAATACACACAACACATGATTAATACAGAAGCATAACTGCAGTTTTGCTTGGTTTATTTTAAAAAATAAGCAAAGTTAAATGTTAATTGTGCTGATGAAATGTTTCTTGGTTTGCAGTTCTGTTCCACAGAGCATGTCTGTGCATGAGGGAGAACTGCGTGTGTGAACAGCACTGAGCGTGTGTCATGAGTCTTCAAATTTCCACATTTCTGTCAAAAAATCTCTGTTTTAACTGTACAGTGACAGCACTGTCACTGTCAATCAAAGAATAAAAACAGAGTAAATTAGTACAGTAGTGCACCTGCTGCAGTATCTGTGTCAGACTCTGTGCTGTTGAGATTTGTATGGTTAGTGAAGAACTGTGTCTGATTTCCGCTGAGGGATGAGGTGATGCTGACATTAGATGCTCCATCTCCTCTCCTCTCATAAGCAGGAGGTGAGGATGTCACCTGAGCTGCAGACACAGAGGAAGCAAAGAGATCAAGAGAAAGTCAGGCTTTATCTTGAAATGCATGATGTATCTGATACAACAATTTAAAGAAAATATTCATTATATCATATTTGTTATATTTGAAGTTTTTTCATTATTCATACAATGAATTTTAAAGGTTCAGTAGGCAACTTTGTCTAGCTTACTATTGCTAAACAAAAAGCTAACAATAGTAAGCTAGCTTTGAAAGCATAAGATCCCACCCACCCTTCCGAGTGCTTTAGAAAGCCACGCCTCCTCCAATACACATGAATGTGTACTTATGTGTACTTTATACTCTATATAAGGTGAAATACACACACAGAAACAAGATTCAAGAGACTTTTTAAACACACGCACACACACACACACACACACACACACACATTTACTTGTCTATCTAAATGGGAACATTCCACAGACTTCTACTGTTTTTATATACAGCTAGTTATAAAGAACATAACCTAACCCTAACCCACACTCTAACCCCAACAGAAAATTCTGCATTTTTTATTTACTATATTTTTATAGCACTTTTACAAATTAGGCCGTTCCCAAAAGGAGGTTTTGCTCAGATTTGTCAGGTGTTGCTCACGTTTGGGTACAAATTTCCCAATATATCCCAAAAATCCTCAATATATGGTTAAGTAAACCCAAACACGCACACACACTTGTGTTTCAGAACCCTGAGGGAGGTTTTTTCAGGGTTTTCTGCACCACACCCTGCACACTTAACAGGAGTTCTTTTGGCTGAGCTGTTCAATAATGCTTCTGTTCTGAGCGACTGCTGCCCTGCGGCCCGACCCCACCAGCTCCGGGGCTCTGCTGTTATAACCCTTCCCATCAATATGATACATCACGTCCGTACATCCAGAACTCTAACAGGGACACAGTTCTGTATAATGTGGGAAAGTGATTCAGTACATGATTAAGTAAAGAAAAGAGACACCAAACCACAGCACAGAAAAGCCATCACACACAACCGATTAGCAACGTGGCATGCTGGGACTGTACAACATCACTCTGCCTCTGGAAATATGATTGATTATATTTCATCATCATTTAATTAATGTTGCTAAGATAAAAACATGTCTTTGTTTCTCTTTTCTGTGCACTACCCATTATAACTGCCTGCATAAACTTGATTACGGGGTTAGTGAATATTCTGCAGGTTTCTATGCTGAGATGCAAAAGAGCCACAACTGTTACACCCTTTTTCTGTCCCTTCTCAGTCTGTATTTATTTTTCTCCCGAGACACACATCTTCTATGTAAGCCCTGTGTGTGTGTGTGTGATATTTAAACACAGCACACACTATATCAGGGGACGGTACAGAATGACACATCAGACCTCTTTAAAATATGTGTCAGGACCAGAGAGCAACAACTAGATGTACAATAAGAAAGCAAATAGGGTCCGTTTGATTTTATGCTGCCCCTAAAATCAACCACTGGCAATCCTTATTTAAAATGAGATCATATGCATTTTTCACAGGCTTTTCAAAGTGCTTTTGTAGACTTAGACACTTAAAATGTTCCCGGAATAAGCTGAGATGAAAGTGAGAGAACAGGACGTCAGGACACAGGCAGTTCAAAGATGACATGAGACAGAGGCTCTTAAAATAAACCCAGCACGTCCTGAACAATCTCAAGCCCTTAGAAAACATAACAGCACGTCCTGTGAAAACAGTGCCACGTACACAGAAGAATAATAAAATAAAAATAAAGATGCATGACTCTTAATTACAAACACCAACTAAGAAATGAACTGATTCTGATTTTACAGTGGACAGCATCACAACGTTACATGAGTCTCTCTGGACTAGAAGGACGCGTCCTTCATTTCTATACAACATATTTGCGTTTATGTGAATAAATCATAACTAAAGTTTGAACAAAAATAAATCAGAAGTGTCAGGCTGTAATTACATTTCTGCATATGAACTCAGGCTCTCTACCGCAAAATCTTGATGTAAAGACTGTGTTTGAAAACCCTGCGCTGCCTGCCTCGACAGCACATTTGCCCATTACAGGGGAGGACGATGTACGAAGCACGATGACACGGCATTTTGTATGCGCCTATGATGCCCAAAATGCTGCCTAGGTAGACAGCTTACTAACTTCTGAGACACTTCCAAAGGTTTTCAGGGCTTTACTGCACAGGATATGCGTGGCACCAGAGAGACAAAACTGAGAACAGTGTCTCAAAAGATAGATAGATAGATAGATAGATAGATAGATAGATAGATAGATAGATAGATAGATAGATAGATAGATAGATAATTACCTGCAATAACAGAACAGTAGTACAGTACCAACGCGCAAAACGCAATGTTTCCATATCTGCCCATATCCTTCATATGACAGAACATCAAAACCAAATGTAACCCAAATTCGTCTTTGAGTTTCCTGTATGTCTTCTGTAACACTGTGGTTTCTTTCTACTTTCTACAGTGGTAGAAGAAGACACAAGAGTCCAGTGTGCGTAAAACTCCTCCGATGCGGCGCTGAAAGTGCGTAAAGGTGAATTCACTTCAGATGAAACCGCATGCCGAAGTGCTTATTATTTAATCTTGCGGTTCAACAGCAGTCCAGTTACTGAGATCAAGTGGTCCAGATGTGTCTGATAGAGTTTAGCGGTTCTCAGTCCACGGTTTCACTGAATATACGGATCCAAACCGGAACACAGCTCCACTCATCCACCGCTGCGCTCTCATCTACTCGCGGCGGGCGGAACGCGGTGACGCGAACACGGGGGGCGTTCAGACAGGACTTCAGCAACTGTAGACCATTATTGTTGATGTCTTAAAGCTTGGCTGCAAAATTATTTGGACACCACAGCTCCATCTGACAATTTCCCTAACGTTTGTATTAAGTAGCATCTTATTTTTAATATGATAATACGATTGCTGGGTTATAAACCACTAAGCATTCATTTGAATCGTATTTGATATTACTGTGTCTGTTCTGGTGAAGAATAGAGGCATCATAATTACATCATATTACAATTCAGTCATTGCAATATTATTAATCATACAGTTTGTTGTGATTTTTTGATGGAAAGGAAGAAATGACATGAAACTCAACCCAAAGAAATAATATTCATATATACACCTTGGTACAACAATATACTTCACATAATATCATGGTGATACGTCTCAAAAATCATGCATTTTTTATGTGTTGTCTAACAGACTCTGAATTCTGTGTCGCTGCACATGTGATAATGAAGTTACACCTGAGTGTGAAACTCAGGTGCGAAATTGCTACTGCTATTTATCATATCAGTGTTAATTAATACAAATCCAAATCTATCCAAATTCATAACAAATCTAAATTTATCACAGAGACCTAATTAACAGCAAATTAAGAATTTAGAGCACAGATGTGACAGAATATGACAAAAGCTCCTTTACTATTGCACCAAAATGCTTTCCTAAAGTCATTCTGTAAAACGAGACCATATCTGTTTCTTTGATAAATAATGTAGTTGTTGTTTAAGATCATAACTCGAAAAAAATGGGGAATGTTTATAAATATCTGAAATAGATATTTGACAAAGAGCCCCACGTATTGTGAACTAACATAAAGCCGAACTCAATACTGTTCTTTAAATGTACCACAAAGAGTCGCTGTGACACCTCACATAAACACCGCTGATTAAAAACTACAGTTCCCAGCAGCGCCAAAGACCCTTTACAGGGACAATAAAACCTCGCCTGAGTGAAAATGAACGTCATCTCAAAGTCAAGTTATCTACTGCGAACCAAAACAGTTACATTCCACGGATTTCAACTTTTAAACTAAAATAAATCAAGTTTCCACCCCGGAGCCCCGCAACCAGCTCATCTGGTGAAATAACAAGCAACACAACAGCGCATACGATCGTCACACAAAATGTAAATCGCTGTTTTTAATGAAGGCAGAGTCTTGGACACACGCAGAGCGTGTCGAATAATCGATTTGTCGGTTCAGTCAGACGCGAGCGATAGAGGCAAGACGCACGTATCGAATCGTAGAGACCGGACTGGACAGGACAGACACCCGTGGACTTATATATTTAACATAGCATCATATTTAGCGATCGTCATCGGTATTAAACATCGTTTTTATAATGTGTGTAATATAAGAATAAGAGACATGAGCTCGCGCGCACCGGCCTGATCGCGCGCCGGGCCGAAATAACTCTGCCTATCGTGAGTCATCGAAAATATTATTACATTATTACGATTATATTCATAACCAGGGGTTTTACGTGAAAGAAGCTGATAGATTAAGTTTAGGAGAGAAAGAGGAGGTGTGTGTTATTGAACACAGAGATGGAGCCAGACACAGCCGCAGACTTCACAGTGGAGAACGTGGAGAAGGTAAATGAATATAACCTTACCTTTATTAATAACATTTACTGTGATTAACTGTCCATTTGAGGGGGAAATGTACATGTAAAATGTAAAAATGAAACATAGATATTACGCCTTTGATCATTGCAATGTTGCCCAGGAAATAATGGTTTATTTTTCCAATACCGCTCATACATGAAAACATGTCCAAGTCGCATTTTACCACCAGCTTCAATTCAATTACACTTTGCATGTAGGAAAAGAAGTCTGTGTTGAAAACCATTCATATATTTTGCATTGCGTTTTGTATTCATTTTGACACGCAAGTAATAATAAAAATCAGAATTTTTATTACTGTATGCATTTTTTTACAATATTACAATGCATATGTGGTTATAATGCTGTTAATATTCAAATCAATATACAGTAGAGACAGTACAACAAGCTACCACGATGCGAAATTTACCATTTAAAAATATCTATGTTATTAATTTTTATAATAATTATTGGCTGTTTTTGCTTTATAGTTGGACAAAATGTTCTTCACACTGCTCACGCATGTTGTTTCTGCTTTTTGCCAGCAATAGTGTACGTTTGTTATGTCTGTTTGAGTTTATTAATTTGTTTGTTGATTTGACAGTTCTGACTGCTATCAATCAATCAAATAAATAAATATCAATCAGCTTAATGTCTCAGTATGATTCTAGTGTTGTTTATCTGGATGTTTTTAAAATGCAGCGGGTTACTGATAATCAGATTACAAACATGCAACTCATGATCACCATTAGATTAGAGGAGAAAGAAAGCTATCGATCCTACTGCAAGAATGAGGAAAGGAGGGTGTTGTCTCATTCATCTGATCTGTGCCTGGTGGTGGGGTTTCTCATCTCTGTCCTGGACTGCTTCTGTCAGCCCTAAAAAAGCGCTTTGTTTGGGTCATGAGATACAGTCCCAACTATAATGGGTTTTGTCATTAACATTTTAATAATGTGTTTTTAAAGGAATGTGTTGTTGAATACTACATAGAATAATGTTGTAGCTAACATTCCTTAGTGTGCAAAAACATCAAAATCATGTTTACAGTAGTACACATTGGAAGTCTGTGGGGCATGCAGAAATGTCCAGTTTATATTTAATCATTTTAAAATGTTTATTTAACTAACTAGACTGTTATGTTTTAGGATAAAATGTAGTAGTGCTTGGCAGGGTGTAACTATGTGGTTGTAAAGGTGCTCTAAATGTTTTTTAGCGCATTGCTAAACAGTTGCTAGTTGCTTTCCCCCAAATATTGTTCTTTCTTTTTCTCAAGGAACCCATATGCGGAATATGCGGAGTATTCCTTACAATTCCCATCTGGACTGACCGCAGGGGCAGTTTAATCTTTGCTTGTCCTGTTTTCTGATAGAACACAGTGTTCGACAGACTGATGGAAATATATTTTCAGCTCCTCTGCTCCTCTTTATAAAGCAATGTGCAATAACCTCTATTGCTGGATGTTGCTCTATTACTGCTCCCTGTCACTCGGTCACTTCTCTTTCGTTGGTCCATAGAAGATGCACACTGAGGTCATTGTGTGTGTGTTTATTGTGTATTGTTCTGGTCAGAGGCTGGTTGTTGTGGTCATGGCGAGAGAACGTTACAGACATCAGTACATGGCTGCAAAACATATTCTCATCACAGCAGAGTAAAAATGTCCTGCTCAGATTGATTGATAATTTGTTTATCATGGTGGTCTGTGTGAATGCTGGTTTGGGTTGTTATACACCAGTGAGATGTTCAGAGATCTAATCTCCTCTCTGAAGATTTGCTTCTCTGTGAGATAACTAATGCTGTTTGTGAAAGAGATTACATTTCCGATACAGTATAAAATTGACATGAGATTTAATACTTCTGTTAAATGGCCAAGAGGACAAGACTGGCATAAAAATAGCTAAATATCCTTTGATTTATCAGCCTGGCTGATATTGAGCTAATTAAAAGGCTAAAAAAATATTGAGAGAACATTTGAGCTCTAGTACCCGACCCGCATCACCATCACTAGCATCATTTCTCATCTGCTCATTTCTCATCTGATCAGCTGACTGAAGGTTTTCAGAACCTGTGAATGTGTGTGCTTGATTATTTACCCATGATGACACATGAGTGTGTGTTGTGTGTGTCTGTTGTCATGTTCCACTACTGTTTTGTTGATTGGCTTGGCCGTTAGTTTTGCTAATTATATCTTGCGTTGTGTGCAGGGAGTCGGTTGCCTATAGCAACCTGAAAGTGTTTTTCTAACCCTTGAGGGTTTAAACCTGTCCACACTTACTCCTGTTTGTTTTAACTGCTGAAAAGTCACACAGCATCATCTCCCAGTATTTGAGAATATTTACAATTTGTCTCATAGATTGAATAGAGACTCTGCAGAATAAAACTAGCAAAAAGTCTGGTTATCAGAAAACATAGATAATCTCCTGATTACACGTCTTGATTTCTTCAGGATTGCTGTATAAGAAAAAGTAGTCACTAAATTTGAACAATGTTTGTGAGGTTTATTTTGGACACTTCTTATCAAGTAAAAGATGTCTCTGAGCATGTATTTATAGTACGCTTTGTTCTTCAATAATAGATCTTATTTTAGATTCACCTGCCCCTAAATATCATGTAAGGAACGGTACTGGACCTTTTCGTTACTTCCTTTTGTACAAATAAGTGGTAAAGAAGTACATCTCAGATCTGACTACAGGAGACTAAAATGTTATAATCCAGTTTTCCCTCTGTAGCAGTGGAGATGAATAGAAGTAATGCCGGTAATGATTGTACTGTCACTCACAGAGTCAGGATGAGTGGTTAATAGATGTCTAGTTAAATGAATTGTACGGAAAAAGTGACTCATTACACACGCTGGGATGCGGTAACCATGTCAATGGACCAGAATCATTCAGCGCTGCTCTTTAAGAATGAGTTTGACTCTTACAGAACAGACGGTTGCCATAGAAACCTTGGTTTCAGAAGATGTAGCCATGTGTCTGAAGGGCAGTTTTATGCCATTTTTATTTTCAACCTCTCTTTTTTTTGTACAGTATAAAGCATTTACACCTGACAGCACTAAAGTCTGTAACACACAAACACACAATTGGTTTTGTCATCTGTCAGCTGATTTACTCTAGCAGATGGTGGTTTCTCAGGGGGTATGAAGTTCTCTGACAAACACACACAGAATAGGTCATCTATATTTAAAACGACCCATAGGCATCACAGTTGTGTTTAGCGATGCAGTCATATATATATTCATTGCAGCTGATTCACTACAAAATCTATAGTGTCGTACTGCAACTGTGAGAATAAAACAGGTGGATTTGTGCTTTGAAACAATATGATTAAACAGTTAAGAGAGGTTATGAGAGGTTTTTCTGAAACCATGTGTATATACTGTATATTATACACAGATTAGCTTTAACACTGTTTGGAACAAGTGCTTTTTTTGGGGTCAGATTTAAAGAGACAAAAGACAAGTTTCATCAACTCACATCAAATTGATGAAACATCCATCTATCAACATCCATCCATCAACATCCGTCAAAGCCCTGTGTAAGCATCTTGACTCATGGCCTTCAGAAAAACTTCAAGAATATTAATGACTTCAAACCTGTTTTATAAATTATATATATACATATATATACACACACACACACAAACTTGTTTAGCACATCCATGTTAAAAACTTTGTGTTTTTCATTTGTTACCTCCTACTGCTAATACTGTACATCATTGGCTGTATTGTTTGCTTTGTCACTGATGTGAAACATTTCACCTGCAGAACTGAAGAAGATTTACACGCACCAGCAGCTCTGTAACACACAAACATGCACGCGCACACACACTCATATAAAGTCTGTGTCTGCATATCTGCCCCACAGGAAGCCCAGGGTTACTAAAGTGTTATTAGTTTATGCTCCATAATGACCGGAGTGTAATGTGTCACTGTCTAAATTCTCTCTCTCTCTCTCTCTCTCTCTCTCTCTCTCTCTCTCTCCTCTCTCTCCTCTCTCTCTCTCTCTCTCTCTCTCTCTCTCTCTCTCTCTCTCTCTCTCTCAGGCACTGCATCAACTGTATTATGATCCCAATATTGAAAACAAGAATCTGGCTCAGAAATGGCTCATGCAAGCTCAAGTGTCTCCTCAGGCCTGGCAGTTCTGCTGGGTTTTACTGAGACCAGAGAAGGTAAGAACATCTTGTTCTGTTCTGTGCTGTCATTGGCTCCCTACTGTTCCATCTGTGCTTGTCCTTCTTACCTGGATCTCACAGTCCTGCTCAACACCTGCTTCTTCTCTTCATGCCAAACAAAATGTCTTGCTTCTTTCTTTTGATTTCGTGATGTAACAGTGTAAACAGTACATGTTCTTTAGGCTTTGTGTGGTTCTCTCACAGAACCTCTGCGTACACTTCCTTTTAACAGTTAGTCTGAAAGCTGATATTTGCAGAGAATTTAATTTCCTCGTTGTCTCCACACACCTAGAGTTGTATTATTCAGATCATAAACTCTGTGCCCACTAATGCTGTGAGAAGATTTTATGCACTGCATACATCTACATGGTCCACTTCTTAAAGGGATATTTCACCCAAAAATGAAAATTCTTCCATCATTTACTTCTCTTCATTCTTTTTTGTTTCTGTGGAACACAAAAGTAGATATTTTGAAGTGTGTGAACAACCAAACAACAGTGGCATCTATTGACATCCATTGTATGGACACAAAACCACCAAACCATTTCTCAAAATATATTCATTTGTGTTCCACAAAAGAAAAAGTCATACAGGTTTGGAATGACATAAGGATGGGTAAATTATGGAAAAAATCATTTTTGGATGTACTCCACTTAATTACTTTAAGGAATCTATCAAAAACACATGAAATCAAAGAAACTTCATTTCTTCTTTTATCTCCTCAGGTTCCTGAGATCCAGTACTTTGGAGCGAGTGCTCTCCACACCAAGATCTCCCGCTACTGGGGTGATATTCCCGCCGAGCAGTATGACACACTCAAATCACAGCTGTTCTCCCAGATCGCTCGCTTTGCTTCGGGCTCTAAGATTGTGCTGACTCGCCTGTGCGTGGCACTGGCGTCCCTCGCCCTCAACATGATGCCTGAGGCGTGGCCAGGGGCTGTATCGGAGATGGTGCGCATGTTCCAGGAGGAAGGAGGTGAGGTGGACGGCCGCGCACGCTGTCTGGCACTTCTGGAACTTCTCACCGTGCTACCAGAGGAGTTCCAGACCAGCCGTCTGCCGCAGTACCGCAAGGGCCAGGTGAGGGGTGCTCTTGGCCGTGAGTGGACGGCCGTTTACCCTCTCCTGCAGCAGCTGTTGCGGCAGGCAGACTCGCCGGCACTGGTCAAAGCCCGTGTGCTCAAGTGTCTGTCAAGCTGGGTTCTGCTGGACGTTCCTCTAAATGAGAGCGAGGGATTGGTGGAGGCCAGTTTTACAGCGCTAGCTGATCCAGAACTGTTTGACACGGCTGTGGAAGCCATTGTCAACACCATCTCCCAGCCCGACTCTCAGAGGTGAATTTCTGTCACTAAAATACACAAAAATTTCACAGATTCACACATACAGTGATGTTATTGCTGGTTGCTATAAGGTTTAGCCCTACCATGCATGTAAACGTTTACATCAGTCAGCAGGGAAACATGTTTGTAAGGGAAAGGTCTTTGTAAGGGTTCTGTGAAAGAACTGACACTTGGATTTGACAGTGATTTTGACTAGTGTGCTAGTTTTTTAATTAAAATGGCATGCAGATGTAAGCTATTTCCTAAAGTACTTCATGGAGAATATTTATTAACATTTATGCAGACGCTTTTTTCCAAAGCCACTTACAGTGTATTCAAGGTATACAGTTTAGCAGTACATGTGTTTACCTGGGAACAGAACCCACAACCTTTGTGCTGCTAATGCAATGCTCTGCCAATTGAGCTACCAGTTGCTGGGCAATGCAGACTGTGTTCAGCAGACTGAAACTCTTCCCTGATGTTCAGTGGGTGTGTAAATCTGGGCTATGTGCAGGCACATCAAGTTCTTCCACACCAAACTCTGTTTATACATCATGCATGTGCATGGGGGTCGTGTCAGGGCACCCATATACTTTTGCAACAAAGTCAAAATCACAAATCTTTAGATCGTCTTTGTGTGGTGTAGCATTGACTTTCAGTTATGATGTTGCCTAGCTGACTGTGTTTACATTAAAAACAAAGTTTTTATTTTAGTATTGATGTGGTTCCTAAGGACCTGTTTCTTTGACATTTACATTTGATCATATTTTAGAAGATGGATCGATGTAGTTCCATTAGCATCTTTGGAAACATCAGGGAGACAAAAAAAGAGAAAGACAGAGATGCTGTAATGGAACAATTAACACAAGTGAAATAAAACGAATGAGAGAGAGAAAAAGAACTGGGCAGAAGAAAGACAGTAACAAAGGCAAACCAAAACATAGAAGCATCACAGAGAGGCGGGAGGAGGAGGGGGGTGTCAGGTTTATTTCAAGGCTGGCTGCCGTTTCCATGGAGACAGTGAGGGAGCAATGTCTTACGCTCTGGTTGGTACAGACACTGATCTCTCTGAGAGAGAGAGAGAGAGAGAGAGAGAGAGAGAGAGAGAGAGAGAGAGAGAGAGAGAGAGAGAGAGAGAGAGAGAGAGAGAGAGAGAGAGAGAGAGAGAGAGAGAGAGAGAGAGAGAGAGAGAGAGAGAGAGAGAGAGAGAGAGAGAGAGAGAGAGAGAGAGAGAGAGAGACTTTAGAGGTGATTGTATCCTTGACTGTGGTGCTGAACATAAAGGTTAACCTGCAACAGACGGCCTGTCTTCTGACCTGATGAAGACAGACAGTTGTCCTGTCTCACATCTCCAGTACTCAGAGTTTTCTGCAGTTTCTGTTCTACAGGTGTTTAAAGGTTAAATTCAGTTGATTAATCTCACCAGAGACAGGCGACCTTTGCAGGGAGATCTTCATTTTTCATGAGGAGTTTGTGCTGAAGAACTGATGGAAGGTGCAAAATATCTTTCATTAAATATGTTGAGTGGCAGCTCACGGAAATGAGCTTTCAGTGCCCGATATCTCCAGTGCAAGTGGGCTGATGGCCTGATATGATGCTGCTGTTTCATATAACAGTATCATATCGGACACAAAATTGCTGAGATCAAACAAACATTTATTTTATTTTGTATTCAAACAATAAATGAACTTAAACTGGTTTTAAAGGGTTTAGGTGCTTAAATTTGAATATGATCAAATTCATCAAGCTATGTGATTGCTTCCACCATGATAAGATTTTGGTCACACCTTTTACACTTAAATATTTACAGTATATATTGATCTAATAAATGGTTGCAGATGTTTTTGAGGTTTGTTGTTTGAATCATCTCCTGAGGCAGATACAGTTGCTGTTACAGACTCATTGAGGGAGAAGACATGGATGTGTAGCATTCATGTGCTTTAGTTTTACTGCCTCAACTACCATGTGTTTATGTAGCTCTGTGTCTGATGCCTGCGTGCGTCTGATGCCTGCGTGCGTCTGATGCCTGCGTGCGTCTGATGCCTGCCTGCGTCTGATGCCTGCCTGCGTCTGATGCCTGCCTGCGTCTGATGCCTGCCTGCGTCTGGTGTGTGACTGCGTGTGTGACTGCGTGTGTGACTGCGTGTGTGACTGCGTGTGTGACTGCGTGTGTGACTGCGTGTGTGACTGCGTGTGGCTCTTTCTGTTCGTATTGAAAGTGTGGGACTTCTTAAAAGGCTGTTAAATGAATTCAAAGGTCATATAAAGGATTCCTTGATTTTTGTTCTTTGCCATTTTCTTCTTCATCATCATTCTCTTCCTCTATTATATACCTCTTCACCCTTTCTCCCTCTCTCTTTTCCTCTCCCTCACCTCATCTCATCACCTTTTTCACTGTTTAAACACATTACAATCAAGCCTCTCGGGAGGATGCCATTGGACCAAATGCATCCTGTTGCTAGGCAACTCATTTCATCTGTCTCCTGGTGTTTGAGGGTAATTACAGAGAGAGAGAGAGAAAGAGAGAGAGAAAGAGAGAGCGTCTGTGTCTGTATAAACAGTGTGAGATGTGAGGTTTTCACACAGGAGCGTTTGAGGTGAGAAAATCAATCTGAGCTCTGATGAATCAAGCTCAGATTTTTGATTTATCAGTCTGAGAGAGAGAGGCGGAGAGAGGGAATGACAGATGAGAAAGTCAAGCTGAATCTTGTAGTCATTGTCATTAATGGCCTATAATGTCATTCAAGGTTATTATCATTAATGAAAACCATAATTAGGATGAAAACTTACAGGGGAAAATATGTTAACTGAATTACCATGAAGCAAAAATCTAAACCATAACTATAGACTAAATGTGCTCTTCAAAATGAACAACAACTAATTAGAATGACTATTTAAAATAGAAATCAGGAAATGATTGTTTGTAAACAATTTTGTGCTCTTATAGTATTTTTTTGCTGAAGGAAAAGTCACATACACAACACATGGAAATGGAGTTCACAAATGGTTAAAACATACATTTGAGCCATCAAAAAAAATGAAGCTCATGTATTGCTCACCAGTTACACAGAGATCGCTGAGATCCTGCTACGATATAACGTGCCGTACATTACATAAGTATTCTTGTTGTGCCTCATTTACAGTAGTAAATAACAGTTATCTGTTATCTGTAACTGACATTGTTACAGCCTGTGCCTTTTATTAATTGTATTAATAATTTTAAATGTAAATTGAACATTAAATCTTTAAACTTGTTTAAAAGGCAAGGTTTGTTCCAGTTCGCACACGTGAATCTCACCCTGATTGGCTGGACTGACAGTGTCACGTATGATGAATTTTCATGATGGTGTGGAAACTTCTGTCTGACCTTGACTGTAGTGCCAATTGATGTGATTATTTATTTATTTATAGCCTGTTCTCGTGAAAGCGTGTTAAAAGCACAACTCATAAATAAATCCAGTCAGCAGAGCAACAGCCTTAGCAGTCAAAAGATCAATCCAGCCAGGAAAGACAAAGAGTCAGAAACCAAATACAAGCAGTGATTTGCATTTAAATCTTAAAGACCATGCTGCCCATTTAATAGGGGTGTGGTCTACACTTTTGGGGCAATTTTGTCCTTGACATTCCTTTAGTAGTCAAGGTTTTGTGCACCAAAAATAATTTAGGTTGTAATTTACCTTCTCTTGACTCTAATTAAACATTTTGTTACTGTATCTTGTAAGACTCCTTTAAGTAAATCACTTATGTGATGTATTGCCTACATGACTTGACAATACTTACAGATATGGTGGAGAATTGTCGATTTTTAATTATATTTAACTACTACTTGATAATTGCACCTTATCTGTGAAGGACGCATGCAGTCCTTCCTTTTGGGCAAATCAAGGGATCTTGAAAAGCAGCATAAGGTCTATTCCTTGTGTTTGGAACAGACTTCGTGTTGATGCCTTAAAATGCTGCCAACTCGCAGGGTTATTAGAAGAGCTCATGTTTACAGAGTACATCACTAGCTTTGGTTTAAAAAAGAGCTTTAATAAAAATCTTGTTTTTCATGATATGAGCATTTTAAAAAACAGATCCTTCTCTCTCACCTAGCATATGCTTGGCAGACTGTAAGAACAGGTTTAAATTATGAAAATCAGACCTACTGTACTGTGAACATCTTTTCCGTTTATCTGTCTCTACAGACTCATTTATAATTTATCAACATCACATTACATCAGCGTCTGGGTAATATCGCCTCATTCGGCAGTATCTCACAGGAAATGTGCTTGTTCTTGTTTTGTCATGTAATGTTCAACAAAATTGATTTTGTTTGATGATAATGGTCAGATTGCTGGAGGTTTATTGATTTATTTCTGCAGTGAACGCAAGAGTTCAAAGCTTCAAGTCAAAGAAACGCTAGTTACTGAAACTCCCTGTGAATAACACAGAATTCATAAATAAGCTGGTGATAGATGTTTTTGTAAATGATTATTGATGTTAAGAGGTTTTGTTCTACATTTAAAGCTGTGTTCACACTGCCAAATTCAGAAATCAATTCAGATTTTTAAGGAATGACTATCTGTGCTGTTGTTTACAGGTAATAACATCAGATTTGTATTGTAGATTTGCAGCCAGTCTGGTTATATTGGTTGTGTAATGTACAAATATGTGACAGATGTAGTTCCACAATGGGTGGGGCTATCCAGGACAGTGTAATAGATGTGTGTTTAAGGGTGTGCTTCTGTGGTCGGCACTGTATTCTGTGTCATTAGCATCATAATGAAGGATTCTTCAGTGTCACACAGCTGATCTCTCGTGTCTGTGGACGCAGAGGTTCAGACACGCCAGTGCCGATAATGAGCTGACTCACACACGCTTGTCCTTCTGCTGGTGACATCAGGTCCAGGATGAAGCGACAGGGAGGACAGATTGTTCTAGAAACGCTGAGAAAGCAGCAGGGTTGATGATGGAATGAGGTAATAGCAGCATACAAAAAGGAGAAAGTTCATATCATACAGATGAAGCACGAAGCTTGTTCTGAGTTTTGTCAGAGAACATAGAAAAGGTATAGGTATAAACTGATCCAAAATAAACCCAAGATTCACTGCAAGTGCAGCCACTTCAAATCACTGCATTAACCTTTAATTGTGTGTGTTTGTGTTTACTTAACCATACATTGGGGACATCCTCAATTGTTCCCCAAAACACTATAAAAATAAAGTAAATACAGTTTTGTATGTAAGTTTGTAAAAGTATAAAGTTTGATGTTAGGGGTAGAGCGTGGGTTAGGGTTAGATTATATTGTTTATAACTAACTGTGTATAAAACAATAGAAGTCTATGAAATATCCCCATGTAGATATAAGTGTGTGTGCTTGTGCTATTACGGGAGGGCAGATTAACATTAAAGACACAATGAATTGCTCTTATTGTAAATTCGCTTTTGCATGTTCTTCAACTGAAACAATGTTCTCCATGTCTCAGTGTAATTCAGTGTAATAACCTGCTCAGCCTCTCAAATGGCTTATGGTTAATATTAAGCAATAGTCAAACAGTGCAACCTTTCTTAAATCTGTCCAATAGCCCATGCAGCATCTTAGTGCCAGTTAATGAGATAAAACACCCACTATTTGCTATCTGATTAATTTCTGATGCAAAAAATCCAGTCTTGCCCTTAATTTCTTCCTGTTACATAATTAATTTAATTGTGAAATGCATTGTGAGTGATGTCACAAATTTTCTGATGTTTTTAAACCCAAGCTCTGGACATTACTGTCTTCATCTGAGATCCATGGTTGGTGTATGTTTCAGGTACGTGAACACTCTACTGAAGTTAGTGCCGCAAGTGCTGCAGCTGCAGGAACAGCTGCGAGATGCAGTACAGAACGGAGACATGGAGACGTCGCATGGCATCTGTCGAATTGCTGTCAGTCTGGGAGAAAACCATTCGAGGTACAAATTTACACCTGAAAAAATGCTCTTCAAATGGATGGGTGATCCTGGTATTCATTAGATTAAGGGGACCAAATGTCCTCACAAGTATAGTAATACCAGTACATTCTGACCTTATGGGGACCTTTTTGAAAATCTAAAGAAAGTTTTCTGTGAGGGGTAGGTTTAGAACTAGGGCTAGTGTTGAGTGATATAATATACAATTTGTACAGTATAAAGGCCGTTATGTCTATGGAATGTCCAGATAAAACATGAAAACCCAACATAGTGTGTGTGAGAGAGAGAAAGCTTACGTGTGTGTATGAATGCCTGTGGGGATGTTATTGTAATTGTGATGAGAGGTGTTTGTTTCAGTTGTTATTTTAAGCAGATGATACTCGTCACTTAAGATGGTGTCTCATGGGTCACTCTTTCATCCAGGTTGATGAGGTGCATTCTGGGAAATTCACATGTATGCTGGACATTTTACTCTCATTTTACTATCTGCTTAAACTTGTGCATTCAAATAGGTTTAGTAAAGTTTTAAGAAATTGATTTATATACCCAATTTAAATATACTGTCTACAAAATGAATTCTCCATATTAGGCATTAAGGGAAAGAGTTCTGTTTCACGCTCAGTCAAGTGCTTCTAAACTTTTGATTGGCAGTGCATGTGATTCTGTTTCTGTGTGTTCAGATGCACAATTTTATCATGGATAACAGTCGCTGAGAAACTGAGGATCAGACACTGACCTTGTAGTCTGATCATTCTTCTGCTTGCCATCAACTACAGGACGTTCTTGACTCTTCATAAATTATTCACAGTTTTCTATAAAAGCCAGAAGATGTGATCGATAACAGCCTGACCAGGCCAATTTGCATTTTAACATTTACAATTATGCATTTGGCAGACACTTTTTTCCAAAGCGACTTACAGTGCATTCAGTGTACTGTACATCTCATCAGTTTAGATGTTCTCTGGATTTCAAACCCATAACCTTGGCATTGCTGGCAATGTGGACCAATGTTCTATGATAGTGTCATCTTATTCTGGATCTTTTCTCCAGAATGTTCAGACTGATGAAGGTCTCTTCTCTTCTTGTTCAGAGCTCTGTTAGAACAGGTGGAGCACTGGCAGAGTTTTCTGGCTTTGGTGAACATGATTATGTTCTGTACGGGCATTCCCGGACATTACCCTGTCAATGAGACCACCAGCTCTCTCACACTGACCTTCTGGTACACACTGCAGGTGAGTGGCACACCTGAGATCTTGAGGGAATCTTCTGGGTTCAGCACATTTAAGCGTGATCAACTGCATCGTCATAATTCTCACAGAAAACACTTTGCTTACATTCCCTGGTTGGTTACCCTATGGAGGGTTTATTTTGCAGTAATGACCAGCTTACTGTACATTTTCCTTTACTTTACAGCAGTTTGAAGTTTACTGTTGCTGCTTGTCTGTGTTTCAGGATGACATCATGTCGTTTGAGGCAGAGAAGCAAGCCGTGTATCTGCAGGTCTATAGACCTGTGTATTTTCAGCTGGTGGATGTTCTGCTACATAAAGCGCAGTTCCCCACAGATGAGGAATATGCTTCCTGGTCCTCTGATGAGAAAGAGCAGTTCAGGATCTACAGGTGAGAGAGAGTGTTACAGTCTCATGGGTCTGTTGTAACACATCTTCTGCACTCATGTTTCATGTTATACTGGCACAATGGACAATGTTTCTGTCTTTATTAGAGAGAATGCATGAATTATTAATTATAATTATAATTAATACTTAATTATAAATTAAGTAAATTATTTTTTTCAAAAATAATAGTGCATATTTAAATGGATAACAAGCACAGATTTTAAATATTTTGAATCTGTGTATAACATTTTAGTTTTTAATTTTAGTTTGGCCACAAAAAGTTGTGTATTAAATTTATTAATATATATTACAATAATATATTAAAGCATATTAGGTATTAATCCTGATAAAGAACAAAAGGATTTGAAAGGTTTTGTGGTTGTGTTTTGGGAGGATTGTTGTTGAATATCTATATGTGATCTTTAACCTGATTTTAGGGTGGACATATCTGACACACTGATGTACGTCTACGAGATGCTGGGAGCCGAATTACTCAGTAATCTGTATGACAAATTGGGGCGACTCCTCACCAACACAGAACAAACAACATCATGGCAGGTCTGGAGATTATGACTTGATTCTCTGTGCTGCTTGAACTGTTCAATGCACAGATGTATTTTGAATGTTTGTGTTAATAATTAGGCTGAATTATTGAAGACCCTATGAAAGAGTTTGATATACAACGATTGCCTCATCTTAAGATTTCAGTTCATTTGAACTTTTACTTTGTGTGTTTTGTTCCAGCACACAGAAGCGCTGTTGTACGGATTCCAGTCCATTGCGGAAACCATAGACGTGAACTATTCCGATGTCATTCCAGGACTGATCGGCCTCATCCCGAGAATCAGCATCAACAACGTCCAGCTGGCCGACACAGTCATGTTCACTATTGGTGTGTTTGGATAGATGTTTGGTTTTAGGTTTCATATAAAATTTAAAGAGATTTAAAGGTGCAGTAAGTGATTTCTGAGAAAAGTTGTTGAAAATTAAAATCAAACAAACAATTTTGTAAATGGTTGTTAGATGTCTGTTCTGTGTTTGGATTAAAAACAAAAATTGTGTTTGCACCTAGCCCTGGCCATAACACTTCCATAGCCAATCACCAATTGGGAGCTGTTAGTCGTTGCTGAGTCGCATAGCTTGTTTGTTACTTGGAGGGCAGAGTAATGAAGGAAGGGGCGTGTTTGTTTGGGTGTCCATTTCAACAACAGTGTTTCTCAGAAATTGCTTCTCCACATTTAAACTGTGTTTACACTTGGTTCTGTACTTGATTTGAACAAGACACCAAGTTTGCTTATGGCTGTAGCTGCGTATTAACTGACACACTGTCTCTGCAGGAGCGCTGGCCGAGTGGTTGGCAGATCATCCAGTAATGTTGAGCAGTGTTCTGCCGCTGGTTTTACAGGCATTGGGGAATCCAGATCTCTCTGTCTCCAGTGTCTCCACACTAAAGAAGATCTGCAGAGAGTGTAAATATGACCTACCCCCGTATGCCACCAATATAGTTGCTGTATCACAGGTAAGCACACACTGTCCTGTTGTTATATACAGATGAGACAGGCTTGCACTGTTTTTAAACACTCTCTTTGTCTCTCCCAACATCAGGAAGTGCTTATCAAACAGATCCATAAGGTGAGTGTGTTTAAATTATTAAAAAAGTCACCACACAAAAAAACAGCCAAACAATAGATGTCTTCCATGTTAAAATCAACATGATTTCAAAATTCCCCTTTTACTTCATACATGTTTATTCATTGGTACACATTATTTCAGTAAAAGCAAATTGTTTGTTTTAGCCTTTGAAATGATTTTCCTCTTTGGCCTCTTCGGTCTCTCTCTCTCTCTCTCTCTCTCTCTCTCTCTCTCTCTCTCTCTCTCTCTCTCTCTCTCTCTCTCTCTCTCTCTCTCTCTCTCTCTCTCTCTCTCTCTCTCTCTCTCTCTCTCTCTCTCTCTCTCTCTCTCTCTCTCTCTCTCTCTCTCTAGACGAGTCAGTGTATGTGGTTGATGCAGGCTCTAGGGTTTCTCTTGTCTGCCTTGCCAGTGGAGGAGATTTTGAGGAACCTTCACTCTCTGATCACACCTTACATCCAGCAGCTGGAGAAACTAGCAGAAGAGACGGTAAGATGAAATCAAACCACTCGGCTGACATTCCCTCTGCTGTCTGCCGGTTGGGTTTGTTTATCTGTGTCTTCGTTTGGCTCAGTTCCACATGAACAGACCCTGAGTCTGTGTGAGTGTCACAGGCTGGAACATTTCTCAGCAGGGACAGATTGGTGTTTTTCTGGGCACTGGAAGGCCGAACCACGGGAGAAATCAGCTTAATGTTGATAAGGACTCTGCTTAGAACCGGAGAGACTTGGGGCCGGGCTTTTTATACTAGCCACTTAACAAAGAATGTCCTAGCAAACACATAGCAACACCCTGGCAACCACACACAACAGTGACAACTGCCCAAAAAATACTGATGGTGAATACTAGTGGTGTTTATTTTGAAGCATATCAAACTGCATATAGTAAATTTAAAGTGAGTGGCTCCTATTTCTGTCTTTGTTTTCTCTATCTCTCTTATACTGTGTCTATTCCTACATGCTGTATGTCTTTGTATGACTTTCATTTTTCCTGTCTGGTCCTTCCCATAGAGACATGACATCAGCCTCAGTAAACAGGCTGTGACTGGGCTATCACACAGTGACCCCTGCTGGTGACAGACCATGTGATGTGTCTCAACACTCACAGATCATGTACTTCAGCTCTGATGTTATTTTCAGGTGCTGTCTGTACAGTTGCTAAAAATACCTCGGAGTAAACAGGATTCTTAAATACAGTTCTTCAGATGGTATTTAGAAACAAACAGTTTTTCTAACTGGATGAGTCTTGTAGCAGGAGGGTTAAATAATCTACTAAATTAGTTAAATTATAAGTTTAGTCCTGCACCTTTAAGGTTTAATTGCATGTCTCTTTATGTTTGTACTAGTCTGTGACGTCATCAAGTGAAGAGGACAGTGTAGTGCCTCGCCGCCTCTCCACCAATCAGTGAGCTGTTGTCATGGAGCTAACAGCAGTAATTAGGCTGTTGGCTTAATGGTTGTTTAAACAGTCTTCAATTACTGCTGATGTTCCCATGAGCCCCTCCCCTGGTCTCTCTTACATGCCACTAAAATTAATAGGTTTTTTTATTTATTTTTTTTTTTACATAAAAAAGGGTTATGTCATGGGAAATCGGGTTGCCCGATTAATAGAATAAATAATTGAGATTATGATTACTAATGTCCCAAGTAACTAATCATGCAAAGTCTTAATTACAGCTTTCCATTGTGGAATACTCCTGTTGTGTCTGTTCTGTATTGTAATCAAACATAAGTGTAAATGCAATGAGTCAAAGACTGAATCCGAACCAAGATTATAGATATAACAAGATGCTGCACTTCTGTTACTATGAATGTGGCTGCTCTAGCGAAGATCCCACCTTCTAATAGAAAGAGCCACTCATTACTGATTCTTTGGGGGAGGGGCTCTGTACAGTGTTGCGAGGTGCTTGATAGCTTTCACGCATACACAGCAGTTAAAGCAGTCTGGAAAAATGGCTTTTTATAGCTCAATTTGAGCTTAAGAAACGATCGATGGTACAGTTATAAACATGTTTAAGAGGTGATCGGAAATATATTGTTTTATTTTGATCTCAGTCAGTGATTTTATCTGTCTCCCACCATTCAAGTAGATAGGACTTGGAGGAACTGGAAGAGTAGTTGCAAAGATGGTCTCTGAGTGCAAAGACTTTCTAAAAGGGACTTTGATCTGAATTGGTCTGTATGTCTATTAATGATGACAACATGTTCTAATGAGAGTTTTATTTAGTCGGAGCCACACATGCATGTTTAACGTTTCGCTTCTGTTCATAGTGGCTCTTAAAATCACCTGACACTGAAAATAACTTGCGACTATTTTTGGTACAAGAAGCCTCGACTGACTGAAGTGATTGTCAGAGAATTTTTTTTTATTTTTAATTGTAGAATATATCATTTTATCCTGGTCTCTCCTTTCAGCCGAATCCCTCAAATAAACTGGCCATTATTCATATCCTGGGTCTGCTGTCCAACCTCTTCACCACGCTGGACATCACTAAACAGGAGGAGGAGTCAGGGGATAATGCCCCGCCTATCAAATCAGCCCCACCTCCAACTGGTCCTAACCCTGTAAGAAACTTGCATCTGTCCGCTGTCAATGAGAGGCAGTAGTTTGCCTATGTCAGATGTTGACGTGTGTGTTCTTTAGGTGGTGGTGGTCCTGCAGCAGGTCTTTGCTTTGATACAGACGGTCCTCAGTAAATGGCTGAATGACTCGCAGGTTGTGGAGGTACGATTCTTCTCAAACATGTAATGTCATAATCCACATATACTGTAACTTGAGTTAGTGATTTCTACCATACAGACACTGATGTTAGCTGCCTGTGTAGACAGTTTGTTAGGGTTTGGAACAGAGATTCAGATGTTCCTGTCTCTCTCTCTCTGTTTCTCTCCATCTTTGTCTCCCTGTCTCAGGCGGTGTGTGCCATCTTTGAAAAGTCTGTGAAAACTCTTCTGCATGATTTTGCTCCTATGGTCTCCCAGTTGAGTGAGATGCTGGGGCAGATGTACAGTACCATACCGCAGGCCTCTGCACTGGATTTAACCCGCCAGGTACAACACACACGATATGACAAGTGAATGTTTACATGTGCATCAATAATATGAGCTGCTTGCTTCTGTGTGTTTCTGATGTCCTTTTGGCTTCATTATGGTGGATCTAGAGAGAGCTTTTTTGTGGAGGCTTACCAGGTCATGTTTGCTTACAGATGGTTCACATATTTGCCAGTGAGACGGCTCATTTTCCCCCAATCAAAGCGCTGTTTGAACTGGTCACCTCTGTCACTCTGTCCATCTTCCAGCAAGGTAAGCACATTGGGGAAAAACGTCCGGAAAACCTGATGGAAACTCCGTGGTTGATGTTTTTACAGTCACTGTTTTCAGTGGGTGGCATGTATTTGCTTTTACACACATGCACACACAAACAAAGTTCAGATATTATGATTTTTGAACATGTATTTTAAAATGGTATTGTGACATTTGATCTTATTTTGTGTTTGGCATTTTCACCCTATCAGTATGACACACTCAGATAAAGGGAGTTTTCACACTACAGATTTTGGTTTGTTTGTTTGGTTTGGTTCATGTAAAAGCCATTTTACAAATGAAAAGAAAAGAAAATTGATAAAAATATGGAGTGAACAGCTAAAGTGAACGAATTGTTACCTAGTTACAAAGTTAACGGGCTGGCACATGCACTCAAGTCAGTGATACAAACACACTAGAGTTCAGAGCCAAATAGTTTAGTATGTGAAGGGAAGAGCAGGTGGTAGTAAAGATTTTCACACATAATGACTTAAATATATTCCTGCTGGGCTTCTAAAGAGTTTCTAAAACAACACCAAAACAGCCAAAACGTTTCCTGTAGGCAGTTAACAGCATTGCACATTAACACTGTGTATAGCTGTGATATAATAAAATTCATAACATGGGGAAGTCACCATGAAATCAAAATATACTATTCTTACTTTTTATAAAAGAAATTGCAGTGTTTATTATAAATGGTTTATTTGTTCACATCTTTATTGTTTGATTCATGTACCCTCAGTCTTTAATCAAAATCTGATTCTTCCCCTCTGGAATGGCTATCCTTCTTGGGTGACGTCAGTCTGACAGCTTGGGCGGAGCCAGAAACGCCTTTTTCTAGATCCAATCAGTTCCCAGTGGAAAAACCAAGCCACACCCCCATTTCTCAAGTTTCAACTCTAAATTACATCACAACACTAACTCGGATAGAACTTTCAGTTAACATGGATTTTGAACGTGTTACTGCCGAACTTTTTTTAGTGAGCTGCTTTAATCCTGGGAAAGACTGACATTTCCAGACCAATAACATTACCTGTTTTATTCAGTTATTTTTATCTGTAGATCTGTGAATTATGGGGTTGTGTTTGTTTAGTAAGCTTGCGTACTACAAGGCTATTTGCTTGCACTACTGTCAGTCTTTGGATACAGAAAAACACATCCAATTAAAGTTGCGTGAGCTTATAATTCAATGCACAGAGGTGAACATTTGTTCATTTAAAGAAACATTTCACCCAAAAATAAACATAAATCATTCATCTACTGTATACTGTTGTTTTTTTTATTTATTTTTTGTGGAACTGGATGTAAAAACAGGCTAAATGCAAGCTAGCAAGTTTATTTTTGGGTGAAGTAAGAGGAGTTGTTTTGTCTAAAACACCACTAGAGTGAATCTGGATCGAACCAAACAATCACAGCAAGTGTGAAAACAGCCTGAAATTGTCTAGCATGCTCCCACACAAAAAAAACACACGCATTTGTTCTGTGCATGCA
Source organism: Chromobotia macracanthus (assembly GCA_036877525.1). NCBI lineage: Eukaryota > Metazoa > Chordata > Actinopteri > Cypriniformes > Botiidae > Chromobotia > Chromobotia macracanthus. The sequence goes on along the minus strand of JAZGTH010000078.1, from coordinate 5,419,723 downwards.
TTTACAGATGTATTGTCCTCCAGCACACACACGTCCTTCACTTCCTGTTTGTCATTCTTTATCAAACCGTTTCCAAATCAGCAGAAATGTGACCGATGTAACATTCTTATCTTGAGCAGGTGACTTGACTGAGAGGACCTGCCGTGGCCCGTGTTTGTTTGTCATTTGTTTTCTGTGCAGGGGTGGGGTCAGGTTGGGAGGGGTTTGGGTTTGTGGGAGGAGTCTTGTTTGGAGTGTGGGAACAGCAAAGGGGGGAAGTTTGGGACTGACTGCTACCTTGCTCTCTGGGGTGGCCGTGGGAACCAAGCACTCACCAGCCAGCGACGGTTAGGATGGGCCAGTATGAGTTTGAATTGAGCTTTAAGAAAATGAAAAATGAATCAAACTAAAAAGAAAGAGAGAAAATTTAAGTCTGCCACCACAGTACCAGGTGCCTCCTGGGTTCCCACTCCAAACCCACTGTTTGATTTGTTTTTTATTTATTACGTTTTTTTTCTTTCTCTCCTTACTTCTTTTTCTTTTCCTTCGTTTTGTCTCCTCCTCAGAACGGACTCATTGATCTGTGTTTTTGGTTTCTCCAGTCGCTCACGTTCTCTCCTCTTTCTCTGCCCTCTCACACCTGCGATTATTTCCGTCCAGTTGACTTTTCTTTCCACATGACTGTTCGATCTGTTCTTTTGCTGTTTGTATATATTCTTATTATTTCTTAAGTTTCATCTTTATTATATTTTAGGGCCCAGGGATCATCCTGATATTGTTGATTCATTTATGCAACTCCAAGCTCAGGTGTGTTTTTGGTTTCTTATTTCATTCACTTTGGTTTTCAATCTTTCTCTCTGTCTCTGTCTTTCTCTCTCTGTCTTTCTCTTCCCCTCCGTCCTGTGTTACAGGGTCTTTTCGGACCCTTGTTCTGGTCAGCCTGTGGAATTGACCTGAGAGGTGATGCTGTTGGATGATTGACAGGTCTCTCATCCAATAGTCGTCTGCTCTGTGTACATGTGGATGCTTCATGTGCACAAAGCTGGTGGGGTTTGGACTGAGTAGTTTTCTGTGTTGATAATATAATTTAGTCATACAGTAAGGGAACAAGGGTGTGATTAAAGCACAAGGTAAAGACATATTTATTTTCATACGAATCAGGGTTAGAGACAGATTTGATTTATTTTCTAAACTGATTAAATGAAGTGTAACATTACACACAAATACGTAGACCAGCTGTTTTTCTGTCCACACTGAAGCGAAAATGACCCACAGCACAACAAGATCACAGCCTGTCAGAACAGTGTGTAATAGTCAGTGTTAATCAACACAATAAATCTCTTATTTATTATTTAAATGTCCATGTTTGACGTTTAATATCAGTGTTGATGGGTGGGTAAGGTATCCGTGCAGCATTAAGATTTAGTTTATATACAAACAGAAGGTTGCACAGAAACATAATAGATAATCTGAAAATTTGTGTAGACTTAAAACTGTGTAGATAAAAATTACTGTCTCTTCAAAAGTGATAAATGCTGATTAATTACCACACAGAAACAAAGTAGAATGTACTGTATGCAGTACGTACCATATAGACTTATAGATATGGACTAGATGTCATTTTACAGCTCTAGAAGTAATGTCTCTGTGCTAAAGTAAATCCATATATACAAAATATGTTATATATATATATATAATGTGTGTATATATATATATATATATTCTTTGTTTCTTAACGATCGTTTCTTGAAAGGGTTCATATCCCACCTGCTCCCACCTAAACCCTCTCAGTGTCATTCCAGCCCGGGAACCTGTCAAAGCCTCAATTAATTCATCTCAATTAATTGATTCAAATGAATTGGCTCTCCCTTTTATGTCTTATGGTTCTCATGAAGTTTTCTCTCTCTCTCTCTCTCTCTCTCTCTCTCTCTCTCTCTCTCTCTCTCTCTCTCTCTCTCTCTCTCTGCCTCTAATATCCTCTCATCCTCAATAAGTTTCTTAATGCATCAGTTGTCTTTATCCGTACATGTTACTTAGATTTCTGTTGCATTCAGTCCAACTGAGCAGAGAAAGTAGTGATCGAACAGGTGAAAAAAAGCTAAACAAATAATAAAAAAAAGTCATCATACCTTTAGTTTCTATTAAGTTAAATTTCAATGTTTTAGTTTTTTTGCTGTTGATTTCTTACCTGATGTTTGGTTGTTTTTCCTAGCAGAGGTAGAGTTAGACAGATAGAGGGAGTGAGCGATGGAGGGTGGGTGGGGCAACTGAGTGATTGACAGGGTTCCAGGGGCAGAGTTTGAGTCATGTGCTCTGTTCATTGGCTCTGTCTGATTCATAGGCCCTCAAACGGAAGCCCGATTTATTCTTATCAGAGGGTCTTGACGTGAAAGCAGTATTCCACTGTGGTAAGTCGTCTTAATGCAGTAAAGACTGTGTTGTGTGTATAAATGAACATGACTCTTCATGAATATGAGTATGAAGATATTTCTCGCTGTCTTCTGGCTACAGGAGTGCTCTCACTGAAATTCCCTGAAGCTCCCACAGTCAAATCTACTTGCCTTTTCTTTGTAAGTCAATGTGAGACCTGAATCTCTGTCCACACTGAGAGCTGAATTCATTTCAATTAATATTGAAATCCACCTGATAAATCATCATAGTCACGAGTTTCATTTCTGCACATGGTGGAAATTCCATAGAAATGATTTGATTGAAATTCTTCATGTTCAGTGTATATAGACCTTATGTTTCTATCAAAAGTCTGTGAAATTTACCTTTTGAAACAGAAATGGTGTGTAATGTTGAAATGTTTTTGCCCTGCAGACGGAACTAATACCGCACTGTGCGGATCTTCCTCCTGTTGGTCGCGTCGTGCAGGAAGACGGTAAACTCCTTCTGTTGGCTGTACTGGAGGTGAGATTTTTCTTCTGGTTTTTGGTGGTTGATTACAAGAATGCAGGTACACACAATAAACTTAATGGGTCTGGTTTGCTCGTCAGGCTATCGGCGGCCAGTCGTCTCGCAGTCTCATGGACCAGTTTGCAGAGGTTCTGTTCTGTCTGAACAAACACTGCTTTGCTCTGCTGACAGTGTGGCTCAAAGAAGCTCTGCGCTCTCCTGGCTTTCCATCTGCACGTGTCTCAGATGAGCAGAAAGACACGTTCAGCCAGCAGGTACTCAGGTGAGCAGAATCGCAAGACATGCAACATATAGCGTTTGAGGGTATCTGACTGGCTTTTTTAAAGCATCATCTCCATTTTTTTTTTATCAGGGAGAGAGTGAATAAGCGTCGTGTGAAAGACATTGTGAAGGAGTTCACACTGGTGTGTCGCGGACTTCACGGAACGGAATACGCCGCAGACTACTGATCTGTCCACACATATAGACTCTGAGGAAACCCAGAACTGCACATCCTAGAATCCCTTGCTGCAGCGCATGAATGATACACTGTCAGAACTGAGTTGGAAAGAGGCACGTGCAGTGGTGGCAGGATCGGGATTTTCCTGTAACTCTCTCTTTCTTCTACAACTCTCTCTCTCTCTACAACTCTCTCCCACTGGATTTTGGGCCCTGGATGGGGGCAATCTGAACAGTAGACATCTTTCCTGCCTCCCTGCATCTCACGGCATGTTGCTGTAACTGTTCTTTTACTCTCCCATGTTCTCGATCTTCCGTGGCACTTGGGCTGTTTCCCTGTGATAATTTGCATCCGTTTAAATGATGAAATAGTGTTAGTTTAATGTTTCTTTTATTTTATATTTTGGAGATACAGAAATAAAAAGCATATATATACATATACATATAAATATAACAATATATATATATATATATTGTTATATATATATATAAACAGGTAATAATCTAGTAAGCTGTTGGGTGATGAGTCCGTGTGCTGCTAACAGAGAGAGGGACCAATGCAGAGAGAGTTTTCTCTGTGGCTTTATCCGTCTAACCCCTCACGCTCCATTCTGCCAAAATGTTGTGGACTTTTTAATAAAATTAATATGATTGTTTTTCACATAAGGTCGGCAGCATATTTGGGGACTAGTAAAGATGTTACACAGTGAACAAATGAGAGAGAGAGAAATGCACCATAAATATAGAGGAAACGGTTTAGAAGGAAAGTAAAAATGTTGTTCAAAACCTGTCAGACTTTGATTTGAGGACACAGAATGTGGTTTAGCAAAGTGTTCATTCCATACAATGAAAGTGAACAGGGACTGGGGCTATCAAAATAGAATATGGCCAACAAAATGCTAAAAATGTTTCCCTTCACTGTATATCATAATCAGAAAGTGCAATTAGACTCAGAGCTGGTAAAGATTTTTAGCAAACAGTGACAACTTCAGTCAGTTCATCAGAATCGTATAACCTAACAAGACTCATAGATTATACCTACAGTGTGTATATACAGAGCAGGAGTCATGTGGATGTTAATTGTACTTGTTTGGTCATTTTGGAGCTTGACAGCCTCAGTTCCTTGCCACGTTTATTTTGTGAATAAAAGTTGATAAGAAGTTCTTCATAAGTTCATGTTGTGTACACAGAATGAAGTCATTTGAGGGTAAACACAAGGATAAATGATGACAGGATTCTCATTTTTGGCTCCACTATTCTTTTAAAACTTAATTTGCACCTGATGGCCGTTTCCGATTGGGTCAGCAGTAGCTCTGTGATTGGTTGTGCTTGTAGACATTCATCTGTACAAATACTAAACTGAAAAAATGTGAATGCACTTACCAATGAATGAAACATAGTGTCACATTCTCTCTTTCTCATTTCTGTCCGGCTGCCTGCAGACATGTAGCATGCGTGTTGTATTACATAGAAGCCCAGAATGTGTCAATCAGTGGAGGATGGCTCTTCTATCGTGTTTGTTTATCGTGAGTCACAGAGTGAGAACAAAGGGAGAGACAGTCAAATGTACATTAGCTTTTTCTTTTTTTTGTACCTTGTTTTAATTTATTAAATACATCTAAGATGGCAACACTGGTTTCTTTGGTCTGATTTTATGAATGGAGGAATGATTGCTCATCACAGACTGATCATCACCAAACATAAAGACTCACAGGCTGGGTTTGTGATTCATTTGTATGTGTTGTATATGATTATTTGGGAATGCGTATATGTTCTACCAAATATACAGATGTTCATATATAAGGTAGACATGGGTTTTTTATTAAAGTTAACATCTATAAATTAAATTAAGAAAAACAAATGGACGTATAAGAAAAATGTAGTAATGTAAAAATGGTAAAGATTACAGCTCTGCACCCTGGCCATTCTCTTAACCACTTTGAAGAGGTGCATGCTGGGATGTATCCCGACTCCATGTTGGCTGCAAAATCTGTAATATTTAAAGTGTTAGGAACAAGAGGGGACTTCTGCAATTACAAATATTGACCAGCAGGTGTCCCCACAACCCTGGAGAAACAAAAGGTTTCCTAAATTTGCTGTTAAAAATGCTGTTTGCATTGGAAATCCAGCGTTTCCGGTTTACGCAGGTTTTTTAACCCCACCTCTAATTAGTATTTTAAGTTTAATCGAAGTTCTCATCTTACAAAATAATTATTCTAAACAGCGGATTAATACTGTGACCTGTTCATACTGTTATTAAATATATTAACTATAACTACTTTTAATTATACTTTCTGTGGTTCAACATCACTGTATCTTGGTTACCATGAAAATAAAACAATTGTCTGGTTAATCAAGCTCACTCAGATATTACATTTATAGGTTACAAAAGTTTAGGAAAGTAACTCAGATTTAAAGCAGCCGAAATGTAAGCCATTTTCCATGTTCAAGGCATGGCGTTGTGTATGAAGGATGCATGACAATAACGTGTTAAATTAAAATGGACTTGAATCAGTGAAAATGAAAATCTGGGACTCTGGGACCAGGGGGAAATCTCTCTCTCTCTCTCTCTCTCTCTCTCTCTCTCTCTCTCTCTCTCTCTCTCTCTCTCCAGCAGGTATTCTCTGTTTTTTCTCCGTCTGACTCTATCCAGACTGCAGTCATGGAATCAGACATTTATTTATGTCTTGCAGCGACTCTTCCTGTCTGATCACCTCAGGACCCATCAGACTGTTGATCGGATGAGAGATTTAATGATGTTTCCCCCTGATGTTTTATATTCATTGCTGTTGTTGGGAATATCGTGTCTGACTGCGTTCACTAGGAGTTCTCAGGAGTTTCCAGGTATTAAAACATCATCATCGCTTTTTATTTAAGCATGTGTACACGATGATATGGCGTATGTATGTCTTCCCCTATAAATGATTATTAATTTTCCGCACCCTTTGCTGAAATGCTAAGTTTTGTTTATTATAAAAATACGTACATTTCTAGCTGACATGATCTCACATTGGCGCGTTGTTTCTTTATTCGGGTGAAGTTTGTGAAACATTGTAATTGTAAATCGTTTCGCGCGAACTTCCGTGACCGACGCGATCAAAGAGAAAGCGTGCGCGCGTAGTTATGATCGTACACATATCATATACACACATCATATATGATATATGATATTTGATATGTATGAACATGTATGATACACGAAGGCTTGTAAGCACTGATCCCACGGAGACTGATTTTGTTTGTTTATAATTCGCATGTTATACAAATAAGAAACAATGTATGATCACAAATCAGACGCGAACTGCAGGACTGCAGTTTCTTTTTTTCCAGTTTTCAGAGACAGATGTGTGTTCATCAGAAATAGTCGAGTAAAAGCTGATCTACCGTGTCTGTATGAGTTTTATTACATTGAACTCAAAATTGGCTCAAATTTGCTTTGATTTATGGAAAACAAACACTTCTGTTCACTGGAATACCACCATAGACTTAGTCATGGGTCCTAGATTATTATCTTGATTGTAGATTAATATAATCCATGTACAGAGTTTTTCACAATACCAAATGTTTCAAAGAAGTTTAAAAAAATGACGAATTCTGTCGAGGACAAGTGTGAGAAATAGTTTATTTAGAGAAAATTAGTGAAAATTGGAGAATAATATTACGGGCAACATGTTACAGTTGTTTTAAAATAGGCTTTGTTTTCCTTTATCCGAACATAATTTTCCTTTAAATTTTTCGGTATGACCAGGTTTCACCCCAGTATCCACAGATCAAAAAACAATTGCTGTGTCCTGACAAGACAAATACAAAGGCAACTGGTTATTTTGAGTCAGAAACACAGAAGTCTTCATAAAGAGGATTCTGCTGGGTCAGAACCGGACCTGTATCCATAAACTGAAAGAACTGTAGAGCCTAGGAATGTCTGTTTGATTGACAGGTGCTTGAAGAGAGTGACAGCAGTTGTGGATTGAGACAGAGCATCTGTTGCTAAGCAACAGACCTGTACATCTGTCCTACAGGAACCTCATGCCTTTGTGTGTGTGTGTGTGTGTGTGTGTGTGTGTGTGCGCGCGCACTGTTTTATCTCGGTTAATTAGCTTCACACACATTTACATTCATTGTATGTGTGTCTGTGTGTGTTCACTACAGTGTAAGTGGTCATAAAGCTGTGGGCGGGGCTTATTGAGGCACTGAATGGGATGTGTGCCTGTTAAAGGGTCAAGAGGTTAACTGAGGTCAAACCATTTGATGGATCCCAATACACCATTAAGACTAGAGGAATGTCTCTTTCATTCATCGTTTTAGTCTTAAAGTTGACATGAAAGAAAGTGATGTGGACTCATTTGAGACGTCATTCACTTATTTCTGAAAAAATGCAAAAAAAAAAAAAAAAAAGTTGTTTCAAAGATGGAGAAACGTCGTATATTTTGAAAAACATAAACTGATGAATTGAGCCCAATAAGACCAAGAATAAAAAATACAGTAAAAATGGTAAATATTGATTTTATTTAGACTAACTGCTAATGCAAGATTGAAAGTTTTAAGTAATTTTATGATTCCAGGTGTAATCTCACTATTGCTGTGCAAGGAATAAAATGAATGCTTGAAAACAGAGAAAGTTTAGCTGCTCTTGGAGATGAGAGCCACTTCAATTACCTTTACACTCAAAAAAGCCAAAAGGTTAGAGATGTGTGTGTGTGTGTGTGTGTGTGTGTGTGTGTGTGTGTGTGTGTGGGAGAGCTTTCTCAGGACTTAGTTCCGGAGGTGGAACTTGAAACCCCTTCCTTGTGTTTGTAGAAAAGACCCCCCCACACACACTCCAAGAACCTTTTCCTTCCACAGTCCCCTCATACACACTCGCACACGTTTTCTTATCTGCCTAAATGGGGACATTCCATAGACTTCTATTGTTTTTATACACAGCTAGTTAAAACACTGTAAAAGTGTAGGTTTTTCAAACCTACACTTTAACCCTAACAAAAAACCTTCTGCATTTTACAATTTAAATTTTATTTAAATTTTTTACAAATGAGGACGTTCCCAAGCAGAGGTTTTGCTCATATTTGTCAGGTTTCGCTGACGTTTCGGTACAAATTCGTCCCCAGTTCGTCCCCAATATATGGTTAAGTAAACCCCCACACACACCCCATACACTGTTTTCCACTTTTCTGTGGAAATGATAGTTTGATACCTCAGACTGGTTAATGAGCTCATTTATGGTTTTCAAGTAATTGAAATTACCCCACATTAAGTCTCAAAGACTAACATTGAGGGAGGTACACTCAAAACATCTTAGCAACCACAGAGTAATGCCTTTATAACCACACGCAACCTAGCATTGTGGCACCACGTTTTGCAAAAGCAAGCAAGCTTTTTTCTGACAAAGTAAACATTAAGTTTTAATAACTGTCACAAGATTTATTACTTTTAACAGAGATTGTATATTTTAGTGCAGAAGTGCTTTACCAAAATAACATTTTTGGTATTTTCCATTGACTGTAGTTAAAAATTTTTTCCTAAACTGCTCTTTCATTTTCCTCCGACTGTCTTCATTGTCTGCACAAGCAGATCCACCCCTGTGTGTTTACACAAACAGCGTCAGGTGAGGTGTCTGAACACATCCTGTGGTTCTGTTGTTATGTCTGGAGCTGAATGCTGTCTGTGTGCTGAGTGTCATGCTGAACTTCAGGTGTGCAGATGACACAGAACATCTGATCATGTGATTGATCACAATCATCTCTTATAGAATTCAGCTTGTTTGTTCATACATGCTCAATACATACTGACATCTGTTGTCTCAGTATCTTGGCGTATCTGGGCACAGGTTGAGAATTTAAGATCTCTTCTGAAACTCTAGAGGAGACACATGTGAGAATGCTGTGATCTGTTTCCTAGGAGAAAAATGAGGAGATTTGAGAAGATCTCCATGTGCTGTACATAGCTGTATTGGAGAAACAATTGAGATTTCATTGTTTATTTACTTTTATGAGGGAGAGTATAGAACAAGTATGTTCAATAACAGACATCCAAAAGTGAAGAGGTTTGGAAAAGAGAGAGGGGGACAGAGAGAGAGATTCTTCAGAGCAGAAAAAGGAGCTTTTGTTTTGATCACATCCTGATCCTTCAAAATGTTCTCTCTCTCTCCCCCTCTCTCGCCCTCTTTCTCTTGTCTATTTGTCTGTTGACTTAGATTAAATAAAATCAAATGATAGAAAGTAAAATGTTTTTTTGTACTGCATTGTACTTGTATATTTATACAAGTATAAATGCAGTATTTATACTGCTTGTATATTTATATTGTGGAAGAAGGCTTTTGTCTTGCTACGTTACTGTAACTGTGCTGGTTTTGTAAAGCACTGGTTTCATTTTACAGATTTCCAGATATTACATTGGACCTCATCCAACACACTACCAAAGATGTTTATTGTACAAATGTAAACAGCTGTGTGCTTAAATCATTTTTATTCAACAATATAAAACATTACTAACATAACAAATCATATTTTCCATTTACATGTACCATAGTTTTTTTGTAATCTGTGACTCTGTCAGAACAGACCTGAAACCCATTTCTGGGCCCTGACCCGTCAGTTCAGGAGCACTTTAAAAGTTGCGTGTGTAAGGTATGCAAAGGTTCTGTTGGCATCAGGTTGTCAAATGTATTTTTAACTGATGTTAATTATCAGAAAAGATCCATTTTTTAGACTGTTTTGAATTTGTATGTAATTCTACACTAGAAGATCTTTTCTTGAGGTGGATCTCCATGTCTTTGAGAAAAGATGTCTGCCGTGGGTGTGCGAAATGAACACGTGACAGAAAGATCAACATAACGTTGAATATCAAATCAAGTTAGATGACTCAGATGACACTTTTAAAGAAGATGCATTATGCTTAAACACACAAATGAGGTTTCAGAGGAGTGGCAGATTTTCAGAAAATAACAACATGTGTGACTGTCCCTCACACATAAACCTGAAATAAACACATGAAGACTTTTAGGTCTTTTGTCTGTCAGGGAAAAAAAGCTAGTATACAGTTTTGGCAACATTATAATTTGAAGGTGAACAGTGTGAGAATAAAGCCCCTTCAGCTGATCTCTGTGTTTAAGCTGATAATCTCTATTGTAGTGCTGTGTTGACACTCTCTCTACACACGCACGCTCACTAGAGTCTGTTTCCTGTTCTTTGAGGTTGAGTGTCAATGCTGAACCCAAGGTCACATCCTGAAGTTAATTAGAGTGTTTAGAATAAATTGTCTGCTTTGAGTTTGATGTGACCACTGTCCATTTAGTTAACCAGTGTTTGTCCCTTAGGCTTTCTGTCAGAAGTGTGTGTGTGGTTTCTGTTGGCTGGAGATGTTTTACTGACAGCTGCGTTTGGGTTTTGAGGGAATTCCTCTTTAAATTCTACTCTCTCATGTGCTAAAGTTTGCTCTATAATTTTCCAGAAATGCCGTCCACAGCAGTTCAGTGCTGCTTTAGTAAATCAGGCTGAAGTCTTTCTAAAGACTTAAGATGATTAGCTCCAGCGGTTTGGCTCATATCACTTTGTAAGCACATGTTAATTCCAAATAAGAGGCACATTTAGTAAACATTTGCTCACTGAAACTGTAATCAGAGAGAAAGCAGAAGAATCATGAACCATCTTAATTCATAACTTGTTTGAACTGCCAAATGTTGACACATTTTCACATAAAATTGGATCACAAATGCAAAGTAATTCAGCTGGTTTTATTTTTTATAAAATGTATTACGCAACAAAGCAAGTTCATGTGATAATGAATACTAGTGTTTGTTACATACAGCTTGTTTCATACACCACAATGTATACCGTGCAGTATGTGAGAAGCAGAACTGTTGTACTCCATTCTGGACATACAGTTTAAATGGTGTTTTTTTTAACTTTATGGCTTGGTTGTGTTGGTTGGTTGTGATCTGGAGGTTTTATGAGTCCAGCGTCATCTCCTGGGGAATGTTAAATGTTCAGAGAATGAGAAAGTATGCAGGACACTGGTACACACACACACACACGCACACAGAGCTCACCTTTCACAAATAATGGCGAACACCAGATTGGCAGACTTCTGGAGTGTGTGTGTGTGTGTGTGTGTGTGTGTGTGTGTGTGTGTAGGTGTGTTTATTGTGTTTTGATCTCATTACTCTGACATGTGGAATTTACCCCCATCCCTCTCCACCAATCACAGAGGAGCATTATTTAAACAGAGGGAAACCTCAGTACAAAGAAACATGCACATGCTCTCTGTCCCTCCCTTTCTCTACATCTGTTTCTTACCATTTTTCATACAACTCATATGTTCTAAAGGACTCATAGGGCAGTGAATTGCCCCCTCCTGCCCCTGGGTCATGCTGTAATTTACCCTCAGGTCACATGACACCTTCCACAACTGCTGTGGTCACATGATAAATGTTTTAGCTCTCTATGTTTGGACCATGTTTGGAATAGCATTATCCACCTGTGTCTACTGTCATAAAAGTCATAATATGCATAATAAATCATAAAAGCATGCATTGGTGGTGACCTCACAAATCACCTTTTGATCAAAATAATGCGAACATATCACTGAGGTCTTACCTTAGTTGTGTTTGTTTTAAAACCTTCAGTAGAGATCCACTTCTACATGTCATGAAGTCATACATTTTTATTGATTTTTGTCAATATTAATACAAACTGACAATATTTATTAGAATAAATGTCTTTAGTGGAATTATTTAGTCTCATTCTCATACATCTGGGCCTTCTGTTTTGACCCTGTTTTATTGTCCTACATGTTTATTGTTCTGTACAGGTAAACCTCCACCGGAGCTGCTATGAGCTTAAACTTTAAACCATTTCATATATTTTCCTGATCGGTGCCCTTAGAGGCCACTCTCTGATTGGAGATCTCATGCAGGTGTTGTCTGTCATCCGAGCCGTGATTGGTAAAAGGAGCTGTCAATCAGCAGGTGGAATGTTGGCTTCTATCTGAGAACAATAGCAGGAGGGATTGTGTTCAGAAACCCAAAGGCACTGAATGAATCCTGTGTGGATTGGACAGTATTCCTTTCATGAACAGTGGATCAGATCTTTCTGTAGTACAACAAACTTTGACAATATGTTTAGCATTATTCTTTCATAACTTCTGTGTGCAATAAAGGCACAGTAATACCACAGCCAAATTACCACAGTGCCTTTAAAAAACAACCAAGTTTTAATGCTGTACATTTAATAAACTGTAATTAAATGTTAGTGGTTATGATAAATCTGCAGTCAAATATTTTTTATAATAACCATGAAACTGTATAATTGACTGTTATCCAGGCAACCCATTTTCATTTTTAATTATCAATGACCAGTTAATGTCAAATGTCAAGTTAAACATGGCGTACTCAGGGATCACCATGACTGGGATCACCATGGTGATGTGTGTAACTGTGGTGACTGTGACAAATGGAGCTGTTTGCTTTGCTCTTGTTAGACTAATGGATGATGGAGGCCCTGATGGTGTGCATGTGTATGTGATTGTGTGGTTTTCTAAAGCTCTGTTCATGATCTCTTGAATTTCGGAAGATGGTTTGGAAGAATTCCAGATTGTGAGTTTGTGCGAGATATTTCAAACAAAATGTTTATATTTTCTGATGAAACTGTGAGTGGCGTGCCAATGCAAAAGTGGTCACCATAGTATCAGGGTCACCGTTGTGAGTGGAAGACCAGAGTGTATTTACACAAATTTAGTAGAGCTACAGTGAAGGTCCTGACACACCAAGCTAATCTTGTCTCTAGATATGACTCGTGTCACATTTAATGCAGGTCTGTGGGATTTGTTCACCTGTTTAATTGTCCACCAGGTGAAAGTTGTAAGTCTGCTCACTTCTCCCCTTAAAAAGCCACAAGATTTGCAGTCATTCGTGTCTATATTACCAACAGTGAGGGACGAACTACCTGTTGAAATTTAATACTTAGAGCTTATGTTTGACATTTAAAACAGAAACTCAAACAAACGCAGAAACTGTGTATGTTTGTGTGTTAAAGCTTAGGTGGTCCAGTCACTACAGGTCTGGACTGGCTGTTGGCTGTATATTGAGGTAATGTTTAGAGCTGTGTGTGTGTGTGTGTGTGAGTGTTTGCGTTATTCTACTTGAACAGAAATGACATCACTCAGCACGATGTGTGTGTGTTTAAACACTTTTTGCTTTGCTTGGTGCAACTACATGAACAGAATTTAAAAGCACTGTTAAAACCGAACTGCTAATTATAGTTAAAATATTTAAACTATTTAAATATGAATATATTATTAAATATTTAAAATATATAAATATAGAATAATAATATTCATTTGTGAAATGGATTAGAATGCATGCTTGACTTTATGAATATTTTATCCAGTGGACATTATATTCATTTTTTTCTTTTTCTACTGCTTATCCTTCTACCATCAAATATCATGGGAGAAATACCATATACTGTGGTGTATGAATATGGTAATCAAACAGTATTTTTTAGTACAGTGGTATTAACATCTGATATCATTATAGTACCACCATAGTTGCCATAGTAACAGTTGCCTGTTATCTCTCTGGAAGGTTATCTGTCCCAGGTGTTGAGGAATTACACTGAACAGGCGTGTGACGGAGACTTCCTGACTGTTCGCTGCCCTCCTAGAACTTCCATCACAGTGCAGTCAGCTTTCTACGGCAGAAAAGACTCTGCCCACTCACTGCAATGCCCACCCATTTACAGCAGTGCTGGGAGCCGCTCAGAGAATGACATCACTTCCTGTCATGTGTCAACATCCTTCCAGGTAATAACACACTAAAACATAAACACAACCTACAACCCCCACATCCACCCTTACAAAAATATACCAGTGGAAATTATTGTTTGAGCCATGCTTAAATGGTATTAATTTATTTAAAAATATATTAAATTATTATTAAATACAAAATATATTAAATTACTTAATATACTTTTGACAGTAGGCTGTGCAATTAATAATCTCTATTACACAAATGCAGTTGGGGAAAGTTCTTCATATCTTGTTTTTAATGTGTATGATTTCCTCTGTGTGTGGTACAGTATTTGCTGAGTCATGTTATTTGTATAATGCTTTTCACAATGCATATGTTTTGCATAGCTTTGTGGATAATTATACCTTGGTGTTTCAAGCCTCAAGTGAGCAGTCAGAGGCGACTGAAACAAGAGAAACCTCCATTCGATGTTTAGATAGTGAAGATAAAACTAAGAGGAGATGCCCGTTCTTCACTGGCATTACAATCAATGTACATGTGACACATATTATCTAGTTACATACTGTAGCACAAGGCTTGTGTCCACTGAATTGTTCAGTACTTGCATTAATTTCTGAATTTGACTGTATGTGTTTCATATCAGAACTATGAGATTGTCTGTGTGTGTGTGTGTGTGTGTGTGTGTGTGTGTGTGTGTGTGTGTGTGTGTGTGTGGGTAATTTTTTTACCATTGTGGTGGATAGATGGTAAAAGTCACACATACCTACATTGTGTGGACCAGTCAGCTGTCCCCATGAGGAAAATGGATTATTAAACATACTAAATTATGATTTTTGAAAATGTAAAAATGCAAAAAGGTTTCTCTGAGGGTTTGATTTAGGGGCAGGGTGAGGGTTAGGAGATAGAATATTCAATTTGTAGAGTATAAAAGTCATTATGTCTATGGAAAGTCACCACAAATCATAAAAACCTTACGTGTGTGTTTGTGAGGCAGATGCTGACAGCACACACACGTGTGATTTACGATCGCACACTTGGTAACCACACACTATAAACACACACACGCACAGGGCTGCATTCTGGAGTACAATTACACAGAGTGTATTTTCATGCCTACAGGGAAGACGTCTACTGAGGCAACATGAAAGCTGTTGATTGTAGTCACCTGAATGAAAGAGCTGCCTATCTCTCTCTCCTGTCTCTTTGCAGAAAATGCTGGATGAATGTGAGGGCAGGAGAAACTGTCAGGTTCTTGTCAACAGTCGTCTGTTTGGGATGGATCCCTGTCCCTCCGTCAGTAAATACCTCAGTGTGCAGTACAAGTGCAGACCGAGTGAGTATCTCAAACACAGAGCGCTGTGAACCGCATGGCTGCACGTCTGTGGCTTTCAGCAGGTTTATTGTGGTTTGTTAGCTGAGCAGAGAGAAACTCGTCCATTTCCACTCATGCAGGTGTGTAAAATAAAGCCCTGCTCCTTTATTAAATCTCCTTTATTAAAACTCACTGTTTTAGTCTCTCTGTCTCTTTCTCTCACACACACACATAGACACAGACACACACACACACACTTATATTAAAGGCTGGTTTCACCCCTAAAATATTTTATCATAATTTCCTCGAATCTCAACCTTATGTTGTTCTTACCTTGATTTTTTATCCACTAACGATCAGTCACAATCCGTTTCATTCAGTGACGCATCCACAAATACAAAAAGTAAAACCTTGTTTGTTATTTGATCAATAATCATCTTTTTTGTGGTAGGAATACTTCTCTAGATAAATGAATTTTGGGTTATGCATTACTGACATAATATCTGTAGTTGGAGTTTGCCAAAGGATAAAATCAAATCTCTACATAAACTCTTTAATTCAGTAATATCCTGTGTGTTGTGAATGCTGTTTCATGTAAACTGAAAGCTGAAGTGTGTTTGTTTGCGTTTTCTCTAGATGAGTATAAGAATAAAGTTGTGTGTGAGGGGGAACGTTTAAGGTTGGGCTGTAAGACCGGGATGCAAATCGCTGTTTATTCTGCTATGTTTGGCCGAATGCAACAAGGCACACTGGAGTGTCCTCCACACCACCAGAGGGCACCATCTGTTGGTAAGAGCTTAAACTAATTTCTGCCAGCTTCAACAATCTAGTCGCTAGATTTGTTTGCCTGGTTTATAACTCTGACAAGTTGATTCTGTAGTGCATCTGTGTATTCAGCTGTTTCCCAGGCTGTATCCAATAGTGATAAATTGTTCAGTCCAATTAAATGACATCTTAAGCTTTTTATATATTAACAACTGATTATACACCAAATAGCCTATCTAAAAAAATGTAAACACACACAGACTCTGCCACACCTGTGCAGGTGTAAAATGACATCACATCAGGTGCTTGGTTTCATCATTACATTCCTCCTGTTTGTTCATGTTTGTGTGTGTGTGTGTGTGTGTGTGTGGAATATGATGTCCTCAATATGTCTCACTTTTACTGTCCTGACATCAAAGGAGATGGAATAGTTATTTTGTAGCCGTTCTCTGGGTGTGTGTCCATGGAAAGCAATGCCAGAAACATGTTTGAATTCAAGGAAATTTCTCGGATGTGTGGGAGGAAATTCAGTCAAAGCATCACACTTTTGTCTTGAGATGTCAACTATCTAATCTCATCTCCTCTTACAGTCCTGAAGGCAGTTAGTGTGTGTGTGTGTGTGTGTGTGTGTGTGTGTGTGTGTGCCGTGTGTGCGTGTGTGCGTGCGTGTGTGTGCGTGCTCTAAGACTGGATACACAGTCTTTTCACGTCATTACACACACATGCAGTGAGAATAAAGGAATACACAGTGATGTGGGTATCCGTGTTTGTGGTGTGGGAGGATGTGGACACCTTTGGCTCCAGGTTTGATTCTGTTATTTGTTGTTTGTGATGTGTTGCTGGGTGTGTCCACTTTAAGAACAAATGTAGTAGATTGAGGGGCACGACCTGTCTTGGTCTGAAATGACTCTATTGACACAACCTATTCTTTTTTTTTAAATAAAGCTGTTTACACTGAATGAAATGCAATTCTATGGACCTATTTACAGCACTGGACTATTGAAGAAAACAAATCTGTCTACCAAGTCAATCATCTACCAGGTTAATCATCTATCAATAAAGGCTTTCAAGAGCAAATTTTAGCTGTAGATCAAAAGATGGCATTCTTGTGAACATATTTTTTTGCCTGCCAGAAAGCTGTTTGTGTGTGTGTGTGTGTGTGTGTGGTCTTGTATTTCTACCAGATGTCCCCACAAGGATGGTTAATGTTACACAACTACATTGTGGGAAACAGTAAGCGGTCCCTGACCAGGGAAATTGATTATGAAACATACTATAAATGATGTTTCTGAGAGGGTTCGGTTTAGGGGTAGGGTGAGGGTTAGGGGATAGAGTATTCCGTTTGTACAGTATAAATGTCATTATGTCTATGGAAAGCATGTAAACCTAGAGTGTGTGTGTGTGTGTGTGCAAGAGAGAGACTTCCTCTTGGGCAACTTTCCAATGCGTTTAACCTTCAAAGTGTGTAACACAAAATTAAGAGAAGACATTTCAGAGGTGATGAAAATTAGTACAGTTTCAAAATTAAGATAATAAAGATTATGGAAAAATTTGTTTTTTTAAAAAAAATAAAAATAGATATCTTGTTATCAGGTTCATGTCAAGTAGAAAATTGAGACAGATTACAGATTAATTGGGGATCACATCCATACTGAACCTCATGTATCTTGGTAAACAGTCTGTAAAAAATACAATTTCAAAAGCTGCATGACCTCTGTAGACTTCCGTACAATTACGACACAATGTATTTACCCTGGACCAAGCGGTAAAACTGGTCAGAGCCTCTGATGGAAGACTAAAGGTGACCCTGAGGTCTTTCTCACGTGGATCCAGTTTCTGGCATCACAAGAGGTTCTCAAGCAGAACTGGGGCTCCAGTTCACTGGGCAGAAGAACCATTAGATCCTCAGAGATCCAGATCTGTCATGAGAGTTTCTGATCAGTGTATAACAGGTGATGTGTCCCTGCAGACCTATAAATAGTTTCTTTAAATGTAACTTTGACAGAATTGGTTGTTAGGGCTCTTCAGGGCTCTTCATAAATCAAATCTCTATCAGTGAGCAGGTTTACTAACACGGCACTGTGACCTCTGACCTCTGACATTTGTTTAAGCCATCAGTCTTGAGGTTAGGGCATGTCTCCGGTCGTCAGATCTCACCCTCCACCATGATTGAATGATAGTGTCAGGTTATGCGTTGTATTAATGGATTCCTAAATAGACCATCACGTACACACACACACACGTTTGTACATCTCCAGCCCTTATCTTGACCTTAACCATCACAACTAAGTACCTAACTCTAACCCTAAACCTAATCTTAACTTAATTTAAACATTGTTCTTAAAATCAAGTCTTAACCCTCAAACAGCTCTTTGAAGTGTGAGGACTGAAAGTGAGGGCTGACCAGAATGTCCTCACTTTACTCTCTTTGTTATCACGCTGATGGTTTAACTGGTCACACTGGTCCTCAAAGAGATGGATGTACAAGTGTGCACTCACACACTGTGTGAACTTTTTTCGTAAGCTCCTGTTCTTTATTGCCACTTGTTTCTGGTGTAATTCCGATGGCTTATAAAAGTAACAGCACGCCTCACCTCAACATCACAGTAACAGAGATGCTGTTCATCTGTGCACATGGGTGTTTGTGAATTTTTTGGCACAAGGCTGCAATTTCTTCCTCCCCCACAGAGTCCATGAATTCAAGTGTTAAAGACATAATGACACGCAGACGACAAGCTCAGACATGAGCAGCACAGAAAACACTCTCTCTCAAACACACACACATACACACACTTCTATGTCTGTCCCTAGAATGTTTATGTATTAAATCTATTTGTTATGACCTCAAAACTACACCAAGAGCAAGCAGCTCTAAATGTATTTCCTATCTTAGTGTATGTAACAAGTAACCTATGTTAGTGTACAATTCCTTGTATTTTGCTTATTGGGCGGTACAGTTTGGGACTAAATTATGTACTAAAGTGTACTAAATCTGACAAAACCTTCCTCTAAGGGCATACAAGGGCATTTTCAATAAGAAAATCAATGCATAAATAAACTTTTAGTCGTTATATATAGTTGTCCTCTATTTATGTAACTAAGTTAACATTTGTGTGAGTGTTATTCCATCTTATTCCAGACTGCTCGTCAGACTTGGCTCTACAGGTGATGACATCACGTTGCCAGGGGAAACGCACCTGTGTGGTCCGAGCCTCTACGCAAGAGTTTGGAGACCCTTGTTACCGTGGCACCCGCAAATACCTCAGTGTGATCCACACCTGTGGTGAGTTGCACACCTGAACACATTACCAGTAAGACTCCAGTGTTATAATCATACAGCTCTATTTACATAAACACATCTTTATATGCCTATATAAACACCCCATGATTAAATACATAAATTTATGTGTTTTACATTACATTTATTTATTTAGATGATTTTATCCAATGCGACTTACGAAGAGAGAGAGCATCTAACATTTTGTCCTAAGAACCAACAAACCAATATGTATCATTCTGCATTAAATATTTATTATCTGTTAAAATCATGCCACATTTGATGGTCTCTCTGTTGCTTTTTTCTAAGTAAAATAAATTTTTTAAAAAATAGTAAGTACTTTCGCAAGTACATTGAATTTCCTTTTATATGTTAATACAGTTAAATATCGCAACTGCAAAGACCTGAATACTGTAAATCCACAATGGAGTCACAGAACACTGTTTCTCGATTCTTAGCTCGACACATTCAGTTTGTGAACACTAGAGGACAGTAATCACACACTCACATACTGGACAGGAGTTCTTGCTTTTACACGTCTGACTGTTCACACATCTATCAGTAGAGGTCTGTATTCACATGTTGTTCATTTATTTGATATTTAGGTTAAACTGATGGTCTCAGGTGGGTGCTGATTTTTTGAACATTTACCACATTCAAACCCATTTCACAGAATTCAGCTGGTATATGTGAGGAAAATATGATTGTTGCTCAAGGTGGTTGTCAGGGTGTTACTAATGTGTTTTGGTGTGGTTTTAGTGGGTTGCTATGTGGCTGCTGCCTCAAGCCAAAGGCACTTAGGTTCCCCTTCAATGTAAGTCTATGAGATTTTGTTCTAGGAAAGTTCTAGGAATGTTCAAAATGTCCAGTTATTTTACACATTGTTTAAAGTTTACTGTTCGGTTCTAAGAATGTTTTTTAAACTTTGTTGAATTCTGTAACATTTTTGAAACATTCCACTAACAACGAAAGAATAATGTTTTTGATATATATAACTCTAGCCAATGTTCTGAGAATGTTCCCTGTTAGCTGGGCTGTATTCATGTCAGAGGGATTTTCGTTATTTAATGATGTCTGTTTCCTGGTGATCAAACATACACTCATGAAATCTGTCACATGAATTCAGTTTTTCAACAGTTAATATGATGCAGTTAGATAGCAAAACAAGTTTCTCAGCTTTCACTGTGTGTCAATACATCAGATGAATGTTGTTTGAATGTTGTTGTTTTTTTTGTTTCTAGATTATAGAATGCTAGTCAGGCCTGACAGAAACTTACTTTTGTGAAACTCGCCATTCCCGTGTGTCTGTGTGTTGTTTCTTGTGTGTTTATAGGTTCATATATAAGAATAACAGAATTTAACGACTTTTAGAGACAGAGAGAGAGAGAATGGAGGTGTATTTGGTCTATTGCAGCAAGCCATTGCCCTTAAAAGGCAGTAAATGTGATTGCCTGTTTGATCCACACACACACACACACACACACACACATCAGCTGTTTTACAGGCTCAGATCTGTGCTGTAGTTTCTGTGTGAGATGGTTTGGAAGTTACAAGGTATATAGAGAAAATGAGATGATTTATTGACCATTTAAAGAAGTGCTGATGTGCTTGAGAGAGAGCAGCAGAGCATGCTGGGATTTCTCCAGTGTTTGCTGCATGTTCACACTTGTGACGCGTCTGGCTCATTTCTGTGGGTCGGTGCGGGTGTGGCTGGAGTCAGAGGTCAACTACATACCTGCAGATCAGCCAATAGGAGGCTGAATGCTTTGGTCCAGTGCTGACAGTGTCAAAAACCACACACAAGGATTGTGTGTGTTTGTGCTGTCATTAATGCTCTCTCTCTCTCTCTCTCTCTCTCTCTCTCTCTCTCTCATGGTGATGATGAATTTAGATTTTTGGCTTCCTGAAGTTTCTCTTGGGTTTAAAACTTTGACTTTTATAAGCCTCACACAGCAGTTTGGAAAGTTTTCTCCCCTGGTAGATTAAAGAGTTAATCTTATATTGGTTCTTTTTCTTTGTGGTTAAAAGTTCTGAGACTTGAATAAAACAAAGTACGATAGACAGAGAAATTGCAAAGGTCTAAAGCCACAATCTCCACTGAATAAATCTCTAATGTTACTTCCTGTTTCTTTTTCATCGCTTTGCCTTTCACACACACGCACACACTCACTCAACTCTGTACACCCCCTCCTGCCCGTCTCGTTGTCTGTGGCAGGCTGAACATGAGATGTGTGTGTTTACTCTGGGCGTTCAGTGAGGTGGTCACTGCTGCTTTCAGCCGGAGGGAAAAACGAGAATCAGGAGACACAAGCTAAAGAAAAGCAGAGGTCACATGGCATGTTGAGTAGGGCAGCCTCTGTTCCTGCGTGTTTTGTGTTGGAGGAGCGTTGTAAAGCTTTAACTTTTTAAAAAGACATTGGTTTATAGCTTGAGTGTCTGCCTACGTCTTGAGCAGAAGCTGGAGGACACGTGTGTACAGGTACCTGAGGAGAGAGAGAGAGCAATAGTGTGTGGAACAGATTTTCATCAGCAAGCGTGTGTAAGTGTGTTTCTGCTTCCTTTTGTGTGTGATTAAATGATCTGATTTATAAGCATCACTGTATTTACAGACTTTAGTGTGTTACTGTCCCTCACAGATGTGTTTGTACTACAGACATGAGTGATACGTAAAGAGACAAATCTACTGAGGGGCTGGGTTCTTTCACTTTGATCAGGTCAACAACAACCTAGAAATCACTAAGAACACCTTAGCAACCACTAAAACAAGTGCTATACACACATACACACACACACACACACACACACACATATATATATATAGAGAGAGAGAGAGAGAGAGAGAACGAGAGTGAGAGAGTGTATGTCTGTGTTTAGTTAAAGATTTATTTACACACACTTTGTAGAGCTTTGATTTCATAGTGTGTGAAACCATCTTCAAAGTATCAAGAACCCTCTTAAACAGAGCAGCTGAGCACAGCGAACCAGTTCGGGCTGTTTTGGTAATCAGTGCGCAATCTGGACTTGTTCTATGTTTAAACTTACATTCAGTTTTGTTACTAAATGTAAATCTGCCTTCAGATGTAAATATAAATCCCTCCAAAGGAGTGGCGGATGGAACAGATGTTAGTTTTAGCAAATGTTTTATTGTGGTCTTTCACTCCATCACAGACTATTTAAAACATATTAGACAGATTTGTCAAAACAGCAAGCTTTAAGCTAATTGGCCGGTTAATGGATTTTAATTTCCAGGAATCATTGTGTCTAGGACTTCTGTTGTCTAAGTGGGCGGTTCTTCTGCAGAAAACATTGCAGAACAGGCCAGACTTCATGCCGATAGGCTACATGACACAAACAATCAGTGCTGAACTCTACGTTATTATCAATTTTAAAAAATAATTTTCTTATGGATTTAAATGAAATTTCACAGATATTTTAGAATGTGTGAGGTTTGTTTCACTATATTAATGAGGACATTACATAGACAATATTTTCATAACAGACTGATGTTATTTCCTCCTGAAAACCAAACTCTCACACAAACCTGTGGACATTATTAGACTTAGAGCATTATTTATTTATTTATTTAGTATTTAGACTATGTGACATAGAACTCCAAATCTATTAATATCCACAACATGTGTTTTGTAGAAGACCTATGCAGTATGTGTACAGAGAGAGAGAGAGAAGAGAGAGAGAGTATTTGCAGCATAAAGGGGTTTTATTGGCCAGACTTGTGCCTATTAACTCTCATTTGTCAGGAGAGAGTGAGAGTTCTGGCACATACTCATTTTTAGCAAACTGAAATGAATTCACAGCTTTATTTTAATGAAGCGAGATGAGTGCACAGCAGGGGCTTATGAAAGCTGTTTACTGTAAACAGATGCTTTGAATTGTGTTACTTTTGAACTCATGTTTCAGTGTGTTTAAAGGAGCTGTGTTATTATTAGCAAACAGATGCTTTTGACTGTTTAAGTTGTATTTAATTTGTACATCTTTTACAAGACATTTGACCTCAGATCTCAATTGATACCACTGGCTGTCAGATATGAATTCAGTGTTCTTACCTGTTTTTAACACATTTACCAGTTTACAATTGTTAATTCCGTTTAGCAGATTTTCCCCCAAGATAAAGGCAAAAGTGTTTGCAGATTGCATGTGCATCTAGCCACGTCATTATGTCCTATCCAGCAACTAAAAGCATGATGGGAAACTTGATGATGTAACAGCTTAAAGCTCATGTTTTGTTTTTGTCTCAAATGTTTGTCTCTGTTAACTCTATAATATTTCAGCGTGTGTGAATTATGTAATACTCCCAGGAAATTACGTAAGATCAAACTGAGAGTTTAATGTTTTGAACAGCCTGTGGCTGTGCTGTCTAAAGCTCAAAATCAGTTAGTTTTCTTCCTCTATCATGAAAAAGCAGGATGCTAAACCAACACTGTACATCTTATTCTCATTTGATTCTTTCAGCTTTTTGTACAGATGTTTGTGTGAATTTGCCAGGAACAAGTGTTGGCATTTCAGAGTTTGTGTGTGCGTTTGGGTAAGCATGGATCTGTTCGCAGTGTCAGCACAAAAAAACAGATTCAGCGCTGTGTGTGTGTGCGTTTATTGTGTGTGTGAGGCACTGAGTTCGGTTACAATACTGTAACGTGACTGTATGTTTGTTCAGGTGTATCTACACAGAGAATGAACTATCCCCCCTTCTCTCTCTTTTGCTTTCTCTTACCCTCATTCACTTTCTGTCTGCATGGTGTGTTGAAAAACATTCTATGAATGTTGGTCCATGTGTGTGGTGTGTACAGTATGTGTGCATATGTATTTAATTTAGCTATACTGGTATGAACAGTATGAAGAATTGCGAATTGGTTCTTAAATAAGTAAGTAAATGTTATTAGCTAAACATGTATGTGCTTGCATGCATATATGTGTGGTTTGGGGGGGACTAGAGCTCAAACAGGGTCTACCATAGCAGCATAAGACAGATCAGGCTGGAATTCTGGGAATTCCCAGAACGCATTCCTGCTATATGCCGTGCTGGGAGAAGCTAACTGTAGGTCAGTACAGTGAAATGTGACTCTGAATTCGTCAGGTTCATGAAAACCTTCTGTGTTTTTACCCTTTCCAGCGAGGCATCATTTGAAATGTGTTTCTCTGGATGCTTTGATGTAGGATGAATAACTTTTGTGTTCATGTGCAATTATTATAGGACGACAAACACACACACTAACACAGTTAACTAACAAATCTCAGTGATGCAGAGAGAACGTTTCCTTTTTGTTAGTCACTTCGACAATATGTCTATGTCTAGAGTAATTTCAATTCTAGTAAAAAGTGGAACA
Organism: Chromobotia macracanthus; assembly: GCA_036877525.1. NCBI lineage: Eukaryota > Metazoa > Chordata > Actinopteri > Cypriniformes > Botiidae > Chromobotia > Chromobotia macracanthus. The sequence goes on along the minus strand of JAZGTH010000078.1, from coordinate 5,394,947 downwards.
CTGGATCAGCGTCTTTTTAAAGATGGTATTCCACCCCGTTTATCTGGATATGACCGTTTCATTGCTGCATCGGGTGAATGGTGATTGGAGTTCCCGGGTGTGGTGGCTGGTCCGAGTGTTGCTCCTATTGGATCAGGACGATTGGAAAGGATCAACATCAGGATGATCAGAAGATCTGCATGTAGGAGGGAAGGGCCACCTGCTCACCAGGACACTGCTAACAGTCTTCTTAAGGTTGCGGCATTAAGCAGCCTTAATGTCGCCAATACCCAAAAAGGTGCTGTTACCCAAGCTGTTACTAAAAGAGACCTGTAGCTTTCTTTGTCAAGTGCCTGCCCACTACAGGTTAAAGGGCAGTGCCTTACACTTAAGCTGGAAAGTTACGAGTGGGATGAGCGCTTGCTACAAGGCACGCAGCAGCTTGCCTTTGTTCGCTCCACCATACCATGTAGCACAGTTCAGACTCCTGTGGCATTTAGTATAGGGACCCCTGGTGTCACACATGGAGGTAAGTGACAGGAAAGGAACATCTAAGTTATGTAATTGACTTCTGTTCCCTGATGGAGGAAATGAGCTGTTTTGTCCATCTTGCCACAGTGCTAAACTGACCACTGCTAGAGTCGGGACTCGCTTCCGGCTCCTCAGCACAAATCTGACTCCACCCCGGATATTCCTTTATACATGAATATCCAGGGCGGAGACTAGCACGCAAATTCCACTCACTTATTTTAATTGGCCATTTATATAACGATCAGAGGCGATTGGGGCTCCCAAGCCTCTGTGTGACCAACTGACCTTTTGCAGGTCCGTTTGGATTTTACAAGCTTCAGAAATGACACGGTTCAGCTTTAAGAAAACAGTCAGGATCAGTGTCTGTCACGTACAGGGAGGCTACAGAAAAGCAAACATCACAGAATTAAAGATTATGCTGACAAAGACTAAATTCTATTAAACAACAGCAAACAAACCTTGTCCAATGTTGTCTCCTACACAGGCAGTAAAGAGGTTATTTGTTGTGAGATGTTAGACATTTCATCCTCATCAACGGTTGTTATTGAAACTGGAGTTGGTCAGCAAGCGTGTGTGTGTGTTTTCCTGGACTCAGTAAGTTAAACACTTTTTCCACTTGGACTGACACATTTAAAGTAGATTTTTTTATGTAGAGGTTTTAACAAAGGGTATTAAATTTAAATTCTATGAAGCTCAAATTGTGCAGGATGGGTTTAGGCCAAAGTTTTATATTTATTATTGTTCAGGTCTTTCTGGTTCATTTGCACACTGATATTATCATTTTGAGCGTTTTCTCTGCTTTACAGAAGTGTGTTCTGTGATGTGTGTGGAGTGTGTTGTCTGAGGTTTGGCTGGTATTCTGCACACTGATGTTTTATATCAGAAACACACACAGATTGCTGTAGTTAGTAGGTGTCTATATTTTAGCACCAAGGCCTCAGCTGTCCCAGAATTCCACACCAGTGAGTGAAGTGTGTCTGTTCCCTGCACCACACAGTGATGCAGCTGCACTGTGCCACAGAAAACATACTGAGAGTGCTGAGGTCTGGAATGGTTTCATTTTACTCTCATGACAGTGATATTTCCATGTAGATTCTTCCACTGTTTTAACCTGTTTTCTTTTAGTTTTCTGTGTTTTTGCTTTGTGTGCTGTGTGTTTGCCTGAATTGTGTCACCAAATCGAACTGCACAAACAATTATTTACATACGTTTTGAATATTATTTTGTCTAGGATAGATTACTGGGGTGTTTTTTTGTCAGTAATAAAATCTAGAGACGTGTATCTCCCTTCTTGTGGCTCTCCAGGTGGAACTACTGAATTATGAATATCGTATTTGCATTTTTTAAATTGTGTCTTGTCTTTCATTCTGTTCTTTTAAAGTTCAAGAACTGCTAATAATGTTTCATGAACACACACATGCCTTCAAATACACACATAAATATACATATGCCCACATGTGCCTCCAATTACCCTTAATCAGTAGCTGTAATTGCTCCAGGGGCATTACAATCACACACAGACACACACAGACGCAGTGATTATTGTGTCAGTATGTGATTTTACTCTGTACTTTGACCTGACTCAAAGTAATGAAAGAATGAACGCCTGCGGTGTGTGTGTGAGAGAGAGCGTGAGCTGGCAGTAATTCAGCCAGCGTAAGTTGCATTAACTAGGAGATGTATTGTTTGTGTGTGTGTGTGTGTGTGTGTGTATGTCTGTCCTCAGGCTGTTTCCAGAGCTTAACTGAAATCTGTTGCACTAAATTTGCTGGCATGTTTATTCGGAGTGTGTTTGAGATACATGCTCATGTTACATGTGTGTGTGTGTGTGTGTATCTTTGCTGATCATGACAGTATCACATCTTGTTATGGGTCCAAAAAGCAATTCTAGTGTTATTAATTTATTTTATATTAATTATATTTATATAAAAAATATATTTCTCATATACAAAAGCAATATTTATAACTGATTAAGCAGTTAATATGTTTCTCAGAATCTGTGGTATGACTGTGTTTTTCTCCAGGTTTTCAGTCTGCACAAACCCTGATGTCTGCCGTTTGTGGATATATTTGTTTTTGTTTCACTGTTTATACTGCACAAAGACAGAATTGTGTATGTGTGTGTTTTGGATGGACTTGCGATCATTTTTGTGGCCACATCACAAGCAGAAGGAATCTTGGCTCTTGTACATTACTTCATTGTGTGTGTGTGTGTGTGTGATTTATGGAATGATTTTTGGGAAATGATTAAATAATTTGTTACTCTTTCTCTTTAGTCCCAAAGAAACTCCTGCAGGAATCAATTTCAAGGCATCCATCATTTCCCCCCCCACCCTCTATGCCTCATGACCCCAATGTGGTGGGAGACAGTGCCCCCCCTGATGGGACCCCACCACTGACGTCTGAGTCTGCACCAGGTAAACTCCTGAAACACAACCAAACCGCTTAACCTCAAAATTCTGATCTTGAATCTGTTCTGAGAAATGATCCAGTTTATCCAAGATCTGTAATACATGGAGGATGACATTTATTTGTTTTTTGCTCCCTAATGTTGGCGTTACTTCATCATGGAATATATGGAAAAACTGATCTGAAGTCAGTAATCAAAAACCACACACACACACACACACATCCAGTAGGTACAGATAGTTGCCATAGCTACAGCTGTGTTTTGACTGTACAACAGAAATGACTGACTAAAACTAGAACACCCACAATGCATTTCCTGGGACTGGACCTGTGTAAACATTTGTTTTAGCAGCTTTTAATGTTTAATGTAGTGTTTTTTTTTCAATGTTTGTTTTTTTAAGCATAAGTTATGTTTAGATATTTGTACAATGAAGAATCTTTCTTTCCAAAATATTCACTGGTCAGTTCTTTAAATGTGTTTATTAACAATAAGCTGAAGTAATAGTTTACCAAAAAACAAAAATTGGTTATTATTTATACACCCTCATGTCATTGCACTATATTCCAGGTTATCTGCAGCTATATGTTACACAAAACCATACATAAAGCTTGTTCAGAAGACTTGGAATATAGTGTTTGAATTTTATTGTATAGAAAAGAGCAGTCAACATTTTTAAAGCCTCTTTTGTGTTCCAAGGAAGATCTAAAATTTGGAATGACATGAGGGTGAGTAAACAATGCCACAATTGTAATTTTCTGAGTGAACACCACACACACAAACACAGTGATGGTAAGACAGAATGTTGATTCTTCTTGATGATGTAAAATCAACCTTAAATTCAGCCTTTCAAAATAAAAGCTTAGGCTATTTTTAGTAAATATAGAAACAAACTGTTTTTGTTGGATCACAGGAAGGTCGACGCGAGGCTGGACTTCTGGACCGTATTCAGAAGAAACAGATCAGTCTGTTGAAGGAGAGAAAGCAAGAGAACCAAACCATACCATCTCCACGGTTACAAGACCAGCCATGACCCTCATCAGCAGCCTGCTGTCAGCTTACACATACATCACAGGTGAGTGAAACATAAAAGTAATTGTCTTAAAAATAATTAGTTGATAATAGTTGATTTGTTAGACAATCCCTGTACATTTGTGTAAAGTCACCTGAATAATAATGCCATGTGACTGATTCTACAGAACAGGCAGCAGACAGGGAAAGTGATTAGTAGTTTTGCAATTTGGGATGCTTGCAAAAAATGTAATTTTGTCAGAAGTGTGAAAACTGAGCTTATGTAACTAGAGCTTTTGAGATTTGAAAGAGCATTAGTAAAGTAAAAGGTCATGGGTTCGATTCCCAGGGAACACACTAATAAAATATGTAAATGTATATTCTGGTAAAATGTTCATTTGTTTTTTGGCAGGGCACCTGGAGCGTTGCGCACTCTTTTTTATGTGCGGTGTGTGCGCTGGACTCGTCGTGACTCTCTTTGCGCTGGTGGTCCAGATCTCCTGTCGCATGGACTGCAAACCTCGGCGTGTGGTTGTGAAGAAACGTCCAAGACCTGCAAACTCTGACAGCGACACCCTGGACTCTGACTCTGAATGGGACACGAGCTCAGATCTGTCAGCCCGTCGACACCGGCGCTTTGAGCGTACACTCAACACGAACGTCTTCACGTCAGCTGAGGAACTGGAGAGAGCGCAGCGATTGGAGGAGAGAGAGCGAATCATCCGAGAAATATGGATGAACGGACAGCCGGACTTCCCTGGAACACGCAGTCTGAATCGCTACTATTAGAGAGCTGTCTCTTATTGGATGCATCCAGGCAGGAAGTTCCTGGGAAATGTAGTTTCCTGACAGCTAAAGCAGCTAATGTGTGGCATTAAACTGCAGTGGAAATAAGCTCTTCATTACAGTATGCATTATCAGTAAGCATCGGTATGCTGGGGTGAAAGGTCAAATGCACTTGACCACTGGTCTGAAGCTATGGCCCATGGGAGATGTAGTCTGTTTGAAGGCTCTAAGAGTCTGTAGGCAGCTCTGAAAGGCATGATAAGCTTTAAGCACTATGATTGGTCCTTCACTCTGCCTGTCAAACAGTGAAGGCTGGCTTTAGTAGGGAGAGACGAAAAACATTTTGCGGTTCTAAACGTCACCGAATTATGTGCCTTCCAGTTTTCACTTAAACACATACATAAACTATACAGTGTCCCCAAATACATTTGTCACAGTGACAAAAAGATATACACCATCCTGAGATATATATATATATATATATACACACACACACATATATATATATATACATACACACATACACAAAGTGTTGTAAAATCATCTCAGCCTTTATAAAATTTATTTTGATATTTAAATAGTTTTTTATTGTTGATGTTTTTATTTTTCTGAATGAAATATTTTTATACTGTGGCAAAGCTTGCCTGATTGCTCAGGGATGCAGTCCAAATGTTTTTAAGAAAAAGTTTCTATTCCTAAAATAGGATGAGGGCCCTTCAAGTGTTCCTGCATAGATGCAGCTGTAACCTTAAAGAGGTTTTTTATAAAAATATACAACGCACAGCAGTATCAGAAGAGGAAATCTGCCAACATAAACAATAACTGATGTTTATTGATTGATTAGTCTATGCACATGAAGGGCTTTCTAGTTGTTACGACATTGGTTGATGTGTTACTGATGATTTTTGTTACATAAAATGAGTGATCCGAACCAGTTAATATTTGTTTAGATGATGCTAAGAATCGAACTATGCACTCTTAAAAATACTGGTTTTCAAAAGTTCTTTCAGCACCTTACAATCCAAAAAGAAACCTGCTCATATAAAAAACCTTTTTTGACTGTGTATCTTGAATTGTTGCAGTATGTGAAACTCTGTATGTGAAATATATTTCATGTCCTAATGTTTCATTGTCAGTTCTTCGGATTCTTCGGTTTCTAGGTTCTAGGTATTGGTTCTAAACGCAGGTTCAGCCAGTAGATGGTTTTCTGCAACAAGGGAATCGAAAGGAGAGGTACTTTAAGTGAATAGCCAAAAAATGTTACTTTTTTAATCAGACCTTTTGTGTTGTGACAAATATGCAAAATAGGGACCATCTTACGAATAAATTAAATGGGCTATAACTATATTATATTAAAATTTGTATAGACTTATTATTGTTTATTTAATCAAATATAATATTAAATAAACATGTTTTGCCTATTTTTCAAGATAACATAAAATGTGCAAAACCCATAAAATGTGCAAATGCATTTGGTAATTGAACGTTTGGTAATTGAAGTTTTGTTGAACATCCAATTAAAATGTACAAAACTTACAAAATGTCTTCCTGTGAACCTTTATTTTTTAAGAGTGCATATTTTTCATGTAAAATATAAGGTTGTTTCCTTTGACACTCCAGATAAGCCAAAACAGCACATGAAGTGACGTATATATATCTGTATGTATGTTTATGTGGATGGTTTGTTTTGTATCATTCTGTTGAATATTGTAAACAAAGTGTTGTAGTTATGTTGTAAGCTGTCACAAGCTTTGTTCTTGTTTGTTTACTGCTGTTTTTTTATTATTCAGTAATATTGCAGCATGGCTTTTATAGAACTATCTGCTCATGTAAAGAGCATGACATTTGGGAGATTTTTGTAATGGGAAAACATCAGAACTGACGTTTTCTTTGGATTGCAACCACTGCCTTCTGACCAACTGCTATTGTGCGTTGAATAAACTGCATTGACAAGACTGAACGTGTAGCGCCCTCTGTTGGTGAATAATCCGTAGCGTATGTAAAGTCATTACGTCATTCTTCATTCATTACAGCCTGAACAGAACGCCGAAGTCTTTACATCACCATGGAAACGTCAGTGTTTGCGGTCACCATGGAGACGGTAAATACTCCTCCTCCTCGGGGATGCGCAGTAGTCTCATAAGGGACGTGTTTTAAACTTAGTAACTTTAATCTTAGCTAATTAATCGTAATGTCTGTAACAACGGGACATGAGCTGCCTTTCCTGCCAGGCAACACCTTCCGGGATTTAACGGTGAGGAATGTCGTCCTATCGGCCAAGTACAAATTTTATCCCCCTTTAAACTCACTTATTTTGTATTGTTATGAGGTTTTGCGTTAACGCTGCAATGCTTTTTGTGTAAAAATGTACATAAATCAGTTACAAAGCAAATGCATGACAGATCAGGGTTCAGTGTACCATATCTTACCCCAGTTCGCAACGGTACGTTTATAATAATGATTTATAATTTGAATTGTTCATGCACAAAAGTTACTCAGCTGTAACAAAACCTTTTCAATGGACATAAAACCCATATGTTAAATATGCTGGTACTATATCATTTTCATATAATTTCATACCATATATTTGCAAGTGTATTATTTATATTATTATATATATTATGGTATATTATTTATTATATTATTGTTTGTAATCACTCATCGTTCTCATGTCCTCTTCAGAAATCCTCTTTTCACAGAGCTCAGACTCTGGATTATAAGAACGGATATGCTGTACCCCGGAGGCCCGCGGTCGGTACCGGGCAGGAGCCGCTGCTGTCGGCGAACATCAGTCACAGCGAGCGGAACCAGCTGATCAGCGACATCCCGAATCTGACTTACGGGACCGACACGCACCGACAGCCGCCGCTCAGCTTCCTACCAGCACATGCTGCCTATGACAAAAAGGTGAATGTGAGATGTTAACCCAGATCTGTGTGTCTGTGCATCAACAATACTAAACTGTAGGATTACATTTGTTTTCAATCATATAGGGCCAGACCTTCTGAAACACTATATAGTAATCAAACTTCCCCTCAACACTCAGACAGACTTTATTTTCATCCTGTTTAATTTCTCCAGCATGATCTTTTCATATGTACTGAGTAAATATTTATAGAAAGGGGGTCTAATTCCTTGTAAACTGTCTCTGGATGGACTTTATCAGACAGAACTGCATGGCTCATTAAAGACATCATCTCTGTTAGCATAGAGGTCATCTCTGTGCTGGTGTACTCCTAAACACTGACAACATACATTTTTAGCAGCTGTACACATTTATGTATCTACAGTCTTTTTTTGTTTGTGTTCTTGTTTGTTCATCCAAACAAGTCCCACTGAGATGAATAGAAACACTTACGAATTTGAGAGCTGCACATCCCTCATTTTGCCCTTTGACTTCCAGGTGCTGCGTTTCTATGGTTACTTCCAGCAGGAAGTGTTACACTCTCCGGATGAACACTTCCGCATTCGGCCGGTGGTCATTTATTATTACCTGGAAGACGACAGCATGTGTGTGATTGAGCCAGCAGTTGAAAACTCCGGAATTCCACAGGGAAAACTAATCAAACGTCAGAGACTGACCAAAAATCAGCATGGAGAACTTTACCACTGGAAAGATCTCAACCTGTGCATGAACATGAGCGTATTTGGAACAGTGTATAGGATTACACAATGTGATAAGTTTACACAGGTACACACACACATACTGTAGCTCTGGTTGGTTTCTGGTGTGGACCAACAGTCCCATTAAGTCAACTAATTTCTTGTCCTATACTGTATAGGGAAAGTGAAATTTCTAAAACTGTCAAAATTATGAAATGTATTTTAAATCAGAATAATATCTGACAGCAATGGTTCAACAAAGTGTGCTTCTTTAGCTGAAATCACACACAGAAATGTTTTCTGGCTCAAGTACATTCTAGAATGAACAAACAGCAGATTGTCTCTTTCCTGTTTAGGGCGGGGCTATAGATGCATTATGATTTTTCTCATTCAGATATCTACCCCCTGACTGCCCAGATATCTACTTTTGGTTTGACTGTGTGTGTGTGTGTGTGTGTTTGCGCAGGAGTTCTTGGAAAGTCAGGGTATAGTCCTGAATGAACCTGAGTCTATTCCCAGTGACCCGTACACGACCCGCCGCATTCTTGCACAACACGCCCAGATTACACCCTACGAACATAATCACCAGCTCGAGCGCTTTCTCGCCAAAGATCGACAGGTAAACACACACATTCACCTGAACATACACATTAACAAACGTGCTTCACTGCTTTACATGTTTTCTGTCCTGTGTGTATGCAGGTGTTGCGGTTCTCTGCTCTGTGGGACGACTCAGACTCTCTTTACGGGGAGAAACGACCTGTGACACTTCATTATTATCTGGTGGATGATTCAGTGGAGATCTGTGAACATCAGATGCCCAACAGTGGTCGCGATCCGTTCCCTGTGCTGCTTCGCAGACAGAAGATTCCCAAACATATCAAGCCAACCTGTGGTGAGAGCACACACATAGACCTAAAAACAAACATACACATATATGTTTTTACAGCTATTTTTGTGAGGACATTTACTGTTTAAATGCAAGCTCTAAGCCTTTTACTTTACCCTAAACCTAACCTTACAACATAAAAACAACAATCAAGACTTCGAAAAAAGGCATAATAGGACCCCTTTAATCTTTAAACCAAGTCTAAAAACAAGTCTAAACGGCCACAATTTCCTTACTTGACTCACTTGGTCCTCATTCTGATGGTCTAAAACTTAAACTGGTACTGAAAGATAGCTGTACAAATACACACATACAGACGACTAAGTGCATTTTATAACAGATTATGTTATTGACCATTAGTTTGTGTGTGTTTACACATTCATAGACTACAGTCTAAAAGTCTGGGCACACTTGACTGGATTTGTTCTCTGCCTAAATTTAATTTCTGTGTCTCTCTGTGACTCAAGAGCCGTTCCCCAGCTGTGTTCTGGAAGTTTCTTCTCAGGACGTACAAGAGTATGTCTCTCCTGGAGACCTGAGGGTGGGCGAGGAGGTGACGCTGTTGGGAAGACGCTTCCTGCTCTGTGACTGCAATGAATTTACCCAGAATTACTACACCCAGAATCATCCAGACATCCAGCTCAAACCAGTCGCTGTAGACTCCAGAACACAGCAGGACACCAGGAGGGTCAGACCTTTACTCTTCATCATTACACGAAGATGATGTGTCATTCCTAATCATCTGTTTGCTACTTTCTATGAATTGCGAGCATGTTTAGCTGTGTCCCACACTTCGCATACAACTTCATCGTCATGTGATCGTCATGTGTCGTGATTACCCCTACTGAGTGACAGCTTATTGTGGTTTTAAACTATATTTAGACATTCCTAAATTTTGGTAACAGGGTTGCAATAAAGCAAACCCCATATCAACCTTCTGGTTATGTCAGACCCTCTAACCAGTAGGCCACAATTGAAATTTTTAGGGTAAAACTTAACTCAGTTTAGTGTATTTGTATAGTGTTTTTTTACAATATGTATTGTTTCAAAGCAGCTTTTGAAAGAATTGTGAATTAGAGCAGCTAGTTAAATGTAAAAATTGTTGTTAAAATCCAGCCTATTTGTGAGGCAAATGATTTGATAATTTCCTTCCATCTTCACATCTATTTTGTGAATGCACACACAGTCTTGATGGTGTTGATAAAAATACTCTGTCCCTCTCAGTTGCAGGTGATTCCACCATATAATGGCTTTGGTTCTCTGGAGGATTCGTTACAGAACTGTCTGTCACTGATTCCCGAACCTCCCAAGAAAGATGTGATCAAACTACTGGAAAATGACCACAAAGTTTTGCGTTATGCCACACGACTGGTGAGATCTCAAATTTGCCCTCTGATACACTGACAAACTTACACACACGGTCTGTTCAGATGTCATACTGTATTCCTGCATCAGGATTCCCAGAATCCCCTGGACGAGGGGCGGCGCTTTGTTCTCTCATACTACCTGTCCAATGACATGATCAGCATCTTTGAAAGATCCACACGAAATTCTGGCATCATCGGAGGAAAATTCCTAGAGAAAACTCGTGTTCCCAAACCAGGAAGTACCACAGAAAATCCAGAATACTACAGTCCTGTAGACCTCTTTATCGGAGCGACCATAGAGGGTATCGTTCAGAGATATGGTACATTGTGACATCAGTTCCTGTGAATTACTGCAATCTTTGGTCTCATGCAGCTGTTCTCTCTCCTGTGCAGTGTTTGGTCATCGGTTTGTCCTGACAGATGCAGACCGCTACGTATTGAGTTATCTAGAGTCTATGTCTGATCGCATTCCTGAACACGTGCTTTCCTCGCTGAGACAGAAGTTTGCCGTCAGTCAGGCCTCAGACCAGGAGCAACCTGAGAAAACTGCAGGTGAGAAACCGGTTTCACAAGCAGACATCTTCCCTGATCACTCCAGTTACTGTGTGAATGTCAGGCGGAAAACAATCCAGATCTGATCACATTTCTAAGACCACTGTTACAGTTGTGCATCTTAAACCTCACCACCTAAACTCATAGCTTAAGTAGGTTGTGGAACAGGCTATTTTTTTTTAACTTACTGAACATGCCTTGCTGAAATTGCACAATGACAAGTTTCTGGTTTCAACAGAATCTTTCGGTTACAGTATCAGATACAGTACAGTATCTTTAACCACCAGGCTACATCTCTCCCAGTGTTTCTTTGTCAAAAGAGGAACCTGATATTCAGTATTATTCAAGGCTTAAAGGCCCATTTTAACTTAAAATCTTTCCCCTGTACAGGTGAGACTGATGGAGTTCTCCGCCTCCTCGAGAGCTGAAATCTTAAGCCACAATTTAAATGCAACTTGCACTTCCTCTCCTCACAGTTTCCTTTCAAAATTAAACACCCAAAACTTTCATTATTGTAATGTAAAAAGATCTCAATGTCAAAGTACATATAGTATACAAATTAGATGGAATCTCTTAAGCTTAGTTTTCTTTATGAAGAATACTTTTTCCTCCAATTTCATCGTTAAGTTTAACAAAAATAAGCTAAATTCATGCTTTACCAAATATGTGACTTACAAAAAAGGTGGAAATGAATGACGGAATGAATGATGAAATAAATGACAAAGATTTAAATGTTTTTGCAAGGTAAAAAAAACACCAGTAAGCTATTCAAATAATGGTTTCCAGTATTTATAAAGCATCATCATATACAATCAAATATCAAACTTATAAAGCAAAAACTCCATAAACAGAATGATATAAGTCATGAAGAATAAACACTCATTCCAGAACGCGAGTAATTGTTTGGTCTCTGTTCCAGGGTCATTTCACTAATACGATTTTTAATATAATATGATACTTGTTCCTACCTCAAACAGAACCAAAACACGTTCTGCTCGTCCACCTGCTGGTTCTACTGGACTGTGAAAATTTAATTTTTTGTTCATTACCATCCTAGAATATGTTGCCAATGTTCTTTGTTAAACTCACACAGCACCACCTCGCATTTAAATGATCTTAATGAGTGTCCTTTTTAAGCCACCATAGTCACTGTTTTTGCATGCCAAAAAAACCAAAAACTCAAAACAGCACTTTAATAACGAAAGACTGAGTCAAGTTTAGAAACATACACATAAGAAATAACATGAATACTGAACGTGAAGTTTAGAACGTTGAGAATGTTGAGGGTGCCGTTGTATTGTGATGTCACTTCCTCCAAGAAA